>OX376664.1:13790077-14990077 GCA_947386135.1 Melanchra persicariae
AATAATGACACAACAGGAAAAAAAAAATAATTTCGAGAAGCTGATAGCTTGATTATATTTTGGGGTCAACGGCCGCTGGTTTCCTTGTCTTATGAAAAAAAAAAGAAAGAGAAAAGTACTTAGGTACCTATTTACAATATCACAGTTAGACGTCGATGATTGGCTCGTGCTAGAATACTTGCTTTCCTGCATGATCATCAGTGATCGGAGTAGGTAGATTGATTTTTGGTACTTGTATCATAAATGCACACAGAAAGAATAACATGGATAAGCCATTTTCCCGGAAAGTAATTCCGGTATTTCCGGATTCAATTAAATATTGTTAATGTTGGTAGTGATATTATTCCTACTCAATTCAAAATTTAAAGGAAGGTATCAAAACTAAATTAATTCATTATTTATCTGTTGAATAATAAAAACAATCGAAGGTTTTTTTTTAATAATCCACCAATTCCGGAGGAATGTCCATATTAATATATACGTTTCGGATCAATGACCCCATTTCAATCTACCTACTCCGATCACTGATGATCATTCATCAGCCGTTTAGGTAATTGGTGGCTTAGCCTTTAATTTAAATGCACCGATTTTTCAGCGACCTAAGTGACATTTTTTGTTCAATATCGTTTTATGACTTGCCCATGTCACTCAATGAAAAGGCTAGGCTTTTAATGAAACGGCTGATTAAACTAGTTGGCTGCGATAGCGACATCGATTCCCACAGCAATTTCGGCTAACTAAGGATAGCTATAAATCCTTAGATACTTACATATAACGTGTGTAAGTACTCACATATAACGTGTGTACTTACATATAATAAACTGTAAATGAAGCTGATGAGAGGCTGGCGCAATATCATGATCTTCTCCAGGCTTCAAGATAGTGAACAAGTACCAGGGCTCCCTGTTCGTGGCGGAGCAGAATCACTCGCCGTTCGACGTGGTGGCGTGGCACGGCAACTATGTGCCGTACAAGTACGACCTTAGCAAGTTCATGGTCATCAATGCAGTACTCTACGACCATTGTGTAAGTCATAAGCGGCTTTTAGACTACGCTATACTATTGTGCTTTACAGTATAGCAAAGAAAGACCTCTAATGCTATACTATATAGCATGGCGTTCACATTACGCGATATTATCGCAAGCAAAATGATCTGCTCGTATCCACAGGACCACGTCCAGACGTGTCGTTTCGTCTATATATTTGCGGGGGGGGGGGGGGATGCGGCGCGCATAGCATCATAGCGCAGCGCATCGCTCAATTTTATAGCGTATAGTAAGCCAATAATAAAGCAAATAACCAAAGGACAGTAGGTACAGTGTGAACGTGTCTATAACAATGTACAGCTCGCGCTCTCAAATAACTGTGCCCCTCTGAAGTTGGCTACGAGTGGCTGCGTAGTAGTCAAAATTACGAACAAAACTGCAACTGAGCATGCGCAACAGACATGGGGGCGGGGATTATGGCGGCGCGATTTTATGTCTCAATCGCTCGTTTACGTTCGATGCATGCTTGCGTCCCGCTTGCTCCCGTCTACGTGACTGCACCTGCGCGATCTTTGCAAAATAGCTAACTTCAGAGGGGCAAAGTTATTTGACGCGAGCTGTATGGTGCGCGATATTGTTGTGCTTTGAGCCATATACTATATGCTATTATATTATAGCGTGGTCTGAAAGCCGCTTTAGTGATAATATCGTTGTAGTAATAATTTATTTATTCACTCATAATCAGCCTAGCTTTTTCCCAATTATATTGGGGTCGGCTTCCAATCAAATCGGATTCAGCTGAATAAAAAAAATAAATATTTTACGCGGAGCGACTGCCTATCTGAACGCAACCCAGTAACTGGGTAACACGGTACTTCATGGCAAGACAGATGTCAGATTTTCTGACTTCTGACAATCCGTAACGTCTGCCAAAGATCTAGAAATGACAGCCGGGACATACAGCTTAACGCTGGCATTAAGGAGTGTCTCTTTGTTAAGACGGTCACCCATCCGTATACCGACCTCGGCAAGCGTTGCTTAACCTCGAAGATCACTACTTTTCTGCCTATTCAAAAAATGCTTTAACTCGAGGCTTCGCTAGCGGGTCTTTCATTCCACAAGTAATTGCCTGCATTTTTTTAGGATAAAACTACCTTATGACACAGGAATATGTAGATTTTTATTAGTGAAGAATTTCATAGTGGGTGTCGTAAGAGGCGACTAAGGGACTCACCAGAGAATGAGCAGCAGCATTCTCTATAGGTACATTGCTACAGCTACACTGCAATCGCTAACCCGCCTGCCAAGCGTGGCTATTATTGCAAACCACCCCCCATCTGGGGGAGATCCATGTCCAGCAGTTGACCTTGCAGCTGATATGATGATAATGATTTTCATAATTGGATCAGTGTCTAAATCCAGAGATTCACTTTAACAAGTACTACCAAAGAATTTTGCCTTTTTATAATTTGATGAACCCCCCACGGTTCATCAAATTATAAAAAGGCAAAATTCTTTGGTACTTAGTGTTTTTGTTCTGGGTTCGATTCCCAGGTTATTCCGTTACAATTTGTCAGTAGCAGCTCGGAGTTTAGAAGTAGGAGGTGTGACACCCCGTGCCACAGGAAGCCATTTTTCCTGCACCTGATCTCTCCCCGGTCCTGTCTGGCCCCGACTCGGGCCTGTGCACTGTGGTAGACACCAGATGAATGTGCAATAACGGTCATTGACCCACATAAAAAATTTGACTTTCTTAATATCAAAAACAGATGTAAAGACATAAAACTATCCTGGGCCTAAACCACCAACTCTTAAAGCAATATTACTTTAATATTACTTCCAGTGGGAAAGAGATGGAGTTAAACGTCCTGTATAGCTCCGTCTCTTTCCCACTTGAAGTAATATTGAAGTAATACTGCTTTAAGAGTTGGTGGTTAAGCCCCAGAATCGACTAATATCGTGATCCTTTACAATCTCTAGTAATGAAAAATGGTTCATATTTATTGATCGGGTATAATGTACCTAAGTAAAGACAGTAACGATGATCTAACTTCGACTTTACATCGTTGCAGGATCCATCAATATTCACGGTGCTGACGTGCCAGTCTACAAAGCCCGGTGTTGCCATCGCCGACTTCGTCATCTTCCCACCGAGGTGGTCCGTGCAGGAGCACACCTTCCGACCTCCGTATTATCACAGTGAGTACTACATAGTTAAGAAAATTAGTAGTGACCTAGTAGTTAGGTTTTTTTTTGTGTAAAACTATAGGTACACATGCTATGTTATCTTTCCGCCACCCTTGGCTGACTGCCAAGAGAATTCCTAAGGAGTTATGGGTGAATTCACATGTACCACAATCACAACACGTGGGCGGGCATTAGTTTGTATGGAAATGAATAGTCCACCCACACCACGGACCACATTTTGGCGCAAAATTCATCCGTGTGGTCAGAATACCGGCCACATCGCAATCACCAGCAACACCGCGGACTAGCGGCCGGCCACTTCGCAAAACACAACGTTGCATCGACGCGCGACGCAATGGTACCGCGCGCTGTTGTCAATGTCTGTTTATTAGCAGAAGCCACACACAACGTAAACGTAACCCGCAATTGACCATTTTGACGACACGGTTGGCGCAGTGGTTGAGCAATTGACTGCTGCGCTGCGTGTCGCGGGTTCGATTCCAGCATGGGACAAATTTTTATGGCCTACAGATAGTTGTTCCGGGTCTGGCTGTTGTATGTGAGTTTATATTTATGTTTGTAAACGCACCCACGATACAGGAGAAATTCCTAGTGTGGGACCAGGTTTAAAAAAAAAAAATAGTGACAACGCAACCACATCGACGTTTTGTAGGTAACAAGGTAACAATGCAGCTGCTGCGACACTATAACACGCATACTTGATCGCTTTTTGTCTCTGCGGTGTGGTGTGTTTATCGTTCGTGTTAATTCTGCCTTAATTTGTTCGTTGTGTTTTAATAAGTAAATACTTTAATGTTAGTTTGGTTAAAAATACTTAAGTCGGATTTTTGACCGACTTCAAAAAGGAGGAGGTTATCAATTCGGATGTTTGTGTAAACCACGCCAGAAACACCTACTTCCAAAATTAAAGTTAGTGGGTTTTATTTGGAAGTCGGTTGTATTTTTTTGTAATAAAATAATGTTTTTGGTCTAAGATGCCTTTGACTATCATTGGGTCTATGAGGTCAGAAACGTTTCTATAACATGGTTATAAATTTGGAGCAGGGAAAACTGAAGGTTACGGAAAAAAATTGGGAAATAGATACAATACAATCGTAAACATAACTTATACTACTCTAAACAATATTGAAACATTATTAATACCTAAAATCTTTTCGGCAATCGTTAAAAATATTCGCTGAGGACAGGATTCGAACCTGCGCGGGTATAACCCATTGGATTTCAAGTCCAACTCCTTAACCACTCGGACACCTCAGCTACGAACACTTGTCTCCAATTCAATAATGAGAATGGATAATAGTGTTTTAATTTATAGGATTTGGTATACTTTCATAGGTAGGGGACTCTACTGTCCGTTCGCAAGGGTAGATTCTTATGGAGAAGAACGGACAAGAAACTTCATAGTTACTCTTTTCAAATCAATGTTTTACGTTTTTTTTTTTGGAGTACAAAACTTTATTTTAATATATGTGAGGTCGAAGCACCCATAGTATACTACTTATAGGATCAAAGTATCACCAGCAGAATAAGTAGTACGTGTAAAGGTGTTATGTATAACTTACAAAATGAATATCATGTTCAACACATTTGCTAAAAAAATGCATTTACGAATCCTGTATACCATTGTTCGAAAATTAAAATTTAGCACCACATTATGGAATGTGCGGTAAAATAGGTAGGTACTCTCACCTAAGTACATATTTTACCGCACGGTGCTATTGTATAGCGCCGTGCGGTAAAATATGTACGGTTTTTTATTAATTTCCTGATAAAAATAAATAAAAATATCAAGGAGTTTCACAATCCTAGAATAAATAAGCTGAATGATCTAACCTCCTTCGAAACGCTTTTGCTCAATACGTTTGTCTCACTTTAATACTAAAGAGAAAATGAGAGAAGAACAATAAAAATAAATAAATTAAAGATGTAGTTCTAATTTCCACCACGCGATTGTAGCGCCGTTTGCTAATTCGCGCCATTATCATATTAGAAACGTCAAAGGTTGTTGCGACTTTCCGACTGATAACTAAAACCAAAAAGTTTGTTTCATTACCTACCTATTGTACTGTTTTCTCGCAAATTTATTGAAAATCGTTGTTTGACATATGTGCAGAAATTGGTTTTAACAAACTCGTGACTATGGTAAGCAACTTACCGCACTAATATCATAAATAACTATTATCATTTATACCTAACTAAAACACTGCGGCAGCCGAGTGTAGCATTCATATTGAAATTGGGTATTTTCCTGAAAAATAAAATAAGTCCGTCAGATAGATTTCCAAAAAGTACTTTTTGCACAGGTTTTTTTTTTCACACAGTAAAAACAGGACAAGTGCGAGTCAGATTCGCGCACCGAGGGTTCCAAACGAGTCTTGATTTTTACCAGTAGGTATTTATAATATGTAGCAGCCAATAAGCTTAATCAGCTGTTTAGTTGGTGGCCTAGCCTTTTTATTTAAATGCGCCGATTTATCAGCGACTTAGGTGACATCTTTTGTTCAATATCGTCTGATGACTTGCCCATGCCACTTATGTCGCTGATTAAACGGCGCAGTTCAATTAAAAGCTTATTGGCTGCGTGCGACATATACACGCATACCCACACCATTACCCACGGAAGTTTATAAACTACAAAAGCACTCTCATTACTCTGACAAAAATATAGCAAGTAAGATTGAAGGACAAACTTAACTTTGTTGTTGAAAAAATGTTCTCCCGTACATCAAAGTACGTCACGGTTAATTCTTCAACCGAAAATATAAGTTTGCAAACAATGATTTTTTATGATATCCAAACCTACAAATTCCTAACAGAGCAAAGATTAGATTACGTTGACTTAGAAGTTTGATTTTTTCACTGCTCCAGGTGGAGGAAGTGTAGACTTGAGTACTAATTTGATATAAATTACAGCTTGATTCCTCCACGCGTTCCTGAGAAAAAGAGTCTTGACAGACGGACAGACAGACGAGACAACAAAGTGATCCTATATGGGTTCCGTTTTTGCCACCTGAGGTACGGAATGGTAGCTTAGTTTGTAAGTTTTTAATGAGCCCTACCTGGAGGCTTTCATATTTATAGTAAGGCCGCGACAGGCAAGTGCGGTTAAGCAGTCGACAACCTCCTAGATTGAACTGCGAGAGGCCACTCACAAAAAAAAAACTTATGAAAGCCTTTTTTAACCGACTTCCCAAAAAGGAGGAGGTTATCAATTCGACTGTATTTTTTTTTTTTGTGTTTGTTACCTCATATCTCCGTCATTTATGAAACGATTTGAAAAATTCTTGTATTATGTGAAAGGATATACTTCTCGATTGGTCCCATTTAAATTTTATCAAAATCGGTTAAGCAGTTTGGTTTTTAAATCCAAATAGCTGGAAAAAATATGTGGAAAAATCATCGATGTTTACGAAATTGCGTATTTTTGTTTTCCTGTGACTTTCCAGTGGTGTTGTTAGGTGACACTACAAAGTACAAAATAACTTAAATTTCGGAAGTCGGTGTCAAATAACTAAGAAGCAATCAAACACCGACTACCGAAATTTAAGTTATTTTGTACTTTGTAGTGTTTTTTTTGGAAGTCGGTTTTTTTTTGTGAAAAAGTTTTTTTCTCTATAGTGGGACAGTTTACACTAAGAGCGAAAGAAAACGACATCATTCTGACTCCGAACAATTGGTACCCAAACATGGAACATCCATACAACCAACTGCATACGAGCGACGCAAAAAAACGTAAATCGTAATACAAGAATACATATTCCCAGTATTTTTTTCCAGTTATATTTTAGACGCCAGACTAAGATGCTTAAGGAAAGGGAAACTCCTAAGGTAAAGTTGATATTACGGGCTAAGAGCGATTGTCAACAATTCAACTTTTGGCTACTAGGTTTAAGAGTTTCAAAGTTAAAATAAATAATACAGATAGATTTGAGATAATTCGATGCAAATCATTTTTTTTACTTTTTTTTCACAACTTGCTATAAAACATGTTGTTATTACTCAAATAAGGAAGAATTGTTTCATTAATTTTTCTGCATTTTGCAATAATACGTTTTCGCCTACTTCGCAATCAAACGTTACGATGTACCTACATCATTGGCACAGTACCGATACCTAAATTTGGATAAAATGTAAAACTTAATGGATTTTAGTAGGTATAGACTAAGTTTGTGTTTGTGGTCACGTAGTAAAAGAGCGATGGTATTTAAACGTGGAACATAAGACAGCAAGTCAGTCTTCATCAGTCGTCTTCGCAGTCAACATGAGGTTTAAATTCATAGTCTTATTATTCCTGCTGTCCGCCGTCGCGGGAATCAACATCAGAGAAAAAAACGGTCCCGTACAGAACTCTAAAGCGGCTCAACATGGTTCTGGTAAACATAATCCTGTTCCGATCCATCCCGCAACTAAAAACGAGGGCAATTCAAAAAGTGCCAAGGATGAAAAGATGCAGATACCTATTATTTCAACTGATTCGAAAGCCCGAAATGAAAGGTCGGGTAAACCAAAAAGTGCAACAGATAGAAAGAGTCAAAAACAAATAAATCCGACTGAAACTGCAACTTCTACTTTGAAAAGCCCAACTCTAACTCCGAAAGGTGGCAAAGATGGAAAGAGAGGGAATCAAATAAATCCGACTCAAACTGCAACTTCTACTTTGAAAAGCCCAACTCTAACTCCGAAAGGTGGCAAAGATGGAAAGAGAGGGAATCAAATAAATCCGACTCAAACTGCAACTTCTACTTTGAAAAGCCCAACTCTAACTCCGAAAGGTGGCAAAGATGGAAAGAGAGGGAATCAAATAAATCCGACTCAAACTGCAACTTCTACTTTGAAAAGCCCAACTCTAACTCCTAAAGTTGGCAAAGATGGAAAGAGAAGGAATCAAATAAATCCGACTCAAACTGCAACTTCTACTTTAAAAAGCCCAACTCTAACTCCGAAAGGTGGCAAAGACGAAAAGAGAGGGAATCAAATAAATCCGACTCAAACTGCAACTTCTACTTTGAAAAGCCCAACTCTAACTCCGAAAGGTGGCAAAGATGGAAAGAGAGGGAATCAAATAAATCCGACTCAAACTGCAACTTCTACTTTGAAAAGCCCAACTCTAACTCCGAAAGGTGGCAAAGATGGAAAGAGAGGAAATCAAATAAATCCGACTCAAACTGCAACTTCTACTTTGAAAAGCCCAACTCTAACTCCTAAAGGTGGCAAAGATGGAAAGAGAGGGAATCAAATAAATCCGACTGAAACTGCAACTTCTACTTTGAAAAGCCCAACTCTAACTCCGAAAGGTGGCAAAGATGGAAAGAGAGGGAATCAAATAAATCCGACTCAAACTGCAACTTCTACTTTGAAAAGCCCAACTCTAACTCCGAAAGGTGGCAAAGATGGAAAGACACAAACACAAGAAAAGTCGACTCAAACTACTGTTTCTGTTAATTTGGATAAACCGTCTGATGGACAGACGGCTAGTACAAGCTGGTGGAAAAAAGGTTTTGATTATTTATTTAAAAAGGGCAACGGAAATAAGCCGGATAGCACAAACAGTGCTGTATATGGAGCAATACCGCAGCCAGAAATTGATTACAAACATAAAAGTAAGGAATGTAAACGTATACTCGGAATCCTTAATTGTTTCTCAATTGATCTTTCAAACAGTGAATCAGAGAAAACGTTTTTCTCTGGAGCAGAAGGTGCAAAAAATGTAAAAATCGTGTTAAAAAGTAAATAAATAATAATGTGTGTTTTCAAAATCTTTGTTTCATTATTATTGATGCTTCTATTCCTATTATGATGAGTCATCATTATCATCATCATATCAGCCGCAAGATGTCCACTGCGCTGGAAATAGGCCTCTCGCAAGTGTCGCCACAACAACCGGTCCTAAGCGTCTCGCATCCATCGGCTACCCGCGACCCTCACCAGGTCATAGGTCCACCTTGTTCTTTACATACATAATCAAAAATTACAAAAACATACAACCGAAAAACACTACAAAGTATTAAATACTTAACAATAATTTCGGAATTGGTGTTTTTGGTTGTTTCTTCGTTTTTTGACACCGACTTCCGAAATTATAGTTATTTTATACTTTGTAGTGTTTTTGTTTCGAAGTCGGTTGGATTTTTTCGTATAAAAGTTTTATATTTTTCACAAAAAAAACCAAACAAAAATACACACTCGGTTCGAATTTCAACTGTCTACCCATTACGGTTCCTGAAATATAGACCGCTAACAGATAGACGGACAGACGGATAGCGAAGGCTTAGTAATAGGATCCCGTTGGCCTTTGGGTACGGAACCCTAAAAAACATGTGGTGGTGACAAATCTTGCCTGATTTGATTGACCAGAGCCAATCGTATTAAGTAAATTGTTTAAAATTTACATTTTTACAAATCTCATCTTACCCATCCATCATCTCTCATCTCATCTCTCTTTTCATCTTTATTATTATTTACATTTATTTCTAGAATCCGTAAATGTTTTTCGTGTCCAACACGATCGTAACGTACATCAGTAGAGGGTAGGACTTGTCCACCCGCCCGTGGTCTTTTAGACGGTTCTGGGATCTCTTCTCGTCGACTGTTGGTACTTGGTCTTCCTCTTTTATTTTCTGAGCGACTTTGATAACGACATAAGGTGACAGCAAGCTAGGGTCTGAAGTCAGCTAACTTCATTATATCCTTCTGGGATTTCCCGTTCACTGTACTAACCTTTTTGTACAGCACCCAAGCATTTATCAGTCATGTCCAAGAGGTGATAGAACAGCCTTGTTGTCAACTTTCTTGTCTTTATGCGAATGCGATATCGACCAATAAAGCTGTCCATCTGGTCAACGCCTCCCATGTGGGCATTATATTCCTTTATGACCCGAGGACATGATATTTGGACATACGTTTTTATTTATTTTTCGTAACGGGTTATTGTCTCTGCTGGTTCAGCACCAACATAGGTGGAAAGCAATAAAACTTGCTTATTGTCTTTCCAGCTTGTTGCCGAAAATTCTATGCCTTCAAAAGAGGCAACGTTTTCATGATATGTGCCTCTGGGTATATGAGACTTCAGGATTTCCTTTTTCTCTGGCAACTCTGATTCGTTGAATAAAGGCGTTTCTACATCTAAGTCAAGGTGAGCGGGCGAATTACCTACATCATCTTCATCTTCTAGCTCCGTCTGATGCTCTCTTTGACTCGAATAGTAGTCGATATCATCTTCATTATCGCTGGACTCGTCCTCTGAAATTTCACCATTTTCTAGCTGTCTCAACATGGCTTTGATATTATCCGGCTCCATTTTCGATAAATATTATCTGTAATGAAATTGATAAAAAGTAATCCAAGACCAAGCAGAAAAATAACAAAAAAAGCAAAGAACAACCAAAAAAATTTTTTAGCTAAAGAATTGTTTCATACAGCCCGGAATGACTGAAGTATCTAAATTAATACACACAAAAGTAGCACGATTTTCTGCAAGCAAAGAAGGCAATCGAAAAAAATAATTATATTTTAGTAAAAATAAGATTTTTACTTACCTCAAAAGTATTTTTATTATACGCAAAAAGTAAATTCGTCAAAGATTTATTGCGCCAAACTATTTCAAAAAGTATGTTCACTTGTTCAATACGGCGGGAAAGCAAAATGTCATAGATAATTAATCAAACAATGTTGACATCTGATTTTTTTTTAATTTTGGCCGAAAGAATACTGCAATAATGATATACAGCCAGTACAGTAAAAAAAATACTAATTGCAAGTGTACATTCGGTTTAAAAGTTCGGTATCAAATTTGAAACTTAAGGTATTTAGGGTTTTTTTTAATGCCGAACGTTGCTGTTTAAGCACTGAGACTTTTGAAAATTAGGTATTTGATGAAACTATTGCTGTCGTTCTGCGAGCGCTTGGCGTCCGGTTCGAGCGATAAGGACAACTGCCAGATCCGACAGAATAGGCATATTTCGAGGTTTGGCTCTCGCCTATTTCCGCCTCCAACATGAAACCAATTTAAAAGATATTTTATTAACTGAATAAGAAGGATAAAATAAGTGGAATAATAATTTTTTTCATAATGGGATTGCAAGGTTTACAAATGTTGCATTTGTAAATTTTTTTAGGATCAATCATATACAATAAAGACGGGTGAAGTACTGTTCTCCTAGCTAGGCTAAAAATTTAGCCTGTGTTAAGGAGAGACAGTGCCGGTCCCCTGATGGGCGAATTTAACAAAGTAGTGAGCGCTTATTAAGGGGGATCCCTAAAGAGACCTCGCCATACATTTTTCAGTAGCTGTAATCTCCGTAAATAAACAGTTTCTGCAGAATAAAGCAAGTATAATGAGATTTTATAATGTATTGTGATCGCCTATCGCCCAAATTTTAGAAAAAAAACAGTCTTTCTATGAGAATTAGACCCAATAAAAAACGAAAAATCTTTACATGTGTGAGTGACCTGAATCGCGCCATCTGACAGAAATTTATAGAACCACCGAGAAAAAGTTCATTGCTGTTGTGTTACGAGTTTACGTGCGGTGAACATTTTAAGTAGATGGCGCTGTTCGAAAATTCGAACAAGCGCCAAGGTTATCGAGTGACGGACGCGGCGATGCGACGTTGCCATTCAAGACGCAATTTGGCAACAACGCGTGTTGCCAAATTGTTCCAGTCCATGCGTGATTGTGTGTCAAAATTGTGTTTCTAGCAAGTTAGCGCCGGCGCGCGGGTTTGCCCGCGGATTTTATATTTTATGATTGATGAAATGTTTTTTTTAGGGAATGAGAAATAATGCTAGAAAGTGAAAACAATTATCTGCGATCTGCCTTTGGTTCACACAGATACAATACTAATGTTATTATTGTATTACTTATCTACTTTAAATAAATAGTGCCTACCTACCTAAAGATTTAAAAATCTTTCCACTGTATGTAAGTAGGTACTGATAAAACATTTTCTGACACGGTTAAGTACTAATTCATTGGTTAATTTGGGTTGAATCAAATCAGAGAAAAGAAGTTCATGTAGGTATACTTAGGGTACCTATACCTAAATCAGGCGATCAGCGTAGGCAAACTTACCTATTTTTTTCCTAGCTACCTACGCAATGGTCGTCCGTCTGTCGGTCCGTATGTCTGTCTGTCCGTCTCTGTCTGTCACCAGACTGTATTTCACGGACCGTGATAGCTACACAGTTGACATTTTCACAGATGATGTATTTTTTTGCATTTGTATCGCATGATTGTAATATTATAAGTCGCGTAAGATTGTATATTTACAAGTACCTACTTACTTATAATTTCTTCTAGATAAGACAAGTATTGTAAACTATTGAATTTGGGTGTGATTCAGTGTATTCGAAATTATTTCTTCTCAACACATCATCTGCCTAGCCCTTTCCCAACTATACCTACTGGGGTTGGCTTCCAGTCAAACCGGATTCAGCTGAATACCAGTATTTTACGTGGTGCGGCTGCCTACCAGACCTCCACAATCCATTATCTGTTCTCAACATAATCATAGATTATAGTCTAAAACATAAACAACATTTATTACAATCTTACGATGTTTGGAATTATCCGGTGACACATACGAGTACTTACATAGGTAGGTACCTACTCTAACCAACTAATACCAAGATATTCTAAGCTGATAACAACCCTTTGCTTTGCCATCTAAAACCATTCCACCAAAGAACGCCAGTAATTACACTAATCACTGAATGTTACGACTGTATCACCTAAAGAAAACATTCTTAGATCGCGACGAATAATTGCATAAATAATCTTTTATTTATTTAGTACCTACACGTCACAATTTATTTACACGTTAGGTACTATTTAGGTTCAGTCACATTACAACAACCTGTGTAGGTACAATATACCTTTATTACCATTAGATACGGGACTTAGTCACAGCAAGCGGTCCTACTCAACTAAGTGATTGCCCGTAATTGGCACTCAGTCGCGCACGGAAAATCATTGATGTGACCTTCAGAATGATTGGCCAAAATGACTGATCAGCTTAAAAATATTACTAAGATCTAATACCTATTTGCTACTATTTGATACCTTTGTTTAAATAATTGGTACCTAATTAATAACTGAGAAAATGAATTTAAAAAATGGGCAGTCATTCTGATGTCAGGATGGACTGCCGACATTTAGGATCTCCACGTAAAGGCTCAAAAATTTCAATTCGCCTTTACAAAAATTTAGTACCTATTTGATACCTAAACATACCTATATTTTTTCTAGATTTTTAAGGCAAAGAATTTTATTAGAGATTTTTTGTTTAGGTAGGTACTATGAATAAATATACTTACCTAGTTCTACCCACATGTTAGCTTTTATCAGTATCTCGGAAATTGTTATTAATTAGTAGTACTTATTACTAATTATCGTGTAAATTGAACTACCTTCACTGCATAGACTTGAAAAAAAATTGACTTCACTTGACTTTCTGTATCAAGTAGTACCTACCTAAACATAGGAAACCAAAAATCTGTACCTAATAAAATCTTTAATCTTTGCAGCTCAACAGTGTTTTAATAATACTAGGAATAAAAATAAGACACACCACTCGTAAATACAGCCAAAAATGTTAATTTGTTGAAAATAACAAAAATATTTTATCGTTTGCTTCGCCATGTTTGTGAGAGCGAGATAGATATTAAAAACATGCGTGAGAGACACGATACGCACAATTCGCGAGTTGTTGAGAGATTTTGTAAACAACGCGCGCGACGACTAGTATCAGAACGAGGTTACGTAAGGTTAGCAACACAAATTTCTTCAAACATATTAATAGTTTTTTATTATTATTGTTTTACCAACCATGATTATTTAAATTCAAGTCAATTTTATTAATAATTGATAACAGTTATGTTTTACGCAACAGGTACTTATTTAAAAAAAAATATTTTATAAGACAAAGTCTAGTTTTTAGTACCTAATTGTTAGTGCAGAATCACTACTTCACTATATTTAGTTATCTTTATTACGCGACTGTGGCAAAGCAAACGGTTATGATTTCAAGGCTTCCTCGTAACTCCCAAACTGCACGTCATGTGCAGCCATATTCTTTATTTATTTATACATAAATGCATAATGGTGATACTTAAGGCTCTTTTTTATTCAGGTTTCCTAAAGATGAATTAAGGAGACAAAAGTGGCTTGTTATTGTCCGAAAACAAAGGCAGAAGTAAAGCTTTAGTAACCTTGCGCGATCGAGCGAACAATATTTCTTTTTTTAAGTACCTCAAAATAATTAATGTTTTTTATTTTATTTGCTAACGCTACCACATGCCATGTCATTCATAATCGTAAACATTCGTCAACATTCGGCAGCTAACGCGATTTCGCTCGCACGACAGCGCCGTCTCCTATCTCTATCCTTGTCTATCGGTAACAGTAGGTTGCGACTGTGATGACACTGATCACAGATGTGTGAGTTTCGGTGCATAGTCGTACGCCGAGCCCATGTTTACTGATTGCGATGTTAGAGCGTAACATGCAATGTTTATTACCCAAAATAATTTATCTGAATACCTAATTTGTTATGGTGAAAAGGGATACCTTTTCACCACCAAAT
Organism: Melanchra persicariae; assembly: GCA_947386135.1. Classification (NCBI taxonomy): domain Eukaryota; kingdom Metazoa; phylum Arthropoda; class Insecta; order Lepidoptera; family Noctuidae; genus Melanchra; species Melanchra persicariae. The sequence goes on from OX376664.1 coordinate 13,804,855, forward strand.
CCGATAGGATATCGAGCCTAGAAACAAAAATATGCATAGACCAATAATTATATTATTATTAATATTTGAAAATATTAGGTTTGGTAAGGATAAAGAAAGATGAAAAATAATTCAAAAATAAATACAACTATTGAGATTTGAACCCACACCAAGCCTAATGAAAGGCAGTCTCTAAACCGACAGTCTATTTGTACGGTTGATAAATGTTTCAAATAGCCGACCTTATTTATGTCAAGGTTTTTAGCTGCTCAGCTTCCCGAAAGTATAGCGTGATGATAATCATTGCTAAGGTTATATTAATAAGAAATAGATTGGAATATAACAATTTGGTCCTCTGGACATTTTAATTTCCAACCATTTTTGAATAAAACGACATCTAGTAGGGTCGAAAGTTACTACTATTTACTTTGCATGTGTGTGTTAAGAGTAAATTCATGCGGCTAAATCTTTATTCTGCTGTAATCTTTGTATGGTAGCAGTTAACAAGCATAGTGATTATCTAAAAAAAATCAAGGTAATGCCCTAGGTGTCGCCTATAATAAAGTTGTCTATTAAAACTTTCTATGTTAGGTGTAAAAATTGAAAATGTTCGAAATTGTAGATGTGTCGCCATCTAGCGACAAAATGGCAGTGAGAGCATTCATCCATAACAGCGTTTGTACTTATATGACTGTCCAAGAGTTATTTTTATTTTATACGAAATATATCTAGTGTGTGGGTGTGGGAGTGTGCGTGTTGTATGTGTGTGCGATGGTGTGCTTGCGTGTGTATATGTGTGTTTATGAGATTACTTTGTAAGAAATAGTTCAGTGTCATCATAATTGAGGTCCAAAAGGAGTGTCCGTACAGTTTTTTTACAATTGTGCGATGAGAGTTTGAAGATTGGGCATTTTGCATTAATTTTATTATAGAGAGATGGAGCAAGATATAAAAGAGAATCGTTTTATGAAAGAGGTATGTGGAGGTGGAAATGAGCAGATTCTGTCTTTTCGACGTTTAGAGATATGTATGTATGGTGTTCTGGAATGTTGGAGTAAAAAAGTTGTCGTACATTTAAAACGTTCCAAGATTTATAAAGTTCGGTCGTAGGAAATAAGATAGGGCGAAAGGTGGCAACTTTAAGTATGGCTCTGTACGCGATCTCTATTGGCTTTATCACTGATTTGCAGCTCCTCCCCAACAGGAAATACAGTAGGTGATTAGTGATTGACAAAGAGCGAAGTATACATTCCGGATAACAGATGCGTGTGCTACATGTCGCAGTGTTTTAAAAATGTAAATAAGTTTCCGTACACGGCCTGATAGGGTATTAATGTGTGATTTGAAATTTAAGTGTTGGTCAATGATAATACCAAGATATTTTATTTACTCCTTCTTCAGAAAACGTGAGCACAGGAAGTGGACCTGGCAGAGCCCCGACGGTGCAACTAAAAATGAGATTGACTTCATCATGTCGACGAAGAAGCAGATATTCAATGATGTCTCTGTGATCAACGCGGTGAAAACCGAAAGTGATCACCGCATGGTAAGAGGCACATTGAATCTAAATATCAATCCGAAAGCTTTCAGCTCGAACTTCAAAATCGTTTCGAGTGCCTAGGGAGCTCCGTGGACGAATACAACGATGGGTTCGTGGAAATTGTTCATACGGTCGGGTCTAAGTTCTTCAAGACTCGCCGTACAGATAAGACCAAGAGGCTCTCTGATCCTACTCTCAAGCTCATGAAGGAGAGGCGGGAGATGATTCTGCAGTCTTCAGACGATGCGTGCAAATACCGGCAGCTCAATAGACGGATCTCCAAGTCCTTGAAAAGCGACCTCCGCCGCTTTAATACTGAAAAGATTAAAGACGCGATAGAGCGGAATAAGGGCTCCAAGGTCTTTGCAAGAGATTTGTCTATTGGGCAGAGCCAGCTCACAAAACTGAAGACCGACGATGGCAGAACCATATCCGCCAAATCGGAGCTTCTGAGGGAGAACGAGACATTTTATGGACAGTTATACACGTCAATGACCAAACCCGCAGCAAATCTAGCGAACGATCCAAGAGCTAGATTGACCCGGCATTATACCGAAGACATCCCGGACGTCAGCCTGTATGAGATTAGGATGGCTCTGAAGCAGCTTAAAAACAACAAGGCGTCGGGTGAGGACGGAATTACGGCCGAACTCCTGAAGGCGGGTGGAAAACCAGTCCTTAAGGCCCTTCAGAAACTGTTCGATTCCGTCATACTCGAGGGGAAAACGCCACAAGCGTGGAGCAGAGGTGTGGTGGTTCTTTAAAAAGGGTGACAATGCCCTGCTTAAGAATTACAGGCCCATCTCACTTCTGAGCCATGTCTACAAGCTGTTTTCCAGAGTCATCACAAACCGTCTCGCACGCAGGTTTGACGACTTCCAGCCTCCCGAACAAGCCGGATTCCGAAAAGGCTTCAGCACCGTAGACCACATACACACGCTGCGGCAGGTTATACAGAAGACCGAAGAGTATAATCTGCCCCTCTGCTTAGCGTTTGTGGACTACGAGAAAGCCTTCGATTCGATCGAGACTTGGGCTGTGCTGCAGTCTCTCCAACGGTGCCAGATCGACTATCGGTACATCGAGGTGCTGAAGTGTTTGTATGAAAACGCCACCATGTCAGTCCGACTTCAGGATCAGACATCAGAACCTATCCTCCTGCAGCGGGGTGTGAGGCAGGGAGACGTAATTTCTCCGAAACTGTTCACGGCCGCAATGGAGGACGTCTTCAAGGTTTTGGACTGGAAAAGGCTAGGCATTAGTGTCAATGGCGAGTACATCACTCATCTTCGATTTGCCGACGATATAGTCGTCATGGCTGAGACCACGGAGGACCTCAGTACAATGTTCGATGACCTCAGTAGAGCTTCCGAAAGAGTGGGTCTTAAAATGAACACGGACAAAACCAAGGTCATGGTAAATACCCATGCAGCACCCACTCCTATCAAGATTGGAGGCTCTGCACTCGAAGTTGTTGATGAGTACGTCTACCTGGGACAAACGATCCAGCTGGGTAGGGCTAACTTCGAGAAGGAGTTCAACCGTCGAATCCAACTCGGCTGGGCGGCGTTCGGGAAGTTGCGCGGTATCTTCTCGTCTCACATACCACAGTGTCTCAAGACGAAAGTCTATGACCAGTGCGTGTTGCCAGTGATGACCTATGGACTCGAAACGTGGTCGCTCACAATGGGCCTCATCAGAAGGCTTAAAGTCACCCAAAGGGCAATGGAGAGGGCAATACTCGAAGTTTCCTTGCGTGATCGAATCAGGAATGATGATATCCGCAAGAGAACAAAGGTTACCGACATAGCCCAAAGGATCGCCAAATTGAAGTGGCAGTGGGCAGGGCACATTGCTCGCAGAACAGATGGTCGATGGGGCCGAAAAGTTTTGGAGTGGCGACCGCGTACCGGAAGACGCAGCGTTGGAAGGCCTCCCACAAGGTGGACTGATGACCTGGTGAGGGTCGCGGGTAACCGATGGATGCGAGACGCACAGGACCGGTTGTTGTGGCGACAATTGGGGGAGGCCTATGTCCAGCAGTGGATGTCTTTCGGCTGATATGATGATGATGATGATGATGATTTTATTTGATCTACTGGAGTAAGTGATGAGCACTGGTAGGCCTGCGAACATTAAACTACACGAATGAGCTTTTAGGGAAATATAGGGATTTGGTTGGGAATTTGAGTTTATTGAGAAGGTAATAAAACTAGTTTTAGTTGTATTCAGGGTCAAGGAATGTGTGTAAAGCCATCCTAGTGTGGAGTTAAATCCTTTTTGTGCAATTGACTGTAGTTCCAACCCTGAGTTAGTGGTAAAAGTTATTGCAGTGTCATCAGCATAAGAAACTATTTGGGCATTTGGTATATCTAGGTTGCAGAGGTCGTTAATGAATACAAGGAAGAGAGTGGGCCCTAAAATACTTCCCTGCGGCACGCCGTATTCGATAGTAACTGTATTGCTATTATAATTGTCCATAGTCACAAATTGTGAACGTTTTGTTAGGTAGCTTTTAAATAAATTAAGTGGTAGGCCTCTAACACCTATATGTTCTAGTTTGAGTAAAAGGGTTGGAATGGGCACAGTGTCAAAGGCTTTTGTAAGATCTAAGAAAATAGTCAATACCTTTTTACTATTGTCTAAATTCTTCACAATGTGATCAATCAACTTGTGAATTGCGTCATTTGTGGATTTCTTTTTGCGAAACCCAAATTGTTGTGGTGATAAAATATTAAAATGCTCAAGATAGTAAGTGAGTCTCTTATTCATTAAACGTTCAAGTATTTTTGATAAAGTACTAAGAACCGCTATGGGGCGGTAGTTATTTATGAGGGACCCATCACCACCCTTGAAAATGGTATGAATGTCTGCCTTTTTGAACGAAGTTGGAAAAATGGCTAAGTCAAAGCAAAGGTTGAACATGTGGCATAGTATAGGTGCGAGGGATGTGGCGTAACGTTTTAAGAACAGGGTGGATATACCATCCCAGCTGGTTGCTGCATTTATTCGCAGCATATTTATGGTTGATATAATTTCCTCAGGATCTGTCTTTTCCAAAACAAATGATTTTTTGATGTTAGATGTGTGGGGGAGTGAAGTGCGAGTGAATGATTGTTGGTTGTTTATACTATCTGCAAGATTCCTTCCTATACTTGCAAAAAATTGGTTTACGTCATTGCAAGATTGTATCGGAGATGATGAAGTTGATAACAACTGTGTGTACGAGTGTTTGGTTTTGGTAGTATTTGTGATATTTTTAATAGTTTCCCAAAGCTTTTTAGGGTTATTCATAGCCTTATTTAATTCTAGAGAATTATTATTTTTATTATTTATTATTTTTATTTATTTGTTTTCGAAGAAGAATCGAATTGTCTTTTTGCTTTTTTTAATAATGCTGTACAAAAGTTTCTGTCTCGTTTTTCGGTGGTACTGATTACGATGTTGTCAGGCGATTGCTTTACTTTTTTATGCAGAGAGTCACGGTTACGTATACACTTAAGCAAACCTGGCGTTATCCACGGTTTCAGAGTTTGTTTCTTCGCTGATACCTTTATTTTTGTAGTGCAGTCTTCTATGGCTGTTTTAATTAGCCTTATAAAGGTATCTGCAGCATCATTAGGATCTATCATGGACAGAATGTGAGCGAAGTCTAAACCTGTCATAACTGTGTCAAGAGCGTCGTAGTTTATTTTATTTATATACTTTCTGGAATTCGATTTAATAATAATTTTGTTAAGGCAAAACAGAGAAGAATAATGATCCGTTACAGTTGAATCATAGACAAGTCTCAAAGGTTTATACTTGGAGCGAATTATAAGGTGGTCTAAACAGTTACTACCTCTGGTAGGCTTTGTATGTGCAGGTAAGAATCCATGATAAGCCAAGGTGTTAAGATACTCGTGACTTCGTGTATCTGATGAGTTATGCTTAATGTCTATGTTAATGTCTCTAGATATGATTACGGTTTTGTAGTTAGCCAGCGACTGAATGTGTTAATATTATCGTTTGCTGGTGATTGGTATATACAAAGTATTGCAACATCTGGGTCTAATTTTATTATTAAACCAGAGGCAGATCCGCAAAAGTCAGGTTCTTCGTAAGCAGATACAAGAGTGAATTTTACATAGACGACCACTCCGTCGTTTTTGTTAGTGTTCGGTGGTGTGGTATGTAATATAATTTTGAAGAATGGGAATGTGGTTGTTACTGGAGCAATTTAACCAGCATTCAGTCAGTACCAGGAGTTCACAATGAATATCAATACGGTGTAATAGGGTTTGTAAATCAGCAAAATTTACATTGATAGATCTAATGTTTTGTGAAAGAATTTTCAGTTGATATGTGGATTGTTTAATATAGTTTTGTGTCTGTTCTGGGGTGCATGTGTGTGTATCCGATACAGAAAAGTGATCAACATTATCGATTAAATCATAAGTATTGTTAGACATTTTTAATGTAGGTATTTGGAAGTGGGATAGAAATGGCGGTAATTGGGAGGTATTATGAAAATTATTAAATGATACGAATGAGGCCACAGGTTTAGTGGGAATATTTTGTAGTGAAAGTTTAATGAGTGTTTGAAAGTTCTATATGTGATCGTTGTATTTGTGTGTAGTGTATGGTGTAGAGTATTTCTTGTTTACAATGATAAATAGTTTTACAATGAGTTCAATAAACACAGTACAAAAACATAGAACAAATTTAGTGTAAGAAAAATTATTTAGGCTAAACTTAGGGCAATACAGGAGTACTAGTCATGCATTATCCTTTAAATGTAGTTGGTTAAGCTGTAGTTCACTTTTTACAACAATAAATTGACTTTCTGGGTCTTTCTTCAGCATGATACGTCCGTTAGATGTCCAGCAGAATTGGAGTTTGTTTGCCTTAGCATAGTTTCGAGTAGGTAGAAGAGTCGTTTGGAGGTGGCAGTCAGTTGTTCTGCAATAAAAATGGGGGCATTCGGTACGATACCCAGGCTAGCAGAGCTCAGTTTGTTGTTAGAGTGGTGCTTGTTATAGGCTTTGACAGCTAACAAAAAATTACTTTTAACGAGGGTATTTGTAAATTCGACTGTTATTGTGGAATTTTAGTTTTCTTTTTTTGAGGGTAGACGTAGCACATCGCGTATGTCGGACACTTGTATGTTGAGCTCAAGTTTTTGTGATAACTCCAGCAAAGAGTTATATAGCATCTCCTTAGTTTCATTTGGCCTTTTTGGAACGTTACGTAGCTCAACACTAGTTTTCACTATGGAACGGTCGAAAGGCTCCAGTTTCTCGTCAAGCTCAGCTAACTTTGAAGCCATTGAGTTTCGTTCCGTTTCGAGGCCTGTTATTTCAGCTCAAGTGAAGTTAATTGATCAGAAATAAATGTCATGGATTTTTCTATTTCGATATTTGTTCCTTCTATGTTATTATTAGTATGTTTAACTTCAAGGATAAGGTTTTCTAACTGATCCATACGAGTGTTCTGTGAGGATATCATACTGTGCAACATGTTCTTGATTTCCTGCTTAAGTCGTCCAAACCATCATTCACATCCGTCGTTGGCGGACAACGCTGCTTACATCTTTGGGTAATGTTTGTAACGTAATGGTGTCCTTCGTCGTCGAATAAAAACTTATTGAAAAAGCATCATTTTTTGTTATGGAGCCATAAAAGATTCCTCCATGGAAAAAAAATATCGATGATAAAAAATCAAAACGAAAACAATGATTGGAGGTGTTCGAGTTTTAATCGAACACTAAGCGAAAATGCATAATTGCATCGAACGCAAATATGCACATTCGCTCGCCCACCAAAATGTGAGCCAGTTCGCGTTCAGATCTCATTAGAGACACCACGTACTCAAAACCATACCTACCATTACCATTTGTCTTGTAACTAAGTTAGTGTTATAGTGATTTAAAATATAGCTATTTCCCTTACGATTCGAGACTTTAACTTCTACCATCTAAACCATATCCTATCAATACGAGAAGGGAGTGTTAGGCCACCATAGCGTCAAGCAACTACACTTTACAGGAGGCATATTAGGAAGTGTCGGATAATAAAACTGATCTCATTTAAAAGCTTATTGCAAGTGTGTTGTTTTTTATAACTGACACAAAATAATCAGCATGTGGAGAAAAAAGATAACGCCATAAATGTGTATCGCGAGGAAAGAAATTGTCGAATGCAAGAGTTCAGAGAGCATCGGTGAATGAGACATAAGTACATCATTTTAAAGCTCGTTAAAATGTGTTATTTTGTATTATGAACACGAAAAAATTGGCCTATTGAGAAAAAAGTTAGAAGCCATAAATGTGTTTTGCGAAAAAAGAAATCGTCGAATGAAAAAGTTACAAGGAGCGTCGGTGACAAACATCATTTTTAAGCTTGTTAAAAGTGTTATTTTTTATTATGAACGTAAAAAAAAAATTAAAAGCCATAAATGTGTTTTGCAGCCATAAATGTATCGGATCATTCGGTTCCCTTCAAAATGGTTGAGCTGAATGGTGCTGATGCACGCGTCATGTTCGTGAACGGGCGCCATCAGTGGAGACTGGTCATCTCTTAGCTGTCGCTGGCTTATTTCAATAGTTTATTTGATACTTAGAATTCTTTTTTTTTTCTCTTCCTTTACATTGTTCTCACATATAGAAGCAACAAAGATAATGTAACCTGGATTATTGTAAATCATAAAATGGTTTAAAAGAGTGTCCGTGGAGTTTCTTGCACGTTCTTCTCCATAGAGATCTACGCTTTGGAACGTGTAAATAGCTTCATGTTTTTGACTGACTGACTCTGACAATTCAAAAGTACCTGTAAATGGTTTATTTGAAATAAATGCTTTGACTTTTGACTTTGCGAGAAAAGAAATCGTCGAATACAAAAGTTACAAGGAGTGTCGGTAACAAACATCATTTTAAAGCTCGTTAAAAGTGTTATTTTTTATTATGGACGCAAAAAAATCGGCCTGTAGAGTAAAAAGATAACGCCATAAATGAGTTTGCGTGTCCCCTCCCCCGATAACAAGGCCCCCGCGGCGACCCAACAACGCTCCAACCCCTGGAGTGCAGCGAACCACAGGGCCCACTTCCCGGCCCTGAGGACCACTGGCTCCCAGGCCTCTCAGGCCCCTCTGGCCTCCCCCAACGCCTCGCCCGCTAGGGCAATCACCCCCCTCATGGATGTAGCGATACCTCCATTCTCCCCGCCTACGGCCACTCGCGCGGCGCTCGCGCAGGCTAAGGCCCCCCTAACCCAGACCAAGCCCCAAGGGCAAAAAACACCTCCCCCTCCCCCCCCACCAAGGCTACAGAAGCCAGGGTTATGCAAAACCCTAATGAAGGTGATAATGGGGTAAACTACGAGGCATATCTAGCCTTCTTCTCCCCTAGAGCCCTGCAAATGGCAGAGGCATTAAAGAATGGTGGCAAACCCTCCTCCATCTTCAAAGAGTTCGGCGATGTACATCGCCATATAAATAATTACCACTCCCTAATTAATGGATAAGTCCATTAACCGTAGGCTCAAACCGAAAGCCCTCCGGATAGGGCTTTTCAATGCCAATGGCCTTCTGAGCCAACGTGATGAGATCGCCACTTTCCTCCGCGACCATCACATAGACGTCCTTCTGGTCCAAGAGACCTTTCTCAAGCCCCAACACCGAGACCCTAAAGTTGCCAACTACCGAATGGTTCGCAACGATAGGACCCGGTGTCATAAGGGAGGTACCCTCATATATTATAAAAATTCCCTTTATTGCATTCCTGTGGATCCACCCACACTCAAGCAAATAGAGGTCTCAGTCTGTCGGCTGGGCATGACGGGCCATCAGCCCATCACTGTCATCTCAGCATATATCCCTCCTCCTAGCGCCAGTAACACGGCAATTAACACCTCCGAAGTCAAAGATGACCTCTCAATACTCCTTGGCTTGAGCGACTCTGTCTTATTGGCGGGGGACCTTAATGCCAAACATCCGTCATGGAACAGCCTCACTACCAACCCTAGAGGCAGAGTCATCTTTGAACTGATGTCATCGCTCCGATGCATCCTACCCACTTCCCTCATGACCTCAATTGTCGCCCCGATGTACTCGACATCGCTCTCATTAAGAATGTCAGCCTTCGGCTACATTCAATGGAAACAGTGGACGAGCTTAACTCGGACCACCGTCCCGTGATTCTGGAACTAGCTCCCAGATCGGGACCAATGGACCCCTCCCAACCCCCTCCTTCCCGAGTGATCACAGACTGGAGAAAAGTAAGCGAAAAGCTGAAAATCACCACGTCTCCTCACTTGGATAAGATTCCAGATCTCATAGAGACTGCCGCCGACACGGCGGCCGCGGTTGACTCGTTCACGGATCACATTCAAGCCGTCCTGAGCGAATGCTCCAAAGAGGTTCCAGCGATGAGCGATCACCGCTGGAAACTCCCGGACGAGGTGCGTGCTCTGCTGACCGAGAAGAACGCGGCCGTTCGTGCCTATTCATCCTTTCCCTGCCACAGTAACAAAGTTCACATGCGCTACTTACAGCGTAAAGTAAGTCGCGCCATCGCTGAACTGCGTAACAGTCGCTGGGATAAGATGCTTGGCGACCTCGAACCCAACCACCAGGCCTTCTGGGAACTCCAGAGGAAGTTACGCGCCTCTGAGGTTACAACCATGCCTCCTCTCACTCGCCCTGATAACACCATCGCCTTCGATGACGATGAAAAGGCAGAGTGCCTGGCCGACAGCCTAGAGACTCAATGCTCCCCCAGTACCTACCCGGTTGACCCGGTTCACCTCGCCAAGGTGGACGCTGAGGTCGAGCGTAGGACTTCTCTCCCCCCCGTTGAGGACCCCGAGGACCCCCTCCCCCCCATCACTCCAGATGAGGTGAAGGATATAATCGGGAAACTCAAACCCAGGAAAGCCCCTGGGTCAGACGGTATCACCAACAAGGTGTTCCGTTTTCTCCCAGCTTCCCTTATCATGTTGATGACTGCCATTTTCAACGGCGCTCTGTCCAACAACATGTTCCCACAATCGTGGAAAGAGGCTACCGTTATCGGTATTCCTAAACCGGGAAAGCCAAAGTCCTCCCCTACCAGTTACCGTCCCATCAGTCTGCTCAAGGTCCTAGGTAAAATCGGAGCATAAATTTTATAAAACGGGAGCCGTGTTCTTTGATATAGCGAAAGCTTTCGACAAAGTCTGGCACAATGGCTTAATTTATAAGCTATATAAACTTGGCGTGCCAGATCGTCTCGTGCTCATCATACGAGACTATTTGTCGAACCGCACCTTTCGGTATCGTATCGAAGGTGCGCTTTCCTCCCCCCACCCTATACGAGCCGGCGTCCCTCAAGGCGGCGTGCTCTCTCCCTTATTTTTCACGCTGTTCACTAGCGACATCCCTAAGAATAATAAGACGCAGCTAGCTCTATTTGCCGATGATACGGCCATCTATTGCTCCGGCAATAGTGAAAACTCAATAGCCAAAAATCTTCAAAAGGCGGCCAGCGACCTAGGCGCTTGGTTCCGTCTCTGGAGATTTGAGGTTAATCCCGAAAAAAGTCAGGCGGTTTTGTTCTACAAACCGCGGACGAAATTCATTCCCAATCCACCGAGTCCTATCACCATGTTTGGTAAGCAGATCCCTTGGGAAAAGCGAGCCAAATATCTAGGTGTGATATTAGACCATAGACTCACCTTTGCTGAGCACATAAGTGCGGTACGTTCGCGTGCTGCATTCGCTCTGGGTAGACTCCATGCAATGCTGAATGCACGCAGCAAGCTATCACTTAAATGTAAACTGCGCATCTACACTACGTGCATACGACCGATTATGACTTATGCGTGTGCTGTATTCGCACACACTAAGCCAAAGCAAATCCACAGAATGCAAGTAATTCAAAATAGATTTCTCCGAAAAGCCACGGGCGCCCCGTGGTATGTACGGAACGAACGACTTCATGTCGACCTTAAAATCCCGACCCTAAAACAGTTTATGAAACGCCTTACAAAGCGTTTCTTCGAATCCGCTGAAAAGCACCAAAACCCTTTGATTTCAAAGGCAACCCAGTACACTCCCTCTCGTATTAGTAAGATTCGCCGTCCTCGGCATACACTCGTCGAATCCGACGACGAGATCACAAAGATACAGGAAAGCTGTAGGGAAACCAGCACCCTTAGAATAAACAGATACAGACCGCGTTCCGTATACCGACCTCGCCGCCGAGGTCCGTCGCGACGACCCACTCAAAACCCTCCCCGACTTTTGCAAACGAGCCAGCCCGCGCCGCTGAGCCCTTAGCTTTAATAACCCCTAAATAATAAAACGACCCAGCCTGATTGTCCCTTGCTGTCCCAAACTGACGCCGCTAAGCCGAGGTCGTATTCCACAGGGAATGCCCTTAGTGAGCGGTCAGTAGTGTTTTTAGCTTGTAGCTAGTTTTGTTGCCTTGGCTGGGGGCTTTAAATTCATTTGAAGCCACCACAGGTTAGTCCGGTTAAGCAGTTAATATCCCACGTGTGTTAACTTGCTAGTGGTCATACCTAAAAAAAAAAAAAAAAAAATGAGTTTGCGTGTTATGGGATTATATTTGAGGTCGGATTCAATCTCGTCAACTCTCTTCAAAAACGTACGACTCTTTTACAGTAATAAATCGAGATGCGCTTGCTTAAGAGATGCCATAAGCCATCCAAGCAGCACGCAAGCGTTTTCAACATCAATATACCAGCCTATTTGGAACTTAGAGTTCTTTTAGAGACGTACAAGAGTGTCAAAAAATGATTTTGTCTTTGTAAGAGTGATTAATGAGTTATTATACAGCTCAAACTGTATAAAATACTTATTGAGGGATCCGCATAAGCTTAGGGTGCTTAAACAGAATATTAAAACTCTAATATACAACTTTAAGTATTTTGTGACACTTCAATCTGGTTTTATCGTTAAAGCTGTATACAGGCTGTATTTCACATGTAATCACTTACTTATTACAGCTCTAAGTGTTATTATAGTATCACTTGACACTTGTTTCTGTACAGTGGTAAATGCAAATTTCGTTCTCAAACTTATTTTAATGGCGTAATTGTACACTATTGTAAGTACAGTGGTTTTATGACTTCCGTCTATGAGGGTGTTATAAAACTAAAAAAATAAATGACAGCTATACTACAACATTAGTCTGTATTACTATGTGTTAGTAATACAGACTAATGTTCGCTCGATTGCATTAATTAATATTTTCATTGTGCACAAATACAATATGTAAAAAAAATAAAAAGATCTGGTGTAGTCAAGAGGAGGATTGAAGGGAATATTTGAATATTACAAATTATCAAACAAATAACAGTTACGATAGTGAACTATCATTTATTGAGGTAGATAGAGATCGTCAATGCCATTGACGGCCAACGAAGAGGGTTCCGCAGCAAAAATGGCAAATGTGTAGATTTAGTTCAACTTTCGGAACCTGAAGATGATATATCTTCATGCAGCAGCGCAAGTAGATGATGATGATGACGACGAATTTTCAAGTTGTTTCTATATCTTGTTTCTCCTACATTAGACGCGTACAATGTCTGTGTCACTATTTTGATCCATAATCGCTTTCTTGGCCATCTTAACTAGCCCTTTGATTCCCACAAACTTGGTACAATGCAAAGCCTGTTTTGCCCTTTCTCTATGGTTTCTATAATTTTAAACGGCATATTTTCCTGAAAATAAAGTAAAACAGGTATAATTCAGGTACACACTAATAATACTTAACAATTTTACTTAGGAATAAAATAAAACAACTAAGTAACTCTTAAGACGAAATGCGTGAGCGCTGATAATAAAATATTATTGATAAAGTGAGGAACGGATCAGTCATTTTGAGCTCAGGGTTTTTCATTTCTTATAAGTAACCCTAAAGAGAATTATAAGTTATGCATAAAGAACTGGTATACAGCCTAAGTAATAAAATATTCTATTTAAAAGCTGATTAAAAGCCAATAGCTGTTCAATGTAATCTATTACTTACTTAGTACAGCTATTCAGACTACAATACTCTGCAAATACCGTTTAGGCTGTATAGAAAATTATCGCCATTTTCGAATGTACAAAAACAAAATTTACAGCAAAACTAAAGGAATGTTTTACAACAACTAAAACCGTATCATGATTATCAGCTTGAATAATGATCAGTGTGCCCTCACATCTATTACTTTAAAATTATTTTTTTTATTCTAACCTTAAAAACAAACATTTATTTACCGTATTTAGTATTTTTCTTTATATCAGCTCGATTATTTTGCTGGCGCGTGAATTATTTGCCGGAAACCATACGCAGGTTCACAATAAATTTAATTTGCACTTTCAATTCACCAATTTACACCATCAGATAAACAAGTCCACGAATATCTTTTACTTCTAGTAATAAATATTAATAATAATGTCGCCATTGTGTGTCACATGTCGTTTCCTACGTATGTCATCGAAAATAGTTAGTTTTATTTTGATTATTTTGTAATTCTCTTCAAAAACCTATTTAGAACACTTTTCTTTACAAAGTTCTTATAAGATAATATCTGTAGTATAATGCTTTCCTTGTACACCGAATAACAGCTGTAATACAGCTATTGTACAGCTTCTCTATTGCTTCCACAGCTACTATACAGCTATACTAACGCAAAAATCTGTATAATATGGGCCCTTTTTTTACTTATAAGGATTGTATAAGCGCTTAAACAGCCTTTATACAGCCTGAATATACAGCTTCTAGTATACAAACGAACCTAAATACAGCTTGTATACAGCTTGCAATGCTACTTGGGTTATTATTGAGTGAGTTAATCGATCAATTAACTATAGGCTGTTGCGCACACATATCTGTGATGATGGTTTTTAGCCTAAACACGTAAACAAGAAGGAAATGCCACCCTGTGCTTTTTCGTTTTCCTCGACTAATATGCAAATAGATTATCGCCGAATCATTGATTAACACCCTTTGGGTCCTGTCCTGCGGACAGCTTTGATTCAGGAATACTCTCAGGCAACCCATAAAAACGAATGAAACTAAATGTGACTATGGTGTACATACCTACATGTCTGCATACCTCTCAGGATTATAGATGTGAAGGTTCCGTTTGACAAGAACTTGGCGAACATTTGGCTTTCATCTCATAAGGACTAATGCAACCAATGTGAACTTTGGTATACAACGGCACATTTCTGCTTACCTCTTTAAGGAAGAGAACATTGTTTGCCTAATCTTTACATTTTCAAAGCCTTCATTGTTTTGCTTAGAAGTAAGAAAAAGAATTCATTTTACAATAAGCAATATTTTAACCTGTTTTCATTTAGCGATTTCCATGATATTGGAATAGTACCATACACGACAGTAGATTTGAGTAGGTATATTATAGTAGAATCTCAATAGCTTCTTGGACCACAGCCCATAAATTTTCTCCCCATCTCCTTAGCGGAACACGCGAAAGCAGTTGCTTGGGCTCAATGGCAGCAACTTCACCACGAATATTTTTTGGAATGCTTGAATAGTTCGAGGATTGTTGTTGTAAACTCTTGATTTGAGATACCCCAACAAGTCGCACGGTGTGTATATGACCTAGGTGTCCAGATTATGTCTCCGTACCTACTTGCTAATTAAATAATTTGAAAAAAAAAACCTATGCCTCTCAATTAAATCTAGCTGTCTGTGGAGTGCCCTGTCGTACTGAAATTTTGCTGAAACTTTAGCTTCCTTTTTAAAATAACGTGCTCAGTTGATTTTTTTTTCTAGTACACTCAGTAACTCTTGCTTATCGATTCACGCGACGTCAGAGAGAGGAACCTCCTAACGATGCGAGCCGTGTCCAGAAGTACTGCTTTCTGAATCAAGCCCTTGATCCAGCTGCCTAACGAGAGCCTCCTGAGATGTTGGTCGAGGCTCGTGGCTATTAAGCCGTTGGCTGACACGACTATCGGTACAATGATTGCCGAATTCACATCCCACATGTCGACAACCTCGCGAGCTACATAAGTCAAGATATTTGATTTGTTTATCTTTCTCGGCTTTCACGAGGTTCTCGTCATGCGGAACTGTGATATCTACAATCATTGCACGCCTCTCGATTCAGTCCACCACCACTATATCAGGCTTATTTGCAATAATAGTCCTGTCAGTGATGATGGACCGATCCCAGTACAATGTGATGCTGCCATTATCGAGAACTGGGTCGAGCACATACCTGTAGTACGGCACCTCCGCCTCCACAAGAGAGTATTTCAGAGCAAGTTGCTGATGGATAATCCTGGCTACAAGGTTGTGTCTATGCAAGTACTCTTCATTAGCAAGACGAGAACAACCAGGGATAATGTGGCGAATTGATTCTCCCGGACGGTGACATGCCCGACATATGTCAACCGTGCCATCCTTCACAATAAATCTCCGGTAGTTTTTCGTCCCAAAGAGGTCACCAAAACGTAGCCAGGCTACGGACGCTACTTGATCCACATAGGGCCCGTGTAGGGCCCGGAAAAAGCGTCCGTGAAGTTCCTTACTCTGCCATACCGCCCTGCGATCGTTGGTGTCAAGCACTGCAGGTTTGCACCAGTTCTCATTTGCCAAGGAGAGCGGGGTGAGTCCCTTGTCCACCGCCACTACATCTCGATGCATACCCACGTCGACAGCTAGGAAATATTCCCTGAGACTGCATATCTCGCGATTGTGGAGGGTCTTAGCATTTAAAAAGCCTCGACCTCCACACTTTCGCGGGATATACAGTCTCAATACCGACGACCGTGGGTGATGCATTCGATGTGCAGTTAGCAGTGTACGGACCCGCCTATCCAGGACGTCAAGTTCCGTTTGAGTCCATTTGAGTACGCCGAAAGAGTACATCAATACCGGCATGACCCATCCGTTGAAAGCGCGCACCTTGTTTCCGCCCGATAGAAGGCTGTTCAAGACCTTCTTCAGGCGACCAAAGAAGCGCTCCTTCAACGAATGCTTCATGTCAGTAACACTGATGCCTAACGCTTCCGACATACCCAAATACTTGTAAGTTTCGGTTGGAGAGAGGGATCTCAGGTTTATGGAATCCGAGAGTTGACATCCCACGGATTCCATAATCTCTCCACGCTTTACATGCATGACCGCACATTTGTCCACACCAAACTCCATCCTGATGGCACTACTGAAAGTTTCAGTTACCTTCAGTAGTTCCATCAGTTGCAGATTATTGGGGGCAAAGAGTTTCAGATCATCCATGTAAAGGAGGTGAGATATAACCTGACCACCTCTCTTCAACCGATAGCCTAGTCCTGAATTCTCCAGCAATGTGCTAAGAGGATTCAAGGCTAGGCAAAACCAAAGCGGACTCAAACTATCGCCCTGAAAAATACCCCGCTCGATCCTTACCGGTTCGCTATTCCTCTGGATATTTCGACATCCTGGATAGCGAAGGACTGTCCTCCATTGCCCCATACACGACGTCAGGAAGGTGCGTAGCGTTGCATCACTTTTATACAATTCTAGCACCCTCATGAGCCATGTATGAGGCACCGAGTCATAGGCCTTCTTATAGTCTATCCAACATGTCGACAGATCCTTTCGGGAACGCCGAACCTGTTGGCTAATGGCATAATTATTATTATTGTGTAGAATTACCTGCCAAAAATGGGGAACTATTTTACAATTTTAGAAAGCTTGCTAATAAGTTATTAAACAAGAAATGTCTCGTGTAATATGTACGGCAAGTACTATACATTTATTTTGAGTAAACTAGCAAGAGATGTTTCAAAGAAATTTTCATAGCTTGAAATTTACGACCCTTAATTTACCAAGATACGTTTTCTTTTTAACAAATTGTTGTTTGTGGGAATTATTTATTCAAGAGCTATCCAACAAGTATCAGTTGACTATACAGAGTGGAACAGATTTATCACCTTTTGCGGGTTTTGGTCAAGAAGCAGAAAATTTCTAAAAGATCATAAAAACATCGATAACTCAAAAACTCCAAGTTTTCGAAATTGAAATCGTTGCAAATCGGCTCTATTATAATAATCCATTTCAAGGAACGCACCTAATTACCAATCACCTGTACTAGATAGATTTAAGATTATTCTTGATAAACAACTTTTTTACAAAAAAAAAAACCGACTTCCAAAAAAACACTACAAAGTACAAAAGAACTTTAATTTCACAAAACACCGACTTCCGAAATTAAAGTAATTTTGTACTTTGTAGTGTTTTTTTTGGAAGTTGGTTTTTTTTGTGAAAAAGTTTTTTATTTTTCACTTTTCAGTGGTACCCCACACCTAAAAACACCACCGAAAAGTCACAGGAAAGCAAAAATATGCAATTTCGTATGGTTTATCCACATATTTTTCCAGCTTTTTGGATTTAAAAACCAAACTGCTGAACCGATTTGATAAAATTTAAATGGGACCAATCGAGAAGAAAAACAAGAATTTTCAAATCGGTGCATAAATGACGGAGATATGAGGTAACAAACACAAAAAAAAACAGTCGAATTGAGAACCTCCTCCTTTTTGGGAAGTCGGTTAAAAATCATTGCTTTTATCTCTTTTACAACCTACTACAAAACATGTTTTTCTTACTCAAATAAGGAAGAATTGATTCATTTATTTTTCTGTTTATTGCAATAATGCGTGTTCGTCTACTTCGCAATCAAAGTAAACGATACGATGTACGTCATTGGCACAGTACCGATACCCACATTTGTATAATATGTAAAACTTAATGGATTTTAGTAGGTATAGACTAAGTTTGTGTTTGTGGTCACGTAGTGAAAGAGCGGTGGTATTAAACGAAGAACATAAAACTGAAAGTTAGTCATCATAAATCGTTTTCGCATTCAACATGATGTTTAGATTCATAGTCTTATTATTCCTGCTGTCCGCCGTCGCGGGAATCAACATCAGAGGAAAAAACGGTCCCGTACAGAACTCTGAAGCGGCTCAACATGGTTCTGGTAAACATAATCCTGTTCCGATCCATCCCGCAACTAAAAAGGCGGGCAATTGAAAAAGTGCCAAGGATGAAAAGACGCAGATACCTATTATTTCAACTGATTCGAAAACCCGAAATGGAAAGTCGGGTAAACCAAAAAGTGCAACAAATGTAAAGAGTCAAAAAACAGATGTAAAGATTCAAACTGCAACTTTTACTTTGAAACGCCCAACTCTAACTCCGAAAAGTGGTAAAGATGAAAAGAGAGGAAATCAAATAAATCCGATTCAAACTGCAACTTCTACTTTGAAACCGTCAACACCAAAACGTGGTAAAGATGGAAAGATAGAAAAACAAGAAAAGTTGACTCACACTACTGTTTCTCTTAATTCAGACAAAACGTTTTCCTCTGGAGCAGAAGGTGCAAAAAATTTGTAAATCGTATTAAAAAGTTCATAAATAATGATGTGTGTTTTCAAAATCATTGTTTCATTATTCTTGATGCTTCTAGTCCTATGTAAGATCAGAATCATCAATCATCATAATTATGATGATTTTGTGAAAACAAAATTTTGTGAAAACTTGCCTTTTTAACCGACTTCTAAAAAAGGAGGAGGTTCTCAATTCGGATGTTTGTATTTTTTTTTTTTTTTTTTTTTTTTTTTATGTTTGTTCGGGCATAACTCCGTCGCTTGCCAACCGATTTGAAAAATTCTTTTTTATGTCCCAAATGCACTGTATGTTTTTTGATTTAGGTAAAATAATTATTTTTGTCACCTTATTTTGACTTAATATCGAAAAAGCACCCTAATTTCAATAGAAAAATCACCCGTCAAGATATCAGATTTTTTTAAAAATTCGGTAGGCTTTTTGTTCGTTGAAATCTCTACTTTCTGATCGTGTAAAAAATATACATTACTGTGGTAAAATTTCTCAGAAAATCTAAAAAACTAAAAAAAAACTCGACTCCGAAATTTTTTTTTGAGCTATTTCTTAAAATTTACGCTTTAATTACTCGAAAAACGTAAGATTCCTTGTGACATTGATAAACAAAACAATTGCAAATCGAAATATACTACTCTAATTAACAACCAAATAAGTAAAAATTTGATAAGACATCTACAATATTCGCAGGGTATATAATATGTAGAATCTTCGCAGGTACGCAGGTATCCTGTCCGGATTCGTACCTGCGCGTACAGTGCCCATTGAATTTTGACTCCAACTCCTTTACCACTCGGACACCTCAGCTGCTTATTACAGCTGAAAAAGCTTAGTGAAAGCCTTTCTCCCTTACAGGGGAACAGTTTAGCTGTGGTGATTTTAACATTAACCCGTTGTCGTCAATCCGCGGCCAGCAGAACAGCAGGCAATTCTAAAATCTTGAGTAGCAATTTAATCCAATCACAAAGAAAGGCCAAAGTACCTACATTTGTTTGTAAATAAGTGTAAGGCGCAGTTTGAGTTGAGGTTAGATGCGATGTTAAATGTCAAAAAATACTGTTTTCTTACTTACTTTCACAGCTGAGGAGTCCTAGTTGTTAAAGAGTTTGACTTAAAATCTAATGGATCATAGGTAGGTACTCGCGCAATTTCGATTGTGGCACTTCAGTGCGATTCTGGTAAAGATCGCACTGTGGAAACTTAGGTAATGGTAAAGTGAAGTGAGCTGTCAAACCAAGCAAACAAGATGAAATGACAGCTCACTCCACCTAAGTGTACACGGTGATATGTTAACAGAATAGACCGGCCTGTCTTCAGCGAAATGAAGTTTTCAAACTTTATAATAGGTACTTTTCAAAATAGGTTTTCTCATTCAAAAAAGGAAGAGTGTAAACAATCCTTTTCCGATTTAAAATACCAACATATTATTAATTTGTAGGTACAATATACGCGCTTACAAGGCGATGGAATGATATTATGTTGTGCGTCACTGGTATGAAGTGAGAAACATCATAGATTATGGTCTGAGTTAGTGGGCAAGAACTGTAAGAACGTCGACATTTAAACTGTGAACATTTGTTGCTAACTTAGTCTTCATCAGACGCTTTCGCAGTCAACATGAGGCTAACATTAATAGCACTACTATTCCTGCTGTCCACCGTCGCGGGAGGCAGCGCTAGAAGTGAAGGCAGTGAAGTTCAGTCCTCTAAAGTGAATCAACATAAAGCAGGATATAGTTCTGGTAAAAACACTCCTCTTTTAAAGCACTCCTCAACGAAAATGTCGGGAAATTCAAACAGTGCCAAGGATGGAAAGACACTGAAAAACGAAAACGCAATTCTACCTAAAAGTACTTACAGTTCGAAACCGTCAGATGGAAAGTCTGGTAATCCAAACAGTTCCACAGACGCAAAGTCTCACAACTCAAACAGTGCAAAATATGGAAAGACCGAAAAATCACAGAAGGTGACTTTACCTACTATCTCTCCTTATTCGAAACCTTCTACTAGACATCCAAAAAGTGACAAAGATGAAAAGCTTCGCAAGCAATTAAGCAAGCTGGTTCAAACTACTACTTTTCCTAATTTGAAACCCTCAAATGGAAATCTGGGTAAGCCAAAAAGTGGCAAAGAGCAGCAGCTACAACTAAAGCTGGTCCAAACTACAATGTCTCCTAATTTGAAACCCTCTACTAAAAAACCGAGTAAACCTGTGAGTCACAAAGAAGGAAAGCCGGGTAAATCAAACATTCGACAAATTGAAAAGAGACAGAAACGAGTTGAATCTTCTCAAACTACCGTTTCTCCTAATTTGAAACCCTCTTCTGGACAGTTGGGAAATCCAACTAGTGCAAAAAATGGGAAGATCCAAAAACAAGAAAAGCTGGTCACAATTTCTTCTAATTTGAAACCGTCTACTGGGGAGCCGAGTAATCCTAAAAGTACGGCAGACGGAAAGCGATCCAAACAAGTACAGCCGACTCAAACTCCTATTTCTCCTACTTTGAAACTCTCTACTGGAAGTCCAAAAACTGATGAAAAGGCACAAAATAAAGAAAAGCCTTCTAATTCTCCTCGTTCGAAAAACCTTTCTACAGCAAATCCGGGAAAAGCAATCAGTGTTACAAATAGACAGATACAACAACAACTAAATGTAACCCAAAATAAACATATACTGGCGAGAGCAACAGGTTATTCGTTTCCGAAAGGTCGGCCGTATCCCATGAACGCAGAACCGCTTCATACGAACTATCTCCCATATCCGATAAACGGAAGACTGCATTATGCCTTTAGATCAAATTCATCACGTGCAAAACCGATTAATTCGTATCCGAATTTTCTCCCATATCCGAAAAACGGAGGACCGCTTCTTGCCGATCATTTCAACCCGTCGCCTGGAATATCGAATGATTCGTTTCCGAATAATATCCCATATCCGATAAACGGAGGACTACATCGTGCCTTTTATTTAATCCCTGGAAAAACGGATTATTCGAATTATATTCCCTATCCGTGTGCTCCGAGGCTCACGCAGGCGGAACGAATTTTCCAAACAAGCAACTTTATTGATGGAGAAAGAACTCACACTTATTAATCCTGTAGGTACCTCGAAAGTTACATTTTTATCATTTGTATGTATTTCTGGTTAAGTATATTTAGTCACCAGTTTTTCCGAATTATGTATTGTAAAACCACTAGATATCATTACACACTGTCAGCACTCATCTTACAAACAATCACTGTTTGTGTATGTGAGTGTCAGAGTGTGTATATTTGTAAACGCACCCACGAAACAGGAGAAATTCCTAGTGTGGGGCAACGTTTTTATTTAATAAAAAAAAACAACATTACAGAAGCCAGTAGGACCTGCTTTTTTTGGCAGGATAGTTTTCGTATGATTGATAATTATAGTCTTTCTTCAGTGAAGTTCTAACAGTGCGGAAGTCAAAAACTTTACAGGAGAGTTATAAAACTACAAAATATTCGTTAGCAACCCTTGATGTAGGTATAATTTGGAAAAAGGAAATCAGTTAGGTCTGCTTTTTAACCGACTTCCAAAAAAGGAGGAGGTTCTCAATTCGACTGTTTTTTTTTTGTGTTTGTTACCTCATATCTCCGTCATTTATGAACCGATTTGTAAAATTCTTGTTTTATGTGAAAGGATATACTTCTCGATTGGTCCCATTTAAATTTTATCAAAATCGGTTAAGCAATTTGGTTTTTAAATCCAAATAGTTGGAAAAAATATGTGAAAAATCATCCATGTATACGAAATTCCGTATTTTTGCTTTCCTGTAACTTTCCAGTGGTGTTCTTAGGTATGGGGTACCACTAAAAAGTGAAAAATAAAAAACTTTTTCACAACAAAAAAACCGACTTCAAAAAAAACACTATAAAGTACAAAATTATTTGAATTTCGGAAGTCGGTGTCAATTAGCTAAGAAGCAACCAAACACCGACTACCGAAATTAAAATTATTTTGTACTTTATAGTGTTTTTTTTTAAGTCGGTTTTTTTTTGTGAAAAAGTTTTTTATTCCTTTTTGATTGGTCGAATGAAAGCGCGTGAACTATCCGCATCGAATGGCATTAAAATGTTTTTTTTTCTAAATAACACATAATTAAGTCATATTGTTATTAACCTAATGTTTTCAAATTTTACTTGTTAATAAAAATATACAAAAGCTCAGCATTGTTTTGTTTCTTTTTGCAATTTTTGTTATTTTTTTATAGGAACCCAAATAGAAATAAGATAATGTAGATACCAGATAAATGTGTATTAACACGGTCCTTGACCCACATGCACACTTATTATCAAAAACAGAAATAAAGACATAGAGCTGTCCTGAATCGATTTCGATCGTGATCGACGTTCTCTAGTAATGAAAAACGGTTCATAATTTATTTTTAGGGTATCTACGAAGGGATATTTTAGGGAAAGATCAATGTACTTTATTGCAAGTTTATCTAGCGCCTACCGTAGGATGCGTTTATAAATAAAATTTCTACGAAAAAGAGTACCGTACAATATACTTATTGTATGGTACTCTTTATATAATTAAACTTAGGTACTCCTAAGTTTTATTAGAATAGTTGTATTTATATTAGGAGGGATGGAGAGGGAGTCTAAAGAGAAGATGTATAAAGGACATGGCCAAAAATTGTATGGGCTTGTGCCCCAGAATGTACAGGTTTACAATCGATGTCATTTAACACTACTAATCTTCTATAAACAAAGTCTAAAAGGCGCATATTGCTCAGCAGTAGTGGACAAAAGTTATGAAGGTTTAAAAAAGTTGATTTTTGACACTACACTATACCGAACACCACTATACTGTATCGAATAATGTGTAAAAGGCGTTTAATATAATAATTATTATTTGGTCTAAGATTAGACCACGACGTGAAAATCATCATCTGTGATCAAGAGTGACTGCCTGTCTGACCTCCATGACCCAGTTACTGGGAAACATGATGCCCCTTGGTGAGACTGGTTGTCAGACTTTCAGAAAACGACGTGAGAAAATGGGGTATATAATACCTGTCGTGTCGTGTCGTAGGAGGTACTTATTCAAACAAGAACTTACCCCAAAAGCTAACCATTCCGATAAAATAACAGTTACATCAGGGGGTAATCATGCCGTCTGATGCGTTATCTAATTGTGATACCACAGTTAACACACGCTTTGCATGTTTGTATTCCGTGGGGCAAATTTTGCCCATCTCTCGAATTATATGAAAGAAAAAGTAGTGAACGGTAGCATGATGGTTGACAGGGGAGAATGGACGAAGAAAATTAGTATATCTTAGGATATTATATATCGTATTGCGGATTGGATCCTCAGTGACATGCCAAAAGGGGTGATGATGATGCTTACTATATCTACAGGGTGATTGGTAATAAAGTGCGTTCCTTAAAATGGATTAAACTAAAGCTGATTTGCAACGATTTTGACCCCGAAAACTTGGAGCACCCTATTGGGTGGTTTTCGAGTTATCGGTCTTTAGAAATTTTCCATTTTAATGTAAATGATATCATTTATCATTTAAGTATCAATAATTTATAAAAAAAGCCGTACCTATCTTGGCAAATGAAGGGCCGTAAGGTTCAGCTATGAAAATTTCTTGAAATATATATTGAGTCAGTTTATTCAACACATTCTATTCACATTTCTCATTGTATAAAGCTACAAAACTGGGCCACAAATTCTTTATTTTAAATGGAAGCAGTGACAGTGAGTGCCTTGCATTACCCTCTTCTTATTTTCTATAACGGTCAGGTATTGATTGATGTACTGTAGGTACTCTTATTTATGCGACTCATTTTAGTTTTCGACAACCACGCGAACCACGCGAACGAAGTCGTGGGCGCAGCTAGTAATTAAATAATAGGTCTGACCGTCTGACTGGTCAAACCCCGATTTCATCAAATTGAGTTTCGGCGTTTGACTGTCCAAACTAGTCTCTCTTAGGATTAACTAAAAATCATAGATCAAAGTAGAAAAGCGCTATTCGTTTGGACTTTATTTGTACGATTTCGACCTTCACTGGCAGATAGGTGAATCTGTAACTCACTACCACACATTGTTCGAACATTAATAGCTCAGTAAATAAATTTTGTTTTTCACAGCTGAGGTGTCCGATTAGCTAAGGAGTTGAACTTGAAATGCAATGGGTTACACCAGCGCAGGTTCGAAACCTGTCCTCAGCGAGATAAACATTTTTGATCAGTATGATTGAGACGGTTGGTGTTTTGGCCCGCGCCAAGGAGCGCGATGGCCAGACATCGCCCTGCGACTACCGATCCCCGGGGCGTCTTCTTCTGTTGTGGCGGCTGGGCCGTGAGGTCTGCCTTTCTCTAAAGCGACACGCCTCCTTCCTCACTAGCATTACTGCTTCGCTGAAGGAGGTGACTGCTTCCCATGCCTCCTCGCTCCGGACCATGGATCGAACCAGGGTCGGAAGCAAGAGGTCGCCGCCGCCAATCGCCTCAACAAGAGCACGGCGGTGCTTCGTCCAAGCAGGGCAGACCACCACCGTATGCTCTCCCGTGTCCTCCGGGTGATCCTCACAGTGATAACACTCAGACGTGTCCTCCTGCCGTATCCGATACAGGTAGCTCCCAAAACAACCGTGTTTATTTATTTATTAATATATACTTTATTGTACAACAAAATATAGATACATAAAGAAAACCTTAAACTAAAGTGTTTGGTGAGTACCTGCGTCAGGTGGAAGGTGAGGACGACGTGGCGCCTCTGTAGCCAGTCCTCAAAGATGGGACTTAGACCACAATAGTGGCGTGCCCAACAGCTATCCCTAACATGCTTTCTATAAGTAAACGGAGGTATTTTTTTAATATATACACTATTGTATCTATGTATGTAAATCTTGTCACATTATTTCTCAACGTTCAGATGAGAAAGAGGTTACTTTGCATTGCATACGAAGGGGGAGGATGTTTGGGTAACGTCGACTTACGATGAAATGATGTCATGCGTCATTGGTAGAATTAGTAGGTATCTAAAATGTAAACACTTTAGGTCGATTATGGTCAGTGTGTGGTTAAGTAACAAAAAGCCATCGGTATTTAAACTAAGAACTGTTGTCAACAACTTTAGTTTTCATCAGTCGATTTCGCCGTCAACATGCGGTTTACATTCATAGCACTGCTATTCCTGCTGTCCACCGTCGCGGGATGTAGCGCAAAAAGTGAAGGCAATGAAGTTCAGCCCTCTAAAGTGGCTAGACACAAAGCGGGACACAGTCCTGGTACACACACTCCTAATATGAACGATCCTTCAACTAAAATGTTAAAAAAAAAGGATGGAAAGTCACTGAAACACGCAATTCTACCTAAAATTCCTCTCAATTTGAAACATTCAACTGGAAAGCTGGGTAAGCCAAAAAGTGCCAAAGAGCAGCAGCCACAACTAAAGCTGGTTCAAACTACAATGTCTCCTAATTTGAAACCCTATACTAAAAAACCGAGTAAACCTGTAAGTCACAAAGAAGGAAAGCCGGGTAAATCAAACATTCGACAAATTGAAAAGAGACAGAAACGAGTTGAATCTTCTCAAACTACCGTTTTTCCTAATTTGAAACCCTCTTCTGGAAAGTTGGGAAATCCAACCAGTGCAAAAAATGGGAAGATCCAAAAACAGGAAAAGCTGGTCACAATTTCTTCAAATTTGAAATCGTCTACTGGGGAGCCGAGTAATCCTAAAAGTACGGCAGACGGAAAGCGATCCAAACAAGTACAACCGACTCAAACTCCTATTTCTCCTACTTTGAAACTCTCTACTGGAAGTCCAAAGACTGACAATGATGAAAAGGCACAAAAAACAGAAAAGCCATCTAACTCTCCTCATTCGAAAAACCTTTCTACAGCAAATCCGGGTAAAACAAACAGTGTTACAAATAGACAGATACAACAACAACTAAACGTAACCCAAAATATACCCAATACACTGGCGAGAGCAACAGGTTATTCGTTTCCGAAAGGTCGGCCGTATCCCATGAACGCAGAACCACTTCATTCGAACAATCTCCCATATCCGATAAACGGAGGACTGCATCATGCCTCTAGATCAAATTCATCAACTGGAATCCAGAATAATTCATATCCGAAAAGTCTCCCATATCCGACAAACGGTGGACCACTTCGTGCCTTAAATTATAATTCATCACCTGCAAAACCGATGGATAATTCTTTTCCGAATAATCTCCCGTATTCGATAAAAGGACCACATCGTGTCTTTTTTTAGGGAATTATGTCTCCAAGCGCTCCGAGGTTCACGCAGGCAGAACGAATTATCCTAACAAGCAACTTTATTAGGAGAAAGGACTTACCTACAATTATTAAATCCTGTACCTCGATAGTTAAGGGCCATCTCCACGAGCGTAATGTCGTATTGTTATTAACCTAAATGTTGCCAAAATTATAATTAATAAACATAATTATATAAAAGCTATGCATTTTTTGTTTATATTTGCAATTATTGTTGACACCCGAAGAAGAAATAGGATAAGATGCGTTTATAAATTTAAGTTCTACGAAAAAGAGGATCATCGACCATACAATAAGTACCTACTGATGATGATGCTTACTATACTATGTCACCGGATAATTGAAACTCCGCAAGATTGTAATCAGTTGTTTTTAGATTATAAATGTTCGATATAGTGTGAGCATATCATTTTAAATACAACAAATCCCATTCAAATTCAATAGTTTCTAATTTATCCGTACCTTATTTACCCCAATTTTCCAATGAACAAAATCGAAACGTCTGTGTCTTATGATGAATGCCGCTCAAGCACCGAGATTTATTTTTTATTTGGGAATTTTCACATGTCGGGGCTGGAGTCGTTAACACAGTAATTACCTACTTACTCCGGAACGGCTAGACCATAGAAATGTAATATCTTTAATGGGCTAGACATCACTAGTAGATAGGTTCGTGGCCTTCACAGAAATTTCATTTTATAAGAGTTCCGCGCAAAAACATATCCCTTCAATTGTGAAAACACTTTTGCATTCGTGCTATTTTTGACGGGGTTTAACGAATTTAACAAGTTTGACGGGGACGAAACCGTGAGCAACAGCTAAGTACCTACTAATTATGTATCTTAGAATAAACATCTGTAACTCCTTACTACACATTGATCAAACAATAGCTCAGTGAATAAACTCACAGTTTGACATAACCATGCAGGTTCGAATCCTGTCCTCAGCAACATAAACATTTTTTATTACTATGATTTGAATCGTTGGCGTTTTTCTAGTAGGTATGACTACCCCTGTTAAGCTTTGTATTTCTAAACGCAGGTCATCTATTCAATATACAACGTGTAATCTAATAAACGCAATACCTCGGGGTCATTGTATTCATCATTATGAACAAATTTTACTATGGGGCCGACCAAGAAATCGCGAAAAAAAAACAGCTGTTAAGTACATTTTGTCGATTTATGCGCACAGAATTGTATGGGGCTTTCGATTTTTTTCGCGATTTCAGTGTTGGTGTTATAGTGAAAGTTGTTCATAATGATGAGTACAATGACCCCTTAAGAGGTATTGCGCTTCCTCTATTACATGCTACTGTATCGATAGGTATCTTGATAATTTATTTCTCAACGTTTAGTTAAGGAAGAAGGCATAGACTAATATCATATGAAGCCGTCGGTACGAGCTTGCGCAAACATTTCCGACGCGCTACAGTACCGAGGTAGCCTCAACAACATCCTGAAAGCATTGTTATATTCGACGCGCAGGACATCCAGCGATCTCTTAGCACAATTGACCCATAGATTGCCCGTGTACGAACTTTGGCAATAAGCCTTGAAAAGTGTTACTTTTACTTGATCTGTACACCGCGCAAATCTACGGGACAACATATTGCTACGGACCGCTAAGGCCCTGCGCTCCCTCTCAATGTCAACATCGTCCCTGAGGTCAGCGGCAAGACAATGCCTTTGGTATTTAAAAGTTAACTAATGAAGAGGGTACTTTGCATAAGGAGGAGGAGGTCGACGACACCTAAAATGCATATTTTTTATAGGTAATAATATTAACATTATTACCGGTTTGTGTAATTATGTAGTGGTATTGTTAACAACTGGATAATATCATGCGTCATTGGTAGAATGGACCTATTTTTTTTGGGTACAATACAAATGATTATGGACAGTTTGCGGTCAATAATGAAATACCATCGGTATTTAAATCCGGAACTTTTGCCAAAAATTTAGTCTTCATCAGTCGCTCTCGGCGTCAACATGAGGCTAACATTCATAGCACTATTGTTTCTGCTGTCCACCGTCGCCGGACGCAGTTTCAGAGGTGGCAGTGAAGTTCAGCCCTCTGAAGCGGCTCAAGATAAAGAGGGACGCCCAAACGATGGCGTTACACATACTTCTAATTTGAGCCATCCCTCTACTAAAACGGCGGATAATTCAAACAGTGCCAGATATGGAAAACCTCAGGATTCAGACAGCGCTATATATGGACAGACCCAAAAGCAAGAGAAGGCGGCTCTACCTTCTATTTCCCATAATTTGAATGACTTCACTGGAAAGCCGAGTAATTCAAACAGTGGAGAAATTGAAAATAGCCAGAAACGAGTAAAGCGCGCTCGAACTTTCTTTTCTCGGAATTGGAAATACTCCATTAGAAAACCAGGCAATTACAAAAATTGGCGAAAAAACAAGACTCAAAAAAAAGCGAAAAATCAGTGGTATAAAAAATTATTCCATTCTGCCTCACATTTGCCAAAATACATCCAACAATACCCGGAATCTTCAGAAAGTCTCCCAATTCCCTTGTTTAGAGGAATGCTTAGTGGTGCTTCTCATTTAACCCAGTACATCTATCGGAAATTAAATAAGACTCCGGCTTAATGCCAGTCATAAAGCTTTACAGAGCTGGAAGTTCTTCTACTTTTAATAAAAAATGTATTCTAATATGTGTAAATTAACTTCGACCAGATTTATTTACAAGTGCCTGCAACAACGCCAAATATATTTTATCCTGCTTTTTTTAATGCTGTAAAAAAGTAAATTTGTGAAAAAATATTGTATTTAATTTTGACAAAATTATACTTTTTTTCTATGTATGGGAAATCATCAAATGACTTCTCCCGCTCTGGGCGGAGCGGAAGGGAGTGTCAGACTCTTACCCATCACTAAAACCCATCCGTGCTCCTCCTAGTACCCTTTGCTTTCCAGGGCCGCGGTAACTCTTTCGAACATAATCCGCAACTCTGGCAGGCTCTGGCCCTAACGGGCCCCTACTCCGATGCTGACATCTCTTTGAGGCGCGCGTGGAGCACAACGCGCCGTCGACCCGGGCCTGGCTTTGATCGGACGGCGAGCCACCCAACAACGCTCGCCGTCCGCAGACCCGCGCCTACGGTGGCCGGGAATCGCTCTGCGACTCCCGACGCCCGGAGCGTCTCCCTATGTTGCGGCGGCTGGGGCGTGAGGGTTGTCTCTCCCTCACGCGGCCCGCTTTCTCCTTCACTAGCATTACAGCAGTGCGATTCTGTAAGCATGTCGAAGTGAACACTTGGTCGGGGCGCACGACGGGTGAGTTGTCAAACCATACAAATAAGATGGAATGACAGCGCTCTTGTCGTTCACTCCGCCTAGGTGAACACCGTGAGATGTCGACAGAATCGACCGGCTGCTTCGCAGAAGGAGGTTACGGCTTCCCATGCCTCCTCGCTCCGTACCATGGATTGAACCAGGGCCGAACGCGAGAGATCGCCTCGACGAGGACACGGCGGTGCTCCGAAAACACCCTGGCGTTTCCTCCCGTCGAATTCGAAACAGGTACCTCCCGAAACAACCGTGTCCGGTGAGTACCTGCGTCAGGCGGAAGGTTAGGACGCCGTGGCGCCTCTCGTCAAAATTATACTAAGTTCCATAATAAAAATTATGTCATAAATTTTATTTTTATTTATTGCACAATGATTTTCTGTAAGTACATTATTTCTGATCAATTTGATAAAACGTAGGTACTTGGAACACTCAATACTACACTAAACATTAGAGGGCCAATAATTCCTCTAATGTTCTAATGTTATTCGCATCAGCGAATGCGAATGTCGTCAGACTGCGACTGAGATCAGTCACAGTCTGTCAGGATAGCCTAATTTCCATACAATTTTGACAGATTGCGACTGGTATGCGAATGCGAACGTTGCGTAAAAGTTAAAAGAATCAATTGTGAACAATGAATTCTATTAACTTTTAAGCAAGTTGATACTACAAAAGAGTTTATAGTAGGGGAGAGCCCATGATGATTACGTTAAATTTTGTAGTTTAGAAGACAAGAAGAATAAAAACAGGCCAAGTGCGAGCCACCGTAATCGCGGGTCTGCGGACGGCGAGCGTTGGGTGGCTCGCCGTCCGATCAAAGCTAGGCCCGTGTCGACGGCACGTTGTGTTCCACGCGCGCCTCAAAGAGATATCAGCATAGTAGACGGGGCCCGTAAGGGCCAGAGCCTGCCAGAGTTGCGGATTATTTTCGAAAGAGTTATTGTGGCCCTGGAAAGCAAATGGCACTAGGAGGAGTCCGTCTGACACAGCCATTTTTCTCCGAAACTGCTGAACCGATTCTGTTGCTTACACATAAGAACATTGTGACCCAAATACGGATGCTTTACGTAAACAAATCAATTTTGAGTACGGGGGTCACTTTTGGGAGACAAACTAGAACACAAAAAAATTAAAGTTTTTCAAACTTATCAAATTAAAGGGCTTATTGGGAGGGTTTTATTAAATGTGTATTTTTTTTCGTAATTATCAGGTTTTGAAGATTTTTTTATGGTATTTCAAGAAATTAGACGAAAAATGACCATTCCGGCCCCCCTTATCTCCGAAACTAGTACTGAGCCTTTTTTATGGATGGGAAATCATCAAATGACTTCTCCCGCTCTGGGCGGAGTGGAAGGGAGTGTCAGACTC
The DNA here is from genome assembly GCA_947386135.1 of Melanchra persicariae. Classification (NCBI taxonomy): domain Eukaryota; kingdom Metazoa; phylum Arthropoda; class Insecta; order Lepidoptera; family Noctuidae; genus Melanchra; species Melanchra persicariae. Next base: position 13,836,727 of record OX376664.1, read on the forward strand.
TTACTGACTAAAACCCATCCGTGTTCCTCCTAGTGCCCTTTGCTTTCCAGGGCCGCAGTAACTCTTTCGAACATAATCCGTAACCCTGGCAGGCTCTGGCCCTAACGGGCCCCGTCTACTATGCTGACATCTCTTTAGGGCGCACGTGGAACACAACGCGCCGTCGATCCAGGCTTGGCTTTGATCGGACGGCGAGCCACAAACGCTCGCCGTCCGCAAAACCGCGCCTACGGTGGCCGGGAATCGCTTTGCGACTCCCGACGCCCGGAGCGTCTCCCTATGTTGCGGAGGCTGAAGCGTGAGGGTTGTCTTTCCCTCACGCGGATTCCTTACCTAGCTATGAAAAAAGTGTATACTCTGTGTCACGTATGGTTTTGTTAGAGATTTACATAACTACTGGCGCCGCATTTGTGGAACTTCCTACGTGTAACGGGAAATAGTAGTGCTGCTACTCACTTAATTGCGGACAAATAAGCCTCATTATAAAACCAATTAGGTATTTCCATACTTCAAAACCGCGCTCAACCGCATGAATATAAACATATTTCAATTTGGTAATGTAAAATATATCCACTGTATATACTCATTATAAATACGAAAGTATTGGTATTTACAAAATTTATATACATATACACGGATGCTAATCACTCTACTGCATATTTCCTGGTCCAGGAACTGCTCTGCCTGCCACTCAGTTGTTATTTGGGTCAGACGCCATATTATGAAAATGAAAATAATAAAAGTCGAAGCTGATACGCCACTTGATGCAGTTATACATTAAATTACACCACTCAATTTCATTGAATAGGTATTTGAAAATCGTTTTTAGATTTTCTTTCATCATTTTGAATAACCGTTTCGGATTTATAACGGTTTATGAAGGCTTTACAAACCATACCAACGATCTAAAAACCATTTCCACTTAACATTTTTCGTGATACAGTCGTGTTGGGCATCAACACAAAGGGATCGAAGAGACAATTCCAAAAATATAGGAACTAGAAAAATGATGAACTTAAACTAAAAATTGATGAAATGGCATGATGATTATGATAACTAGAAAATGAATGATGATTAAATGCATTTTTAGTCCAATCCACCTGCATCAGACTGCTCGAAAAGTGGCTTGATTGGAACTTTTTAGTTTTTGCAGTCGGGTTTTTTGTTGACTATCGGCGTATTGTAAAATTGAATTTAAGACTATAGGTAAAATGCCACGTTGCACAAGTATTTTTTTTTTATTTATGAATGGGCTCTTGACCTCGATCACGCCTGATGGAAAGCGATAGATGAGATCCATGATGAAAGCGAGCGTGCCCAGAAGATGCCCTGAGGCACTGGTACTTCCACGCGTCGACGAAACACAGCAGGCTGCTTGACGCCGAACTCCGGCGGGAGGGTGGTCGCGAACCAGGCGGGCGTTAGCCCTACCACCGCAAGGGATGGATTGGTCAGTCTTATAAATTGTTAGGTGAGACTGATAATAATAATAATTAATAATAATTATGGTGACCATATCTCAAAACATATTCATTTTGCTTTAGTGTCCTCAATCCATATACTGCAGTTTAATTATACGTTGTTAATTAAAAATTCAGCAGTGCGACTCTGTAAACATGTTGAAGTTAAGGCTTGGGTGAAGTGATCACAAAGTGGTCTGTCAATCCATATAATCAAGATGAAATGACACACTTCGTGATCCCTTCATCCAATCCTTCACTTCGATATGTTTACAGAATCGACCGGCAGAATGGCTCGGTCAGCTTTCATAGAAAAAGTTCAAACACAATTTCAGTGTTGGTCTCATAGTGAAAGTTGTTCATAATGATGAGTACAATGATCCCTTAAGAGGTATTGCGCTTACTCTGTTACATAAAAAAATAAAATAAAATTTATTGAAATAATAATAAGTTACAAAAGTGTACATATGGTTCAGTAGTATAAATATTAATCTAGGCCTATAATAGTATTATAATAATCTGGATAAAAATTATGGTATGGCAAATGTATAAGATTACAGTTACATATAAAAATAGAATAGTGTAGTGCGTTGCCCGATTTAGGTTTATTTAAACCTACATGCTCATGTATCGATAGGTATCTTGACAATTTATTTCTCAACGTTTAGTTAAGGAAGAAGGCATAGACTAATGAAGAGGGTACTTTGCATACGGAGGAGGAGGTCCACAAAAACACCTAAAATGCATATTATTATTTTTTGGTAGGTGATAACATTATTACCGGTTTGTGTAATTATGTAGTAGTATTGTTAACAACTGGATAATATCATGCGTCATTGGTAGAATGGACCTATTTTTTTTGGGTACAATACAAATGATTATGGACAGTTTGCGGTCAATAATGAAATACCATCGGTATTTAAATCCGGAACTTTTGCCAAAAATTTAGTCTTCATCAGTCGCTCTCGGCGTCAACATGAGGCTAACATTCATAGCACTATTGTTTCTGCTGTCCACCGTCGCCGGACGCAGTTTCAGAGGTGGCAGTGAAGTTCAGCCCTCTGAAGCGGCTCAAGATAAAGAGGGACGCCCGGACGACGGCGTTACACATACTTCTAATTTGAATCATCCCTCTATTAAAACGGCGGGTAATTCAAACAGTGCCAGATATGGAAAACCTCAGGATTCAGACAGCGCTATATATGGACAGACCCAAAAACAAGAGAAGGCGGCTCTACCTTCTATTTCCCGTAATTTGAATGACTTCACTGGAAAGCCGAGTAATTCAAACAGTGGAGAAATTGAAAATATCCAGAAACGAGTAAAGCGCGCTCGAACTTTCTTTTCTCGGAATTGGAAACACTCCATTAGAAAACCAGGCAATTCCAATAGCGCAAAATATGGAAAGACTCAAAAGCGAAAAAACAAGACTCATAAAAAAGCAAAAAATCAGTGGTATAAAAAATTATTCCATGCTGCCTCACATTTGCCAAAATACATCCAACAAAACCCGGAATCTTCAGACAGTCTCCCAAATCCCTGGTATGGAGAAGTGCTTAATGCTGGTGCTTCTCATTTAACCAAGTACATCTCTCGGAAATTAAATAAGACTCCGGCTTAGTGCCAGTCATAAAGCTTTATAGAGCTGGGAGTTCTTCTACTTTTAATAATAAATGTATTCTAATATGTGTAAATTAACTTCGACCAGATTTATTTATTTGTGTACTTAGGTACCTACAACAACGCCAAATATGTTGTATCCTGCTTTTTGTAATGCTGTAAAAAAAGTAAATTTGTGAAAACATTTTGAATTTAATTTTGTCAAAATTATACTCTGTTCCAAAATAAAAATTATTTCATTAATTTATTTTTATTTATTTCACAATGATTTTCTGTAAGTACATTATTATATCTTACTGAAAATCATAATATAGTCTGGAGAAGACTTTTCATCTGTTTACAGGTTGTTCCCAAAAGTACGTGGTCATATTTAAAGGTAGTATTCTGTATCTGCTATAGAGCCAAGAAATAATATCAAAATAAATGAATATTGCCTTTTTTAGGGTTCCGTACCCAAAGGGTAAAACGGGACCCTATTACTAAGACTCCGCTGTCCGTCCGTCCGTCCGTCTGTCTCATGAAACGTGATAGCTAGACAGTTGAAATTTTCACAGATGTTGTATTTCTGTTGGCGCTATAACAACACATACTAAAAACAGAATTTAAAATAAATATTTAATTAAGTAAGGCTCCCAAACAAACGTGATTTTTTTGCCGTTTTTATAGAAAATGGTACGGATCACCCTCCCGTTGTTTTAAATAGCCGACCTCAAAAACAGAGTTAAATTAAATTCCAAAAAAAACCACATATCAAGCAGTTTGATGCAGTTGCTGGTATGAAATTGAGAGCTGAATATTTGAGGTCCAGTTTTTTTATTTTGTCATTTTTCTTAACTGTATAATATAGTAGATGCAGTACTCCACCCTTAGATATGACCACACACTTCAGGAACACCTGTATAGTCCTCGTGACCATTTTTGACCATGGCGGACAATCTCAACGGAGACCAGCCATCGGCGCGTGACATATTATAGTGCACAAGTGTGTGCGCAAACGCAGGTGTGCCTCCAAGAAGGAGTCTCCTTCCATCACTCTCATATTCCGATGGGACAGCAAGCTGATACGACCAACTCAGGACCAACGGCTTTTCCGGGGTACGGGAGTGTCCCACTCCAAACTCCGAGCTGCCCGACCTGTGAATCGAACCGAGGACTCCACGCTCGGCAGTCATGCTTGCGACCGCGAGACCAAGGAAGCAGTTACTATCACATTTAAAATCGTATATTTATCTACTTAAAACGTGGGCGAAGACCAATTTGGAGTTATACAATTTGAAAAACGCCAAGTTGGAAAACGTCCTCAGATGATTAGAAAATCCGGGTAAAAGTGGCAGTGACTTGTAGGATAGGTACCTACTAGTATGAAGACAGTTTGGGCACGCGATACCTGGAAACCAATTTTTACTATGGGATAAACCCCGAAACCGCGAAAAATAAATCAGCTGTTCAGTACATTTTGACGAGTTATGCACATGCACATGAATGCGGCAGTCGATTTTTTAAAATAAAACTTAAATTAATGTTAACTAACGACTTTTTCTACTTTTTTCTCAATACCAGTATTACATAATATTAAATCTTCGGCCTATGTGGCCTTCACAACTCAGTTTACTGGGTAGCACGATACTTCTTGGTAAGATTGTGTTGTTCTCAGACTATCGAGCTCCAGAGCCCTAGGGCATGCAATAACTCGAATTCCCGCATTCGATTCCGCCGGAACCGACGGATTAGACATGGTCCAAAATTTGTATGTGTGAAACTAGTCAGATAAAACTTGACGTTGAATTTCTTGCCTTGTTCCAGGAAACTGTATGAGTGAGTTCATGGGCCTCATTCTGGGTGCTTACGAGGCGAAGGAAGGAGGTTTCCTGCCTGGAGGCGCATCTCTTCATTCCATGATGACCCCCCATGGGCCCGATGACAAGTGTTTCAATGGTGCTTCCTATGGAGAACTGGTACCGCAGAAAATTGCTGTCAATACTCAGGTACAAAGACTATTATATACTTTATGCTCAGGTATGTGGTCAAAATTGTTGCTGCTTGAAACTTTGCCGATTCCGGGTAGGAACCCGGTACCTTAAATTCCATTTTTATTTTGCTGCAGGAACAGCAAACATAAAAAATGAAATTTAAGGTACCGGGTTAATGTCGTTTAAGTAAGAGTACGAGGAAGAAGTCCAGGATCTCAGGAGTATCTGTATAATCTACTACGTGACAGCAAATACCAACCATTTCATTTTGTTTTTGTGGTTATTTCGATTTTCCTTTTATTTCTGGTTATTTCGATTAAGGAATTCCCTCACTTTAACTTTATATACTGTAACAATTAATCATATTTTATTTACTTTACTGCATGAATTCCCAGAAGGGATAGGCAGGGCGTATCATTAGGCAGGTCGTATTGAGAGGTTGAATGAAATGTGGCAAGGCACAATATGTGAGTGGAGCTAGAACCCTAGAACAGTGGTCCTTTAACAATGGACGCCAATCCACGCTAATCCACGCTAAAAATAAAACTATACAATGTAGATTTTATGTGTCATCTGCCTAGCCTTTTTCCCAACTATATTGGGGTCGACTCCCAGTCAAACCGGATTCAGCTGAATACCAGTATTTTACGTGGAGCGGCTGCCTACCAGATCTCCACAACCCATTAACTAGGTAACACGGTACTTCTTGGCAATACTGGTGTCAGATTTTCTGGCTTCTGACAATCCGATACGACTGCCAAAGATCTACAAATGACAGCCGGGACCAACGGCTTAACGTGCTTTCCGAGGCACGGAGGAGTTTCGGTGTGTTAAGATGGTCACCCATCCGCAGACCAACCTCGGCAAGCGTTGTTTATCCTTGAAGATCGGTCCGTGCGGCTGTTATAATTTTGTCACAAGCTCCTCTTCGTAGGTTTTATGTGTACATAATGTAAATCCAGACGAGCTGTTTTTGTGTTGAAGTTTCACGTGCTTTTCCAGGCCTTCATGTTCGAGTCTTCGCTAAGTTTGGCTATAACGAAGTGGGGTGCTGAAACTTGTCAAAAACTGGACGCAAAATACTACGAGTGCTGGCAAAACTTACCGAAGCTTTTCTCAGAAAATATCAACGTTTAATAAGTAATTATGTATTATCTTAAAACTAAAAGAGGAATATTGTGTGTTACGAACTTTACGTTTCTGGTCCTATTTTAGTTTTTTTTTTACTTTGGACCTGGGGTACACATGACTTGTTGACCAATAAGATCACAGCACTCTGTGTTTACTGTTTCCTATTGATTAGGTACCGAGTTTAGGACAAAGTTATGCCCCAGGGTCCAGGGTCAAAGTTATACGGCTTTACCAACCTAATATCATCAGTGTCTACTAACGAACAAACGTTTTCTATTTTTATTTTCCAATAAAACACGACGTTTTGAACAAGACTTTTATTTGCACAAATAGGAATACAATCTATAATCATTTTAATGTGAAACATGAAAGTTTTATGCCAGGATGTATACCTAGTTATTATGTATGGTACTTATGTAGCCATAGCAAAATTACAGAAAAAGAAACTGATGTCACAGAAACAAAAAAAATACCGTAAAGTCGGGTTTCTTTAGCTCTGGAGTACAACTTTGGCTCAAACTTTTAACCAATAGGTTTACAGTAAACACAGTGTGCTGTGTTCCTATTGGTTAACGAGTTATTGCCAAAGTTACCCTCAAGGGCCAAAGTAACCCGACTTTACCGGTACTGATTTCGAAAAAGGAATGCAGACAAAGGAACATTTCTCAACGGCTTAAATATAGGTAAAGACTTTAACATGCACACACATTACACCTCATAACATGCACAGGTTTATAAAAACAATGGGCGGTCTTATCGCACAGGGCAATCTCTTATGACAACTTTAGGATGGACTGAGGCGAAAGAAGTTAGATTTAGGGCAGTCAGTGTACGAACATCATAAATATGAATATTAATTAGACATAATTATCTAAAATACTTATAAAAAAATTTCGAGCTCGCTTCGCTGGCCCTTGCATCCTGCGCTCTCTTGGTTCTTCAGATTTTCTGCTTAGGACTGCTGAATTACCTCTATTAAAGTATAAATCATGAAAACAAAATAAAATCTATCGTGGAATAAAAAAAATTGAGGTCGCTTCGCTCGCTCCTGCACTCTACCGCTTTTTTGAGCTTCCCTGCATTGGTCAACGAAGTTAATTCTATTTGTGTATGAGTAATCAAAATAAAATCAAAGCAATCCGAGGCGGGTGCAAAATTTTTCTAGCTCGCTTTGGCTTATTTCTAATGCTCGCATCAACCAGTACGCGGAAAATAGTCCATAATTTTTATTACCTTTAATACCTACATATTGACGTACCTATTCCTGAAAAAAAATCTTTTATTCAGGAATAGATTTTTTTTCAGGAAGTTTTCCTCTCCTTCCCTGGAAATTTAGTTTGCGATTATCATCACATAATTATTGGGAGGGGGTTCATTTGTGGGGTGACGTCACACTATGGGCGTATACAGGGTGTTCCAGAAAGGTGTGGTCATATTTAAGGGTGATGTTGGGTTGCTGATATAGGTAGGTACATTAAGGAAACAATGTCAAGCCATAAAAATGAGAATTATTTCGAAAAATCGACTAAAAAGTTACGAAGAAATGAGTTTTCAAGCAGTTTGTTACAGTTAGTGGCATTTACTTTAGTTCAATCACAGATTTGAAGTCACCAACTGCATCAGTCTGTAAAGTCATTTCTTCGGGGACACACAGTTTTTGCTGTGAATGTTTACAGACCTCTCGCTCATTTCGTGTTCACTTCGGCTAAGTTTATACGGTGAGATGTTTACATAATCGCACGGCTGCTACGTTATTGACACATCTCATCTCCGCCTAAGAGAGATGCCAGCTTTGCCTCGCAAGCAGGTGGCGCCCAGCGGAGACGTGACGAGACGTGGGTGGCGTAGGAAATTGGCAGAGGATCTTGCAGTCTCGCCGGTAAGTCAACAAAGTATTTCCTATTACAAAAACATAATTTTCACCACATTTCAAGCAGGAAACAAAACGTAGGTCCGGGGTGGGCTGAAGCCCGTAAATCCGACAACCAGTCTTAGCAAAGAGTATAAGATCGTGTAACCCCAGTTACTAGCATGTGGAGGTCAGTTAGGCTCCATGTAACATAAATGGTATACAGCTGCTACGGTAAGGAAGCGGACCTCAATGTATGCTAGCCAGATTGTTTTTTCGGTAAGTATTTTTCCTTTTTGAAACTTTGCCCCACACTAGGAATTTCTCCTGTACCTGTCGTGGGTGCCTTTATAAAAATACAAACTGACATACACAAACAGCCAGACCCGGAACAACTATATTATACTCACAATGTGTTTATTTCCTGTTGTGGAATATCTCATCTCCGCCTAAATATGTTTCGCTGGAGTGCCAACCAATAGCTGTACCTAGATACCTACATACCTATTATTAACTGCGGTTTAGTCAAAACACCCGGAAAATAGACTAAATTTTTGTGCCTACTAATGAGCATAGCTTCGGTCACACTGGGGTTAAATGTGTAGGTAGGTAGGTCGATGTGTAGTGTCACGGCGGAACGCGTGCGGGAGAGGCAATCGTCACACCCCAGTCGCCGCAGGAGACGCCTTGGGCATCGGAAGTCACAGGGCTACCGTCCCAACCACCGTAGCAGCCGTAGATAGCTCGCCGTCCGATAAGGATCAGCCGGTCGATTCTGTCGACATCTCACGGTGTACACCTAGGCGGAGTGAACGATAATAGAGCTGTCATTCCATCTTACTTGTATGGTTTGACAACTCACCCGTCGTGCACCACGCCCAAGTGTTCACTTCGACATGTTTACAGAATCTCACTGCAGGTCTGGGTCGACAACGCGCTCTATTTTACGCGCCTCAAAGAGTCATGTCAATTTAGCTGACGGGGCCCGCTAGGACCAGTGCCTGCTAGGGTTGTAGAACTTTTTCTCCATGCAACGGAGAAATTGTAATTATAGATAGGTAAAAATCGCTTCAGCTAAACGCGAGATAATCGCGGACAAACAAACATACATACATACATACATACAGGTCAAACTGAGAACCTCCTTTTTTTAAGTCGGTTAAAACGGATTTTTATCTATCGGATGCGCAAACGGATCTCTCAAAGAAAACAAACATTTCTTATATTTAGTTAAGGAGTCTCGCTCTGAAGAAAAATAAAGTTGAATTAAATGTATCGTGTAACGTTTCATTTGAAAGAACTGCCATCCACCTTAGATCTCTGGAGGGGAGATATGTGGAGACACCAATAAACTACGAATTTAACCTGACGCCACTAATGCACCATGAGAAACATCACTATCGTTTATTTGGAAACTTCGAGCACTCCTATCGTCAATGAGTCAACACAAACTGCATTAATCGAGGAAAGGTACGGAAGAGTGTTATCTACATTAGTATTTTCTGAATCCAAAAATATTAGGTACCTGCCAGTCTGTATGTATAAGTACCCGCAAACCTCACGCCCCAGCCGCCGCAACAGAAGAAGACGCCCGGGGGGCGTCGGGAGCCACAGGGTGATTCCCGGCCACCATAGGCACGGGCCTGCGGACGGCGAGCGTTGGGTGGCTCGCTGTCCGATCACAACCAGGCCTGGGTCGATGGAGCATTAATTGTGTTCCACGCGCCCCTCATGGAGATGTCAGCAAAGTAGACGAGACCTGTTAGGGCACTGCTTGCCAGGGTTGCGGAATTTGTTCAAAAGAGTCACCGTGGCCCTGGAACGCAAAAGGCATAACGGGGAACACGGATGGGTTTTAGTCAGTAAGAGTCACTGAGAGACACTCCACCCAGCGAAAGAAGACATGATTTCTCATCCAAAAAAAAAGGGTAAAAGTAGGTACCCAATTCTGATTCAAATCTAACTATAATTATATGATTTGTCATATAATTATAGTTAAATAATTAAACTACTCCTATAATCCTTGTCAAACTAAGTCAGTAGTAACTAAGCTAGTTGAGTGACGTCACGATATTCCTACAGGAAAATAAACATGAAAGGCTACACTTGTCACGTTTCCATAATGCCTGTGTGTACGTCTATAACCATTTAGGGATGGTTTTGTTTTTGTGGTCAGAAAGACTGTCTTTATTAAACACTTGTTGGCAAGTTTGTAAACAGTCTCAACTGAACAGTCGCTCGCGTCTCCAAGATGAAGCTTAGCTTCGTAGCACTTGTTGTCTTGCTATCCGCCGTCACGGGGGACCGACCTAGTCCTGCCAGGCGCACAAGCCACGGAGCTCAAAGATCTTACCTGACAAAGTCGTCTGCCAAACATAACCACCTTACCCCAGCAGCCAAGCTGGATAATTCAAACAGAGGCAACGTTGGAAATACACATCATCATCAACGCAGTCCTACTCCCAATCCGAAGGCCTCTGGCAAGTCTGGTATTGCAAATAGTAACAAAGACGGAAAAACACAGCAACAACAAAACGCGATTCAGCAGCCTACTCGTTCCACCAAATGGAACCCTTCCATTGGAAAATCAGGAAATGGCAAAGATGGAAAGATACAGCAACTGACGAAAGGAAAAGATGTTACCCAGCATACTACAACTCCTAAATTGAACTCTTCTACAGGAAAGTTGGTCGTTGGAAAAAGCGGAAACGTTGGTCTGAGACATCAACAGCAAATTGCGTCCGAAAATACTCTTAAACCTAATCTAAATTCCCGCGCTAGAAACTTGGGGAGACCAAACGGTATTGATGGTGGAAAGTCGCCGCAAGAACAACACAAGAGCCTACCTACTCGTAATTCGAACCCTGCAGCTGGAAAGTCGGGTAATTCAAACAGCGTCATTGTTGGAAAAGTACAGCAACAGCAGACAACATATAAAAAAAAATCTAATCTAAAACGTCCCAAAACAGAAAACTCGTTTAATTTAAACACTGACAAAGTAAGAAAGACGCAGCAACAACGAAAGACTCCTACTACTACTTTTAAACCTCGCAAAACTGGAATGTCAGGTAATTCAAACATTGCAAAAAAAGCCAAGACGCAGCATCAGCAAGACGAAGATATTATTTTTAAGAACACTGGCAAAACTGCAAAGTCAAGTTATTCAAATAGTGGCAAAGATAAACAAACACATCAAAAGCAAAATACGGTCACAAAAACTTTCAAACCTCCTACAGTAGAAAAATCGGGAAATCCAAGTAACACCAATGTTCGTCAGTCACAGCAACAGCTAAACGTGTCCCAACATACTTCTACATTAAAACCTCCCTCAGCTGCAAAGTCAGGTAATACTAGCAGTGTCAACGTCGGAGAGACACCTCACCACCCTGTGTATCATGGACACCCGCCCGTCTACGTGTACAAGTACCGAGACTCTGGCAGCAGGTTCGATAACTTGCTGACTGGACTAGCGCTCTATAACTTGGGCCGCAACAATTATCATTACAGCTCTGACAGACAGTACAGTAGCACCTCGGGAGAGATATGCAAGCTGGGCATTAGTAAACGAAGCGACAAGTACGAGGAGACGCGCATCGACTGCAATCTGATGTCGAGCTTCATTTGGGAGGTCATGACGAGCACAATACGGAACGAGCAACACGTTGTGAAGAACACCACGATGGTGATAATGACACAGACTGTGAACGGAAACAAGAATAACGGAAACTCTTCAGTGACGGTGACAATTCCCACTGTGGAGGACGCTCTGAAAGTGAAGGGCCCCTCTGTAGCAGTGACACCGGGCATGACTTGTTACTTGATTAGAACACTGCGAGCTGTCACTGTTTTGCGGAAATCTGTGGATTGTGGACTTTTGCAAGACTACGCGCGAAGCTCACTATTTCGAAATAATGCACAATGCCTTATGCCTTTTATGACGATAGCATTTAGTTTCCTTAAAATATTTATTGGTTTTAAGGATAGTTAACAATTAACTATTATTAAATATAGAGAAAAACTAAGTAACTAACCTACTTGAACCAATCACTACTAATGGATATAAAATTTTGAATTTTTTTTTTCTCCTATAATGATTTTAATTGATGTTTTTTTTATCCTTTTCATAATTAATTTACGATATTGCATTTTTAAGTTATAATTATGTTATTTTTATTATTATTCGAATGTTATAACTAACCTTAAATTAAGAACAAACTAACATAAATCATTGTTTATGTTAATTATTTGTACTAATTAATTTTGTAAATTAAGCCGTTTATTGTACATGCGGTGTTGGCCTTTAAGTGATTGTTACACTTGTAAATGTATTTTTTGCCAATTGTAATGTATTCTTTTAAGTGTAAACAATTGTTGGCTAACCTAATAAATAAATAAATAAATAAAATGACTGACTTGCCAAGTTGACATCGCTACATCCCCTAAAAATGGTAGCTAAGTTACAGTTTTGACATGCGCTAACGAAACGATGTTGAAGTTTTTAAACGGGATATTTTTAAATGCACATCTGTATAATTTTAATGCATACCAGAAAAAATAATGCTGTGCAAAAAATCCCAATTGATTAGAAAACATGTCTTACAAAAAAAACTTAAAAAATCATCCAAAACGAGATGACCTTTTTATCGAATTCACACCAAAAATGTGGTTCATACATCGGATTTATGATTTATAAAACAAAAATACGAATTGTTTATCAAAAATACTAACTTGCACTCTAAATTGCACTTCCCTGAAATAGCAGGTGGTTATCATGGTTACAATAGTAGCCGGTCATTGGGCACCCCGACTAGGACAGGTTAGGTTAGAAGGGGATGGCGGGGTCAAGTGAGCCAGCGAAGCGAGCGAACAGACCCCGCCATCCCCTTCGTGGTTATTTTTTTTTAAACCACCCAGAAATATCATTAGCCAAATATTCGTTCAGTAAAACAGTTCTGCAAATACCATTAAACAGTATATCGAATTTGATTTATTTAGTGTGCATAATTTGAGTGCAAGTCAGAATTTTTGGTTTAACTTTGAAATATTTTGATCGAAAAAAGGGAATATACAGATATCGATTTAAATACATGCCTTTTTAAACGATTGGTTAGCGATCGCCGAAACCCAAGAGTCAACGATAAAAAAATCGCATTTATTATGATGCATGTTACGTAACGGTGTAACACACAGAATGCTGATATTACGATTCGGTGTAACGCCAGGACTGCTGACTACACGGCATTTTACCAGAATGGAACAAAATTTGCGACAACGTCTTCCCGGTTTCAGGCAGTCTTGGTACAACCTTCGACCAATTATCACCTAAATTAATCTTAAGCAATAAATGTAATATTTATTTAATTAAATTAGTTAAAAGTAATTGTTTTTTTTTTGCATCCGCCGGCTTCAGCCTTTGTAATTTGCAGCTGTGTTAAGACTAAGAAGTGTTTTGTTTATTTATATTCTGGCCTCGGGTACGCATCCCCTAAAAATGTTTATCCGAAAATCATTATCCATAACACGTTTGCTATAAACTTCAGTAACCATAATAGAATAGAATTCTCTTTACAGTGTACACCGTATACCTAAGTTACAGAAAATATAGATCAAGATGACATTACATAGGGTGACACAATGGGCGGCCTTATCGCTACACGCGATCTTTTCAAGACAACCTTTGGATGGATTTTAAAGAGAAAAGGAAAGACAGTACCTACTGTAGGTAGTGTTAGGTGTACTATTTATATATGTCGCAGCCTGAACTAGCTGAATCTGCCGTTTCATTAAAAGTCTAGCCTTTTCATTGAATTGTGCCGTTTAATCAGCGACATAAGTGACATGGGCAAGTCATTAAACGATATTGAACAAAAGATGTCACTTGGGTTGCTGAAAAGTCGACAAATTTACTTTTCGCATTTATTTGTCGCAGCCAACTGGTTAAATCACCGTTTAACTGGCTGCCTATCCATTTCATTAAAAGGCGCCATTCACTTAGATGCCTAAATGCCATCCCGGTATTTAATTGAACGGCTAGGCATATGACTTGGCTCACTAACATTTCTTAACAGTCTCACTATCATTTTTTTAACAGCCATGTTCACTGAAATTTAGTTCCATTTTCTGACACTTGGCGCGCTGTAGTCGAAACTGTCATAATTGCGTCGACTAGCCGCAGGGTATAATCCTACTAATATTATAATGGTGAAAGTTTGTATGTTTGTATGTTTGTAAGTTTGTATGTTTATGTGTTTGTATGTTTGTATCCTACTAATATTATAAATGTGAATGTTTGTATGTTTGTATGTTTGTATGTTTGTGTTTCAATCAGGCAAAAACGGCTGAAGGGATTTGTATGAAATTTGGCACACATGTAGTTCATATCCTGGAATGAGACATATGCTACTTTTTATCCCGGTAAGTGGCATGGATCAATGAAGACTGAGGAGGAAGTGGAAATTCAGAGCTGCTGCTTCCTTAGTACTACAGATTTACAAGTACCAGGAGACCAAAAACATCAAGTACCAGGAAACCAGAAACATGTCATAGTATTTTTTGGACTGGTTAGGGTAGGTGTAGGGTAGGTGTAGGGTAGGTGCAGGGTAGGTGTAGGGTAGGTGCAGGGTAGGTGTAGGGTAGGTGTAGTGTAGGTGTAGGGTAGGTGTAGTGTAGGTGTAGCGTAGTTGTAGGGTAGGTGTAGGGTAGGTATAGGGTAGGTGTAGGGTAGGTGTAGGGTAGGTGTAGAGTAGGTGTAGGTAGGTGTAGGTAGGTGTAGAGTAGGTGTAGTTACAATATAAATCAAGAAACCTCCCTATTTCCGATTTTCACACGGGCGAAGCCGCTGGTAGAAGCTAGTGTTTGTATATTTGTATGTTTGTATGTTTGTGTAACAATCAGGCAAAACGGCTGAAGGGATTTGGATGAAATTTGGCACATATGTAGTTCATATCCTGGAATAAAAAATAGGCTACTTTTTATCCCGGTAAGTGGCATGGATTAATGGAGACTGAGGAGGAAGTGGAAACTCAGAGCCGCTGCTGCCTTAGTACTTCAGATTCACAAGTACCAGGAGACCAGAAACATCAAGTACCAGGAGACCAGAAACATGTCATAGTATTTTTGGGCTGGTATAAGTATGTAGGTAGGGTAGGTGTAGGGTAGGTGTAGGGTAAGTGCAGGGTAGGTGTAAGGTAGGTGTAGGGTAGGTGTAGGGTAGGTGTAGGGAAGGTGTAGGGTAGGTGTAGGGTAAGTGCAGGGTAGGTGTAAGGTAGGTGTAGGGTAGGTGTAGGGGGTAGGTGTAGGGTAGGTGTAGGGTAGGTGTAGGGTAGGTGTAGGGTAGGTGTAGGGTAGGTGTAGGGTAGGTGTAGGGTGGGTGTATCCTGAGTAAAAAAATTACAATTCAAATCAGGCAACCTTGCTATTTCCGATATTCACGCGGGCGAAGCCGCAGCTGGTAGAAGCTAGTAGGACATTATAGCAAAACTAGGAACCTACTTAGGTACGTAAGTACGAACTGACCATATCATTTTCTTTTGTTACGTAGCTTTTAAGGAAAATATACGTTAGTTATGATCATATTATTATGGAACGCTCACGCTCAGTGGTGGTCGATACCTACCCCTATTGTATATTGTACATACCTAAATATTTACCCAACTGTGGTTGGACTGTCCCCGCAGCCATGGTACAGTCGCATCTATATACACGAAATGAAATTGCAAAAAAAAAATCGACTGCCCCATACATTTTTGAGCGGATATCTCGACAAAATGTACTGAACAGCTGATTTTTTTTTCGCAATTTCGGGGTTGGTCCCGTGGTAAAAGTTGTTCATAATGATGAGTACAATGACCCCTTAAGAGGTATTGCGTTTATTCTGTTACACGTTGTAGACATCTAAATTACAAGTAGCTATCATTAGTACCTACTACATGACAGCAAAAACGAATCTGAAATTTAGTAATGTGGATTTTTTAGCGATTAATAAACAACTAGTATATGCCTGCGGCTTCGCTCGCGTTTCGGTTCCCTATAACCGTCTCCAGGGTTTATCTGTACCAGCGCTCATCAAAATGGGCTCGGCGATTTAGCGTGTCCAACAACAAACAAACTTTGGTACTTAGTTATACAGGGTGTTCCAGAAAGGTGTGGTCATATGATGTTGGGTAGCTGATATACATGAGGGAAAAATGTCAAAACATACATGAAATGATATATTTTTCAAAAAATCCGAACCGTAAAAACGACTAAACAGTAAGGAAGAAATGATTTTTCAAGCAATTTGTTACAGTTGGAGGCATTTACTTTAGTTCAATCACAGATTTAATGTCTGACTGATGTCTACTTAAAAAGTAATTTCTTCTGTAAGTATAGATTAGTTCTTGGCCATACTAGTTATGTCAGCAGCATTCTTCAAAATGGTTTATTTCTGGAACATTTTATAGGGAAACTTGACAATAGGTACGTACCAAAAAGGCTTATCTCAATGCTAGTCATCATAATCTGTCTAGCCTTTTCCCAACTATATTGGGTTCGGCTTCCAGTCAAACCGGATTCAGCTGAATTCCAGTATTTTACGTAGAGCGGCTGCCTACAGACCTCCACAACTCATTAACTGGGTTACATTGTAGCTCTTAGCAGGACTGGTCGAGTCCGAGTCAGATTTACTGGTTTCTGACATTGACAATCCGGAACGACGGCCAAAGATCTACAAATGACAGCCGGGACCAACGGCTTAACGTGCTTTCCGAGGCACGGAATCTCGATATGTTAAGATGATCACCTATCCACAGATCAACCTCGGGAAGCGTTGCTTGACCTTGACGATCGATCTGTGCCGCTTTTATTATTTCGCCACGAGCTCCTCTTATCTCTAAGCTAGTATGACAGATTATTTTGGAGAGTGGATAGATTGCTTTATTTTCTGGTAGTTGATTCAAACTTATATTACATGTTTGATGCCTAATATGTTTGTGGACTTTAAGATTGCAGCAGCAATAACAAATCACTTCCACACGCCAATCGCCAATTGCAGATGGCCAAAACGCAAAAGCTTTTCTACAAAGAATATCTGAAAAAGTTCAAACCCCAAACGTGGTGTACAATTATGTACTTTCCATCCTCCTTTATTTATTCAGGTAATTTACACCCATTGCACATTAACCATAAACTTATCAAAATAATCATTAAATGAAACAATCAAATAAAAATAAATGTCTCTTCCAGGAGAGGTGGGAACCCTATTGGTACCTGTACCTAGCTCACAATATCGCATTTGAATTAAAACAATTGTAACGTGTTTAGTATGTATTCAATTCTTCTTTTTATCGTATGGGCAGTAAGGTCTAACGACCCCACACAACCTAGTGTCAGTTTCTAAACCGCCTCAAGGGCTTCTGACATGGTTTGACGACCGCCATTTAGCGGCCGGGACCACCGGCTTATACGTGCCTTCCGAAGCACGGAATCAATTATTCAGAAGTAGGTACTCATTCAACATTACAAAAGTAAACAAAGTATGTACCTAGGTAACCCTTGCGTTTGATATTCACATTATTATTTGAACATGACTGTACAAGGAAAATTATGAAACAGTATATAATGTTGGGAAACATAAGCCCGAAAACATTAATTCCGGTGTAGTCGTACAAAGTAGCAAAGCGACATGAAGCTTAGTTTTCTGTTGTCATGTTTCGTAACGACCATCGTTGCGTCAGCGGCATCTTCGCACTACAGCGCGGGCCCGTCCTCGCCAGGTAGAACACCTGCATCCTCCACAATAATCCATAAATCGTTGAACCGGAAACTGGAACAAGCATCCACATTTCGGGACATGGACAATTACTTTGCTATGACAATAAAAAAACAGCAAGAATTGCAAAAGCAACATGACATGCCGAACAGACTTGAATCGTATCAAACACCTACCTCTTACTCCACAATTGATCACAGATCTCCAATTAGTCACCACATGTTTCCCCCTCTCAAGAAAGAAGTTTCTAATAAGATATCAAAAAATACCGAAGTTAAGCTTTCTAAAAAAGCTGAGAAATTCATCGATTGGCTTGATAACAATGGAGAAAACAATCAAGGAAACAACGAAGTCGACCTCGAAGTAGACGACGAACCGCAGGCACTTCCTCTTGCACGTAGCAAGAGACGCGTTAGTTGGAACCGTAACCGCCACTATGGTGGACGAACATTTCCAAGAGCAAAAACTTTTAAGCAGCAAAACACATTTCAACAAAAAAGACAGCAGGAGCAAAGAAGACTTCAGGAGCAACGACTTCAGCAGCAAAAAAGATTTCAGGAGCAAAGAAGACTTCAGGAGCAAAGACAGCAGGAGCAAAGAAGATTTCAGGAGCAAAGACTTCAGCAGCAAAAAAGATTTCAGGAGCAAAGAAGACTTCAGGAGCAAAGACAGCAGGAGCAAAAAAGATTTCAAGAGAAAAAAAGATTTTACGAGCAAAAGCAAAAAAGACTTCAGGAGCAAAAACGACTTGAGGAGCAAAAAAAGCTTCAGTTGCAAAACAATCCAGGCAAGAAAAAGAATACTATTGCTAATGCTATTGACGCAGTTCGTAATTTTTTGTCTCATCATAACAGTAATTCCGGTGAAGGTGAAGATATTATTGATGATCATTATGATGAAGATGATTCAGAAGATGAATCGGTCGTTCCGGAAGAAAACGAATCTACTGACACTGAGTATGAGAGTGAGGAATAGTTTTGGTGGTCGCTATTTAATTTTGTTTAAAAGATCTGTGCAAACTCTTGAAGTTAACCAAATTTTTAAACCACCGTTATGTAGACTCCCTAGGCTGCTTGTTATTTAGGAATTTGTAACTTTGTGTAACGACCTGCCATTATATATACAAAGTATGTAGTACATGACTAAACTTGATCCATTGACGAAAAAAAGTCGTTCTAACTTGATTTATATTAATAGTTACATTTGAAATTGTAATGATGTAGAATTTAAATGAAATGAAATGCTTATCAATAAGGCGATGTAAATTCGGTATTAAATGATTTTCAATTTAAAAAAAAACAACTTCATGCCATTGGACTTGATCTGAACTCACACTTTTGGACAAAAGCTCTCTTCGTCTCCTTGGATCGCCAATCTTTAAAAACTCCTTTCCTAATATTGTCGAAGAAAAAATCCAAAATTTCAATGACGTTTCGGAAAGTTTATCGAGGTCAACCTTGTCTCGCTTGGTGGCGAGTTATCCGCACGGGGACGTTTGTTCCTATTTTTGTTTACTTAATCACTTTGAAGAACTGCTGTGGCTGTGTCAGATTCTGATTTGGTTAACGGGGTTTCTGGCGGAGTGCGTAATAGTAATTGTAACCAAAGGAACTAACTGACAAGAAGTGATTTGCAAAATCATAAATATTGTACTCAATACCGGGCGAACCGCGCAGCCGATGAGTCATAGGCTTGTAGCTAGGGCGTTCGTAGCAAATAACTTGGTCGTAGCACTTGTAGCACTCGTAGCGCTCGTAGCAGGATGACGTCAGATGCACGTAGCACTCTAAGCTGTTTCATCAACGCTCGCCACTGAATCGGTGGCACGTTGCGCGGGCGCACCGATCCAAAGCTCGGCGAGGCGCGAGTCAGAATCCAGCGATCACAGAAATTTCTCGGACCCAATTTGGATGTTGTCAACAAAAATCTTAATGTCTCGCTCTAGGACTGCCCAGTGGGAGGAGCCGGTATAATAATAAGTCGTGTGTAGTAATAAGTTTTATTAATAATTATGTATTAGTTTATTACATTATTGTTTAATTTAGTTGTGTGTATTTTATCTATGGGCCTCAGTTGCCTGATAATAAAGTGATTATTATTACTATTATTCTCTTTATTAATTGATTCACATATATTTTACATTTTTAAATATTTCTATAAAAACAATAAAAAAAACATTTAAAAATATAAAAAATAGTAGTCCGCCGGTGTCGGGAGCGAGGTCCAAGCTACCGGTGGTTAGGGCTTCAGAGAAAGGAACCTCCTCACAATACGAGCCGTATCGAGGAGTACTGCCTTCTGTATCAGGTCCTTTATCCAACTGCGCAACACCAACTTCGACAGGTGGTCGTCGAAGCTTTTGGCCATCAGGCCGTTGGCCGTAACGACCATAGGCACAATGACAGCCGAGTCCACATTCCACATGTCAACAACCTCGTGCGCTAAGTCAAGATACTTGATTTGTTTTTCTTTCTCAGCTTTCACGAGGTTCTCGTCATGTGGAATGGTAACATCGATTATCATTGTGCGGCGCGCTAATCGGTCTATCACCACTATATCGGGCTTATTAGCGACGATAGTCCTATCAGTGATGATAGACCGATCCCAGTACAACGTGACATGGTCATTTTCGAGAACTGGGTCGGGCACATACTTGTAATACGGTACCTCAGAATCAACAAGTTGGTATTTCAAAGCAAGTTGCTGGTGAATAATCCTGGCCACTTGGTTATGCCTGTGCAAGTACTCGCCGTTAGCCAGACGAGAACAACCAGAGATAATATGTCTGATGGACTCACCCGGACGGTGACATGCCCGACACACGTCAACCGTCCCGTCCTTCATAATATGCCTCCGGTAGTTGTTCGTCAAGATAACTTCGTCCATAATTGCACAAACAAAACCTTCAGTTTCTCCGAAGAGATCACCGAAACGTAGCCAGGCTACGGACGCTAGGAAATCTACATCGGACCCATAGAGAGCCCGATAGAAGCGTCCGTGAAGCTCCTTGCCTTTCCATACCTCCTTGCGGTCATCTGTAGTAAGTATCACGGGTTTGTGCCAGTTCTCTTTAGCCATGGATAACGGGGTGAGTCCCTTGTCCACTGCGACCACATCTCGGTGCATACCCACATCGACTTTGAGAAAATATTCTCTGAGACTGCACATCTCGCGGTTGTGCAGAGTCTTAGCATTTAAAAAGCCTCGACCTCCACACTTCCGCGGGATGTACAGTCTCATCACCGACGATCGTGGGTGATGCATCCGGTTTGCAGTCAGCAGTGTACGGACTCTCCTGTCCAGGGCGTCGAGTTCGGTTTGAGTCCATTTGAGTATGCCGAAAGAGTACATTAATACCGGCATGACCCAACCGTTGAAGGCGCGCACCTTATTTCTGCCCGACAAAAGGCTGTTTAAAACCTTTTTCAGGCGGCCAAAGAAGCGCTCCTTCAGCGATTGCTTCATGTCAGCAACATTAATGCCCAACGCTTCCGACATACCCAAATACTTGTAGGTTTCGGTCGAGCTGAGGGATCTAACCTGTATGGAATCCGAGAGTTGAATTACCTCAGATTCCATGATCTCCCCTTTCTTTACATGCATGACTGCACATTTGTCCACACCAAATTCCATCCTGATGGCACTACTGAAGTTTTCAGTTACCTTCAGTAGCTCCATTAGTCGCAAATTGTTGGGGGCAAAGAGTTTCAGATCATCCATGTGTGACTGTCTGTCACTTATACCTATTTAATAACAACATTATTAGTCCAATCAACGAGGATATTAGTTGTATGGAGACTTCCGAATAATTCTCCCGCCTATGAAATTTGGCATGTGATGAAATTAGGTGATACAGATTACAGATGTACAATAATCCAACATTTTTTTTTACGAGAAGTTAGGTTATTTTACCTAAACCTGAAAATTGCTTATGAGGCTCTGTGAATATTTCCTCAGGCTGAAATACTTTCTGTTTACGTATGAATGTACTAGTTAGAATAAGTATGTACAGGAATCCAACATTTTTTCGACTTCGGTGATACCCCAAATTTAACTTTTAACATTTTGCACTATAACTTCCGCCGGAAAATTGCTCTGCCAATTTTTATGTTTTCATATGTCTTTATGTCCCTAAATACATAGCTTTGTTTAGTTATCCAAAAGATTTTCCTTTTTAAACTTGTATTTTTTATTTTTGCTTAATTACGTAATGTGAAAAAATCCTCCGTCCATTTTTATACCTTTATTAGTCATATGATTTTATATTAAAACAGATTTATCAATAATCCAACAAATTTTCCTTTAGGAAGAACATTTTTTTTTCATTTTTGCTTTATTGAGTCACGTGAATAATTACTCAGGTTAATTCAATGAGTGTACTAAGTTATGAGTCGCTATATTTTAATAGATTTTCTAATAAGCCAATGGAAATTCGGCCTAATACTAAAGTTTTTACAATCTCAATAATTGCATTGCCGACCGTCGGCTAGCAACGATGGTCTAAGGTAACGGCGAGTTGTGTGTGTTGGCTGTGTAATAAAAAAAAAGTAATGTTATACTGGGGTTTGTTGAAGTGACAAAAAAAAATACAATCGAATTGAGAACCTCTTCCTTTTTTCAAGTCGGTACAATTTTCAGTGAGCTTATACGTTTTCTCATTTAGGCGCAGCGATATGTTTTCGGGTTTACGAAAAAGCGCGGTTAATTGAAAATTTTGAATATTTTCTTAAATCTAATATTCTATCACAAATACGCACAAATTAACCCATTTGAACCCAAATACAAACCTAGCAGCAAAATTCTGGAAAAAACTTTATTAACGTATCTATTGCAGTCTAGAAAGACATTTTATAAAGAAAAAAAACCTTCCTTTTGTATTAGAAAAACACCATACCAACTCAAATAGGGCCAATGGGCTTATGCATAGTATTGTTTAAAACATCCTTTTTCGATGCACAATGTTTTAATGCATTTTTTACATTGCCAACGTGCTTTCGTGTGGCATTCGTTGCATCGTAGCTGGCTTGACAGATTCTGGGGGTAAATTCCACTCATTTGGTAGCGCAAGATGTGCGCTGACCCTTGGTACCTATAGCAAATCTTTTGAATAAATTATTATTTCACACGTTTCGGAGATTTTACCAAGAGTTATTTTATGTTTAAGTGTATTAGTGTTTTCTACAGCTTAATTAAATTGTATTGGTGGACGCAGATGCTGAAAAAAATTATAAGCTAACTGGTACACCTTTGGACAATACTTTTTTTTCTTAACTCGAAATCTCCTTAACTTTTTGAACATTTTTCCGCATAGTTTACAAAGTCCGTTTATTTTAAATCCATACAATTTAAGAAATAAAAATTCTTTAGAAATAGGTATAAGCGAATGTCTAAACGCCGTTGTACAGTCAACCGCACATCAGGTTATACGAAACTGTCAAAGGACAGAAACTATAGAACTTTGCCCCACTATCATCTCTTCCCAACTATATTGGGGTCGGCTCCCAGTCAAACCGAATTCAGCTGAATACCGGAATTTTACGTGGAGCGGCTGCCTACCAGACCTCCACAACCCATGTAACTGGGTAACACGCAACAAAATAAAAAATATATAAAATAAAAATTTCTAGGCAAGAAAGAGAAGAAGGTGTCAGATTTTTCTGTTGACAAACCGTTGACAAAAGCAAATGTAGGTAGCGAAAAACAATAAAAATATACACTTAAATAAAAGACTTAACTTAAGCTAAAAATAATCTAAAATATGGCGTCGAAAAATTCCTCCGCATCGCAGACCACTGGTAATGTACCCAAAAGGCTGGCAGCATTGCCACGTCATATGGCAATGATTATCCTTTGTCCCAGGTAAAAGCCAGCCGTAGGGTCACGCGAAGTAGCTCGCTGTCCGATCAGGTCAGGCCAGAGTCGACGGCGCGTTTCACTCCAAACGCCCCGAAAAGAGCAGTCAGCAACGAAGACGGGGCCCGCCAGGGCCAGAGCCTGCCAGGGTTGCGGAATATGTTCGAAAAAGTTACCCTGGAAAGAAAGGCACTAGGAGGACTAAGGGTGGGTTTTAGTCAGTAAAAGTCTGACACTCCCTGCCGCTCCACCTAGAGCGGGAGGGGTCATTTGATGATTTCCCATCCTAAAAAAAAAGGGTCACGCGAAGTGTCAAGTAAGCGTCTTGACAGATCTTTAAACAAGTAATGAGCACTCGGACCCCACGATTCATTAAATTAATTTTCATTAATTTACATTTTCTGTAAATTGCTGGGGCGGGATCTGGCATTGTCTTTTCTCCAAGTGATTTTAAACCTTAAGAGCGTGTATTCGATTCGCGACAAAAACTTCATGTTTTTTTAATTTTTCAAGATCAAAATCGTAATGATGTGAGCAGATTATTTCACAGAATATTACGGTTTTAGAAAGATTAAGTTTTAATTTACTACACTACTCTGAAAAACATAATTTTTGTTGACACTTTTAAAAAGAACAGTTAGCGTTTGACAAAAATGGACGTCAGAGTTATCTTACAGGACGAATACAACCATTGTAATGTGCTAAAATATTTTATATTATACGTTTGTCCAACTGAATATGTAGTCTCAGAGCGCACTTTGTAGCTCAATTACAAAAATATGGCTAATTAGTATTTAAAAAATATATAGAAAATCGGTTAACTTTAACCATTTTTTTTAACAGTGTTTTACTATAAACATAAACATTATAATAATTTTAAGAAAATAAAGGTATTGCTAAATATCCTGGTTTTTTGTCAGTCCTTTTATGTACTCACTAGCACTTCGCCCGCGACTTCGTCCGCGTGGGGATAGTAGGTACTCCACAAACTGCGACGCTCCTATACATATCCCCTTATAAAGGTTAGTTTTGGAAAATTGAGCACAACGATTCTCATTATTGGTTCAGCGCAACTGTTCACCCCCCCGTTCAGCCCGTCAGGGGTTGATTATGCAAAAATTGTTAGGAACATGATCTGTTTCAATTATCCCACTTTTAGTTTGTTCATAGAATTCCGACGCAAATTGAAGCAAGCTATAATTTCCTCCCCTAAAAACTAATTCACCCCCGCTTCACCCCTTATTATGTATGTACCTAGTTGATTTTAGAAAAATCCAAACATTTGTTATTCTTATTGTTTTATCGAAAACATTTAAATGCCGTAGTGTTTCAACTTTATCGGACCAAGCATTGATACGATTCTCCCCAGTTCGCTCAAGCCGCGACATTTTTCTTACTCCGAGCATGTTTATTACCGTCGTAACTTTTCAACGAAAGGTCCGATTTTAATGATTTAAAGTGTAATTTACACGGACATAATCAACCTTAATTTTCAAACCATTTAAATGGATAAGGATTAATATCATGGTACTATAATCACCATTTTTTATTTCACCATGGGATTTGCTTGACTGATATTAACAAAAAGCGGTCATGGTGACTTATCCATAATAGTTAGACATATGGTATCGCGGACTTTTTTGTAGATACTGATGACTTCTATAAAACTGTAGTACATTACTTTGCTCTATTGTCAATAGATTCCGCAGCGTACGCGATATAAGGATTTTTTCTCACATCTTGGGTCACATTATCGAAGTTTTCATACGGATCCCTAACTTTTTTCAAAAAATTCTATAGCCTATGACCATCGCCGATAATGTTGGATTCTACTGGTGAAAGAATTTTTCAAATCGGTCCAGTAGTTTCGGAGCCTATTCATTTCAAACAAACAAACAAACAAACAAACAAACAAATCTTTCCTCTTTATAATATTATTATTATTATATTATTATAGATTATTATTAGTGTAGATTTATTTTACACGATTACGATTATTTTAAAAACACTATAAATCCCCGCGCGCAATCGATTACCGATCGGGACCCCAAGTCTGCTTTCGTAAATTCGTTATTCCAACACGATCCCATTGTCATTTTGCAATAAGTTCGTAATCTGCTAAATTCATAATGGTCAATCATTGGTCGGTCAATGGTCTCGTAATAGAATCATGGTTCTAAATATTCAATGTCTTTGAAAAGCAATGACTGCACAAGGACGTTCTAATGGTAGGTCACTGATCAAAGGAACTGTTAAAATTTTAGCAGATTAGGTACCGGATATGTCTGTCAGTCATTTGTCATTATATGTACGAGATTACCATTCTATGACATTTCTTTCAATGGGAGGGTCAGTGGTTGACCATTGGAAAGTCATAATGACGCTTTTATATTATTAGATTATCAAACTTGTCAAAATCAACAATTATGAAATCAATGGTAGACCATTCTGACACTATTGCAATAGCAGACTTGAGGGTCGTGCCGGGCCCTCCCAGCGACTCGCGAATCGAATACACACTCTTAAAATGTTAAAGGTTAAGTTCAAAATCAATTGAGAAAATTTGTCAGTTTTTGGTAACTTGATGTGCTGTTGACTGTACACACGTTGTGCATATTTATAGAAAAATATTTGTAATAATATCGGTAGCCATCAAACTCCCCTACATTACTACATTACTATTTTCAGTCAAGTGATGGCCAACCCTTCGCTCTAGCTTATAACAGTGAAATATCGTAACAAATATTGACCGTCCGAAAATTTGTTGGATAATTGATAAATATGTTTTAATATAAAATCATGACTAATAAAGGTATGTTGCGATTGAATTTATATTATTGAGATTGTAAAAACTTTTGTATTAGGCCGAATTTCCATTGGCCTATTGGATAATCTCATACACGTATTGAATTAACCTGAGCTATTATTCGCGTGACGTAATAAAGTAAAAATGAAAAAAAACTGTTCTTCCTAAAGGAAAATTTGTTGGATTATTGATAAATCTGTTGTAGTATAAAATCATATGATTAATAAAGGTATGAAAATGGACGGAGGATTTTTTCACATCACGTAATTAAGAAAAAATAAAAAACATAAGTTTAAAAAGGAAAATCTGTTGGATTACTGAACAAAGCTATGTATTTAGGGACATAAAGACATATGAAAACATAAAAATTGGCAGAGCAATTTTTCAGTAGAAGTTATAGTGCAAAATGTTAAAAGTTAAATTTGGGGTATCACCGAAATCGAAAAAATGTTGGATTCCTTTACATACTTATTCTAACTAGTACATACATACGTAAACAGAAAGTATTTCAGCCTGAGGAAATATTCACAGAGCCTCATAAGCAATTTTCATGTTTAGGTGAAAATACGTAACTTCTCGTAAAAAAAAATGTTGGATTATTGTACATCTGTAATCTGTATCACCTAATTTCATCATATGCCAAATTTCATAGGCGGGAGAATTATTCGGACCACATAAGCCCCGTTGATTGGACTATATATTTATTTCAAAATACTGCACATGCTGTCAGACCACTCAGAAAATCATAAATTGTCCTTCTAATGGACTAGCCGTCAAGTCGAAGTAATATTTTAACAAAACGATAAAGAAACGAGTAAAATATGTGATTTCTAATGGCGCCCGCAATGCATGTTGGCCACATCTGGCAACCATAACTGAGTTTCAAGTCGGACCCAAACGGCCCTTAAAACAATTAAGAAATGGTACAAAAACTTGTCATTATGAGGAACTCTGCGAAAGTATGGGAACTGTGGAATGTGGTATTTTTTTAGGATGTCTGGCGAGAGGTAGGCGGGACCCGGAAGGGGGACGGTTTTGCTTGGAACGAAAAGCCAGGGCAGTCGGGTTTGAGTTCACGGAAGAAGAGGTTTGAGGATCACGAGGGCGTGCGGACGCTTATAGTCGAGGCTAGGGATATTTAAGTTAGGAGACCAAAGTGTGTAGTTCCGTTGTAACTCGTAGCAAGTATTATCTGTTAAGTTAGATATAACTTAGACTATTTAGTATTTAATGTGTGTGTAAGTGTTGGTGTGACTGGGTGAGTTTTAACTATAAGTATTTCTAGGTGGCTGGTAGTTGTGCCGGAGAGGATAATTTAATAATCATTTATTCCAGCTAGGCGCAACTTTATATCCATTTTATAATCCATACCTTGGCAGTTATTTGTCAGTAATGTTTGGTTTAGGGAAACGGCGAAGGCCCCTTTACACTTAACATTCCCTCATACATACTTACTTGTACACTGCACACCAACACACCCAACTATTGGCCATTATTGACTTTTAGCTGACGCACCACATTCATGGGGGGCAGAACCGTTAATATTCACAGCTTATTTAAACCAGGCTTCATGGCCGACCCGCATTCGGGTTATAGGTCAACCAAGCGTTGCTGATGATTACTGTTTCCTATAAGGTCTAGCTCAGAGTGCATTGCGTGGGGCTTGTTGGACGACCATTTCCAGGGGTAGGAATCCAAATTAAGGATTCACTGGGAACCCAAAAGGGATCGTCCTAAGGACGCTAGGGACCGTGTCTCGTTAAAACTAACCCCGGCCTATGGTATGGCCTATTACTGAATCGTCACTATTTAGCGAGACACGAGATTCGGATGGTAGCCGCTCAGAGCCGCACCGCATAACCAAGAAAGGGGCGAATATAAGGAAATGTGAAGTGTTTGAACCACTTCGCCGTGCAACAATACCTATCTCAATTAACTCTGCTACAGACTTGGTCTACGGAGCGCTTGCGCTAATTTTGTGTTAAAACGCGACGCGATTTGAGCTACATAAAAATAGGATTGTCTTCCTCAATGACAGCTGAACTTCGCAGTACTCTGTCTTAGGATTGTGTAAGACAATTATTTAGAGTCCCGGGAACGTGTTCTGTTAGTTTCGTTACAGTATTCAAATAGTGATATTGTGCGATTAGGTCTAACAGTACACGTTCGACAAGGCCACCGTTCCATGTCACGAAATGAGTTCTAGTTCGTTTATTCGGTCTGATGTTCTATTGTGAAAATATAGATTAACGTAGAAGTAGTTCATAAATTTATTAAACGCAAGCGTAACGTTTCCTTCACCACCTCACCATAATATAATATACTTTGCAGTCCTCTCGTCTCATTAACTTCATACCTATTTTATTATACTTGTTTGCTTACTTATGTATTACTAATCGTGAATTCCCTACATTAACTTCACCTTGTATCCCCTCCTTGTCCCTAGCCTCTAAGGTCGGACAAGGCAGTAGTTTTGGGAATTCATTTCGTATAATCGGTGGGAGGGTGCCCCGTAAGGAGACGGACCCTACAGAATCGGGCGGCGGAGGAGCCCGATTCCTTCCCCACAGGGGAAGCCGACACAAGAACCAGATGTAGTTTAATTTAGGGAAAAACGAAAATTTTATCAGCCTAGGGTAATTTAGGAACAGTCACACATGTAAAGGAGGTGAGATATGGCTTGACCACCTCTTCTCAACCGATAGCCTAGGCCTGAATCCTCCAGCAGTGTGCTAAGAGGATTCAGAGCTAAGCAAAACCAAAGTGGACTCAAACTGTCGCCCTGGAATATTCCCCGTTTAATCCATACAGGCTCATCATTCCCTTGAATCGGTCGACATCCTGGATATCGAAGGACCGTTTTCCATTGCCTCATACATGACTCAAGGAAGGCGCGTAGAGTTGCATCTATTTTGTACAACTCCAGCACCCTCATGAGCCATGTATGTGGCACAGAGTCATAGGCCTTCTTGTAATCTATCCAACATGTCGACAGATCCTTACGGGATCGACGAACCTGTTGGCTTATGGCCATGTCTATGAGGAGTAGCTCCTTAGTGCCGCGGGACCCTTTCCTACATCCATTCTGAGAAGCGGACATAATTGAGTTATTCTCAATGTGATCATTCATTTTCACTCTCAGAATGGATGTAAGAAGTTTATAGACCGTCGACAAACAAGTAATCGGTCTATAATTCTTGGGTTCCGCGGGACTACCTGTCTTATGGAGCAGGTGGGTAACGCCAGTTGTTAGAAACTGTGGTAGCGACCCAGACTCTAAGGATGATTGGAATTGAGATGCCAGGAGCGCGTGTGAGCTGCTATACCATTTTAGCCAGAAGTTATGCAGTCCGTCCGGTCCTGGAGATTTCCAGTTCGGTAACGGACGGACTGCTTAGGCTACATCCAATGGGGTGATGTTGATTAGTTCCATTGGTGGTATAGCTTCACACACGCGCTCGACATCGCGCATCCAACCACCCTCGGCATGACAGACGGGCACCGACCAGATGTTTCGCCAGAATGTACTCGTGGCGAGATCATCCGGGCGGCACACGTCCGTCACACTTTGTTCAGGTCGCTCCCAAGCTCTATACACCCACCTCTCATCGCTCTGGAACATACGATTCTGCGAGTATCGGTCAACCCGCCGCTAATACCGCCGAATACGGTTTGCCCATGCACAAACTTTCTGCTTCAGGAAGTCGATGCACTCTGTGACACGGGGTTCTCGAGGGCTGATTCCAGTCCCCGAAAACGCCCGCCTCACAAAGCGCATCACACGTGGCCGGGTATTGCCCTCCCTGAAGCAGTATAGTTTGCCGATGAGTGCCCTAGCCTCATCGATACGCCGCTCGATCCTGCACTGCCAGGCTGGTACAGCAGGTTTTGGTCGTATAGCCTCGTCACAATTTGGAAACTTGACGTTTGCTATATGACATGCCGCAACAGCCCCGCAATACAGGATTGAGTGCGTATCAACGAGGTTCTCGCTGCTTTCGAAGATATTCTGAAGCAGCGAGTCCAAGGCACACACCAGCGCCCTATTCTTTTTGTGCATAGGTAACCGTGGTAATCGGGGCCTAAGTTTGGTTGGAGTTGATCTATACTCGCGAAGCGCATCCTCCAGCGCGCTCCTCAGTCGATCGTTGCACTGGCTACTTACCGTGACAACCCTATCATCTACCCCATCACTATCATTATTGGGCCGCGGTGTGATTACGCCACTGGCTGGCGCCTGTACCGCGGTCTGTGTCGGGGTCGAGATGATAAGGTTGTTCAGTACCTCTGAGCGCAGCCTATCAAGCGCGGCATCGTACAACTTGTGACTACGTTGGATGACTCGCACTTGATCCGACAATCGTTGGGCCGAGACGTTGACAGTCGGTTCCAGGTCCTGAAACAGAGACAGCATCCTGACACGGTACGCAGTGAGGTTAGTTCCCCTCTCTGTAGACCCGTAATATGCGCGCATGACGTTTTCGTTCATGGACTGCGTCCATCTCATGCGCTGCACACAACCACCGGTAGCGGGGACCCGGCTCGGGGCCGGTTGGCCCCTAGGTCCCAAGCCCCTCGGTGGCCGGCCTCTCCCCTGCCGACGCACAGGTGTTGGCGACGTCGGCGGAGAGAAATACTCGTCGCTCGAGCTCGACGCGACTGCAGCCGCCGGTGATACTGGTAATCCTATGTCCGGCGGCGGCGAGGCGGAGCTGAGCGACGGGTCCGGGGGTGGTGGGCGTGCACGTTGCGATGCTGCTCTTGTGATCATCATCAAATTTTTATTTCGTTCATCATTTTATTTTGGATTCCTTTTTTTTCTTAGTTTCTGACGTGATATATTGTGTCATCGGTCCTATATTTTTTCTTCTTTGTCTATGTCCATATTGTATCAGGTTTTTGTTGTTTCGAATGGTTTGTTTGATTCTTGTGGGCTTCTATTATAATAATTGTGCATGTAAAAAGTTAAAAACTAATTTTCTTTGATATAAAACTGCGAGAACGACAAAAAAAATTGTTTTGACAGTCAGAGTTGCCAGCTTATATTATTATTATTATTATAAACGCTTCTTAAGGCTCTACCCCGACCAAAACCTTGCGACAATGCGTTTTTCTTCGTTATTCAGAGGCTATTAACTCATTAGGTAAGAGAAATAAACTACATCTAAAAGCACATTATTAATTTCCGATATCCTATCTTCACATTCCACGTTTTAATTTGTTTTTAGGTGTTATAAATACATTTAAAATAGACTTTTAAAAAATTACTATATTATTATTGATTTTTTGCATCTGTTGCTAAAGGCAACGCTCTAATCATTTGAGGATTAGACTAATGGATAGGTAATTTAAAAATCTAACTTATTCACGTTTTATTTAATTTCAAAAGATCGCTTGTCTTTTTTTATTAAAATAATTGTGTGAATTCTATGATAAAAAAGCATGCGCGGGGTGCGGGCGGCAGTGCGCTGCATGCTTTCGTACGAGGAGGCCGTGTCGCTCTCGTCGTCTTCCCTCCGTGTTTTGTTTTCAAACATTTTTGAATATTATATGAGTACCTACCATAGAGTATATAACCACTAGAGAGCCTATATACCGATTTCTCTTAGGCGCACGACTCACCACCGCGGGTCGGGGGGCGAGGAAGAACGAGCGTCTGCTATTGGTCAGTTCAAGGTCAAGTTGCGTAGGTATGCGCACGTTAGCATATAAGGCGGCTTGTCTTGATTAAAGGAAAATATTCGATATCGATAAAATGGATTTTAACGTTATGAAAAATACTTAATTAGATCGTATACCTATCTGATATTAAATCAAAATCAATAAATACAAAAAAACATGCAAGTATCCTGTTATTATTGATTTTTAAAATGAATTAATTTGGTGTACTTACCTATGTTTTTCGAATTAAAGTTTTAGGGTCCTGATTGTTCTTTGTAAAAAATGATAGACGAGCGTCTAAATATTTCTGAAGTATGCATCTTGCTATAATTCAATTCAATAATTTGTTGATTAAGTTTCAGTTTGATGATAAATTAATATCTCGTGATTAATTTGACTTTCAAACGATTTGACTTTTCCAACATTATAACAATAAGAACTAAACACCAAAATAGGCAAAAACATCGTTGGTATCTCTGAACTAAATAAACGGCTGCGTTGTTTAAAATATTCAAAACAATCGAGAGTGAAGTGCCATGAACAAACAGTAAGTACCTACTGTACTTTGTTGGAAACCAATTTTCCCTATTAACCTTATCTATCCACTTTTCTTTTCTTCGTCATCGCGACGCCCGCGCCCGCAACTTTTCATGAAAATGTGATTTTATTTTGTGAACATTTTTATTGCTGTTACGTTAACTTATTTCATTCTTTCAATAGTGGTTTTTATTGATTTCCTGCTCTTGTAGTTGCCCCTGCACTTGATAGTTCAAGTGCAGGGGCGTTACTAAACGATCAAAGTGTTTATTTGCAATTTGGTCAAAAAACCTTCCGCTAAAACGGAATACATCGATAGAGATGATAAATTCTGGAAGGAGAATCTGAAAGAAAAGCTTTCATCATTTTATGTAGATTGTTTATTGCCAGAGTTAGTCGTCCCCCGGTACCCTCGAGGTATGAATATAAGAAATCCTTCATACATCGAAAAAGCAATGAGGAGTAAAAAAAAAAGTAAAGAAAATATTGATTCATATTCCTCAATCAAATAAAAAGATTGAGTTGACAGCAGTTATAGATAGAAGTGTAGGTAACAAACCCGTTATTTAGATTTTGGGGATATGTAAACTAGAAATGTCAGGAACAAAGTTCCTTCTTACGCATACGTAAGAAGTAACATATCATAATTTAAATAAAAAACAAAACTTTCGCAGCCACCATATTCGATTTTCATTTTTACTTCACTATCAGCTTTAACAGCCTCAAAAACCATGAAAACGACACCCATGACGAAAAATAATGAAAGTTTTTGCAGCCGCAATCTTGGATTTTCATTTTGACCAAATTCGCCACATTCATTCATTCAGATATCGATCACGACCCATCACGATCATCATCTATCGAATGGTTGATGGTTTAGAAGTTGTGAGTGAACAGATGAACATACACATACATACCGGTTAAATTCATAACCCTCCTTTTTGGTTCGCCGTATCTGTGAATTCTAAGGTCTGTGACTTTTACTTGTATTCGTAAATTGTTCACTAGATGGCGTTAGTAGTGTTTAACAAAGTATTGTAGAGGTGGGGTGCGGCAAAGAGGGTACGAATGCTCAAGGTTATTTGGTCAGGGAAGCGCCTTAAGGAGCGACAAGGAATCGAAACTTGGTATATACCTAGAGATGATGAATGACAGAATTAGATTTGAAAAATTTTAGGGAAGACCGACTGTGGTCCACATTGTACAACGTTCTACGGCCGAATCAACCTTGTGTGTACCTTAAACCGATTTTTTTTTGGGTAGGTATTTGATTTGAATGTACCCTGGCGGTTGGGAATGTCACTCAAAAGTCTCTCTGATGGTGGCGCATGTATTTCATCGTTTGGCTCCGACAGCTGGGACTGGTCATCTCTCAACTGCTGTTATTTAAATTTTTTGTTCTTTGTATTGTTTGGTTTTTACTCCGGAATCTTTTATCGTGTGCGTCTTTCTACATTGCTCTCAAATTATACCTAGGTATAATTTCGGCAAGAAAAATGTAACCACAACTTGGTAACAATTTATTGATTTAAAAGAGTGTCCGTGGAATTTCTTGCACGTTCTTCTCCATGGAGATCTACGCTTTGGAACGTGCAAATAGCTTCATCTCTTTGACTGATCGACCTTGGGCCCTTGACAAGTGTTTCGTGCTCACTATCGCTACGAAGCGTTTCGATTTCGATAGCGCTGGCGTGACGAAGGTTCGTTTTGGCTTCGAATCGACTTCGATTCGATGTCGCTTGTCAAAGTTTTTGCGATTGCGCCTGTCCAGTAAAAACCATTGTTCTAGTTTATGGTTTTCGATGACGTGCATGTCAAACTCGGTTGTAAACATTGCTTGCGAAATTGATAATTTTATTATTATTGGCAAAATTGAACTGCCTCTCACACACAAACAAACTCCATTATTAAACATAAATATAATGATCTAGGTAAGCGAATCGTTTGTGTTTCATTGTACCGCCCCTAAGACGACCCACTGACCGTAAAGAGGTAAGATAAACATGTGATTAAACTTTCATTGTGAAACCAGTTTTATAGAAAGTTATTTCATAGAAAGAAGATGAATATAAAGTGCGCACCAGCTATTTATAATAATCTTCTCGAGCCTGGTTTCGTCGATACACTGGAGCCTAATAGGTTCATTTGGGTTGCTATTTTTAACCCAAGAATGAACGAACGAAAAAGAGTTCCTACGTGCAAATAAAAAAAATAAAAAAATGCAAAAGTGCTTCGTACTGAATAGTGTTGTTTCGCCCAGTGCGTGTAAATCGTGCTACTGGTACATTGCTGCCTATCGCTTCGGGGAATAAGTCTTTAACGGTTGCGTTCCGTGCTTCCCTACTTTCAGTAGGCTCAGATCAGGCTGTAAAATGTTGCTAGTTTTGAAGATTATATTATTAGCAAAGCCCGGAATCTCACTCACGTGAACTGTAATCGTTTCTGTCTGAACCAAATAACCTTGACCTTGAAAAATAATTATCATTTAAAACATAGGTAATTGTTTTACGTAATCGAAATATTCTCGGGCTGGGTTCAGTAATGTAACTTG
Organism: Melanchra persicariae; assembly: GCA_947386135.1. Lineage (NCBI taxonomy): Eukaryota > Metazoa > Arthropoda > Insecta > Lepidoptera > Noctuidae > Melanchra > Melanchra persicariae. Next base: position 13,871,913 of record OX376664.1, read on the forward strand.
TATTGTTTTTCAGGTGTACGCTACTATTATGTGAACCAACCGTTCCTATTTATCGTCGCTACGATAGGTACCTAACTACGAAACTCCAATCCTTTCAATCTTCAACACCAACCTACTCAACCACAATGCAAGAAACAGCTGCTTATCTTTTTTCATTAACGTCCCCATTACCAAAAATTTTTTGTAATGACAATTTTTTTAATAACAATTTTTTTGGTCACCCATCTGTTTTTGTATTGTAATTAAACAGTTCACAGTAATTATTAACTTTGTTTTATTTTCACGTTCATTTTACTGACCCATTATCAGTGAACTTTCGGATGCAGATTGGCGGGAACTCTGACAGATCTCTGATCATCTGACATTTACAAAACACAGATAAATAAGGTAACCCATAAACATCCCCCCCTTTTCCAAAGCTTTACAATATTAACTACAGCAAGCACATGCAAATCAAATAATTAGTTCTAACAAGGGTATACTAATTTTATACCTAAGTAAATCAGAGCTAAGCTTTTTAACATTCCCTATGGCCGCCGTTGGGGGACAATGGCACAACTCTTTTGATCCCCATTGACCATCAATTTAAATTATTTTATCCAGAGAACTGCTTTAAGAGTTGGTGATTAGGCCTCAGTCCTTGATTTACAGTACAAAATAATAAAGGAAAATGAAACGATGTCTTAAACAACCACAGTTTTATGAAAATATGCAGCAAAACATAATTATACGGTCTCAAACAATGAACCTGATCTTTGAAAATAGAAAATGTTTTTCCAACCAAAGTACGATATGGACCTACTTGTGTCCTTGACAAAAAATGTGATAAAAGAAGAAGAATAGACTTCGTCTTTTTTGAAGACGTGGTAGATTTCTATAATGTTAAAATATATACCACGTCTTCGAAAAGGACGAAGTCGATTCTTTCCTCACTGTTAAGCTAGTACCTAGATATATATAGTGATAAAACAATAACATGTTTTAAATTCTTTTTTTCACTTACATTTACATACACTTACGCGTAGGTACATTATTTTGCAACAAATAAAAAAAAAGCAAGTTCTGGGTAATATTGGAATGATAATGTGTGGGTAATAATGAATTATTGTGCTTGTACTGATTTTTTATTATTTGTAATGTTATTGAATTTTATTATTTTCTATATTATTTATTCTAATATGAATGTTTTATGATTTCAAACACAATATGAATTGTTTCTGAAATAAGTTGAATAAGTTGAAAAAAAATAATTGAAAATTAAATATGATCGCCTTCAAGGACATCAAACATTGTGCAACATTTCGATGTAATGAGCTTCGCGCGTACTCTTGCAAAAGTCCACAATCCACAGGTTTCTGCATAACAGTTTTACCTCCCAAAGTTCTGATCATGTAACAAGTCATGCCCGGTGTCACCGCTATAGAGGGGCCCTTCACTTTCAGAGCGTCCTCCACAATAGTACTTGTCACCGTCACTGAAGAGTTTCCAGTTCCGTTCACAGTCTGTGTCTCTGTCACCACCGTAGTGTTCTTCACAACGTGGTGCTCGTTCGGTGCTGCGCTCGTCGTGTCCTCCCAAATGAAGCTCGACATCAGATTGCAGTCGATGCGCGTCTCCTCGTACTCGCCACTTTGTTTACGTATGCCCAGCTTGCATATTTCTCCCGAGGTGCTACTGGACTGTCTCCCGGAGCTGTTATGATGACTGTTGCGGCCCAAGTTATACAGTGCTAGTCCAGTCAGCAAGTTGTCGAACCTGCTGCCCGAGTCTCGGTACTCGAACACATAGACTGGAGGGTGTTCTTGATATACAGGATAGAAGGTGGACCCGTAGCTTATCTGAGGCGGCGGCCTGTAGCGGTAGTGGTGATGAACTTCTGTCTTTAGGCTGATTTTATTATAAACCACGCTGTGTTGTTGATGTTGAGTCTTGACAGGGTTTCTGTGTGCCCCACCTGAACCATGTTTAGGCGATCTGGTCGACGAAGGGTATTTATGTGCACCGCCTGAACCAAGTTTAGGAAATCCGGAAGCCGCAGGTTTTCTGTGTGCCCCACCTGAACCATGTTTAGGCGATCTGGTCGACGAAGGGTATTTGTGTGCATCGCCTGCACCTTGTTTAGGCGATCTGGTAGACGAAGGGTATTTGTGTGCCTGTGCACCACTTGAACCATGTCCTGACAAACCGGTAGATGCAGGGTATCTCTGTGCACTGCCTGAACCATGTTTAGGCGATCTGGTAGACGAAGGGTAATTGTGTGCACCGCCTGAACCAAGCTTAGGCAATCCGGAAGACGCAGGTTTTCTGTGTGCCCCACCTGAACCATGTCCTGACAAACCGGTAGACGCGGGATATCTGTGTGCCCCACCTGAACCATGTCCTGACAAACCGGTAGACGCGGGGTATCTGTGTGCGCCGCTTGAACCAACTTTAGGCAATCCAGAAGACGCAGGTTTTCTGTGTGCCCCACCTGAACCATGTCCAGACCGACCGGTAGACGCGGGGTAGCTATGGGAGGGGACTCGGTGACTGGAACGTCCACGTCCGCTGCGTCCTGCGACCGTGGTTATTAGGATGAACAATACTATGACACATAGCCTCATAATGCCGGCACGAGGTGATTAGGATTAATTATGAAGAACACTCTGATTACAACGACACAGACCCGACACTAAATGAGTTAATTTACACAATAACCATTTGATAGCTCAAATTATTATATAGCATACAGGAATTCCTACTTAATAAACGGAAGCTTTCCTGTTTATTTTCCTGCTACCAATAATACATTTTTTCCAAAAACACCCTAGCTTACGAATACTAACATTATCATGTCATGTTTCTCATTTTCACTCCCTTGCGGGTTGTGTATTTTCGGTTGATCGCAAATTCTGACCAGCTTGGCGATACTTGGCTTCCCTCGGACCGACTGACCCCAAGGTAATTCGTTTGCCTTTATTCATATTTAAACCATTTCTAGATATTTGGAATTTACCTACGCGCCTTAGGACCTCTGGTGAACCTCTATGTACGTTGTATCTTCATAGGTATGAGCTCTTTTTGAAAGATGAATAAGGAGCACTTATATTTCTGGCAGCTAAGTACAGGTATCGTAGTCAGATCGCGAAACTGGCCATATCACTACCATAATAAACATGTTTGAAGTTCGACAATTTCTTAATCGACGATTGCCTGCGTTGGATCATTTCAATAATAAAATATGATAATAATAATATGTACCTATTTTAATGTAATATGTACCTTGTCTAACAGCTCTTTCTTCCTAAATTATCACATTATAATTCGGAACAAGAAAATTGTCTACCGAAACCTTGCAGTCGGCCATCGCATAACGACGACGCACTAGACTACATCTGCAGCTAGTAACTATTTTACGAAATGATCATACAATGTTCCACCATGTCATGAAATAGCCGCGTACATAATATCTCAAGGCATTTCATGTTATGGCCACGTAACCGTTAAAACCTACAATTTTTGCTGATAAACCTGCAATTTTTCCTCTCCCCTCTTACGAAGGTGGGTAAGTCTTCATACAAACTTATCCAAATAAGCGGTGTCTGCATGTTTATTATTGTAAATTTAATTTAATACTAACATAAGGCTAAGTTATACTACTACTAACAATTTATGGATGGAATTCTGAAATAAACAATTTGATTTGAATTTGATTTGATTATATTCTGCATTTTCATTCTAAAATGAAAGAAATAACCAAACAAACGATGAGGGCGCCACTGGCGCGTGGCTGGCGCGTTTGCACGGCGCGGCGCCCTCTTAATTCTACGATTCGCCAGATTTCGAAAAAAAAGTATTTTTATTTAGATTGTGTGTTTTTCTGCACATTGTTCCTGAAGACGTTGAAGAGGAGCTTGTGGCTAAATTATAACAGCTGCACAGGCCGCTTCAAGGTTAAGCAAAGCTTGCCGAGGTTGGTCTGTGGATGGGTGACCATCTTAACATACCGAGACTCCTCCGTGCCTCAGAAAGAACGTTAAGCCGTTAGTCCCGGCTGTCATTTCGAGATGTTTGGCAGTCGTTACGGATTGTCAGAAGTCCAAAAATCTGACACCAGTCTTGAATGGGTTGTGGAGGTCTGGTAGGCAGCCGCTCCACGTAAAATACTGGTATTCAGCTGAATCCGGTTTGTCTGGTAGCCGACCCCAATATAGTTGGGTAAAAGGCTAGGCAGATGATGTTCCTGAAGACCTTAAGACACATGCCTGTAACTTGCACAAAAGTATGCAAGTAGCTTGCATGCCATAGTGACGTCCACCAATCAGAACTTGTTTAGGCTCAATAGCATGTATAAGAGGAGTTTAGGGTGTCCGAAACGCCCCAGCCCCCTAAGCATACGACGAAAATAAAATCGTGATTGGGAACGTGCAAGAACTATTATAGGTGGCAACACAAATCACAGTTAAAAAAGAAACTTAGACCTCTCATCGTGTTGCCGTCAAGGTTTACAATAATAAAATCGTTTTTACGTTCCCAGGGTATTTTTAATCCTGCCAGGGTTGCGGAATATGTTCGAAAGAGTTACCGCGGCCCTGGAAAGAAAGGCACTAGGAGGACTAAGGGTGGGTTTTAGTCAGTAAAAGTCTGACACTCCCTGCCGCTACACCCAGAGCGGGTTATTTAAAAAAAAAAGGGTTATTTTTAATGAGATGATTCTTATTTTTTAACGCGAACTGTCAATGATTCGGATTTGATCCACTAGGAGGCAGCGCCATCGTCGTGCACTTTCCCTATAGTCTGTTTTGTCAAACCATCTTTCGGCGCCAAGGTGTCAAAACTTGAAAAAAAATATATTATGAAACGGTCATAAAATCTATCCCTTTTGGACTTAATATAAAAAAGTGAAACTGTCATCTTTTGTAGGTACACTTTTGCACCCTCGAACCCCCCCCCCACGTGAAAGCTGTAAGTAGGGACGCCCGTGGCCAGCAGGATGTTGTACTTTACTTTACTTACTTGACCTCGATCACGCCTGATGGAAAGCGATGGATGAGGTCTATGATGGAGCCAGCGTGCCCTAAAGATGCCTTGAGGCACTGGTACTCCCACGCGTCGACGAAACACAGCAGGCTGCTTGACGCCGAACTCCGGTGGGATGGTGGTCGCGAACCAGGAGGGCGTTAGCCCTTCCACTGAAAGGGAAGGATTGGCCAGTCTTATAGGGTGGTAGGTGACACTGTCCAGGTGCGCCGAGCGCTCGGTTCAGTTGAGTGTCTGATGGAACAAATTATTATTTTCTAAATAATGTGCTGGAGACAACGCCAACGCCTGCTCGTTTAGAAAGAGCAAATCTACGTTGCGTACTAATTAGGTTGTAAATAGATGGAAGGATTATCAAAATAAGGAGGTTATCAAGGTATGTTTGCCCGCGCATATCTCAAAAATAAGTCGGGTTGCAAAAAATATTTTTAGATGAACTAGGTATCTAAGTCCAACTAAGGGAAGAGTGCAAGTTTCATTAAGATCAGTTTAGTAGTTTTTGAGATAGAGTTATTGTTTGAATGTTTGCATGCAGTTAAGCTCTAGCTAAATAATCTCGATGAAAACATAAAGTGGCTTAGCAATTTAAAAAGTAATCGTGTCATCGTTAGATGACAACATAAAACATACGGCGTACGGCGATGCGCCACCGGTACATGGTGGACATCCCACCCACACGCACAAAACGTTTTGGGAAAACATTCATTGTGCGTACAGTTAAGGAGTGGAATTCCCTGCTGAGTCTGTGTTTCCTGATAGCTACAACCTGGGAGTCTTTAAGTCAAGAGTGAATAGGTTACCTAGGCAAGCGTGCTCCATCTTCGACCATATCATCGCTTACCATCAGGTGAGATAGTGGTCAAGCGCGTGCCTATCAATAATAAAAAAAAAATGGTGTGTATGTACCTTATATAATCATAATAGATAATGATGGAGGAATAAGTACTTATTCTCTACCGCTCAAGCTCCACCGACACACCGGTGTGTTGCCTAATTTAAGCATTTTTTGGTAACTAGACTTATTCCTAGCAGGACGTCATAGTTTGGTAACTCGACGTATTCCTTGCAGGACGTCATAGTAGGGTTAAAATGCAATAAATTAAGCCACCAAATGTTCTACCGAAGTTCAGTAGTTTTTTAAGTTACGTTAACGTTATATTTTTAGTTTTATATGAAAAATCCCAAATTAGTTAAGTATAAGTTAGAACGGTTTTATTTTGGTTCGTCTCAAAAATCCTGGATTTACTTAATATTTATTAGTCAGTAACACCTGGGCGTTGCTGGTTTGCCTTGAGGAGCTGGGATGGATCGAATGCCATAGTTGTCTCACCCTTACACAAAATACGCATTTGGACGTGGACTTGCAGACAGCAGCCCGTTTAATAACGACTTAATACGTACAGATGCCAGCATATCCAGCTACCCGAAACTGCACTCAAATTTTCCCGATCAAATTTACAGATCACGACGATCTGTAAATTTATTTAATAATATTTTCAGCTTGATGTGCTGGTGTCTGTACGTACTAAGTATTATTTTAAAGACTCAAAACCATGAATAGGATAAATTGTGCGGCCTTTTGTCCAATTTATTATGGTTAACGGCCACTTTCTATAATATATCTCAATCCCAATCTTGATCCCGATCCTTGTCTGTAACCAATCAAAGGTGAAGATTGTGTGGTGAAGGACACAAACTCGGCCGTTGATTGGTTACAGACAAGGATCGGGATCAAGATTGGGATTGAGATATATTATAGAAAGCGGCCATAAATCGGCTGGCCTCTGCGGCTTTCCAAGTTTCCAGTTTTACAACCTAGAAACCCTGGAACCTTGTACTTGTGTACCTGTATGCTATAGTTTAGGAAGCAAATGTCCATTAGCAGACATAGGCCAACGTAAGAATTCTTCAGAAAGCGTCATCAAATGAAAAACGCCATCTACAGACCATCGAATGGAACTGTCAAAATAATAGTTCAGACGATAAAACGATAAGATAGTAAAATGTTTACTTTTCCTTCGCCACGTATTAAAAGTTTCACAAATAACATAACAATATGTTTTGGTGTTATTTGCATGCTTTCATTCATGCAATATAGTACTAAACTATTACGATTTTTTTCATTTTTCAATAGATGGCGTTACGTGTATGTGCTTCACGCAATGAAAAGTAATTTCTTCTTGAACATTTGAAATACAAATATCTTTTGATAGAGTGAACCGATTGCGATGAAACAAAAACTAAGTAGTAATCTGAATTACGGACAATTTAAATGTGTAAAAGTTATCTACATTAGTTATGTACTTTCTACGTGATGCCTGCACATCTGAAAAGACAAACAGATAAACAGACAAAAAATACATAACGCTGCAAATGTGTTCTGTTAGTTATCCTTTAACTCCCTGGCTATTTTTTATTTTTTTTTTTGATGCATAAAAATGACTTTTCAACAGATTTATTATAAATAGATGAAAGTTCATTTGTATATCGCAGTAAAACAAAGAGTGCACCTCCGTCGGCAGCGGTTATGATTATTAGTGCTCTTTCTTTTATGGCAATTTAGTCTACTTTAATACTTTGCGGGATTTTGGTACAATTTAATTAAGACATGTCCTTGCTTTTTCATTCCGTTGACCATTTTACAAGTTACCTTTGAACATAATCATATCTAGCTACCTATTTTCACCTATTATTCCATTATATTATACCTACATATTTATTTATTTTATTTATTTATTTTATTTTATTTTACAGATATACAGGTACACTGACTCATTCACTGCAAATGTAACTTTAATTGTAATTCCTATATATTTATATGTGATTACAAAGTTATTTATGAAGTTGGTGTAGATATATCTAGAACTGAACCGAAATTGCAAAATATTTTAGTTTTTCCTTGATTTGTACACTAAACACTAATTGTATTCTAAATTTGAAGCTTCTATGTCTGCTAGAAGTGCCTTAGTTTTGATGATCGGTCAGTCAGTGAGTGACAAACTTAAGAAACTTTGACTAGTTATAATTATTATTCTTAGACAACTGGTTCAAACTGAATTAAATTTGAAATATACTTTAATTTTTTATTTTTTTCCGCCACCATGTAACCGAATTGTCCACTTCAGTGGACTTTTCGCATTGTACCTTTCAATAGATTGTAACTTAAAATAAATACATGTTTTTTATTATTTTACAAAATGACATATATCCTAATCTATGTATATTTGCCACTTAACACTTAACCTATTTAAAAAAAGTGATAGAAATAAAACACACTTTTTGCATCATTTAATCTTGTCTCAACATTTTCTGTCTTTCCGGTGGACATTACTTTCGATATTGACTAAAATGAAAGACATAAATGTCAATTAATGATGGAACGGAACGTAAAATGGAACGCAGCCAATATCGTAGTTAGTAGGTATCCCTGTCAGAGGCCATTTTGCCGCGACTCGTACCTACGCAGAAAACGTTGTTGTTGTACTAAGAAAAATATTTACTGGTGTCCAGTTGTCTTTCCGGTTACTGCTCTATTTTGGTAAGTAAATCAGTATAAACTTTATCAAACACTAGCACTTCGCCCGCGACTTCGTCCGCGTGGAGATAGTAGGTACTCCACAAACTTCAAAGCCCCCTATACCCCCTTATAAAGGTTAGTTTTGGAAAATTAAGCACAACGATTTTCATTATTTACTTAGCCATTTCTATTTATTCTATGGTCTCAGGATGCCTTAGCTAGACAATGTGCCATTTAAATAGCGAATGCGTCTGTCGAAATTCCAAAATGTAGGAATTTGATCACGTGACATTTCGATAGCATCTGTCAATCCCTTACATTTTTGACGTACCTATTGACAATCGCCTACGCCACGCCACAGTTGACAGAATCTCACTTGTCTCGAGTCCAGGTTCAGCGCAACTGTTCACCCCGTTCAGCCCGTCAGGGGTTGATTATGCAAAAATTGTAAGGTACATCTGCTTCAATGATCCCACTTTTAGTTTGTTCATAGAATTCCGACGAAAATTGAAGCAAGCAATAATGTCCTCCCCTAAAAACTTAATCAACCCTGCTTCACCCCTTATTATGTATGTACCTTGTTTATTTTCGAAAAATCCAAACATCAATCTTATTGTTTTATCGAAATCATTTTCAACTTCATCGGACCAAGCATTGATACGATTCTCCCCAGTTCGCTCAAGCCGCGACATTTTTTTTACTTCGAGCATGTTTATTACCGTCGTAACTTTTGAACGAAAGGTCCGATTTAAAGTGTAATTTACACGGACATAATCAACCTTAATTATCAAACCATATAAATGGATAAGAATTAATATCCTGATACCGAAGTCACTATTTTTTTCATATCACCAGGGATTTGCTTGAATAATTTAAACAAAAAGCGGTCATGGTGACTTAATCATAATAGTTAGACATAGGGTGTCGCGGACTTTTTTGTAGACATTGATGACCTCTATAAAACTGTAGTACGTCACTTTGCTCTATTGTCAATAGATTCCGCAGCGTACGCGATATAAGGATTTTTTCACACCTTGGGTTACATTATCGAAGTTTTCATACGGATCCCTAAGTTTTTGAAAATATTCTATAGCCTATGACCTGATGGATAATGTAGGATTCTATTGATGAAAGAATTTTTAAAATCGGTCCAGTAGTTTCGGAGCCTATTCCTTTAGCCTATATATTATAAAATAAAAACTGTAAGACACACAAGATTTATCAGATGTGCAAAAAAAGGAAGGAGGAAATGGAGACATGATGCAAGAAGACGCAGAGAAAAAGTCAAAATACAAAAAGAATCTGGAAAGTACATTGGACGCGAAACGCCGCCCTCGAGTCCGGTAACTTCAGTATCATCAAGAGCTGAAATAGGTGCACGTATTGCAGTGAGAAACAGAAGAAAGTTGAAAGTAGTGAATATTTTACTGAAATAGAAGTTGATGAGTTTAGAATGTAAACTTGTTAAGTACAGAATGCGATTACACAGATTACGGAACAAGAAACGAAACAATGCAAATAAAGCACAAAAAGAAAAATAATGAAGGTTCTAAGAAGGACAAGGAATTGAGAAACAATATGTTTACAGCATGGAACTATCAGAGTTCGAGTGAGTAGCGTTGAAAGTAATGACTAATGAGGGCGTTAAAATATTAAAATATGGTGTTCCAACCGGATCTGTATATGGGCCTGTTGGTTATATTGTCCATGTAAACAGTATGTGTAATGTCATTAAAAAATGCAAAGTTTACATGTACGCCGACGACACTTGTCTCCTTTTCACTGGCAAGGACCAAACCGCCATACAAGAAGCAATACAAGACGATTTGGACAGTATAATTAAATGGGCACATGACAATGGTATTATAATAAACATTAACAAAACCAAATGCATGTTAATACATTCCCCATATTCACGTTACGATAGCATCAAGTTGAATGTAAAGGGTCATAGTTATGAATGTTTCCACTATGAAAAATCAAACTGCAAATGTATTAATTTAGAGCAGGTTAAAACATACAGGTACTTAGGACTGACTATTGACACTACCCATTGGCATATCCACCGTTTAAAGAAGAAGAACCGCCCCGGTATGAGGATGTGGTGGACCCCTGTGAAGAAGAAGTAGAGGAAGAGGAAACTGAAGCAGAACAGCTTCGCAGGATACAACAGGAAAGGCAGAGGGCTGACGAGCAATGCGACAGATGGTCTCTTGCTGCTATAATGACGGTGATGGCCTGTACCATCGGCAAAAGCCTGTTGGTCGCGCTTAGTGTTGCGACCTAGAGGCTTCGAATGCTAGCGAGGCAGGGGCCCTAGCTGGTCAACAGGGAGGCCCATAATAGGGGGCCCGACAAGTCAACAGGGATACCCATAAGAGGGGGCCCGACAAGTCAACAGGGATGCCCATGCATGGAACACACATATAGATACAGTTTGTAAAGTTTCGTTCAGTTCTGTGTAAACTGTATACACTAAAGCCTGTAGTCAAGAGAGGACTCTTGTATGCGCTGTACTATGCACTTGCGGACTCGATTGTCAGTTATGGGTTGTGTGGTTATGGACTCACTTTTAAAACATACCTTGATAAAATTAAAGTACTACAAATGCGACTTCTTAAGCTATTAGTGAGCTATAGAACTAAACATAGTGTAAACAAGGATTATGAAAAGTTATTTAAATTTTGCAATGTATTACCAGTTCACATGAAAGTTAAAATATCCATTATCATGGAACAAAAAACGCAAGAGTATATAACTACCCTACCCGGCAATCAAAGAAAAAACAACTGCAGGTCCCTAAGGAGAATAATTATTATGGTAAGCGTGCGAGGCGATGGATTACACCTACTATTATTAATGAGTTACCTGAAGGAGTGATACATCTAACCAAAAATAAAAACCACCTTAAAAATGTGTTGCTGAAACACTACCTGTCTATGTGTCCATAGTTGTATTGTATACTTATGTTGTATTTGTAAGCTGTGGCTGTGTGGGCAACTACTCTGTATCCACGTACGAAGTGGTTGCTTGAACAGCCATCTAGCCTTATGCCTTAGTATAGTTAGCCCTAGTTTAATTTAGCCGTTTTAAATCAAACTTAGATTTTGCTTTATATTCATTATTTTTTATTGTTAGTATGACCTCGTGCGAAATCCACGAGAGCTTACTGCCGATAAACTGCTTTGCAGTTTGGCAGGCATTTAATAAAAAAATAAAAAGCAATATTACGCCGTTTCGTGGAACCATTACAGTCCATCAGGTTACTTGGAGTCGCCGTAAACCAATGATGCTTCAGTTTCGTCGGTTGAGTTGTATGATATGTAGTCCAGAAAATACTACTACATTACGGTTTAGGTAGCAAAAACTTGACATAGCACATGTCCCAGACCACTCCAAAATAATGTCCCAACTTTATCAAGTCCAGTCCTGACGACCCCTCTGCAAAGTGTTACTCGGAATGACACACCAGCTCCCGCCGAGAGGATGAATTCACCGAGTTCAACCTTGACTCCTATGCACAGTCCAGTGGCAAGCCGCTGGTCCAGTCCAATTGCGAGTGGCTCGATGCAGCAACCGTTGAAAATTGGCGACCGCAGTCCATCGCTGCTGATTGGAGGTAATGTCCTGCGCATACAATTTCGGATGTATATTCTGACAGCCCAGATACGTCAACGTCAAAACCAGAGAAGCCACCAATCTCCCTTTCTCTAGCTGAACGGTTTGAACGCTTCTGGTCTTCTGACGACGAAATAGTAGATTATGCACCCAGGGGATAAAGCAGTGTCTTGTGTCACGGGCGTCATATTGAATCTCGAACGCAATGAAGGATTCGGGAGTTAACTCCCGAGCGTAGCGAGGGAGTTTAGAGTTTAACTCACGAGCGAAGCGAGGGAGTTAATACAAGAATCCTGAATGCAGCGAGGGATTCAAGCTAGCCCAAGGCAAAGACACCTTTATCCCCGAGGAGGATACTCTACTTTTCACACCTCCTGTGAGAAAACTAAGTAGAGATATGTATTTAGAACTATACTGTATAGGTACCTACTTAAAAAAAGTTAGTTTTAATACCATACGGATTGGCAATATCCGCGCCTTTTTTGCGTTCCACTCGGAATGCCTACCACATAGCGGCCACGACCAACTCGATTTTCGTTTTTTTTTTTACTTCTCTGTGGGTAAGTAAATATGTGCAGGCCTAATGTTAGCAACCTAATACAATTTATGTGTACACAAAGCTTTATACAGAGCTTTATATCAGCTGGTAGAATGGGTTCGGACGCTTGGCTGTATGCAATTTGAATTTAGAACGTCATAGGAGATGCTCGAGAAAATAGTTTTTAAATTTATAAATCGACTATAAATGGGTTTTAAGTGTAATTCTTATCCTTTTATACAATAATCCGTACATAACCAATTATTCTTATAATATTGTCTTCAATCCTGGACCCTGGTCAATCCTTATGATTTTGTAGAAATTCGAGAATATCATCCCTAAGTAGTAAGAGTATCGAGAATATCTTTCTTCTTTCTGGAACAGAAAGAGAGAGACAGAGACAGAAGGCGTTGTGAGTACCTAATACCGCCAATTGAGCAGACAGATGAGGTTCCAAATTTAAATCACATTATTGACCAGCGGGTTATAATGAAATCCAGTACAATATTATTGCCCGGCAGTGCCACCGGCCAAAAATGACTCACTTTAGGTTAAGTTAGCATGACATATAATTTGACGTTTTCGATCAGGTGGTGTGAAAACATATTTTGAATTGTCTTTTCGTTAGACAAACACAAAACATTTTTTATTTATTTTTTTAATGCTTTTAAATGACTGGTTTGTTTGTGATAATGTGAAGAATAGTATTCACGTAATTTTTTGTGCAAGATGTTAATCAACGACCCGCCAGCAGCCGCAGCCCAAATAGAAGCAGTGGTCAACCCTCTCCTGCTGAGGAGAATAATATTACCCTTCGTAATAAACTACCTCATCATCAGTCTCCTGACGATCAAACCGACATGCCAATGACAGAAATTACAAGTGGTTCCCAGAGATATTATAAGGCAAGAAATTAATCGCGCTTTACAGGACACAATAAAAGGTCTAGTAAATTACCAAATTAACCAAATTTATGACATAGTGTCAGAATTCAAGCAGTCTCTGTCATTTTTTAACGATAAATACATGACCTGAATGCAGATCTCCTCAATAAACTTGACCGCCTTCTAAATAACTGCATTGGATTTGTCTTCAACCTCCGTAAGTATGATCACGTATCCGCGCATCGATCACTATTAAAATGGTTACCCATTCGTCAGCGCAGAGCGCTGAGGGCCTTGACTAGTCTGTTTTCTTTTCTAAATAATCCTTCTTCTCCCTCTTATCTAACGTCACAATTTCAATTCCTTTGCTCTGCCCACAGTAAAAACCTCCGCTCTACTAATAATCGTCTTCTACGTTGTCCCTCACACCGCTCTGGGTTTATCCGCTCCTCTTTTTTTGTTCAGGGGATCTTCCTATGGAATGCGCTCCCTCTGAACATCAGGATGGCAACCAGTCGGCTGTCCTTTAAGGTGAAGGCGCGTGAGCACATTCGCAAGAAGTTGGTAGAGTCATCACAGCGTTAATTCGTTGGATTCGTTTTTTCTTAATAACTTTGTTTATGTGTATGTATGTATATATGTATCTATGATTGTATTTTTATTTTTTTCTCCTCTCTGTTTGTCCTTCCTTTAAGTTGCACCTGCCATGTTTTCTCTGCACCACCCTAAGGTCGACTGGTAGAAAATGCCTATGGCATTAAGTCCGCCTTTGTACAGTGTTTTTTACTGGTGTATAAAGTTTTAATAAATAAATAAAAAAATAAATACGAGGAAATGAAGAATGAAAATATAACTCCAATTTACAAGCGCATGACTACCTATTTAGAACAGCATGCTCGATCGAATAAAATTGATTTGCAGTGTACCCGAACACAAATCAGAGAATTATTGGTGAGCTGTGTGAGCTAAGTGCTCGTCTGCAACATTAAAGACACTGACATTCAGCTTTGTACAGTGCGACCGAGATCTGTCTTAGTTAAATTTAACAGTTCCCGTATAAGAGATACGTTGCTGGCGGCATCAATACAGTTCAATAAAGCCAACTCAAATGGCAGACTTTCCTCAAGTCATCTCGGTATGGCTGCTGACAAACCTGAGCCAATATTCGTCGTCAAACATCTGTCCCCGGAAAATAAAGCTCTTCATGCGGCTGCGCGAGTACGTGCTAAAGAATTAGGATACAAGTTCGTGTGGGTCCGCAATGGAGAGATGAAACCTCTCAAACTGTGGTTATAGGGGATCACGATAAACTAATGTTGTTGACATGAATTCGTGTATTACTTATAGTGTAATTCAAAGAATGTTCTTAACATTATTTTTCAAAATTCTATCCTATTAAATGTTACTACCAAAATACTAGAGATCTGTGGGGTAAACTGAGTGAGGTAAGGCAACACATACATAATAACGCGTACGATGTTTATGTCCTAACCGAAACCACAGATTACTGAATAGCACAGATTACTGAATAGTTACTACGTAACAGATACTTCACTCAGTAGAAAATTTCCAATACCTTTATACGATAATTGCCTACTCTCTCGCGTCAACAACCACTGTATGCTAAAATGCGCCTAAATGCTCAAGCGTACAGCAGTGATTGCTTCGCACCGCGCGATTCCACAGTAATCGCAGGGCTGCCTCTTCGATAAAATTAAATTAACATAACTTTTTATCTATGTTATTGAGAACTGTGAATATGTTCTGACTTTTATGTGGCAGTTAAAAATTTTATCATTTATAAAATATTTAACCAACTTAAAAAAAGGAGGTGATCAGACATACAGGCCAAACTGAGAAGTTTGACTTGTATGGTTTGTAGGTATGTATGTATGCTTGATTTACACCCATCTACAGCACATAAGGCACCACACGGCATCGTAATACGCGTACGAACGAACAGCACTATTAAAATTGAACGGCGTGCGCGCGCTTCGCTTGCGAAAACCGCACTGAATTTGATCCGCCGCCGGCGGACCGAGACCGCTCGGCTGGGCGGTAGGCACTTATAGCGCGCAAGTACATGGAGTGACGGAGGCCTCCGAAACCTAGCTTTGCAGTAGTAATTTTGATGCCGAATTATTCAGTGGCCTATACGGTATTAGAAGGGATCATGAAACATCTTCTTTCAATAAACATGAAAAAACCGGCGGTGGAGTACATAGCAGTTTCAAATAATTTCATCTCGCATGGTTGAGTGAGAAAGTATCTGTGAAGACTTATAGATTCCCCTCCAGTATCCACAGAAGTTTTTGAACATTTTATTGAAAACTGCAACTCAATCATGAATGCCAACAGCGACAGTCCCACATTAATATTTGGCGACTTCAACGTGAGCTGTGTTGGTTGGAGACATGATACTGACAATGATTCCTGCTTGCCCTCTTCGTGTGGCACTGGCAACTTAAAAAATCTTCTACTCGATTTTATAGCTTTAAATAACTTGCAACAGTTCAATTACATCAGAAACTTCCAAAATAAAATATTAGACCTAATACTTTCCGAAATCGAACAAATCAAAATCAGTAACTGCATTGACCCCATAAGGGAGTTGGATAAGTTTTACCCTGCCTTAGAATTCATGCCCATTCTACTGTCCTGTAATTATTAAAAATGATTGCAAACTATTAAACAAACCCAATTATTACAAAGCCGACTACAAAGCGATAACTCATGCACTTAAGGAAATGAATTTGCATTATGTTATTATGATGTAAAATATGCTGATATGCTGGATAAATTCTACAGTAGGTATAGTAAGGGACATCATTAAAAATATATGGCGGCGACCTTGTTCACGCGAGGAAAATACCCACCGTGGTACTCTAACCAAGTAATAAAACTGGTCAAACAAAAATTAAAATATCATAACAGAATAAAGAAATATAATAATCCACTAGATGTAATTGAATTTGATTATCTAAGAAGGGACTGTCAAAAACTTATGCGAAGGTGTTACAATAATTACATAAAGAATTAGAAAATAAAATAAAAGGCCATCCGAAATGCTTCTGGTCGCATATAAAAAGCCTTCGGAAAAGTAACACTTCATATCCGTCTAAAATCTATCCATCTGATATCTAACCATCGATTCTTGGTACTTTGTCTAAGGTCTTCGAATCACTAGTGTACCCGATATTTTTCAACCTTGTTAAAAGCTACCTAACCTTAAATCAGCACGGTATCATGGTTAAAAAGTCTACGGACACAAATCTTGTCACTTATGTCACTGAGTTAATATACGCAGTTGATGAGGGTCTAAATTTCTACAGGTAGATACAATATACACTGATTTTTTGAGGGCATTCGACAAGGTTAATCATGAACTATTGTTGATTAAACTTCCGTCCCTGGGTATCACCGGTGCCAAATTGGATTGGTATAGGTCATACCTTAATAATAGGCCATCTTTAGTTGTCATGGAGGGAGGAGTCAGAGTCTTATTTTGCAAACTCAGGTGTACTACAGGGGTCCAGTTTGGAGCTATTGTTCTTCATTATATTTGTGAATGATATTTCAAGCATTTTTAAATATAGTAACGCTATACCTATTTGCATTTTTACCTGAAGTTTACACGCATAGTTCGGACTGAATCCGACATTGAGTTGCTATAAACGTACTTAGATAACTTGACTAAGTGGTGTACGAACAATAAAATCTATCTAAACTGTACCAAAATTCACCACATCAAAAAAGTTACCAGAAAACGGAATAAAATTCAGTCGAGCTGCAATATTCAGGGACACACATTAAATGAAGTGACAGTTGTCCGAAATTTGGGAGTGTATTTGAGATTTATAGAACACATAGACAAAATGCTCAACTCAGCCTATCGGGCTCTTGGATTTATACTGTGATCTTCGAAAGAATTAAAAAAACCTACTGCAAATCGAATAGAAAGAGTCCAGAAGAAGCTTGTTCGTCACCTTGCTTTTCCGTTTAGAGTTAGGAATATGAGATCATAATGAATTATTTTAAAATCATTCCTCTCAAATCTCGCCGTGCAGTCTCTGATTAAACATTCCTGTTCAAGTTGCTTAAGGTGAAAGCGCCAGGGTAGCCCGCGAAATTCAAATTTTCTTACGTTTTTTTGCAATTTGCAGATCAGTATCAGGTTGTATGTTGGTCAAAATATGATTCGCGGCCGTAGCAATTAGGTACGTATTTACAGAACTGTAATAATTAAAATCATCAATACAACTCTCTCAGTTAGAATTGATGCCAAATGTAGTTTTCATGAAATCAAAACATTTGGCATCAATTCTAACTGAAGGAGGTGTATTGATGATTTTGGATTCGAGGTGTATTCTTTGTTGGAGATCCAAATAAAATAATAAAAATGAACACAACGGTCAAACGGTAAACAATTCATTACCTACCAAATTTAACTGTACGATTTGAATCGCTGAGTTGTTTGCCGTAACCTTTGTCTTGGCCATATTCATCCTAAGAAGAAGCATCACAAAGGTTTTGAAGCATTTTCTGGAGGTCGTCGAAGTTCTCAGCGAAAACCACAAGGTCATCTGCAAATCTTAAGTGAGACAAGTAGGCACTATTGACGTTAATGCCGCTATAGTCCCCATCTATACCTACTTTTTAAGATTATGTTCTAGGACTGCTGTGAAACGTTTCGTTAAAATGAGAGAAGTACAACATTTCTCATTACAAAAAATTACTAGGGTTGGTTTGAACAGAAGAGGTCATACAGCCCGTACCTTGCATATTTTTTTTCCAAATTCCTCATTATAGGAGGGGTCAAGCAATGGTCAAGCGTTTATCTTATATTAGCGATCTTACCTAGCGACATCATTTTACTTTCCGACATAAACGTGGACGAAGTCGCGGGCAACAGCTAGTTGTAAATATCCGTCTTTCTGTCATGCATTTCTGTATTTTATTATGAAATAAAAACAGTTAAATACTTATAAGCTTCCTACTACATTTTCAAGTAGAAAATTCTTTCACGGACACCCTGTAAATACCACGACTGCGAAAAGAATGGAGTCTATTCTTCACCGGTTTAGCTAGATTGTAAAAAAGTAACATGTTTAAAATCTTTTTATTGCATTAACACATATATTTTACGACCAATAAAAAAAATGAAAACGTTATTTCAAAGGATTACATAATGCCTTTATTTAATTTGACCTTTAATATTTTACAAAAAATAGCATTAGGAAATTAAATATGATCGTCTTAAACGGCATCAAACATTGTGATACACTTCGATGCAATGAGCTTCGCGCGTATTCTTGCAAAAGTCCACAATCCACCGATTTCCGCAAAAGAGTGGTATCTCTAAATGTTCTGATCATGTAACAAGTCATGCCCGGAGTCACTGCTATAGAGGGGCCCTTCACTTTCACAGCTTCCTCCAGAGTAGTACTTGTAACCGTCACTGAAGAGTTTCCAGTTCCGTTCACAGTCTGTGTCTCTGTCACCACCGTATTCTTCACAACGTGTTGCTCGTTCCTTGATGCGCTCGTCGTGTCCTCCCAAATGAAGCTCGACATCAGATTGCACTCGATGCGCGTCTCCTCGTACTCGCCGCTTCGTTTACTGATTCCTAGCTTGCAAATCTCTCCCGAGGTGCTACTGTACTGTCTGTTGGAGCTGTGACGAATCTGACTGTTGCGGCCCAAGTTGTACAGCGCTAGTCCAGTCAGCAAGTTGTCGAACTTGCTGCCAGAGTCTCGGTACTGCTGGTACACGTAGACGGGCGGGTGTCCTCGATACACAGGATGGAAGGTAGACCAGAAGCTTATAGGCGGTCTGTAGTGGTCGTGGAGATGGACTTCTGTCTTTGGGCTGAAGTTATTATGAACCACGATGGTTTGTTGTTGTTGAGTCGAGACAGGGTTTCTGTTTGCTACGCCTGACCCATGTTGTCGTGGCCTGGAGATGGGGGACCTGCCTCGGTAGTTGGAACGTCCAACGAGTCTACCGTATCTGCCGCTTCCTGCAGCTGTTGTTATTAGTAAGAACAATACTATGTAACTTAGCCTCATAATGCCGACGCGAGTTGTTGAGAAATAAATTAAAAAGATCACTCAGACTACAACAACACAGACCCGACACTAAATGAGTTTATTGTCACAATGAGTGGCTCATGCCTGAAATAATTATAATATACTTAATAGGCAGAAATAATTTTATTTTATCCTGTTTAATTACCTGGCTCTAACCTTAGACAACACGGTTGGCGCAGTGGTTGAGCGATTGACTGCTGCGCTACGTGTCGCGTGTTCGACTCCCGCACGGAACAAATATTTGTATGGCTGTTTGTGTTTGTGAGTTTATATGTTTGTAAACGCACCCACGACACAGGAGAAATTCTTAGTGTGGGGCTATGTTTAAAAAAAAAACATACACTTTTATAACCGTAAGTAACGCTTGGGAGGTAATTCGTTTGCGTTTATTCAAACAAATACATCCTAATCAAAATCGAGTGCCAGCACTTTCTATACGTCAAAGTTCTTCATAAAGACAGTTCCTCAAACGGCCGTCACCACTACTGTTTAAGTTGGGAAGAAGAAGTAAAATAGAAGTGAAATTAAATAGAAGTGTCTCGTACTTATTTGTAATATCAAATCGACGGGTGAGTTGTCAAACCATACAAATAAGATGGAATGACAACTCACTTGTCGTTCACTCCGCCTAGGTGAACAGCAGTGCGATTCTGTAAACATGTCGAAGTGAACACCCGGGCGGGGCGCACGACGGGTGAGTGGTCAAACCATACCAATAAGATGGAATGACAGCTCTATTGTCGTTCACTCCGCCTAGGTGAACACCGTAAGATGTCGACAGAATCGACCGGCAGTCACGACTCACGAGCAATAACATATTTACATTGTCACATTTTCAAAAATATCTTAACTTCTACAATTGAAAAAATATGTGTGCGGCATTTTTTTCTAAATTACTTCAGTATTAAAATGAGACAAACGTATACCTACAGCAAAAGCGCTTTCAAGGAGGTTCGATCATTCAGATTATTTATTCTCGTAATGTGAAACTCCTTGTTGGAATTCTTATTATTTTTTATGGAAATAAAAAAAAAACCGTAAAGAATACGCACGGCGCTGTATAACGGAGTATGCGGTAAAATATGGTAAGGTGGCGCCCTTTGCAAATTCGCACCTTATCATATTAGAAACGTCAAAGATTGTTGCGACTTTCCGACTGATTTCTAAAGACAAAAGTTTGTTTCATTACTTATTGTACTGTTTTCTCGCAAATGTGTCGAAAAACGTTGTATGACACACGTGCGGATTTGGTTTTTACAAACTCGTGACTATGGTAAGCCCTCGACTTCGTCTCGTGCTGACATTCGTTTACTCGTTTGTAAAAACCAACTTACCGCACTAACATCATAAATAACTATTTTTTTAAATTCATAAAGATCCCACGAATTGAGTAGAGAGGTGAGAATGTGGCTGTTTGATTAGTAAAACGAAGGAGTTGCATAATTAAGTTGAGTACAACATTATAACACTCGTTTGGATGATAGGTTACTATGACACTGGTTGTTTTAATTTTGGCATTAAGCTATTTCAGCAACTTTTATACTATAGCCAGAGCTGGGTCCGCGGCTGTAGTTCTTACACTGCAGCCGGACGCGGCGAAGAGGGGCGTGACGTACGCGGACGTGCTCACCAAGGCGAAGGAGGCGGTGAACCTTGGTGAGCTAGGCATCGTGGGGGGCCTTCGGCTCCGGGTCGCCATGACTGGGGCCCGGATGCTGGAGATCCCCGGGGCAGCCAGCGGCCCAACCGCGGACGCTCTAGCCGAAAGGCTCAGGGCGTCCCTAAGCGCGGACGATGCCCGAGTGTCCAGGCCCACCAAGCGCATCGACATGCGCATCTTGGGCCTGGACGACTCCGTCACGGAGGCGGAGGTGGTGGCCGCCGTCGTTAGGACGGGGGGGTGCTCAGCAGAGGAGGTGAAGGCGGGCACCCTACGTCCTGACAACACGGGCATGCGCACCATTGTGGTGAGCTGTCCCGTATCGGCGGCCAAGACCATCTCGGAGGGCCGTAGGTTTTTGGTGGGTTGGGTTTCCGCGCAGGTCAAACTGCTGGAACCCCGACCTCTGAGGTGCTTCCGGTGCCAGGTGGGCCTCCATGTAGGAGCTCAATGCACCTCGGAGGTGGACCGCAGAGGTCTATGTTTCCGCTGCGGTCAGCCCGGTCACAGGGCCGGCTCCTGCGACGCCGCGCCGCACTGCGTAGTCTGTGCGGCAGCTGGCAAGCCGGCCGACCACTGGGCTGGGGGTAGGGCCTGCGCCCCACCCGCCAAAGCCGGAAATAGGAGAAAGCCCTCCGCCACCGCCGTCTCTGCCGCGACCGCCGCCACCGCCGCCGCTTCCTTCATTTCACCCCCTCCTGTTGAACGTCAGCCACTGCGCCGCCCAGGAACTGATGCTCCTGAGCATGGCGCAGTGACTGATGCCTGTGGACGGCGAGCAATGGGTAGCTCGCCGTCCGATCAGAACAGGCCCGGGTTGACGGCACGCTGTGTACTACGCGCGCCAAGCCAGCAGTCGTCAGCATGGGTCGGGGCCCGTTAGGGCCGGAGCCTACCAGGGTTGCGGATTTGTTCGAAAGAGTTACCGCGGCCCTGGAACGTAAAGGGCACTAAGAGGAGCATGGGTGGGTTTTAGTCAGTAGAAGTCTGACACTCCCTGCCGCTCCACCCAGAGCGGGAGGGGTCATTTGATGATTTCCCATCCAATAATAAAAAAAAAAAATTAAAAAAAAAAAAAAAAGCTAGAGCTGGGTAAAATACATCCTTTGCTTTAATTAAAATGCAAATTACAAAATACTGTCTCACATGTATTTAAAATACGAAATACTTTTAAGTCGTGTATTTAAAATATAAAATACAGTATTTTAAAATATTTTTTAAAATACAAAATACCCATTACAAAGTAGAATCAGGTGTAAGGTTTTTATAGGTATTCTGCAGTCAACAGCGTTCGAAAGCAAAAAGGCTATAACCTAAGCCTTTTTGCTTTCGAACGCTGTTGTCTGCAGAATGCACTCATCAAAAGTTTGCTAAATGTAGGTGTTTACGTTCAAATGTATTTTGAAGCCATAAGTATTTGAAATACTAACTACAAAATACCTCAGCGTGGGGTATTTGAAATACCAATTACAAATTACATTTTTAAGAAGTAATTGAAATACAGATACCCAAATATGTATGGTATCGACTCCAACCAGTCTGAGCACAGTGTTACGTTTGTAACTCACCTCAAAGAAGCGGAGTGTCTCGAGCGTGAGGTCTAGGTTGATCTCTGTGGAAACGAACGTGTAAGACATTAGCGTAGCCATGAGTACAGGACGCTTACTAACCCACCAATTGCAATGCCCACGGAAGCACGATTGATATTTGAATTTCAATTACGTATTTTAATTACAAGTAATTCAAAGACTGCCCACCCCTGACAGCTACAGCATGGAAGTAGATAAAAGCTTTTAAGATTTTTACTACATTTTAAAGTTGAAAATTCTTTCGCGGACACACTGTGAACACCACGTCTGCGAAAAATGGAGTCTAAGTACCTATTCTTTCTTCACTGGTTTAGTTAGATTGTAATAAAACAAGTATAACATGTTTTAAATCTTTTTGTCGCACTTACACATTCTACGACCAATTAAAAAAATGCAAACATTATTTGAAAGGATTACCTACCTAATGACTTCTTTTAATTGAAACTTTAGTAAAATATTAATATTTTACTAAAAATAGTATTAGGAAATTGAATATGATCGTCTTAAACGGCATCAAACATTGTGATACACTTCGATGCAATGAGCTTCGCGCGTATTCTTGCAAAAGTCCACAATCCACAGATTTCCGCAAAACAGTGGTATCTCTAAATGTTCTGATCATGTAACAAGTCATGCCCGGAGTCACTGCTATAGAGGGGCCCTTCACTTTCAGAGCGTCTTCCACAGAAGAACTTGTCACCGTCACTGAAGAGTTTCCAGTTCCGTTCACAGTCTGTGTCACTGTCACCACCGTAGTGTTCTTCACAACGTGGTGCTCGTTCCTTGATGCGCTCGTCGTATCCTCCCAAATGAAGCTCGACATCAGATTGCAGTCGATGCGCGTCTCCTCGTACTCGCCGCTTCGTTTGCTGATGCCTAGCTTGCATATCTCTCCCGAGGTGCTACTGTACTGTCTCTCGGAGCTGTGATGATGACTGTTGCGGCCCAAGTTGTACAGCGCTAGTCCAGTAAGCAAATTGTCGAACCTGCTGCCAGAGTCTCGGTACTCGTACACATAGACGGGCGGGTGTCCTTGATACACAGGGTGGTAGGTAGACCCATAGGTTATCTGCTGCGGCGGACTGTAGTGGTAGTGGTGATGGACTTCTGTCTTTGGGCTGTAGTTATTATGGACCACGCTGTGTTGTTGATGTTGAGTCTGACTTACACGATTGCCGCTGTATGTGTTGCCAGACATTCCAGACGAGGCAGGGTATGTGTGTGCACCGCCTGAACCATATCCCGAGTAACCGGTAGATGCGGGATATCCATGGGAGCCGTGGGAGCCTCGGTGGCTGGAATGACCACCTCGGCTTCCTGAGGCACAAGACGTCGCGAGAAACAAAATTAAGAAAAAAAGTCGCATGTTGTCGCCGCGACTCACTGGATGGGACTAAATTAGTGTCGACGAGGTAGTCACTGGTCACTCCCCGACACAAAACAATCACATTAAACATGACGCAGTGGGCGCGGCGTGTAAACGGCACGCAGGGGTCGCGAACTTGCGACCCACCCAGTTAATTATAGCATATCCAGACAACGTCGCGTTTCGCAGAATACTATCGGGTCGCGCGTGACACCCAACCATTAGATCATTTTATTTATTAACTGCGATTGACTTTCGCTCAATATTAAAACAAAGATGATCATTAGGTAGGTACGAAACTTTCAATTTCAAAATCGGTCAATCCCGAGTGGTTATCGATAGCTGCTCATACGAATTAATCTAGGTAAGTATCTAATGATAATTCTATACCTACGAATGAAAGCCCTGAACCTTTTTTTTATGGATGGGAAATCATCAAATGACTTCTTCCGCTATGGGTGGAGCGGAAGGAAGTGTTACTTGTTTGTTACTGACTAAAACCCATCCGTGTTACCTTACCATACCTTTGCGTTCCAGGGCCGCGGTGACTTTTTTGAACAAATTCCGCAACCCTGGCAGGCTTTTGCCGTAAAGGGCCCGGCCGCGTCTACTTTGCTGACATCTCTTTGAGGCGCGCGTGGAACACAACGCGCCGTCGACCTGGGCCTAATTCTAATTGCCGATTCAGGATATCCATCCGCAGGCCCGCGCGTACGGTGGCAGGGAATAGCCCTGCGACTCCCGACGGCCGGGGTGTCTTCTTTTGTTGCGGTGGCTGGGGCTTGAGGTTTGCCTCTTCCTCACGCGGCCTACCTCCACCTTCACTAGCATTAGGTACTATGTATGGGAAATCATCAAATGACTTCCTCCGCTCTGTGTAGAGTGGAATGGAGAGACAGACTCTTACTGACTAAAACCCTTCCGTGTTCCTCCTCATGCTCTTTGCGTTCCCGGGCCGCGGTGACTCAACAAAAAAAAATAAAAAAATTAAGAAAGAGTCAACAAAATAAAAATAAGACATGAAGAATTTATCTCCATACGAAATTACTCTGAAATTATTTTTCAGGTGCTGTAGATGTGCGTCAGAATTGAGGGAATGGGGCCATTTTTCTATCTCATACGAAAGCAATCATTCACAACTTCATTCAATTCATCAACCATTTAATTTAATCGTTCACTCCATTCACTCATGTATTCTGTTTTCATTTTTTTGTTCTCACGTAGCACTAAATATCATCAAATTAGTAATAAGTGGATAATGTTGCTAGTAGTACAATAAGTGTCTTGTTTAATTAGTAACACAGTATGTATAACATTTAATTGTACTCCTGTTTTTTATCCCGAAATAAAATAAAATAAAATAATCCTGAAACACATCTACCTACGGCTTGAATTGAAAAACTATTGCTATCAGGATTTAAGTAGAAGTTGTAAAACCGATCCAAACACTTGTAGAACATAAACAAAAAAGTTATAGTCATTCAAAGGGGTTCTTCAATAATAAAATTACAACAAAAAATAAGATTACAGAGTGTGATACTGACTCAAAGCCGGTTTCTCTATCTCGGTAGATCTATGCAAATTCATGCTATACATAATAGTATCAATATTTAATAGAATTGCAATTAAACACCTCTTTCAAAATTCAGCACGATCTACGAACATACAAACATTTTACAAGGGTTTAAATGGGTCCCTAAATCCTGATTTAAGTCTGGACTGAGGGTCATTGCGTTCTGGCAAACTGGCTAAAAGTCATAAAGACAAAACGAGGACCCTCATTCCTGACGCTGTCAACACATAGGTACTAATAGCTCACGAAGTACATACTTCATATTATTAGTAACTTTTGAATGATATCTACAATTTAGGTAGAAACTTTCTACTAAAATTATATGAAGGTATTTCGGTGAAAGGACGGTTACCTATTTCTCAAGATATTCGCTTGCAAATATTTCTGGAGCTGCAGAACGTAGATGTGTTCTGCAGCTGTGGGTGCATGTTGAATTGCGTTATGTACCGAGGTTCTATGAAAAGTAACTCCGTGCACTCCTTCGAATTAATTGCTGCCTAAAACACCGTTTCCCCGTTCTTCGGAGCACTCGCTGGCGTCGATGATCATCACCAAACAAAGAGATTCTAGCTTCATCGGAAAACAATACCTACTTTAACTTTGTTCAATCAGTCATAACTTCATAAGAGACGATGATGCACAATTTAGAGAAAACTGAAGTCGAGCAACTCGGTGCTCACGGAGTAATTAAGAGCCCCGGGCCGGGCGGTAACTACTGTTATCGGCAGCCAAGAGCCTCTTACTGACTGGCCACATGCTAACTTCTACCTCTTACTTATTCAAGGCTCTTAGGCTTTATGTCCACACTTGACGCCTTACGATTCCGCCAGGCCTGACTTACCTACCAAAAACCGGTCATCTCGTGGCTCTGTTTATCGCTTTCTTCCCGAACCTGGTCTTCTTTTGACCGAGCCGGTCTTTTGGTACCGTTCCCAAGTCCTCTGGACAGTTGTGTGAACGCCTCACATTTAGATGCTGAGACACCTAAGTTTGCAAACAACCTTTTTCAAGTAGCGCATATTTTTACCTGCCCTTGACACTATCAACATTACAAAAACTGGTACCTACTTATTTAATGTAAAAATAACAATTATGTGAATTTAAAAAAATAAAAAAAAGATTTAAAAACTTTACTAATAAGCTGCACAGAGGCGTCTCTAGCCCATGTGGCGCCCGTGTGCAAACATTAGTTTATATTTGAAGAGTACAACTATATAGGTACCTATACCTAATTATATTAGTTAATAATAACGTTGCTAAATTGAAGAGTACAACTGTAACGTATCATGACAACTGAATAGACTGGTATTACGTTTAGTCGGTTAACTAAGTCACGCGGTTTTTTTTGTTTACCTTTAGTTAACTACCTACTCGGATGGAGTATAGTAAGCGCGCGGTCAAAATGGAATGATGAGAATCACTCGCTGTAATGTTATTTTCAGTTTTCAGATTAATAATTTTGCTAGCTAAGTAATTTTTGACAAGCTCCGACCCCGTCAAATATAATCTTTAAAAAAGGTGTCTTAAGATTTATTTCATGTTGAAAAAAAAGTTTATACCTATTGCAAAAGCCGCTCGTGGTGCGCCTTGCTTTGCTGTAATTCGACAAATATAAGATCTCCAGTTGCTATACAAAATGTATGCAAAGCGGAGCTCTTTTTACGTGTTGTTCATAAAAGTGCCGCGGTCGGCCAAAGCGCGCGCCGAGTGGGGGCTACGTAGCGAGCGGTGCTCGGCGCCCCCTAGGACTGCTGCGCCCGTGTGAAAAAAAAAAGAAAAGAAAAGAAAATTAGTTTATTTGGCACACACAGATACACACAATGTAGGTACAAACAAGATTTTTTTTTTTGTTTTTGGATCTGGTGCCTTGACGAGAGCTTCCACCTTCCTAGGACTTGGTTACACATGTCCATCTGAGAAAACGTTTCCCAGATATTCGATGGTTCACTTGAAGAAGCTGCATTTGTCCGCATTGATGGAATAGCCAGCTTGCTACAGTGCCATCAGAATGCGTTCAAGGTGTAACAATCCTTCAGTAAAATTCGTACATTTGCTTAGTACATCATCAAAATATACTTGCACAACCGAGCCAAGGAGTGATAACAGGGCCCTATTGATGCAGCGTTGGTAAACTGTGCAAGCATTGCTCAATCCGAATGGAATCGTGAGGTACTCATAAGAGTCCGTCTGGTGTATCAATTGCAGAAGGGTCAATTGAGAAGACTGCCTGAGTCTTCTCAATTGACCCTTCTGCAATTGATATTTGGTGAAACCGGCTGCCAAGTCCAAGCAAATGTCTGTCGCATGGTTTGTTTTCTTGCAGATTTCATAGCTCTGGGATGATTTGTTCTGGTTGTGGTTGCTTTTGCGTTGAGCAGCTCTATTCGGAAACAATTCGAGATTCCTCCGTGCCTCGGAAAGCACGTTAAGCCGTTGGTCCCGGCCGTCCCTTGTAGATCTTTGGCAGTCTTTTACGGATTGTCAGAAGCCAGAAAATCTGACACCAGTCTTGCCAAGAAATACCGTGTTACCCAGTTAATGAGTTGTGGAGGTCTGGTAGGCAGCCGCTCCACGTAAAATACTGGTATTTAGAGATTCAGCTAAAGATTTGACTGGGAACCGACCCCAAAATAGTTGGGAAAAGGCTTGAACTTGCCGCCCGGGGCGTGGGCCCCGGCTTGCCCCCCCCTAGATCCGGGGCTGGCGCTAGCATACATGCGGGCGAAGCCGCGGGCGGCAGTTAGTGTAGATATAATCAAGGTTAACCTAACATAAAGTACCTAAACAAAATAATTAGGTGTATTAGTGTGTATCAGTTTATTTGTACTTAGCTGTTTTATTTTGTTTTACTCAGATTTGAGATAGGTATGTATTAAGTAATGTTAGAGACGAATCTATGTTTTTTTTTTACCTTTTGTTAGGTAACCTTTATTTAAACTACAAGCTGCTGCCCGCGGCTTCGCCTGGGGGTCGATTCTGCTATTGCAATCGTGTCTCAATGACCGGTCAATGATCGATTTTTGACGTATAACGTCAAACTTTTGACACATTTCCCATACAAAAACTGTCAAAGTTGTCAAATATTCGATCACTGACCGGTCATTGAGACACGATTGCAATAGCAGAATCGAGCCCCTGTATGTGTGTTCTTAGCGGTGTGAAATAACATGATTATATACTATACTTTACGACCTATTCTCATACCTAACAAATACACATAAAAGAACCTCCTTCTTTTTATGAAGTCGGTTAAAATATAATATAAATCGATCGAGCCGTTTCGGAGGAGTATGAACACAAACACTGATTACATTTAACCAGAACCTATTTAAATTTTATCATACTGCCATGCAACTGAACCTCTTGCTGAATTAAAATAGTTGGCAAAATAATCCCTATTTTGAATGTTGTTCATGCTAGATCGCGTAGATGTAGCTCACAGGCTCCTTAACTGAGTCCAATAAAGTTTATCACGAAATCTACCGGTCGATTCTGTCGACATCACCTAGGCGGAGTGAACGACAATTGAGCTGTCATTCCATCTTATTTGTATGTTTGGACAACTCACCCGTCGTGCGCCCCGCCCAAGTGTTCACTTCGACATGCTTACAGAATCGCACTGCTGCCGGTCGATTCTGTCGACATCTCACGGTGTTCACCTAGGCGGAGTGAACGACAATATAGCTGTCATTCCATCTTATTTGTATGGTTTGACAACTCACCCGTCGTGCGCCCCGCCCGTGTTTTCACTTCGACATGTTTACAGAATCGCACTGCTGGTCCCATCGTGTTTGCGTACGTAATTATGCAATACGCAGCAGGCTTTTATAATTCGTTCACAAATAATTTATTGGTCAGAATCCCAAATGTACATTCCACGACATTTCATCTTGCTCGTGTGAGTCTATAATTGAAAACTTTTTGTGTTTCTGATAAATTTCTCCGTGGATAAGGCCGTACAATATGCTCAAAGAGAGCGAAGGCTTCATCGCCTACAAATATATGGCATCTCTTTGTCTTCGCTATTGTTAGGCAATTTAGTATAAATGGATGATTTTTCCACATACCTATTTTTCAAACTAAGTATTTGGATTTAAAAACCAAACAGCTGTACGGATTTTGATAAAATTTCAATTGTATTAATCGAAAAGTGGGATATCCTTTCACATCAAACAATATTTTTTTAAACCGGATCATATATTATGACGGAGATATGAGGTAACAAACACAAAAAAAAAACACGCCCGAAATGAGAACCTCCTTTTTTTGAAGTCGGTTAAAAACGTGCGTTTTTTCACCGCAGTGCGCGGCCCCGTGTTTGCGTTTATTCTACCGCACGGTAGAAAAAACGCACCGCGTTCCACCGCAAGGCAGTGCGCGCAAGGCCTTACTCGTCGAGCTCCATTGACTCTGAAGTAATTTTTACTTAGTATTTGTTTAAACCGGTCAAGTGCGAGTCGGACTCCCATACGAAGGGTTCTATACCATTAGGCAGCACAGTTACTTTTACGTTTCATGATTATATAGACGAATGGCAAGTGCCCTATAGGTTTTGAGTTTCGAAACATGTGTCATTATGAACCCTTGCTACGCCGCCGAGTCCAACATACCTACTTTTTTATTCAAAAGTTATAGGTATGCATACTAAGTTTAATTCTCTTTATATTTCTATTATTTACGATACCTACAGCGAAAACAGGCTGACGGACAGCGTAATCTTCTATTAGGGTTCCGATGGTTACCCTTGGCCTTCGGGTACCGAACCCTACAAGTTTAATGTTCATCTCGCGCTTTAAGACTACATTAGGGCGCATTTCAGAGCTAACAAAACCAGACTTCAAATTCAATAGAATACCTACAGCTACATAAGTGCCTGGTCATAGTTGGCAGGTGTTCTGTTGTTGCTATTACTACCGTCAAGAAATAATATTCTATTAAAATAAAAAAATATTAAGAAGGTACACATACTTACCGTTTTTGATCAGTTTTTGTATCAGACTGCTTCGAGTTTAAAAATATGTCAACACTTTTTTTTATTTTGATATTGCGTCTTTACTTTAACAAGCTACAGCACACCGCCCTATATGACCACGTGTGTGTATTCCCAGCGGAAAAAGGTCGATTTTCTTAATTTCTGTACTGCGCGGCCGCTTTTTTGTAGCCATTCAAACTTGGTCGGTTTATCCATGTAATTCGGTTGTTTTGGTATTTTTATTATATCTCTTTAATAATTGAGCGTAATGAGCTGAAATTTTACATATGAATAGTTGAATTAATACACTAAATAGTGGAATATGTTTTATTATGCCATTGCTCATTAATTACTAAGCGCACATAAATGAAACTTGGCAAGAAGTTGTAGACCCTTACAAGATACAAATAAACGTTAAAAGTTAGGCTGTAAAGTTCCTATTTTAAGTACTAAGACCTAATAACCATATTTTACCTTTACGTGTATATCTCCTAAACGGTATGCTTTTTTCAAAATCTGTTTTCACAAACATTATACACAAATTCATAGCAACGTGCGTAAAAAAAATCAACTCTGCACTAAACCGATTTATATGATTTCAATCAAATAGCCAAACGTCAGCGCAGCGGAAACTTGAATATCTTCGAAGTTCTAAAACACACAAATTTCATTTAAACATACACATTTACCTCTCATCACACACTAATTATTGCATGTATTTTTTTTCTTATACGTCCATAGGAAAAAAAAAGTGCCGCTGGGATGACGTAGTTCCAGCGGAAACAGTTTTTGTTGAATAACTCCCCAATGGT
The DNA here is from genome assembly GCA_947386135.1 of Melanchra persicariae. Taxonomy (NCBI): domain Eukaryota; kingdom Metazoa; phylum Arthropoda; class Insecta; order Lepidoptera; family Noctuidae; genus Melanchra; species Melanchra persicariae. Next base: position 13,903,550 of record OX376664.1, read on the forward strand.
TGGATGCACAAATTCGTACTTACCATACACATTTACACGACGTCATACACTAAATATCTGCTTAACTGAAATTAAGAAAATCGACCTTTTTCCGCTGGGAATACATACACTATGACCACGGACTTTTGGAATACCCTGTATAATATGTATTACTTTGGGCACTATATACATACCAACACCTACCCCGTATCTAGGGTAGGTGTTGGTGTGTAATGCCAAGTGATTTTTTTTATGTTTTATAATAAAATGTCACAGAATACATAAACTGTACAAGAAAATAATGTCGCGCATTAGGCGACGTTGCTTTGTTGAGTGCTGCTGACGTCTGTTCTGTCAAATCCAGCTGCGTTGTCCAATGTCCACGATGCTTGCAGTCGACCTCCTTCGGGGCGCTGGATTTCGAACAGCAGTGTGATTCTGTAAACTTCTCTCGTGTAGGTAAGCTCCGGTGAAGTGAAAATGAAGTGAGCATGTTAGTTCATATAAAACAGATGGAATGACAGTTCACTTATGCTCATTCCACCTTAGTTGACACAGTGAGACCTTGACAAAATAGACCGGCAGGAGTCTTCAAGTTTTTCTTGACTATTTTTTTATTATTTATGGGTTTGCTCTTGACTCTAGTCAATGTCAGAGATGACAGAGACAAAGTCTACGATTGAGCGAGCTTACCCAGAAGGAGCCTGCTCACTCTAACTTTGAAGAGATTAGGGTGAAATTATTAAAGTGTGCGTGTGTCAAAAAACACTGAAAGGAGTCTCGAGCCCGATTTTGATGAAAACTAAAACAGAATCATTGGATTTTAAAAAAATGGTTTTCCTAGCCAGGAAACGAACCGGTTGTATTTGAAAAAAACAACCTTGTATTTATTACACCATCCGATGGCGTCGCTAATGAGGATCAATTCTGGGAAGTAATAATAACACATGGCAAACTAAAGGAAACAGCTCATTTTTAACAAAACACGTTACTAATTTCCAAAAAAAATTAACGACTGATAATTGAAAAAAAATACCTATGATGCAGTTTGAGTTAAAACTCAAACTGCATCATAGGTAGTTTTTTGAAAAAAATTTAATTGATGAAAATTCATCAACATCGGGCCCGCGAATCTACATGATCTGCATCATTGGATTTTTGATAAAATATCACTTACGGTTTACCTATAGTATATGTAGGTTTAGTCAGAAATATAAAAGTATTTTTTTTAAATAGGTACTTCTCAGAATTTGATCCTTATTAGCGACTCTTTTGGATGGTGTAATAATACAGGTGTTTTTTTTGCAACATCAACCCGTTCGATTCCTGGCTAGGAATACCGATTTTTCAAAAATCCAATGACGCAGTTTTAGTTTTCATAAAAATTGGGCTCGAGCCTCCTTTCAGTGTTTTTCGACATTCCTCATATAGTTTGATTTGGTCATGCACGCACACCTTAAAAATTCAGTGTACCTATAGGTACTTAATACGCCTGCAGTCACTGTCAGTTACATTTGCATTTTTTATTATACCTACTAGAAAATGTATTGGATCACGAGAGATGTCTGTTTTTATTGAAAATAAGAATGTCAATAAATCAGATGGATTGAACAGCTATTCAAAGGGGACCGAACGGCATAGTCACCAATCGCCATTTTGATTTTTTTTTCAAAATTGCGGCGCACGTTGTAATATTTTTATAAGTATGGGTAGAGGGCACAAACAAAACTGCTAGGTGGGTTGTGTTGTTTGTTGACGTGACTTAAGGCATTTTTTGTACTCGAAATATTTCGAGGTAAAGTCGCCATGTGATTGCCAATCATGACTATCTTTTTAAATGACTTAATTAAGTGCATGAGATTCAATTAAAATTTCAAATAATAGTTCCCAGCTTGATTTAACCATTTATTGGAAGAAAGTAAAAATAAGAACACATGAAAACCACTTGATTAAGAACTTGCTTTCTGACTCGCGTCGCGTCGCAATCGCAAAAGAGCAGTATTTAATTAATATAAATGGTTAAATCAAGCGAATAACTATTATTTGAATACAACCTACTGCATATAAATAAGCACGCGATTAATTAGTTTATATTTAATAATTTTCATTGTTCCCACATGGCGACTTTACCTTCGAATATCTCGGCAGCGTGACATTTTCGACCATGTTCCTAATATTTTTTTTGTTTATTGCAGTGTCCTTACCTGTAAGTATTATAAATGTTTCACCGAACGCCCGCGATTTTGAAAAAAGATCTAAGTAAATAAGAAAGCTTCGCCGCCATCTCCCTTAGAAAAATGTTCGAACCCCTTTATTTGGCGCCTGCCTACTATAGCTCAAGGTTACGATACCAACGACGCCACGGCGGCGGCGATAGACTTAAAACTGAACAACAATAATATTTTATAGATCTGTAGCTGTTGCCATAGGAGCGTTTAAAAAGAGTAGAGAGAGAGCGTGAAGTTTTCTATATATATTTTTATATATATTTTTGCTGGGGAGTTTGTTGCGCCACTTCTTCTTCCCAGCTAAAACACTAGGAAGTGGTGACGGGTGGGCGTTTTGGGGGACTGTCTTTATGTAAAATTTGACGTTCAAAAAGTGCTGGCTCTCAGCCTAATTTGAATAAATGACTTTTGATTTTTGATTTTGATTTTGATAGAAAGTGTAAAATCACTAGCATTCCCCCTGAACTCTTTTTCGAAAATGTTCTCTACTAGCTATTTAGACCTGGATATCTAGCGTATACATACCTACCAAGTTTCATCAAAACCGGTTCATTCATTTCGAAAACTAAGTACTTGAAAGTTTGTATGAAATGCCGTTGGTTGCCTATGGCACTCTTGCTGTTGAACTTACCTACTTGAAATTATGAGTTAAGGATTATTTTAAAAGCTTGATCCTGAATTACCCGGAGTTCCGACAAGATAACTTGGTAGAAAGCTATGCTTTATTCACTGAACACACACACCACTCATACAAGTGCAGGTCTTAGCACTTGAATCAATTTATCACCGACCTACTTACACCATCACCATCGCTTACACAACACACGTTTTGCCGATTTTTATGCCACATGGTTAATTTCAAATTGACCTTGTAAACGACCTATTTTGGTAGAGTACATTTTTTTCGCTGGCTCGACTTCTATTTTAAGCAGGTGGAATAGCTTCCAGCTTCTTTTTTGTTTATATTTTGTAATAGAACTAAAAATAATGTGATGTTTTTGTTTTAGTTGCAGACAGTAGGCACTTTTTACATTTTACAATCACTTGACAAAATAAAATGCAAATATTTCAAATAGAACAACACTTTGTTTAATTTATGTTAATATCTCAAAAAACACTATTATCATGAAGTTAAATACGATTGCCCTATATGGCATCAAACATTGTGCAACATTTCGATGTAATGAGCTTCGCGCGTACTCTTGCAAAAGTCCACAATCCACAGGTTTCTGCATAACAGTTTTACCTCCCAAAGTTCTGATCACGTAACAAGTCATGTCCGGTGTCACCGCTATAGAGGGGCCCTTCACTTTCAGAGCGTCCTCCACAATAGTACTTGTCACCGTCACTGAAGAGTTTCCAGTTCCGTTCACAGTCTGTGTCACTGTCACCACCGTAGTGTTCTTCACAACGTGGTGCTCGTATGGTGCTGCGCTCGTCGTGTCCTCCCAAATGAAGCTCGACATCAGATTGCAGTCGATGCGCGTCTCCTCGTACTCGAATCCGCCACTTCGTTTACTGATGCCCAGCTTGCATATCTCTCCCGAGACGGTACTGTACCGTTTATGGGATCTGTGATGACGATAGTGACTGTTATGGCCCAAGTTGTACAGCGCTAGTCCAGTCAGCAAGTTGTCGAACCTGCTGCCAGAGTCTCGGTACTCATAAACGTAGACGGGCGGGTGACCTTGATACACAGGGTGGAAGGTAGTGCCATAGCTTATCTGCCGCGGCGGACTGTAGTGGTAGTGAATTAAAGTTTTCGGGCCGTAATTATTTTGGAGCTGTTCCTGGATGACCGGTTCTATGCGGGGGCCGTGTGTGGTACGGTTGTTCCACGGCGCGGTAGGGGTGCGGTTGTCCCAGGGGGCGAGTGTGGTGTGGTGTGTGGTGTTGGAAGCGTGTGTGGGGAGGCGTGTGGTGTTGGAAGCGTGTGTGGGGAGGCGTGTGGTGTTGGAAGCGTGTGTGGGGAGGCGTGTGGTGTTGGAAGCGTGTGTGGGGAGGCGTGTGGTGTTGGAAGCGTGTGTGGGGAGCCGTGTGGTGTTGGAAGCGTGTGTGGGGAGGCTTGTGGTGTTGGAAGCGTGTGTGGGGAGGCGTGTGGTGTTGGAAGCGTGTGTGGGGAGGCTTGTGGTGTTGGAAGCGTGTGTGGGGAGGCATGTGGTGTTCGAACCGTGTGTGGGGAGGCGTGTGGTGTTGGAAGCGCGTGTGGGGAGGCGTGTGGTGTTGGAAGCGTGTGTGGGGAGGCGTGTGGTGTTGGAAGCGTGTTTGGGGAGGCGTGTGGTGTCAGAAGCGTGTGTGGGGAGGCGTGTGGTGTTGGAAGCGTGTGTCGGGAGGCGTGTGGTGTTGGAAGTGTGTGTGGGGTGGTGTGTGGTGTTGGAAGCGTGTGTAGGTCGGTGTGTGGCGGGGTATTTGTGGGGGGGAATGGCGGAGAGTGTGGGTTGGTATTTGGGTTGGAGTGTGGTGGGGTGGGTAGGATGGGAGGTGGGGTGATGTATGGGGCGGTGCGTGGGGGTGTGGGTAGGATGAGGGGTGGGGTGATATATGGGCCGGTGCGTAGGGGGGTGTGTAGGGTGATGTATGGGGCGGTGCGTGGGACGGTGTGTGGGGTGCCTAATAGTGGGACGAGAGGTACGGTGTGTTTTGCGTGGACTTCCGAAGCTGTGTCCTAAGACAGCGCAGATGAGAAACAACACTATTAAAAGTCTCATGCTATCGCCGCGAGAGACTGGGTGGGACTAAATTAGTGGGCACGATGCCTCTTCCGATACAAAACTATTACATTAGACATGACGCAGTCGCGGCGTACACGGCGGGGGAGCGGTAGCGACGGATCCACATATACACAGGCAATTTCACGTGTTGTATACTATCGGGACGCATTGGATAATCTTAGTTATTTATAGCGTCGGATTTTTTCAATTTTATACAAAAACAAGGATTATTACTATACTTTTAATCATAATAGGTAATTAGCAGAGCTTAAAATTATTCCATTACTGCATTAACATTATAAAATACCGTCGGTCAGTCGCGTCACCAGTGTAAGAGCATCTTTCACTTTGTGCTATTATAGATAAGTTATACTAGACACTGAACGTATGCATGTTACATCGAGCTACTACGGATTCGATAGCTCAGCATATCATTTTCATCGTATTGCGTATAAACTATGATAGCTAGGCTATCAAATGCTACAAACTACGCGTTTTTAACTGGAAATATTGAATCAATTCTATCTAATTATTCATTATAATTGTGTAAAAAGAAATACTCATTTGGCTGTGAAAGAGGCCCTTATTATCATAATAATGACAGTTACAACAGAAACATCCTTGTGACTTATCCAATAAGAAACAATAAATTAAAATGGAATTAACTTGTCACGGCTAACAAGGTGTCTCTATCTATGAGTAAATAGTGTGAGTTGCAGGATTCTGGCTTCTTCAAATCGCATTAGTATACCACATTTGGAGAAACATCGACATAAGCGCTACTTTCCAAATTTTACAGGAGAGAGATTTAGAGTGCGTTATTTTGTGAATTACAACAACGTTTGCACCGTCTACCGATAAATTCATTTATGAAAAGTACCTACACACCGTTTGTCACTTTTAATAATTTTTGGAATAAAGAATACATTTATGTCGATGTTTCTGCAAATGAGCGAATTTCGCACTTGTCTGTACGCACTCGCGGTGGTCTGTACGCACATTTATTTCAGAAAAAATAATTAATTATCACTCTTTTATTTATCAAAATTCATTCAAAGACATTGTTTGTGAGATTCTGGTGCATACAGACCCGCGTATGATTGGACCCTCTCCATTTTGACTAGTCCAAAGGCAGAAACTTATGTTGATACTGTGAAATAAATGTGAAAGTTTGTACGTGTTTAGTTGTCTAGTTATAAATCATGCCTCCATTCCATGGCTGAACAAATTAAAACTAAATTTGGCTCACGGGTAGACCATGACCTGGATTTTATCCTGATAGTATGGAGGAGTTGCTTGTCAGTTCTTCATAAGAATCTACTTTTTGCGAATGGAGAACTAGAGCGATTTTCAAACAGTGAATTGGGAAAAAAGAGTGAAAAAAAAAACTACATTCCGTTTAATATTTTCTAAGTTTGCGAAAACGCTAGCATACGCTAGTAAAAACTAAATTTACAGCTTATTAAGATAATCGGTTGTTATTTTTTTACTGTGACAATGCTCTAAAATGCAAGATTGTCTTTTCGCAATAAAGACGAGATCATAAGGTTTTTAGCATAAACAGAAGTACCCACTAGGGAGCTTAGCTTCTAGCAAATTATTCAATTTTTGTAAAACCATAATTTTACATCAGTAAAAAACGACATCTATTTTACAGAAGGCCGAAAGAGAAACGTGAAAAAAGTCTTAATTACTACCACAGTTTCTACCAATGGACGTAGCCAAAGCACATGAGTAACTTAACTGTATAATTTAAAGTACAAAATGTGGATTCAAAAATAATTTTCAGCTTATGCAAAAATATTTTTTTTTTTTTATAAACAACAAACTCACCACAAACAATGATTGCAGTGCATTTACCCCTTAACTTCTAACGTCGTACAGTTTTATGTACTTGTTGACCGTACCAATAATTTTTACATCTATTTTATACGACATAAGATCCAAATTTCAATGTTAGAGCTCTTCCGTTTCAACACAACAGATTTCTAAATAAAACTTGCTTTCGTATTTTTCAATTTGCGCGTAGTTAACATATTTTTTAACGGTCAACTACGTATTGCAGAATTTTGTATGGATAAGTATAGGTTTGTTGATTTTATGTTGAGTGAAATAAGTCATCATACTGTCCATATGAAGTCGAGATAGATTCGCTTCACGTGACACAATTAGAACAAATAGGTCATTTAAAAAAACATGGCGCGCTAAATGATAAGTGTGTCTGGTGTCCTTGAAAACAATTTTATTAATACGGCGACCAAATTAATTGAGCCACACATTCCAAAAGTTTGATTTAATTAGCATTCTCAACATAGCTGTTTTTAAAAAATTGGTTAAACGCCGCGGTTCAGCACTAAGACTGGAACTACGAAAACCTTGGTTACTGTAACGAAAAAAAGATGTTGAGGGAACTTAGACGTGCAGTTGTAGAAAACATCACTATTAAATAATATTGGACCATGAAAGAGCTCATAAGGAAATAATGTCCGTAATTTATAACCGAAACTTGGAAGTGGTCCGGGCGCAGTGACGTAGCTCGTGGGCCAGGCGCGCGCGCCGCTAGCCGTGGTTGACGTTGACGCCCGACTCCAGCTCCGACGCCGGCGTCTCCGGCTCCTCGTCGTTGTAAATGTTCTCGGCCATCTGCCACACCTGCGGACCGATCACTAATCTTTACTTATGCTCGTCTAATATACAATATGTAACCAAAACCATGTGGTTGTGGGCCTGGAGAGACGGACCTATTGTTTACCATGAATGAAAAAAAAAATCAAATTGGACAAAATCAGATTGCTTTGAAATTCGAAACATTGTAAAAAATATGTTTAACATCTGTACTACAGACAACAGACAGCTGAATACGATTGAACGCCGAGTCTCAGTTCTTTTCTTGTTTAGTTTGAAGTCCCTTCGGAAATGACTTTATTAATGTCGGCTCTAGGACATTTCATCACAGTGATTTTCTTTACCGCTTTAAGAGCAGCAGTCGGTAAATAATTTCCTGTCGGTGTTCTAACCCACATAGTCAACGAAAATCGCGGTCGTTACGACTGGGCCCCAAATGCTTCAGTCAAGATTTATAATTATTAATTGACTAGCATTCTATGAGAATAAAACTGTTATTGATCATATAGTTTTAGTGTTATGCCATATTTAAGGTCTACGTTGACCAATACGGCTACCCAATTATTTTCATTAATTTCCTGCCCCTATTTATAACATAATGCAATAATATAATTTTTTGTAACACCTGTAATATATAATGTAAGTGAAACATTACCTTCATTAAACATACGATACAATCGTTTGCAATAAAAAAACTTGGAAATTAAAACGGCGAAATGAAATTGTGAAAACCATTGCCATTTTGTTCTCGTAAAAATATATGGCGCGGCTTCTAACATGCGTTTAGTAATCAGTACTAATAAAAACTTTGGAACAAAATATCATATTCTTTTCTGTCGTAAGAGCTAGGTGCCTTTAGAGAGTAATAGCATTATGGGTCATTGTGTGCGGCTATTAGTCGTCGAATATATTGTAAATCATTAAAAAAATATTCAGTCTCTTGAAATTAAGAGAATTAAATAACAAATGGTAATTAATACATTAAAACAACAACAACATGTAACATTCCATTACACGCGTGGGGCACAGGCGTGCCCTAGCCTCTGATTATTGCATATTACTTCTAAAATCCGCCGCCGCCTTCAACAGCTATAGAAGTGGCAGTGGGTGGGGTGGAAGTGGTAGTTGGTTCTTGAGCTACTGTCAGCATCGCATCGGCAGCTTCAGCGCACGTACGTGGTTTTTGAAAAAGTTTTAGTGGTTTTGGGGCACGCTTGTGCCCCGTAGGTACGTGTAATTACGAAAGTAACTGAACCATACCAATAGCTTTTAGCTATTTTCTACCAATAAATAAGCTATTCATTTCAGTTTATTTTATACTAGCACTTCGCCCGCGACTTCGTCCGCGTGGGGATAGTAGGTACTCCACAAACTGCAACGCCCCTATACATATCCCCTTATAAAGGTTAGTTTTGGAAAATTAAGCACAACGATTCTCATTATTGGTTCAGCGCAACTGTTCACCCCGTTCAGCCCGTCAGGGGTTGATTATGCAAAAATTGTTAGGTACATGATCTGTTTCAATTATCCCACTTTTAGTTTATTCATAGAATTCTGACGTAAATTGAAGCAAGCTATAATTTCCTCCCCTAAAAACTTATTCACCCCTGCTTCACCCCTTATTATGTATGTACCTAGTTGATTTTCGAAAAATCCAAACATTTGATGTTCTTATTGTTTTATCGAAAACATTTAAATGCCGTGGTGTTTCAACTTCATCGGACCAAGCATTGATCCGATTCTCCCCAGTTCGCTCAAGCCGCGACATTTTTCTTACTCCGAGCATGTTTATTACCGTCGTAACTTTTGAACGAAAGGTCCGATTTGAATGATTTAAAGTGTAATTTACACGGACATAATCAACCTTAATTATCAAACCATTTAAATGGATAAGGATTAATATCATGGTACTATAATCACCATTTTTTATTTCACCATGGGATTTGCTTGACTAATATTAACAAAAAGCGGTCATGGTGACTTATCCATAATAGTTAGACATATGGTATCGCGGACTTTTTTGTAGATATTGATGACCTCTATAAAACTGTAGTACATCACTTTGCTCTATTGTCAATAGATTCCGCAGCGTACGCGATATAAGGATTTTTTCTCACACCTTGGGTCACATTATCGAAGTTTTCATACGGATCCCTAACTTTTTTGATAATATTCTATAGCCTATGTCCATCTCTGATAATGTAGGATTCTACTGGTGAAAGAATTTTTCAAATCGGTCCAGTAGTTTCGGAGCCTATTCATTTCAAACAAACAAACAAACAAACAAACAAACAAATCTTTCCTCTTTATAATATTAGTGTAGACATAGTATGACAACATTACTTGCGTTTACAATATTGCAATAACATTTAATAAGTATTTTTCTTCAGTTTTGGTACTTATAAGTACGTCCAAAGGGCTTGTACCGAACATCTGACAATGAACTGGCTGCAAAATTCCGAGGAGGTGGAAGAGTGTGATGTAGCATACTTATTAGGTACTTAGATGAAAACGTTAAACTTATGATAAGAATAAACGAAGCCATGATTGTAGGAGTGGGGGGGATAGTTGGCCATAATCAATCGACCAGAACAGCAAGTAAGAAACTTGTATTAAACGGCGATAGGTATAACATTTTGTATCCGAACCATGTTATAGCCAAAGTTTGAGTTCCCTCGACATGTCGCAAAATGTTGGCAATAATTACAAATTTGGTATTCCTATGTTGAGTTTACAGATTTTTGTAAGATCGTAAGACGAGTGTAGTAGTAATAAAAAATTATGAGAAAATCATCTTTTTTATTTTGGCTCAAAATATTATTTAAATCTACGTCAAATTGAGAAGCTGTCTAAGAACGACACTGACAGTTTTCGTACAGCGTTATCAACGTGTGGGGAACTCCCTAAACTGCGGGAAATCTCAAGTTTAGGTATTGGCATTATGCGGGGAAAATGCGGAGATTTTGGATATCGATAGTCCGGGACAAGTCAGAACACTTTTTCAAGAAATCGAAACTTAACGTTACTATATCTAATGACTCCCTTTTTCTAAATTGATTATATCGCTCGACTGATGCGTTCGAAATCTATCTCCTATTTTGTCTCCATGCTGGGCAAAGGCCTCCCTCTCCCTTTTTCACACATTTCTGTTATTTGCTATGTGGGCACTGGCCCACACCTACCGAAAGGACTACCTTTCCGTACGTTTCGAGCTCGTCCTGCCGTCTTCGCCTTGGTCTACCAGAATGTCTTTTGGCATTTAATGGGAGCCATTCAGTGGTTCTTGAGCGTTTGAAAAATCGAGCGAAAATTTTGTGTCCTTAAAATTTTAAAGCAGATACGCAATCATATGAATCCAAACACTGTAGTACATACTTTCTAATGCAACAAGGCATGTAATTAAAAACTGGGCGGCAGTGTCAAGTTTACTCTTTCGAGAAAAAGGTTTGTCACAAAAAATGGAAAAAGTGTAAAAAAAAACTTTTAAAGTATAAAATGTAAGTAGGTATGTAATAAAAGAAAAAAAAACTAAAGAAAAAATAAATCTTGAGTTAAAACTTTTCATTTCCTAAAAAAAATTGAGGGGATCTTTTTTTGTCCCCAAATTGGGGAATTTGACTTAGATTTACGGGGACTTTGATAAATTGGTGTTGCCAACGCTGCAAGTGTTCGGTAACTTCTAAATATCGCCGCTAGAGGCGCGCACGTCATCTTTGGGGCACCCAAGTGCTCCAAAGAATTGTCGTTGTACATGTAACTTTAATGGCCTGCGCAGACTGGCGGACGGGACGGCAGAGAAAGTCCGCCGGTATGCGCAAGCCATTAGGTTTACGTGTAATAGTGTTAAATTTAAAATATTTTAAGTTTGGACTAAGTGAAATTCCTTTCTAACCATTACAAGGGTAAAAAAGCAACCTTTTCGCCTATTTTTACCTTTTACCGTGCAATTTAATAGGCAAAACCCGATTTTATATAGTGATTTCTTAAGTCTGCCTTTCTACATGCAGTGTTTTTCACTTGCCTAGAAAGTATTTTTTTTTTTATAAATAAAGCATAAACATTGTTTGTTTCTGGTTGCACACGATCGTTTTATTTAACGACGGGATGTGTGTTAGATACGACAGGCTTTGCAGGGACACGGAATATAAAAATACCTATTCTAATAGTTTATTTTTTTGCCCAAATGAACTACTGTCGTCAGGGTGATGCCTGTGGCTTGACAAATCTCACAAGTATAACATTATCCAGTGATCACCCAGTTTCCTAACAATTTGAAATCTTTGCTACTAACCACAAAATGTCAACAACAAACCTGCATAATATTGTCCTCCGAGACAGAGCAGATGACCCAGGGCTCGTTGGGGTTCCATGAGAAATCTGATATCTTGGCCGTGTGACCTCCGTGGATGAACAGTAGTTCTGGTGGGCCATCCTCGGCGTCTTCAGCCGTCTGCTCCTCGCCTATCTTTGACAGATCCCACACGTGAAGCCTGCAACAATATTCTTACTTATCAAATTTCAGTTTGGTATGTCCCTAAGGATGTTTTCAATTAGTCAGACTTTGACTTTGATCTGCATGGTTCAGCTTCAACTGATGTATTATAATTTATAATTCTTGCCAAAGGTCATTTTAACCTGACTACAGTGAAATCAAAAAAATAAACAGTGAAGTCTTTATATTATTTGTATCGTCCTGATTTCAGATCTTTACAGTGTAAAATTTACACTGTGGATGCAATTAGACAAATTACAAGCTGTTAAATTGTTTCATGACAAAAATATCTCATGTGAAAAGATAGTTTATTAGTGACTCTAAGTATGTAGAATAGACTAGACTACTTTTGCTGCAAGGCAGACTGATAAACAAACACAATTTATAATATTATTAGAGATAGTATATTATATTAAGAAGTAAGATATCAAGTTCTCAAGTTGTTTTGTGTAGTACCTCCTATCCGTGCCGCTGCTGGCGAGGATGGTCTCGTTGTGCGGCGACCACTGCACCTGGAAGATCTCGTCCTTGTGCGACTCGAACGAGTGCAGCTTCAGCTTCAGGTTGCGGAGGTCCCATAGCGCCACCTACGGTGCAGAATATGTATTAATACTTGCACATATTTGTCCCAGCGGTGCGGTTATGTCGGTGTGAGACGTCCTCGGTTCTCGACGACCTTTATTCAGCTACTAGATACAGGACATGGACAAGCGGGTGCTGTGGCGCGGCGTACCTACAACTTATGAGCCAATCCCAGTCAATTCCAGGGTTGCGGAATATGTTCGAAAGAGTTACCGCGGCTCTGGAAGGAAAGGCACTAGGAGGACAAAGGGTGGGTTTTAGTCAGTAAAAGTCTGACACTCCCTGCCGCTCCACCCAGAGCGGGAGGGGTCATTTGATGATTTCCCATCCTCGAAAAAAAAAAAAAATCCCAGTCAATTGGACTGCGATTGGTTGAGTTGTCTGGAGAGAAATATTTACCTGTAAGGTAAATTGCATTCAACAAAATGCACACAATCGCTAACAGTGCCTTTCATTAGATACTCATTGCATGTAACATGAGATATTCAAGGAACTTCTAAAGAACTTACCAACGAACTACTGGTTAGATTTATAAATTACTTTGTAAACTTGACTGACACACTGCTATGTGTGTCTGACAAGATATAGTGCTGCTGTTGGTTTTGAAATCATGGGATTATTTTTGATACAAAAGTGCATTCCATTATGCCCAACACCTCAACTTTGGATAAAAATGCATCAAACTCAGAGATCAGGATCTCTAGTGGTGAGAAAAATAGTTAGTGAAAAATGTACCGTTTTATCAGCACTGCCTGTGGCTAGTATGAACTCGGAGTAAGGGTTGAAGCTGAGGCAGTTCACTTCAGCGGTGTGCGCGTCCACTGTGTGTGACGGCTTCGACGTGTTGTTACATCTGGAAAGAAAAATACATATTTTGAAGAGAGTGCGCAACCAGTATGCCTGTATGAACTTGAACGAATAATGAAAAGGATGATGATGATAAAGTATGTCAGGATCATAGCAGTAGTTGAGTTTCCATGGAATTTCTTGCATGTTATTCTTTACAGGATATACTCTTTGGAACATGCAACTGCCGCACTGGTGATAGGGGGTCAGTCAGTGTGTTTTACAGAAGAACACTTTTACTGCTCTAATCGCGGCAGAACTAGAGTCATCTTTTTGACTGACATGCCTTGACAATTTAAAAGTCCCTGTAAAAGGTCTCTTTGAAATAAAGGATTTTGATGATGAATGATTCCAAAAATGTTTTACACATGAATTTACTCCTCACTAACACCATAGATCATAAGACACCAGTGTGATGCATAACAGTTCAGTAAGGCAGCAAGGATTACATTGCTAGTGGCGTAACAAGATGATTTTTATAGAATTAAACTACCTTAGAATTTTATTGAATGGGGCATGTATGTATAAGTTTTAAAGCTTTATTTAAGCACTACAATTTTTATATCGTTTAAACAACTATGATCGAGATGAATGGCGGAAGATTGTGGATGTCCAACAGTGGACTGCTAATATTTAATAAACAATAACTTTTTACCTAGTATCCCAAATCATGAGTTTCTGGTCATCAGCGACGGAGCCGAAGAGCGACTCGTGCAGCAGATGCCACGCCACGTCCTCGACCACGGCCGTGTGGCCTGTGAACACTGACTTGGCTTCGATGACCCGACCCTCCTTGGGCGTCGCGTTTATGTCCCACAGGCAGATTGTGTGGTCATCACTGTGAATAAGCATGAATTTAGATTATTTAACTACTTCCTCCTAATGGACTGCAAGAAATATAGGTCTGGAGTAGCCTTAGCATTACTTGCATTCAAGATCCGAACTTGGTGTGTCAGAATATATTTCCTTGGATAGAAGAACATGGAACTCATGCCACGCAGAAATACACCAAAACACAACCTCATTATTTATATATTTTAAACTATAATGAAGTTGCAGATTGCTATCCCACTAGAAACAGTTAAACAAGATATCACTTGTCTCACATGATTTCAACCCAATACTACATTTCAGATAGCAGATGCCATGGCATGGCATTGTTAAAGCCATGGCATCTGCTAGCAAAAGGTTGACTTAAAAAGCTAAAAGACAGATAACAGATAGAAAGCATGCAGCCTCTTTTTGGATCATAATCATGATTCCACCATGCACCATGACTAGAAACATATTCAGAAAAAAAAAAACTGTAAACTGTTAAAATAACACAAACCTTGCAGACAGAAGATAGCCATTGAGGTTGGGGTTCCAGGATAAGCCATAGCCTTCTTTTTGGTGACCTCGTAATCTGTGGATAAAGTAGAGTATGTTACATTTCTACCAACTATACATTATGTGCTCATACACACTGCATTAAATTTTGGACAACACTGTTGGCGCAGTGGTTGAGAAATTGACTGCTACGCTGCATGTCGCGGGTTTGATTCCCGGACAGAACAAATATTTGTATGGCCTACAGATAGTTGTTCCGGGTCTGGCTGTTTGTGTATGTGAGTTTATATGTTTATAAAAGCACCCACAATACGGGAAAAATTCCAAGTGTTGAACAATGTAATTTTAAAAAAATGCTCATATAATGGACAGTTATTACTTAATTAGTCACAAGTTGGCCAACCTAATCTCTTGATATATTATTATAATTTGTAGTTAATCAAGCCAAACTAATCCAAACTTATGCTAAGAATACAATATGATAAGGGAACCTAAAATTAGCAAAGGAGAAATAGTTCTCTGAACATACCTGAGATCAGGATGGCATTCACCAGAAGGTTCAGGCTTTGATGGATGTTTGGTGTAGTCGAAAACCAGCACATCGGAGGAGGGGGTTTTTGTTGCAATAACACAGGGGTTCTGTGGCATGTAGCGTGCCCTGTTCACCTCACCTTCATGGTTGATCTTGATTTCAATGTCAATTTTACCAGACACTGAGCCAAAGCCACCAAATTCTGAAAATCAACAATATTTGCTTGTAATAGTGTCTTAGTAGGCAAAAGAAGTATATAAAGGTCCTCCTACAGGAGATGGCATTCCGTAGATTCTGCCAACCCTCATAGGAAATAGAATAGAATAGAATAAACATTTAAATAGGTGTGAGTATATGGTGTATTTAGTGTCCTAGAGTCAAATGCATTTTATCAGTGATACTGCAACACCCCATCACTGGCTTTTTTCATATGGCCTAATTTTAAGTGTTACTAGCTGCTCTGTGCCCTTCGCGACTTCACTAAGTTTTTTTCAATTCAAACCAGTAATTCTTGAAATTAGCGCATTCAACCAACGAAACAAACAAACTCTTCAGCTTTATAATATTAGTATAGATTTCATTCCAAATTAGGCATTATGGGAAAAGCTAGTTACACGGTATTGCAGTATCACTGACATATTGTCATTCAAAAGCACTTAGTTTAGGAAAAATTCAAAGGCACTAAGGAAAAGTTCAATGACCTTTATTTTCAGGTAGTTTTCTTTGGTCTTTATAAACCTACAATAAAGCTATTTTTCTGCTCTGAGGTAAACTACATAAATATAATTGTGCTTAATTAAACTACTTTAATAATTACTGTAAATCTCATTCTTAAACAGTGCCAAACCATGGTGCTTCAGGAACCCAGCCAAGTTATTTGACACAAATTTTAAAGCAGAGCCATAAAAAATTTTATAATAAATTTCACTGTATTATTCTGTTTTATTTTTCTTTTTTACTAGATGATAGTTGTAATTTACCTGTGTGGAGTAAATGTTTTCTATTTTATTCAATCTTCTAAATTTGGTGTCTTCAAATACAAATATGTGGGTTCTGAGGGAGGTCTTGTCAAGAGATAAAAGTTGCCATAGTATAGCATAGCATGCAATATAGGTATAAGCATACCTATATTGCATGTGGCATAATACCGGCACATAGTACATACCTCCTTTATCATTGTCATAGTGGCTAGCATCAAACTGTGCATCTTCATTGGGAAGCTGGACACTGGCAATCAGCAGGTGGTTCTGCTCATCTGATGTGTGTGTGCCCAAGATCAACCTATTTATAACAAAGTTTCTATAATCACATAGGTACACAAAGCTGGACTGGTCATTGATATATTTTAAGATAGGCCTTTCCTTACTCCATATTACAATGACTATTAGGGTACTTATCTCAGAATACAACAGGGTCAATGCACACAATACAAACTTTAAAAAAAGAACAAAAGAAGTTGTTCAACTTTTGTCCCTAATATTTCTTGAACCAAACAAATGCTACCGGAAATTGTGAGATATGAGCAATGAAGATAACAAGGGTATTTGACATGTCTTTCCTCAAGATGATGTGTCAAGAAGTTTCATTAAGAATCAGCCAAAAACTGAGTATCCAAAATATGAACAAGGGTACCGTACCTGTGAACCGAGTAATCCTTTCCTTCAGGCCGGGTTACGTCTGGAAGCCACTGGGCAGTAAGCGAGGGCCACTCCAGAGCGTGTGTCATCACCAAATCATACAAAAACGGAGTGTTCTTCTTCCATATTTTGTACTCCTCATTGATCACCCTCTCTTCAACCGCATCATCAAAGGTTTCTACAAACGACAGAAATTACAGATTCTCTACGAAGTCTTTTTTGATAACCAAAAAATCACTGGCTGTCAAGCTCAAGCGTCAGTAAAGAACAGCAGCACCATCGGTTAAAACATTGATTCTGAATACAATTACCTCCGTCACCTTTATCAGCCATTATATTAACAGAAACTTGTATATAATTGATGTAATTTGACGAATTTATCAGTAAAAACCGACCGGCCCGTAAAGGCGCCAAACAAAAGTCCTTGGCGTTACTGGTAACAGACAACACACAAACTTCCGGTTGCCAAATTAATAGTGGTGTTTTCAGCACAGAAATAATTATAACACACATGAATGTTTCACGGGTCATTCAATACCAATACAGGCTGCCTAGTGCCTATTTCTTAACTTTTCTCATTTTCTGACTGTGATAGTATCAGAGACAGGAAACGTGCAGGAATTGTAGGTGGCAGGCGTGGCAGCACAGAAGTGTCTTTTTAAAAGCTTTTATTTTTCAAGTTTATTTTACTTATCAGTTTTGAAATTGCAAACTTGCAAAGTGTCATTGTTAAGTATATTTTACGTATAGTTTCGACCACTCAACACTAGATGCATAGTTAAAGCGGTCAAAACCGTGCACGGTGCACGTTTCCTGTTTCAATTCAACATTATTTTACCGGTTCATCCATACGATATAACGACACTTGAATCTAGTCCTTTGAATTTTAGTGGGAAAAAATCACGGTACATTGTAAATTGGTCTATAACATGTAAATCAAGATTATTTAGTCAAACAAAATACATTGAAGCGTATTTGATAAAATGATGAAAAAATGAAACCCATGCTGGCAATAATAGTGAATGGAGAAAATAAAATTGTCATTTCACATTTGATTAATGTCAAAATTGTCAACATGGCTGATGCTGCAGCAGCTCGTCGCGAAGCTCGCAGAAAGAGAATATTAGAAAATTCTCACAATAGACTCCAACTTATATCCGGGAAAAGTGGCGGCGAGGGTCCTAGAGGTATTACAAATAATTCTGTACTAATGACATCATACAATACGTAAGATAGGCTTTGCTTATCACATTGTATCTTTTCCAGAATCTCCGGTCAGAAACATAATTCCTGATTCAATTCCGGAGATTTCGAATACCTCAGTAAATAGCAGTAGCAAGACTTCGCTCGACAATGGTGTGATCATGCCTGAACCAGATTCTTTTGAGTTGTTATCATCACTCAATCATGACATCGCGTCAGGCGATGCAGAGGTACCCAGTGATTTGGCACCTTTTGCAATACCGGCACCTTTCGCAGCACCGGCACCAGAGCCAGAGCCAATACCAACCCCATGGGAGAAACTCTCTAATAACAAATACGACGTAGTTTTGTTATCACTTCTAATTCAATTACTGTACAGTTTGTCATTAGTAACATTTGATGGTACTTACTTTTTCTTACCAGTACTCATCTATGCTATTACAAAGCTGATTTGGTTTCCGTCACAAAGAAGTAATTCTAAATTTGCAAATGCATTGCAACTCTTGCATATTGTGTCTTCTCATAGAGTGCAAAAACTTATTTACTGGACACAATGTATGGGTGTAATATCATGCGACATTTGTATATTTCTATTTACCACGATTTGCATACAATCACTAGTGCTCATGTTGAAGGATGGTTTAATTACATAGTAATTAATTCATTTGCACCCAAGCTGAGGGCATTAAATTGACTGAGCAGTTTCTAACAATAGCTGGCTAGAATAAATTGGGGTAGTGTTCAAAATTCAACGTTTTTTTTCAAGTTTGGTAAAAAATCTCAATGTGTTGTGTATGTTCACTCGAAATGTTGAATTTTGAAGGTGCTCCATAATGTTCCATATTTTGATTGCTTGTGCCTTTATTCATAAGTGAGAAGATGTGACATGTGTGCGTTTTAGTCACATATTGCCATTTTTAGTTTTAAATTAGAATCAATTTTGTATATAGCAACACAAACAGGAGTTTTAGTTATGTTCATGATAATTTTTGTATAATTATTGATCAATGCATTCATTTTCTGTATAATATTTATGTAAGTAATTATTATTAGAATATTTTACTACTCTCTTGCATTTAAATTCTATTTATTTCTGTAAAACATTGTGAGAACAACAAATATTATAAATAAAATAATAATACTTGAGAACATCAAATAATGCGAAGAATGTTCAATAGTATGCCAAATTAGAAAACTATTTTCATGCTTTATACTTGTAAAATATAGTATTTTGATAAAGGAATATAGTCCTCTGAATTGTAATGGCCTGTATAACCAATTTGATGGCCTGGACTTGTGAGTATATTTTATAATGTTGTAAAATTTAATACTATATCCAAAGTTGTTCAATACATTATATTAACCAATTTCATGTATGGCAGTCTGTGACTTTTAGACCCTTTAGATATTATTGATTTTATTTAATATTTTTAATTGATTTTACTTGGAACTTTTGAACCCTTCTCAATTCTAACACTGCCTTAAATATTTTTAGACTTTTAGTCATGTATCAATTTATTAACAAAAATATGAAAACTTAAGTACTAACCCATATAAATATTTGTAGTTACCTGAAATACAACTGACCCCAATATTATAAAATATCAATACTAATGTCCCAAAAATTTAACATTAATTAAAATCCTCAACACTTTTAATAATGGGTTTTTTGGTAATGGAATAGTAATTTTTTAACTACAATTCAGAATTAAGCTGGTATTATGGTAATACCAAAGATTTAAATGCATTTCTTTTGCTCCTGCCAAACTGCAATGCCTGGATAAATTTATTGCTAACTTACAACAGGATGTAAATATAGGCCTTGTGCCCTGTAAATAGGCCTAAGACAACATGTCTGAACATAGCCACCTTGCCAGTCACCACCACTCACTTGGTAAATTGTTACAAAATGTCTTCCTCAGATTCATAATTCTGTTAAAACTACATATTTTTAGGCATTCGCCTGCATATGAAACATTATGCAAGCTTAGATTTATAAATAAAATGGTTGTTTCTTGTTCATATCTCGGTTGTCTGTACCTTGAACTAGACTAGATAATACTCTGCTTTAAAATATCTGTGAATAATTTAGTGTATCAGCTTAATTCAATTGTAAATAAAGGTCAAACAACCAGAAATAAAATAATAGTTAATTTAATTATATTTTGTAACATCTTTGAATTAAAAAAATGGTTATGTATGGTATTTTGTTTGTTTCTGTCAGTGACTCCATAGGCGTCGAAAGTACGCTGAAATAAAAACCACCCAATTAATCGACCAGTATTTAATAATATTTTTTTGAAGGTGTGTAGTCTAAATTCTAAACTTAATGGTTGTTTTTATAAACATAGTAACTTGAGAAAAATGTTTGTTCAAAACAAAATATAAAATGATACAAAATAATGATAATGTGTGCAAAGTAAGCATTTACCAATTGATTACAGTAAAAGTCGTTTACCGTAAGTTCAACCACACACTACGCCGAAGCTAACATGAAGACCCTTCTGTCTGTGAGGAAAGGATAGCAACAAATAAAAAACAATGATGTAGTCATAAACTATATTCTAGCATGAAAAACTATTACAACTGAAAAAACAAAAACATTACAACAAATGCATGATGTGAAGTCAAGATCTACAGACTAAACTTAACGATTAAAAAAGTTTTTAATACTACTGAAGATATTCTTATTCTTACTCTGGTTAGGCTGGTCACTTTGTACCTTAGCTGGAGTGGCTACATCACCCGTGCTCCAACGATCTGACTCTGAAGAAGAAATACTATGAGGAACTATGCTTTCATTATTCGAATCTCGACTAGTGGAAGTATGCTTATCAATACTTTGTACAATAATATCCTTATCGCTATTGTGAGGGAGAGAGTCAGCTGGTTCGTCGGAGCACCCGAGTTCCTATTGTTTCTTGGCGATTGTCTTTGGCTTCTTTTCTCGTAAGGGTTTGCTGCGGACCAGATCCATGCGTCCTATTGAAATCATTTTGAGTTCCCATGCTTCTAATTCTTTTCTGAAATTGAAGGATGAGATATTAGGTAAAAACTAAGCGTAATTTAAATATTAAATAGACTAAAGTTGATCAAA
This sequence comes from Melanchra persicariae, assembly GCA_947386135.1. Classification (NCBI taxonomy): domain Eukaryota; kingdom Metazoa; phylum Arthropoda; class Insecta; order Lepidoptera; family Noctuidae; genus Melanchra; species Melanchra persicariae. Next base: position 13,924,811 of record OX376664.1, read on the forward strand.
CTACACATTTGAATTTTCTTAACTGAAAGAAATTTATTGCTACCGCTCTGGGCATGCTCTGGGTAGCGAATACCGCGTAAGTCCTAAACATACCTATGACACAAACTCAAATGTCAACTACATTTGAGTTTGTGGCGATGGATCAAAATCATATCAAATTATAATGTCAATTTTTAGTAAGAGGAGATAGAGAACCAATGAATCAGTCCTAAAACTGGCAAAATATTGATTCCCAAAACAATGTATCTGACTACACCTTTGTGGGATAACACGCATGTAAAGGCGATATTTTTTCGTCAGAATAGTCTGACGCAGCGTCGTGAGGCAGGCTGTCGAACTTACTTTGCAGTAGGTGTTAGTCTAGCGATATTATGTTCTGTAGAAACTTACCTGTATTTTGCCATTAGATCTGCAGCCTGTTTCTCAAACTTAGCCTTTTCAGTATCAGTTAATTTTACCCATTCTTTTTTTACTTGTTCTTGATACTGTTTCAAGTCTTTGCCTTTGAATCCTTCCTTTCTAGATTGAGCAAAGAGGAAATATGATGACATTGGCTTTTTCGGACGTCCAAGCTCTTTGTATTCCTGAAAAAGAACAAATGAAAGGTTTTTATTAAGACCATTGTAATGAAAATTTAATGGGAAAAGTGCTTGATGTATGACTATTGACTACAGATTATAAATGGAGCTGGTAGCTTATTGTAAGGAAGGAGAAAATTAGCAGTCAAAAGCTGCACAGGCCGATCTTCAAGGTTGAGCAACACTTGCTTGGGTTGGTCTGTGGATGGGTGACATCTTAACATACCGAGATTCGTCCGTGCCTCGGAAAGCATGTTAAGCCATTGGTCCTGGCTATCATTTGGACTTTGGCAGTTGTACAGATGGTCAGAAGCCAGAAAGTCGGACATCAGTCTTGCCAAGAAGTACCATGTTACCCAATTAATGGGTTGTGGAGGCCTGGTAGGCAGCTGCTCCACATATAATACTGATGTTCAGCTGAAACCGGTTTGACTGGGAGCCAACCCCAATATAGTTGGGGAAAGGCTATGATAATCAGTAGATGATGATAATGCGCTCAAGTGGGTCAAAAATTGGATTAATGTCATGATTTTCTTCAGAACCAATTATTCTTTGAAGCCTAGTACTTACAGCTTTTAATTTCCTTTTTTCCTTAGCCTCGGCCAATTCAATTTTCACCCTTTTGATGTCTTCCTTTTGTTGGTCTGTGAGTGAAGATTCATACATTGCCTTTATCTTCTTATAGTCTTCTAAATCTTTTTCATATTCCTTTCCCATTTGAGTTTTGGTCTGCAAAGAAAAAAAGATTATATTTAGAGGTTAGGGTTGTAATCTGCTTCATTGGTCTAGTGCGGCTGGAGTGTGGTATTTTTTTTTTTCGATATGATCACTAGCAAGTTAACATGCAAGGGCTATCAACTGCTTAACTGGACTATCCTCTGGCTGGGGGCCTCAAATGAATTTAAGGCCCCCAGCCAAGGCAGTGTGTGGAGTATTGGGTTTGATTCCCCTGCTAAGCAGTATTATATTTTATAACAGAAAGCAGTAGTGTAAGTAATGTACTCTAAGAATACCAGCTTGATATTCTTGTCTGCATGATTTAGCTTACTTCTAAATCCAACTGTTGCCAGTGTTTCGATGTCCAGGATATGGCCTCTTTGGAAGAAATGCCTGGATTTTTGGCCAGGAGTGCTGGCCTCATCTGAGTCATAAACTTGAAGAATGGAGTCAGAGGCCGCTTTGGCTTGTCCAAGCCAAGCCTCTCCTCCGCAGACTTCTTCGTATAGCTGCATGCTTGAATAGGGGCCAGCCAGTTTGTTCTGTAGTAGAAAAAGTGAAAGGTCTCAGGTTCTATGATTTATTTAGTGCTGTCTTGTTGGTATTCATAAGCATTGAACCTAAATCATACTACAATAGTTAAACTGAATAGTTTTATTCAGCAACTCAATATAAAACAAAAATGTTAGTTGGACATAGGGTTCTAAAATAAACAATCACCCAAGCGTCATAACCTCAATCTTACCTCCCAAGTAGAACACTTTTATAGCTTCCCACGAAGTAATTACTCAATCTACAAATCTGAGTAAAAGAGGACATTATAAAAAATAACCGTTTGATCGCTATAACATGGAAATACGAAAGACTATCACCACTTTTCTGAAATTAAAGCTAACAATTTCAGCTTGGTAAATATCTGTCAAATTGATGAACAAAAGAATCCGGCGTTTTTACTTTTTTAAGCATACCCGAGTGAAACAGATATAGCCTGCTTGCATGTAGCAACAAAAATATTATGCTAAAAAAAGAACACGTAGCATTAGAAAGAGATTATGGAACACGAACACTATTTTGACATACCGAATCAGGGATGCCAGTGTTAAAAATAAAAATTGGTTGTTTTTTTTCTAGCCGGTTACAGCCTGTTACAGCAGACCCCTCGCCATTATGTATCTGGCAATTTTTCAAACTTTACTAGTGCACAAACCGCAAACTACTTAGCGGGGCTAGCCAAAATGATCTTCCTCACTATGCGAGAACTAAACTATAGCAACTTACTTTGGTTTTGGTCTGTAACAGGCTTTATTTAAGGAACATGGAACACAACAACAACACCACCAACTTAGGTATGTACCTCACTAGCATCAACCGATTTGAGATAAAAAGGCTGTACTTAATTTATATAAATAAATAAAAGATAATATGATTTTAGGGTCCAACACCGTCGCACCGAAGTTTATTTGTTCATTATGGTATAAGCTCCATCCAAACTCTAGTGCGTCCTAAAGCCGGACTCCATAATACCCGCTAAGCTGTACCATTCAGCAATATTTAGATAAATTGCATTCGAGTAGGCTCTACAGTGAATTAAAAGATGAAGGACTAGTTAGGTACCTACTCGTTAGAGAGAGCTTAAAAAGGGGTAGGTACCTATACATAGTAAAAAAGCCTACGGAAATAAAAGAGAGCCTAAATATGTGTGGGAACTTTTTAAGCTATTTGCATTTTCTTAAACCTTTCCGCATGAATCGTGGAATTCCATAGTTTTGGTCAAAACTTTGACTCATGGTAGGCGCAGGGCACAATGGTTAAGCGATTGCTGCGCTGCGTGTCGCGGGTTCGATTCCCGCACGGAAACAAATATTTGCATAGTATACAGATACCTAGTTGTTCCGGGTCTGGCTGTTTGTGTATGTGAGTTTACATGTTTGCAAATGCACCCATGATACCTACAGGAGAAATTCCTATTGTGGGTTTTTTTTAAGGAAAACCTAACGTTCTTTAGCTTCACGTAGTTGGTACAAAACTCTCTCGCTTAATAGAGCTGAATATGCATCCCCTGAAAATACGCAGCAAAATACTCAGACGCAAATACGCGATTAGGTTTTTATCGCACTAACTCGAAAACTGGCTACACAATCAAACTAGGCAGGTTGATTGTGTAGCCAGTTTTCGAGTCCTTTCATCACAACTAAATTGCGGTTGGCAAGTCTAAACGGATGCAGCTGAGTTGAAAAGTATTTATGCATCGAGCGAATCATTTGCAAATCTCAGTAACTGGGTAGGTAATACACAACCCCTTGGCAAGACTGTCAAAATTTCTGGCTCTTCTGACTATCCATAACGACTGTCAAAGATCTAGAAATCACAGTCCGAGGTAAGTACCAAGGTGTTTCTGTATTTATGTTTGGTATGGTCACCCATCCACTCGAAAATTGGCTCCTATTGCCTACCCTATGGAGTGTATTTCATTCGCAGTGAGTTTATTTTTTTATATCTATTATATGGGTACATGTACATACTTATGCATAAGTGCGCGCCTTCATATTCACTTTATTATTTTAACAATATTAGACTGGTAGCCAGCTAGCCCGTCCAATCCATTGCATAGAACCACTACCTAAGCCATTTTGCAAAAAATATATTTGTTTAAAAATATCCATGTATTAATGAGTTTTTTTCTGTTGCGCTTGTAATTGTACTCTCGGTTCCTTCGGCACAATCTTTGTCCACTACCATCAAAATGTAAATACCTACCCTACTACTTATCCATTCTGAAACTGTGGTATGTTGTATGTATAAGCAGGTGCTTATGCCCTACGGAGTGGTGGGCTGGTTCTGGTGGTTCTGTCGTTAAGTGGAACTCCAAACCATCGTTAAGTGTAACTGTTGTTTTATGGACAGTTGGATAATTATTCAGCCTGTTCTGTCCCAATCCAAGGCAAAAGCCTCCCTGTTTTCATTCCATTCCTCCCGGTTTTGGGCTAGTGTGAACCAATCCTGTCGATAGGTATCAAGCTCGTCCCGCTATCTTCACCATGTCGCTGGACAATTCCTGTGACACCCACGTTGGAAATTGGAAGGTCCTGCTGTCTTGCAATTGATTGAAATCTCAAATTAAAACAAAATATTTTTATAATATTTTATTGTAAATCTACTCATTATAGCCACTATCTTCTATTGCTAAAATAATATTACTTACATAAATAGAACTTATTTAATATTCACAATCAAATATTTTCAGTCATTATTTACATTATATACTTATATAATATTTTGGCAATAAGGAGGTGGGTTTTCTCGCTGTAGATTTCTTGTAATAGTTTTTCGAACTGTAATTGATTATCCAGTAAATGCTGAGAACTGGCGAAATGAGGGTAGGTTCTAATACACCCTCTGCCAACTCCTTAAGGAAACAGGCGCGATGTTATTATTACTTAAGTAACTAAATTAAAAAAACACTCCGGGGAGACCAGAACAATACTTTTTATGTAGCTAAGTAGGTATAGACCTAGACGCCAGTGCATCAAGCTACAAAAATCTGTCAAATTTCGTTAATTTTTCAACTTTATCGCTAAAGCATTAGGTTCAATGTTTTGAGTAGCTTGATTTGCTGGCGTCTGTACCTACTTCAAATTGTGATGTAACATAAAAAAGTAATTTCTTTAACAGATTGCACTTGATTTTACAAACCTTGCATAGATAATGATTGAAATCCAGAAAGAAACAAGTAGCCGATAGTTTTAATTTTATAATACGTATAAAAATAAGATGAGGACGTATGTTAATAATACTTAATTCTTAAATCTTTTCCAGTCATATTTACAACTCAGAGTAGATATGTAGCTACCTACCCCTTAAACTTATTTACATTTTCTTAGTTATAAACTACCTATTTACAAATTAATAACAAAGTTATCTTATTTCGACTATAGGCAATTTTCTCGGATTGATTATCTGGTATTTAGAATTATAACAAATTATAATAGGTATATAAGACAACCAATTGATTCAGATACCTGCATAGGTATTTTTGCGTTGATTTATTGATCCCTAACCTTCGGATACCTAAGTATCCACAATAAGTAACAACGACCAAATGCGAGGCTTGACAATTTCGACACAGCAAACAACCAACGAACAGTCTTTCTTCATTAAATAAGGCATCATTCATACATAACACTATAAACATAGTAATTACAATTATAAATACCTACTTAGCTATAATTAAAGGCCACATTATTCTGACCTCTGTTAACTAATGGCACTTGAATATTACTTCACCCAGACCTAATCTATCCATACACACATTTTTACAAAAAATAAATGCAGCAGTGGAGGTTCTTCCCAAAATTGTCTTTGAACCGTCTTTGAAAAATTAGGAGCTATAGCTATGCTCGTCAGAGAATAGTTTCACCGGCTGAGTAATGGTAGTGTCTAGGCTTCCTATACGAGTGCGTCTGTGGAGGCCTGTACGTAGCATACTTGTGCGGATGTCTCGTCAACGTGTGCGGATGCGACGCGTAGCAGTGCAGCGTCAGGGGAGTGGGCGGTGGCCCCGGCGGACACTTCGCCATCGGAGGCTTCCTCGGCCCAGCGATCCTCCTCCACAAAGCCTTCAGACTCGGCGTCGCGATCCACACTGCGACCATAACGCCAAGAATCTGCGTCGCAAATATTCGAAACAGGAACACCCAGAAAGCTGGTTTCGGATGCGTAGAAGGTTCTATTGAAGGAACTGGAGCAGCGAGCCACTCGTCTCTCCATGCGTACTCGTACACCCACGTCGCAAGAATGCACGCTGATGGCACGGCGTACAGCGCCGCAAACGCTCCTAATCTCAACACACTTTGATCCTGATGTGGTTGAGGCGGTGAGTTCAGCAGCACAGACGGAGCTGGCACGGGCGCTGGACGACGGAGGACCGCACGGAAACCCGATGACAGGAACACGGAGCCAAGCAAAAGACAGATCGCTTCGGGAATTATAACCAGCGCCAGTAAAGACTTACTGGATTGGTTACCCACGAAGCATGTCCCTGTAACAAACAGAAAAAAGCTTTAGCAGACGATATCAGTGGTGTGGAGGTTAGCAGCGGATACCGAATTCTTTTTCTCGAGTGCTCTTTATAGATTTGAATAACATTCCAATTTCTACTAAAGCTGATGCTCTCAAAGCAAACACCTACACAAACATATGGCGAGAAAAAAGGCTTGCATTAATAAGGCGGTTAAAAGGGCCGATTTAAAATTGAAATACGAGCGTGCGAGGAGGAAAGGTGTCGTATTTAACGGCTCGAATAATGGTCGAGCATTTCTTTCGGCCGCCATAATGGAAGTGGAATGGAAATAATAAAAATAAAAGCACAATACTCGTGGCATGATTGAAACAGCAATATGCCTGAGAATCCGGCCGCGTGGCACTTCGCTCGCACTTCGCATAATGGCGATAAAAATAAATGTAAGAGGATTTTAAAATATATCTTCAGTCGAGATAAACAGATAGCGGTGTAACATAGGAAACCATATATCAGATAGACGCTCTCGCGGCTAAGTAGTGAAAGACTAATAAATTATTTAGCAAATGAGAAACTTGTTGATAGATGTGCTTGCACGGAGCTAATTTATTCCAGTTACGGAAGCTGAAATGGTAAGAAAGGACTAAACTATGCAATGTTAATATTAAAAAATGTTCATAATCCAAAAGAAGGTCCACGAAAACTTATTAAAATAAATACCCAGCATGCTGGTTTCCATGTGGGACTAGTGGGACCGTCATTAGCATGATATAATAAACCGTCCAGTTTTTACCGATCACGAATTTATTACAGCCGACAAGTCCGACGAGGCCAAGTGATTTATGTCCAAAAGTTTATTTAACCAGCCAGTAAAATATTTTAAAATAAATGTCCCCATAATTCAGCTTGATAAGTGATGATTGGCTCATTGTTCTCTTTCAATCGATAAAATGGTTCTCGGAATCCGTATGGAGGATGAAATAAAATGGGAATTAAGATATTTAAGAAAAATGATGAAGTGTCTCACTAATAAGGTAGTTAGATGTGGAAGAAACTATGTATTTAGTTGGTTAGATAAAAACAGACTCAACGAAACATTTCTAATAGAGCTATTATGCATTTCGAAAACTAGTGCATATATATATAGTGTCGTTTCAAGAGAGAAGACAATTCGTTTCATTTATTCTTGTCAGAATGCCTAGGTAAATACATTTTCTGCCATAAACCAAGAAAAGATTACATATTTAAAGACTTTAGTTCACCAACTCCCCTTGACTATCCTCAAAGCTGCAGAAAAGACAGCGTTGTTTGCCAAGCGACTACTAAATCTATATATGTAGGGCATCTCGCAACTTTCAAAGAGACAGTCTTTGTCGGCACCGCATCTTTGTATCACGCAAAACCACAAAGGCCGAGTTTCTGATCCAAGTTTTACCGACCACTCGATTACGATAAAAAATCCTCCTTTTTACCAACGTTATCATTGCGTCGCGGTGTTTTTGTGTAGCTCGCTAGTCCGTTATAATTAATCGTCTCTAGCTTAAATGATAAGACGATTTTTTGATAACTAATGTGTTCTACGGTTGCCGCTGTCGCTACAATGTTTACAGATTTTTGATATCTAAAGCTATCCAAAGCTACTGCTCTTGTGTCTGGTGTTTCAGTCTTTCAAGTTACCGTTTCCTTTATCTCTCGTGTTAAGATGCTTCCAGCAAAGGGTACACGTCCACTTTTCTATGTAAGTATTACAATTTGGATGTAAAAAGCCGCCAGTAACGCGGTCTGATTGAACCCCAAACAGCGGCACATCGTACGATTCGACGACAAATCTCGGGATTTACTGATACCGATACCGGCGATATTGTGTATCTTTACGAAAATCCCGGCTCTAGGTCACGAGATAGGGCAAGCCGCGGTTTCTTTTCAAAGATTAAAATAATATTTACAAGAATTTATGAGACTGCTTCCTGATTATTCTAATCTTAAGTTGTCCCTTCGGCTGCTACAAATAGAAATGCTCGTGTTCTCATGCTCGCCGCCACAGATAATATAATGATACATTGCTACATCACCACCTAATGCAGCTATATGAGTCCCGGCAGTATGTAAGTAGACAAGCCCTGCATTATTTATTGTCATACAGTCATCTTCACATATCCTCTAATGGCACAAACCGAGTCAGATTCTCGTTTAGCACGAACAACATTACAATGAGCCGGTACCTCCATACAAACCACTCAATACCATTACAGCATGAATACGTGCTCCCGCGCACTCGAACCAGATTTAATCGCTTTGAAAAATGCCGCCGATCAAACAAGAAAGGACTATTAAAACAGGAACGTTTCTTGCATTTGTGTTGTTTCGCTACGGACGTGTATTAGGACTTATTGATTGATTCAGAAACAAACAATGGACTCTGAGATTCATATTGTGTGCTGTTTGCATTTTTTTAGGGCTTTCATACTTCTTATAATTCAAGGTTTTTTTGTCTTTTTTCGACAGAAAATATCATACAAAGGAATAAATGTAGCATAAACCATGCAACATTTTAAATGCTTTCAAATCTAGTTCGATCAATCAATGCTAGAGGATATGGAGTCCAATAAATAACTACACCAATATGGTGAATCACCTTTAATAGTGCAGCCTCCTTTGGAAGCGTTGAACTTCTAACATGACCATTTAAAGATGACCAAGCAACGAGAAAAACAACTTGTGATCGACTGCCTATTCGATATGGTCAGGTTATACAGGATTTGGTATAAAGATTTTGTCAGACCGATTAGCTAGAACTTAGATCCTGTCTGTACCTTTCCTGTAGAAAAAGTTTCCTAACTGCATTAATCACAATAGATATCATCGCATTTGTTAGCTTGACATTTGTTTTTCTGTTGCATACAGCATTCATTATTTCACCTTCTGCTGCGACAAACCTGGTCAACTATCTACTCGCTAACTATCGAACCGGTCCCTAACTACCATAGTTGGTAGACCCAGTTACTGAGAAACTAGGTGTTATAAAAACATATGATGAAGTCCAATGATGGTGTGTAAAAGTCGTCTGTATATCGGAATTGTAAATCGTAAATTAAAGTTCTATAGGTAAACTTGTTCCTAATGAGGTGTCAAACGTTCGTTATAACGAAAAAGATAAATGTCACCTTTTTGAGAAGCATGATGCCTGCTAATAAGTACCAGTGATGACTAATTGATTTGATATACACAAACAGGAGTTGTATCTCATTAATTAGTACGCTAACTGTCAATTACAATCAACATTGTTAAAGATGTCACTGACAGGAATAGGAGGTGACATTCCGACAAGTTACTGACCTGCAACTATTGTTGACTGTGTGCTTAGTTAATTAAGTTGAATGGGGATGAGGAAGGAAATTAACTTTGTAGAACGTTGTTTTGAAAAGAGAAAAAATAAATAACGCCATATATTCAAAAATATGAAGCTTACACGACTTTTTCGTTGCGACTATTTCGATTGGTAACTCTATTGTTAGAAATTTCTAAGAAGTATGGTGGCGGAAAACCCAAAGGACCTCGCATGGGACCCACAAAAGAAAACTATCAAGGAGACTAGGTTCAAAGGGAATATTGTCTTGCCGTTTTACGCTGGCCCAATCCTGATGGCAAAATTGTTTTGAGTATTTACAATATTGCGATCAGACTGTCACTGTGTGGTCACATTCTGCTAACTATAAAACAACTCTCACATAGTCCGCGTATTGGATTACGGCCCATTCGGTCCCACAGACAGGAGGCAGTATCATAAGTTTGAACATTTTAGGCTGACTATGCTAATCTCTATAAACATCTTATCAAAGAAGGATCATACCAGTAAGTTCATCAGCATCTACATCCCTGGTGACGAGCACAGCGGCCGCCAACGCTGCAGGGACGCCCCACGCTGCAAGCTGCAGGAGTGAGGAGTGGCGGTTGTTGCGCGCGCCTGCTGCAGGCGTGGGGGGACGCATCACGCTCGCTCGCCAGGCTCCAGCCACTACTACCCACCTGGAAAAAGAAGGAAATAAAGGTTAGGATTTCGTCATGAATGATATTCCACTGAGAATTATTTGAAGCTTCTGGGGATCCTCACAGAGCCGATGTTATAAAAAACTTTTACCCTTTTTCTGGGACAGTGGGGTTATTACGGATCACACTCTCTATCAGAGCAGATAGAGGCCCTGTGTCTTGAAAACGGGAACATTTTTAGCTTGCCTTGCTGATCCCTGAGGTTTGTAGAATTGGTCAGATGTGTGAACGTAGCGTTCATAGGCCAATTTCTTTTGTTCACATAAGGTGCAATATTGGAAACATCTCTGAAGGCTCCCATGGTTGATTGAATCGTCAACTATCAGATCCACAGATCTATCTTCAAGATGCAAAATAGCAAGTTTTCAAGGAAAATATCTCACGTCATCCATGATCAATCATTTATCACTTTAACTGGGGCAAAATATTTCATATCTCGCTATAAATTGATGGTCATTGCACTTGGCGCCAGTTCAGCATACTAGTCGTCCCGAGTAGCCCGCCATTACCGGTGATCTAGATCTGACAAGTACCTACTAGTACGTGTGAATACGCTACTGCGACTCGTGCGCCCGCGCAGGCTTGGAGTTCACATGTCGTAACACTAGTAATGCACATGCTTGATAAACAAGATGAGTAAAGACTGGTTGCCAAGGCGTTATGCCTTTAGTTGGACAAGTTTTGGATCTGAGAGAAATAAGCTTTTTGTTATTTTCTACTGCTCACGAGGAGAAACGTTTTCATTTCTAATTCATCGGCGATATTTTATGTGGGTAAAGTTACCAAGGAGGTTTGACTCCAAACTAATTGCTAAAATAAATAGAACAGGACCAGTGGCTTTCCCTAAAACAATAATTAAAACTTCCATAAAATGTGAAGTAAAAAGTCCTGAACCAACTAAGCAAGATTAATGATGGTTCGCCAAGTAATTAAGATAATTAAACAGTCAATGGGCAAGGTCCTATAAACAGCTGTAGTAAGCAGGTGTCTTCCAGTAAATTAACTACGGAGATCTAAGATAACAATGCAATTACTATCAAGATTATATTTAGTAGGTAGTGTAGGTACGATGACGAGACTGCTCGTAAAATATAGATCGTGTTAGATTACAGCTTATCAATATTTTGCGTTATCGTCTATCCTACTTTTTCCATGTTATTTTAGTTTATTTTACGATGTCAACAACTTCGAACATGTGCTTGGTCTAGACTGCGCGTCTACTGGCACATTGTAATAAATTGTGTGACTACTGCGTTATTGTGTTGTTCTTGCACAGATTTCCTGCAATAACCCTTATTTTGGGTTACGCCACAGTCGGGAAAAAACAGTGTATTACCTATACTGTTTAGAAAACTCAAAATTCGCCTCGTATGCAGACTCATACTTCGAATAACGATAAACCTTTTCAGTAATATCGTCTGTATTAGTATAAATAATAATTATAATAGCGTGGGATATGTAGTATACCTGAAACTGTGAGAAATTTCCACAAAACGTTTATATTTTGCACATGTTAGAGCTGATCGAAGAGCAATTATCTGCGTTATTAAAAAAAAAATGGAAAAAAAGTTCTTTTTGGTAAAACAATATATAAACCTGTTTGTTTTAAGCGTGACCAAATTTTAAATAACACAAATTATTCACACGAAAAGGGCAATTAGAACCTCACACCAGTTTTGTTGATAAGCGTTACTATGCGCGAACTTTTTGCGAAGAATCCTTGATCTCTGAGTTTGATTTACTTTGGTTATTAAAAAAGTAAGTAATCTGATCTATTATATAATGCAGCAACAATGTAATTTTACACCAGACTCGTTGGGCCGCTGATGTCAACAAAAAAGTGATTGTAATCAAGATGACAGTGTAATTCGATGCCGCTGAGAGTTGAGGCTCGTTATACTATCATAAAAAACTGTCTGTGTTTTCATCTTTTCTACTTATACATTTAAATTTTACGATCTCGTCCACTGATCGATAATCGTTAATTTCCGAACCCTGATTGTCGATGTTCCTGGTTTAATTTTGACCTGTTTGCTCTGGGATCTCGTGCTTCTCGGAGCCTCGTAAACGCTCTTGTTGGACTGGCTCGAGTAAATTATAGCCTTTGTCAACCCTTACTTAGCTCGTTAAAACATCTGACAGGTAAATCCTTCCCACTGCGGCCGAGAAAGGTGTCGCCTTGTTTTGAACCGCCACCAGTCTACCAAGACCCTCTCCGTCCCTTCCTGCTCATTGCCAGATAACTCACAAAGAAGGGACTCAAAGGGTTCTTAGAGGCATTCTTAGGCTGGACGAAGATCTCCGCAGTGGCGTGTCACTGGCACTTGAACAAACAACGGGCCCTATTTGTACAGAACCGAAAGTGGCGATAGTCCAAACAGCGGTGTTTGTTCGCTTGCTCGTATGTTTGATCCGGCCTCCGCCGCCGGCACATGTTGGCTAACATTTTACTAATGTTTGTACGATTTGCATTGTGATAATTAGGCTCATTTCTTTCAAGTACTTACCGAACACACCACGCAACGGTTTAAGAAGTTTAAGCGCTCATAAAAGTTTAAATTTAAGATCACACGGCGTGCGTTGAAACTAAAGTTTACTACTTTCGAAGTAATCGAATTTGTAAATGTTATGACAGTCGATCAGTATCGCAATAAAACAAAAACCTTTTAGCATATTAGTACAAAGTACTTGGAGTGCGATTTATGGCTCAATAAAGCATTGGGATCTATCGCGAGCTCGACGTGGAGTGCGCGAGTCGCTTGTCTGCGGAGTGCGGCGCAAGCGCAAGGAAATGCAAATGTTATTACACCGAGGCGCGAACGGACGGACGCTTTTAAGAACATTTTTTATTTCTTTTAGTGTTTATGTGGCGTCGTGTCGTGCCTGAAGTGGCCATTAAACGATAACGCTATCTCCACAACGATTGGTTTCACGCCGTAAAGAAATATATTTATTTGACAAGAACGAGATGCGATGCAATATTTATAGGGTTATGGTTATGATGTTCATGAATATGTATTGTGATGGAGTAATGAGATGTGCCTGGCTGCCTTGGTGCCATAGAGTCCGTAAAGTTGTTACGTCAATATTATTAACAAGTACCTTACTGTACGTTTATGCGACAGAAATAATAACATTTTGCAATTGACACTTTAGTTAATTGAATTTCTGGAAAGCACCTGGATATAAACTTTAGCAAATTATGTTTTTTTTTTACTGGCTGGTTATTTGAACTGGTAGGTAGCAAACAATACGCTGCTATACAATTTTCGGACCATGTCGTCCTACCAAATATTTTGCACTCAGCTACGAATGCGGTTGCTACAAGATCAACAAACTCAAAGATTTTCCTACAGATTTCTCTTTAGCGTGATGACGTGACCCTTTAGAATCCAATAAAATTAGTAGATTAGCGAGTGAAAAACAACAGCGAAATCAGAGTTAATTCTCAGGCTGCAAAGAACACACGTTTCTCCACAAAATCATTAGTAATGGGATATTTAATACTTTCGTTAATAACTTTCTGGGGTGTACACATACTGGCACGTTTACGAGGCCACACATGTGGCCATTACATTTGTATTCTTATTTCAAAATGTCGGGTAGTCGTAAATGTCGACATGACATATTATGTCGGTGTGGCCCGATGCCGAGCCCGAGACACCTCGGGTCTACAAGTGCACCTACGTCAAACATCCAGGCATGATTGACGGATAGTATTTAACTTATGCTTAAAAAAAAACTAAGACGCAGAGTCGGCTTCGTGTTTACTAAAAATAAATGGAGGTGGATATTTTCAGGTAGTTAAGTACGTAGGTATGCGTCTGATGCGTCGAGAGAGAAAATAAGAACTAAATAGGTCTAAAAACAATCTTTATTTAAATAAAGACGCAATATTCTGCCGCATTCCCGAAAAAATACAACAGTAGGATCCCAAGGAGACAGCTGAAAGCTAAAGAAGGAGCATTTTGAAAGGAAAACGCCTGAATACATTGCTGTAATGTCCAAACTTTAATCAAAACCTAACATTTCATCCCATAAGCATTAGCTATAAAAAATCGAATTGTGTTTCAAACAGTCTATTTTCGCTGATCCATATGCCGTAAGACCGTAACTGAATACGAAAAGTAACACCATCACAGTCACAAAAACTTGTAAACGATTCCAGTTTACAACTTTCTGTTCTGTTAGAATTAACTGGAGGGATTTGCCCGCGGGCATAGTTTACACTAAACAGACAAAGAACAGGTCGAAAGGAAGAGATAAAAGATTATGAAGAAGAATACACTATGAAAGAGTATTCTATCTATTCAAGTACCGAGGTCCATGAGTTCCCCACAGGCATGCCCGCGCGCAAGACCGTCTCGTGAAGCCGAGATTCCCCGCTGAAGCTATCGGCGCACACGCATGGCAGAGCGCCCGCTCGTTAACCCGCTCGTAACAATAAAACACAACACCCACAGTACTATTTGGGTGAACGGACCCATTTATTGCCTTAGACGGGGACGCTATTCTGCTACAACCGTTTTCTATCATTTCGATAGTATTAAAATACTGTTTCCCTATTTTGACTTTAAATTGCGTTCTGTAAATGGACTCGCCCACGTTAGAGACTTGTTCTGTAGCTAGATCACTTGGTCATAAAAGGCGTCTGATATATTGATCGAATTCTTGATTATACGAACTGGTTGGACAGTGATGTCATGTTAAATAGCTGAGTTAATGTACCTTTAATAAGATAAATCGCTTGTACCGCAAATCACTAGGAGCTATTTTGGTATCTAAATCACCATTCTGTCCCTGTCAATTTAATAAATTAGACCGATGATTTAAATCCGTTTGGTGTAAGCCCTAACAATCGAAGCATATTTCATATTTAGAAAACATGCGTAAGCGATGCATAATATGTTTCTTTAACAACATATGGACGTCCAGTCATACATTTCCCTTCAGTAAAAGAACAACACAAGCTGGGTGCAGAATGTGACCGTCGATGATGCATGTTGTGCCGAAGGGACTCGGTTTATTTCGGGAGCTCGTAAAATCGATTATCCGTCGGATTCGAGCGCTCGACACTCGGGCGCAGCTCGTCGTCTGCTCGCGCGCACGAAACAGGATGCACTATTTCTGTTGCGCCTCTGACAGAGATATGTGTATGATATTAATGAGATTCAAATGTATTATGAGCCTATTTATATGGATAAATACGAGCTGCTGATGTAAACATCGTTAGGTTCCTGAAGTTACGCAAGCGGTGCTCCAAAATGGAAAGCTATTTCTGAAACTGCCCATTCTGCTGCTATGCGATATTTGTCCTAACTGTCTGAGAATGTGCATCGTTACTCCTTACATAGAAGCCCGAACATTTAACGTTGACCGTGTGTAGATACTGAATTTCAGACCAGGTTAATGGACTCTACATAAGGAGCCCATTCTAAGTTCCAGCATGTGAGAACCTTTGAACTCCATACTCAAGTGCCCAAAATGGCAAACAAGTTCACAGCAGGTGGCTAAATATGGCCGCGAGTTGAACGCACCACCATAACCATCTTACAAAGTTTACTTGGGCCCTCCATGCACGTATAACTGGGTGTCAGTGAAGGAGATTAATGACCTCCGAGAGGTCTAATTACACTGGTCGTGTCATGATGTGGAATGGATATATTCGATCAGTGTTGAGATCGCATATGATTGATGTTTTTCAAAAGTAAAATAAATGATGGAACACTTTATACAACGTGCGGGGAAAGGCAATATTTATGTTACACAAATTTAAGCTTTATTTTTCAGTATTACAGGTTTTTTTTGCTTGTATTGAGGTAAATTGGCATGTACCTAGTTAGCCGTTGCCAAATGTGGAATTAAATATAAATTGATTCCCCTGTCATGTCATGAATGACAGGGGTGTAAAGCGTGTTATCTTGTTAATTAGTGCGATTAATTAAGTTTAATTTGTATCCCTCAGTTTATACATACAGTACCTAATTATAACGCCAACGTATTTTACGGAAAAGGTCAGAAGGTTTTAATTGCTCATAGTAGATACTTATCATTGTTTTGGTAAAAAAAGCTCTTCTGCCTTGGAAATTAGATTTGATTTAGATTCAAAGTTGATTTCTATAGTATCCTGATTTATCTACTGCTATTACATAGAACTGTATTTTCAGAAACTTAAGTTCTTCACGACTTATTCCCATGAAGCTAAGCAGAGAAACATCAGAACGCCACTATATTAATTCCCGACCAGCTTGCTAGATCATTAAAACACACACATACAAGTCACACAACAAATACAAAACTACACAAACTGTTATTACCAATTTCCTTCTGTACATGTGATCTTATAAATATTGATTGATTGCTTGCGAACCAACATGGCGACCAGTCGTGCGTCTTGTTAGGCAACAACCACATGACAAGTCTTTTATGGCCGTGTCGGTTAATTAAGTTTGTTTTACGATGGCAAATTGCAAGCACGCCCCACAAGAGAACGGGGGCATAATTTCTTGTTAGTATATGTAATTAGTAGTCTTATTCTAGAAAGTCGAAATTGCTTTGAAGCGGATATTCAGGTGGTTTTGGCGGTGCCAATTAGGTATCATTTGAGTGGGATGATGTTGGTACTACAGGCGCTGCACGGTGCAACCGTTAAGTAGAGAATCGAATTTAATCTATTTTAAAAAGTTACAGGCTCCAGCAGCAGCCTTTACAGCTTTTCCTACTTCTCTGCTGTAATTTTCTGATTCATTTCGTTGGGGGATCCAAAACAGTTGAATCGTTTCTCCGGGACTAGTTGAGCCTCATTGACTCCGCGTTTTTCTGGTGGTCGCCGTTGATTCTGACTTTGAGGAGTTGCAGTAGTTTGGGAATGTGTGGCGGGCTTGTCCCAACAAAAAAAGCCTTTGCACCTTATAGGAGTGACAATTAGTTATCATTTCTGTGAATTGCTGTTGGTACACTGTAGCCAGTTTTTCTTCGCAGGCGCTACCCGGTGTAGGTTAACCGTAAAATAGACAATCTTCTACTTCGTGTGGGTAGTTAAGTCTAACGACCCCACACACCCTAAGTGTCACAGTTTCTAAACCGCCTCAAGGGCCTCTGACATGGTTTGACGACTACCGGCTTATACGTGCCTTCCGAAGCACGGAATCATCTTTTAATCAGACAATCAGGTGATTCAAGCTTGCAATGTCCTAGCCAAACTGGAAGCAACTTTACAAAGTATGCGCCTAAACGACTAGACCACGGAGGCAGTTACTCGACCACGGATAGACAATCAATAGACAATCAATTTGAATATATTTTAGAAAGCTTCAGGCTCTGGCAGTAGCCTTTGCAGACTAAAGAAGTGATGCCAACACTTAATTACCACTCTTTTGAGCTCCTCTATCTAGCCACCATCTTAACGACTCCTGTCTAGGACTTCCAGACGAAGACCATTAAACAGTTTGTTAATTAAAAACTAAGCAATTACGTTCATAACTTCCCTGAGCAAGGAACATTGCTGAAAGACAATCATAAAACTAAATTGCCTTACGGGATCGGCAGCAACGATGCACTTTATCGTCAGGTAGGCAATACCAAAGATGCGGCAACAAAAGTTGTCCGTGAGTTAAGGACTCGTAAGTCGTAAGTCTTGTCTTCTCGTGACAGCCCAATATTTACATAATGGGCACTGAGCACGGTTAACGAAACAGGCTCTGCGCATACAAAACACTCGTATTTACATTTTCTTTCTTTTACCAAGTTGCGGTGATTGGCGACCAGCACTTTATACTCTATGCATGGAATAGTAAGCGGGCTCGTTATGCAGTGCAAGCTTTTGTTTGAAGAAAACTTTTTGGTTCTAAACTTCTTGAGTTAAGACAAAGGCTGTATAGTTTAACATAAAAAACGGATAGTAAAAACGATTCTAAGCTAAAAGGCAATATAAGTTGGAAAAGGATAATACTCGTAAGTCTGCTAAACAAATGAGGTGGTATGAAACAAAGGTGTGTTTGACAATTTCTTGTTAAAATAATTGGACGCATTCGACTATCTACTGGTGAAAGAGCTGTTTATTATCCTGTGAATCCAATCAGCTATTCCAATAAACAATTACTTTTTCAATCATGTTTTACAGCAAATAATTAAAGTTTGCAATCACCAGGCTATAGCGGTCGGCGCTGAACCATTTTCTTAACAAGCCTTCAGTTTATAATTACCTTCGAGATTGATAGTGCTACCTGTTACGAAGTCGACATGTGATCTCAGCTGTTCAATCATAAAATAGATAATTTTCTAACATGATACATGGACGTGTCAAGAAATATGTAATGAAGCACCAGCTCAAAGGAAAATTGCCAAGCAATTACAGATTTAAAAAAAAATAACTGGCCGCCATCATGAATTTTCTTAACGGTCACTTTATTCGAAATAGACCGTCATAAAATCATGTGACACGACTTTTAAAACTTTCATTAGTGAATACGGTTTTCAAACGCAATTAAATTTACATTCCAAGTTATTTTAATTTGTCATTTATTTGCCGACTTCAAACAAGTGGCCCAAATGTTGACAAATAAAGTCGTTGACAGCAGGATATCCGCTGTTAATCAGCTATCAAGGAAGCGAACTTAATTACCGAATAACTAAATTAGAAAAGAAACAAGATGAGATATGATTGATACGCCGAATAAATTATTTGTTTACGCAACCAAAGTCAAATTAGAGAACAATTTTGAAGAATTAAATTAAACGTGGCAACATAATGGAAGCTTTAATGAAACAAAAACAATAAACACTTTATATTTCCACGCTTAATTTATTACATTAACATTATTTACAGAACACAAAGCATTTAAATCGAGTACTTAAAAAAACAAATTGCTTAATTCCCTAAATAGCGTTCGGAAAGCAATTTCAATTCCAATCAAACGTTATTTAACGAGGGCCCTGTCAGGAGGCACTTCAGGTGCTTTCGTAAATTCATCTATAATAACAAGAATACAAGATTTTAAGCCTTTAAAGTTCCGAATTGAATGACAGACGATTCCTCTCGTCAGTGGATGACTGCGCTGGTTTTATTGTGGCATGGACGGGGATTTCAAAGAGCTTTTTAATGCCCTGAGCGTACACATCTCGTTCGAAACTATTACGGCATACTAAAGCCGATTACACGTGGGCTGTTAGCCTGCGCCTGCGCGTGCTGCTTTGAAATAGGTGTCCAAATAGAACCTATTTCAACTTTACTGTCCCCCCGTTGGTTCGAGAACTTTCCAGGACGCTTAGAACATTAGAAGTCTGTTAACGAGACTGAATAATCCAATTTAAGCGTATTTATATCAGACTAGCTTCTTTCTGCCCGCGGTTTCGTCCGCATGACAAATGTCTACTTTTTCAAAGGAACGTACTACCGGGATAAAAGTATGATGCTCATGATCAAGTATCATCCGTGGCGTGATTAATAAACAAACATCCAAACATCCAGAATTCGCATTAACATAATATAATATTAGTAATAGGAAAGCTTATCCTGACTAATTCTGTAAAGTAGGACAGACATGACGCGAGCATTCGCACAGAAGGCCTCATTCATCACTGTTCTCTAACGTCATAAATAACAGCAAAGTGACTTAACATGTCAGAACATATCGACGGATGCTCTTTACTAGCCTTTAAACTCCATTTATTATCACTTCAAATGTTTCTGAATCATCTATGACGAATGCAATCCAAAATTGTCTCACGTACTTAGTAATTCTGGGTCGAAAGAGGCCAGTAACAAACGAGTCGATGTACAGTCAGGGAAACGGAAGGTATTCACTGGTATAATTAGAAGTGTTCAATATACAAAACACAATTGTTTTTGTTAATAAGTAAAATGGCTACGGTTTTTGAAGAGTATTTGCTATGCACTGCATAATGATGGCGGACATGCCACTCATAAGTGCAAACGTTTTGGGAATGCATTCTTTAATTGTACAAATCAGGAGCGGAATTCCCTGCTGAGATTTGTGTTTTCTAGTCAATAGTGAACAGGTTACTCCTAGGCAAACGTACACCTATCAACAACCACAACATCGTAACGCAATCCTATTTTTTTATTGTTGAACAATCAACTTCTTTGTACATTCAAGCTGTTGCGCCTGCGCAGTTTTCTAAACTGTCGTGTGCTCACCGCTTAATTTCACCGCATACTTTTTCGGCACGGTGATTAACTCTTTGACTGATCGGTTCGTCGACACGATATAATCTTCTAAATTGTTATAATGATTGTTGTTCGTCTAACTCGGATGGGCCACGGTTTGTTGACCATTACAAACATGTTCTGCCGCAATAAGAAAAAAGGCCATATCTAACCAAAACAAAAAAAAAGGATATAATAATATCGTTGAAATGTTTGCTAAAATTGTAATTTTGTGTTTTAAATGCTGAACATTTGCTCGGTAAAATTAGACATTTTTACTGTACTAGTAATGAAACTATTCGCGCATGGCTGAAAGAAAAATAAAATAAATATTATTAGGTAAGTACGCCTTGTTTTCCTGATCCCGCATATAACTCAATTTTACCTTAAAAAAAAGCCTCGTGTTGTACGTGTTACATCCAACTAAACCTGGCATATTTTGCTGTGGTAGGTATGTAAAATCGTGTAGCAGCTTTATGCAAGCGTTGACTTAGCTGTTGAATATTAATTTCTTCGCAAGTAAATAGTCAAAGCTTTGGTTTGGTACCAGTTAAAAGCAAAGCCGAATGTGTGCTTTTGCGCATATGTGAGTAACTACCTACACCTAGTGTACAGTCGCCAGCACATCCATCTATAACAATCTGTCAAATTTCTTTAATCGATTTTCAACTTTATCGCTAAAGTTTTAGGTTCAAGGTTGATTGAGAAAGTCAGTTTCGGGTAGCTTGCTGTGCTGGCGTCTGTACAAAATATTATACATACTAGGTAGGTACCTTCTGCTTGCGTGAAAAGTGTTTTATTCTCCCAAGGGAACTCTATATAGTGATGAAAAATATCCTAATCCATATTGTATCCGTGTACCAAGTATCATCAAAATCCGTTCAGCAGTTTACACGTGAAGAACTAACAGACAGACACACTTTCGTATTTATAATTTTTATAAATATTATTATAAAATTATAAATGCGTATGGATTTATACCTATCACACCACATACTGTGGCATTATCATACCATGCACGTATAAAATAAAAAGCCAAAAGAACACTTCAAAATATAACTCGATAATAAGCCGGTCGCCTTTACAAAAGTATTTTTATGTGTCAAGCGAATTTTCGAAATAAGTGCGTGCGGTATAAAATCGGTTATACTTATAAGAATCGATACAAATACGATGCGGGGCCGAAGAGGTATCGATTGAAGCTTCAACGAGGCAATCGTTCGAGTCGTTTTCTACAGAAATTCCACTTTTTTTCTCTTATTACTGACCGGGACGGCCCAGGAGCGTTGCCTTTGCTATAATAAACAAGAACGTTACTGTAACCATCAATTTGAAACTGTTTTACAGGATATTGTTATGTTTTTGAACCGTAAAAGTATCGGAATGGTGTGAATACTTTTGCACTTAGATGTAGACATTAAATATAACTGCTGATGCAGTTTGTTGATAACATTTTCAAAGTTTTTAATTAAGTACATATGAACATGTTTACGTCGGTACGTAAACAGGTTCATATGTACTTAATTAAAAACTACGGTTCACACTGCCTTTCTTTCCTAAGTTATGGCGGGTTGATGAGCTGGCCTCCATCTCAAAGGATTGGCCCAAAATGGCTGAAGGCCGAGAAAATCGGAAGTAGGCAAGAAAGGAAAGTCTTCAGCCATTTTGGGCCAATCCTTTGAGATGGAGTCCAGCTTAATGGGAACCTATTCTATTTTAAAACTTACTTTTAAAATCTTTAATTTATTTCCCCGTTCTAAATCCTCATAGCTACTAACATCCTTTTTGTTAAGCCACACGCTCAATAAATTATAATGATTATGCAATAGCAATAAAAACTTATAACAAGACAAGCTACCAATTAAATCCTGTCAAACTAGTACAGGAAGCTCATTAAGAACTGGACAAAAAACGTCAATACATGATGAAGTGTACGTAGGTATGTTTGTGGAAGTAATATTTTAGTAGTACCACGGTAAAAATATTATACTGTGGTAGTACTTACCGGCCTACACCACAGGAACCATGAACTGAGGGCCTAGCACGAATGTTTGACGTATAGTAACGTAACAGTATCGTCAATGTGAGTGAATTTTACTATTATATTATAATAGTAGATATTATAATAATAAAATAAAAATAAAATAAAATAATTGTTATAATAGTAGATATAATATACATACATATTAATCTTATAGTAGATATAGTTAACTAGCTGCCGCCCGCGTGATTGTCGAAAATTATCCCAAGGAAACATACTCCCGGGATAAAAAGTATCCTGTGTGTTATTCCATATTATAATGTACCTCTACTACCTCTGTGCCAAATTTCATCAAGATCCATTCAGTAGTTTTTGCGTGAAAGAGTAACAAACATACATACATACAAACTTTCGCGTTTATATTATTTACTAGCTGTCCCCCGCGGCTTCGCTCCCGTCAACTGGCTACCTACCTACCTACCCTACACCTACCCTACACCTACCCTACACCTACCCTAAGGATTCTTAAATTTTCTAATTTTCCGCGCAATTTTATTTTATTTTTTTTTTTTCATAAGAACCTTCTCCTGACAATAACAAACACAACAAAAAAAGAATTAGTGAAATCGGTCCAGGCGTTGTTGAGTTATGCGCTTACCAACACATTTTGCGATTCATTTTTATATATAAGATTAGTAAGGATATAACTGAATTAGTTACTTTTTAGTAAAGACCGACCGAAGATTCGGTTTGAGTTTCGGCCAGTTTCGACCCAAAAATCTAGTTTTGGCCACAGTTTTGGTTTAGGCCAAAAATTTACCAAACCTTCCGCCGAAACTCAGTGACCGTCATTGTTTTTAACATGTTGATTATTTTTATTCATGTTAAGTGTAAGTATGTGTATTAAAAAACCAACTACATTAACAAAATCTAAACATATATAAGCTATTTGTTATACTAACACAATATGGATCACTGTTGTCCGAATTTAATGAATTAAATTAAATTAAATATTTAAAAAAATATATAATTTCTCTTAGACATAGGTTTTGATTTCGGTTTCGTCCGAAACTGAGGTCAGAAACGAAGGCAACGCAAAGAACGAAGGAATTTCGGCTGAAAATTCTGTTTCTGTCGGACACTACTTTTTAGTACAAAAAAATTTATCTATCAATAATTTGATGACATATAAATTTTTTTATGATTTACAAATCTAAGTACTTTGCCCAGCAGTTCAGGCTAGAAAATGAAATAAATAATGTCTAAATACCTATGTGTTATATCATTTCTTCTCTCTACAAAATCAGCTGACCAACAAGACCTCAAAACAAAGTCGACAGACATTTAAATGAATAAAGAATTCAAATTGATTGTACCTCTGAACTTACTCGGAGATAAATGTAAGGTGTTTTCTTCAGACGATTATCCTGAGTGCCGTGACGGGATGGTGTCAGTACACGAGCGAGAGAGCGCTGTGTTAGACAGAGGCAGCGAGATGCGCAGGAGTCGGGTGTGAACGAGACACGCGCGGAACATACCGAGCGGCCACGACTGAGATGGTCAAAGTTCGGAGGTATCACGTTCAAGACATCATATACATCATCTTCCTGCACTTATCCCATGTTACTTGAGGTCGACGTAACACGTTTTCTTTCTCCATTCTGTTCCATCATGCGTCATGTTATCAGTTATCACTGACGTATCAAGGTATCAAGTTCAAGTACGGATGTGGAATTAATTGTTTCTTGAGTTATGATTATGTATGGATGGATGTGATGGAAACTAGGTCAATAGGAGACCAACAGAACCTTTGAGATGTTTGCTATATTAACAGCATGTCTTAAAAAAGGAATAACAAAAAAAATATCAACATTTTAAAATAACAAAATAAATGACTAAAATAGAAAAGAAACAATAGATTCGAACTTTTAAACAAAGTTAGTTTAAAAGTTCGTTTTCACACACAAAAAATGTGAAAAAAAATACAACAAAGTTTGAGAGCCTCAGTGAGGCTCGTGCTTTTCCTTCGCTTCTCGTTAAGAGCTTTTAACGAGCCGACCTTGCCGTAACGATTAGAAAGAGAGGGCAGCACCCACGCGCACCCTGCGCACGCGCTAGACAAGGACGGAAGTCGCACCGGTAACAATAAGCTTACTAACAAGACCGACTCACTCACTGAAAAATGTCGTAACCACCATAATTACACATTGAATTATGCAACCTATTTTTATTTGGTTAAGGTGTGATTTTAAATAAACAAACATAGCCACTTATGAGACAGGCACCGCGGCAACTCGTCTGACTAACGAGAATGACTCAGGCGCAAGTTTTTTGTCGTTTTTCCGATATAAACCTTTCAGTCAAACAGGAGGGTTTAAATTAGATTGGTGTGGAGGCTCGCTATGGGGTTTTCTCGTAAATGCCTTTTTGAAATTTATTTAAATTGGTTTTTCGTTGCGCAGAGCTAATCGTGGCTATAAAGTATGTTACAAGCGCATTTTTATGAGATGCTATCGTTTCATAATTATTAGCTAGCCATCTTTGTGGGACATGTTATTATAGATCTAACACTAATCATGTTTTTTAGTAGATTCCTATTAGATAAATACGACTTAGGAAGGCAACCTCATTAGAATTTGGTCGTTAGAGTGTTAAATATTACAAGGAACTTGTTTTTTAACAGTTAAAGTAGACAATTAATTATTTTACTTATGTGCGTCGTTTTTCCGGTCTCACGTGAGGTCCTCCCATACAAAAGACATCAACGCATTCGAAATGTGTTGCATTCAATTTCGATAGCAATTATTATGATTGTTAGTGTGTAAGTACCTACTAAGTTGATTTTAAATAAATAAAAAGTTTAAAACACAAGTACCTACAGCTAATTGCTTTAAGTTTTCTACCATAAAATGTTGTGGCATTAGAAAGTTAAAACTCTAAACAAACAGACATAATCATGGGTCTAAATCTGCTGTCAGTTAAAACTAAAAACAGCTTTAAAACTAAAATTAAATCTCACAGCTTGTCTAAAAGCCGTTACAAACGAAATCCTTTTATCAGTTTATTTATCAAAGTGATTAAGTCAAGGCGGCCATTTTGAAAAAAAACTCAGGCACAAACGAGCCGTCAGTCAAAATTTGAAAAGCGAACATGAAAGTTTAACAGCACTTGAAAGGGCAAAGGTCTTTAAAAGAAAGGAATTTAAATAAATACGTAAGTACATCACTATGTTGGGAGAGATATTTTGGAATACTGTGAGGTGACTTTTTAGTTCGGAGTTTTTCATTTAATTCGTTATATTGATGTCACATAACAGAGGTTAAAATGGTTGGATATGTAGACATAGATATTTGAACATACCTTAAGATAAGCTGCCAAGAAACTTAAAGTATACGATTGTTTTCACTAGAGCTCACTACATAAGTTACCTAACTACAAACAAACATATATACAAAAACAAAAAAACAGTTGAAGTACTCCACTACATCACACTACATCGCTGTCATCTGAAACGTGTCCTGAAGACTGGTATACTTACTTCACAGCAGATTTCAAGTAGAATTTTCAATCTCAGTAAGTTGTTAATAAATAAAATTACACTTTAATTCAAAAAGCTCATTGAAGAACTTCAATTTCACCTAACAGCACCAATATTGTAAAATAAAATACCAATCTTCAAAACAAAAAAGGCACGAACTTTTTCTCCATACAGGTTTTCCAATCTCATTATGACGTCCGTTTTCCAGCGACCAATTAGCTCGGGTATAAAAAAACACGTTCTATCGCTGGGTAAACATCATTGGTGTTTGTGTCGGCGCTAACCCGGCGAGTCGTCGATCGTGTCCAAACTTATTACAACACACCTCGTTGAGATACCACCGAACATGGTAGCGGAAAAAATATACGGTCATATGGTTAATATGACGCTCGATAATTTGATTGGGCGCTTGAGAAATATTTTTATGCTTTTTTTACACAATTTGAGTTGTCATTTTAACTAAGTAGTTACTTTTATTAATGAGAAGCGAATGTTAAGGATGTTATTTGAAAAAAAATTGCTTACGCTAGTCGGCGCCGGCGGTGAGTGCTCGATTTTTTTATCAAGTATCAAAAATATCAAATTGCAAAGGGTAAATGCGTAATTTGTATTTTTTCGCCACACTGTCAAAACAACCTTTGATGTTTGATCTGAAAATATCTGTGTGATTGATCAAATATAATATTTCTTATTATAAAATATAATATTTCTTATAAAATACATTTGATTGCTTTCTTTCATCTTCTGTGATCTTTTTGGCAGATCCTAATCTATCATGAGCCGGCCCCAAATCCTAATCTATCTTTAGCTACGTTGCGTCTGCGCAAAGTTAATAATTTTTCTGGTCACTTCTATCTTTGTCATCTAACAGGCTTCAATATAAAGTACCGACTTTGAACTTTTCTGTTTCTTCTTTTTTTCTTTCAAAACATTCTCAACATCAAAGTATTGAAAGGCAACTCAAAATATTGAATCCGCTTCGGAATCTTCTATTAAGTAGGAACGATGGAGAAGCCTGCTCTATTTGATCGGCTTTAGAATCTTTCGATACGACGGAAAATCCGAAAGTTCAGAAATCTGATTGTCCTAACAATCATTATACAAATACAACAACAAAGTTAGCCACAAGCCACAATATTTGATCGGCTTTCAAATCTTCCAATACATCGGAAAACATTATGAAATTTTACCCGTTAAAGACACTAGTATCAGTGAACCTACTACCAAATCAGTTGAGAGTAAACAAGCAACATCTTAACACCCACGGGAGGGAGGTACCTCCTCAGTACCGAAGCACGGAGGCCGTGATTACTCCTTTGACGTGCCGATGCCGCCTCAGAGATGCAAAATAGAGTTCAAAACAGCCGCCCGTGATGATTGTTATCGCTGTTTATCACTTTCCAACTACAACGAACTATTATAATGATTATCGAGACGATTTTAGTATGTGTGCTTGTAATGGGCGAGTTAAGTATGTGAGTTTGTGTGGCAATACTGGCAAATGGAGATGGGTATCTGGCGATGGGGATGTGGGAAATGTTGCTAAGTTATTTGGGAAATTTTAGGTTTAGTGCTTAATTGTCAATAGTAAAATAGTGGGTTTTTTGAAAGTTAAACAACGATTTGAAATAAAATTCACTGATACGATATGTAAGAGTAGAGCCGTAGATAACATTAAATGCATTAATTTCCAAATCTTCAAAGTTACCGATATGCAACATTTGAGAAAACCAATGCTACCACAACAAGCAAGACACATTAACAATTTACTAAAGAAGTACATACACATCTCTCATAAAATAAATATGAAGAAAATCTAAAACCCATAACACAAATACATTACTACAAAATCATGGCAAAGCAATAATAATTACGAACAGGCGGACGGCAATACGATCTGACTAGTCAAGTGTTCACTAGTCACTAGTCAGGCATTACACGTACGTCTGGACTTACATGTAGGGTTGCCATATTTCCGAAATTTTTCAACATGTCCGGGAATATAGGTCATCGTCCGGAATTTGGGAAGAATTCTAAGAAATCGGGAAATAACAAGAGAAATGAAAAGTCAAATAAACTTCAACACAACTAATGTTAGTACTAAAACATGGCAAAGCAAAGTAATTACGTACAGTTGGTCAGCGATACGATCTGACTGGTCAAGTGCTCACTAGTCAGGCATTACACATGTCTAGGCTTACATGTAGGGTTGCCATACGTACAGAATTTTCCGGATACGACCCGTAATTAATGCGGAAGGAAAGTAAACTATCCGAAATTTCAATAAAGACGAAGAAGTGACAATTATTTTTTTTTTGTAAAAATCATAACAATCAACACTCATGTAATATCATTCCAGAAAAATCTTATTTTCGCTTCACTTTTATTCAATTTAAAAAACGAATCCACGACATAATATCATACCGGATTTTTTCTTATAATGTCCGGTAATTTTCTCAGGATTTTTTAATCATTTTTTTTTTGTTATTTTCTGGTTACCCTATACAGATGCGACACGACCCGTTATCGAGGACACTAGGCATGTACACACCCTGTCTCTAGTAATTACAGACTAACATCGGTACAAAATTATCGTAAACATAAATGTACAGTAGTAATGAGCATTGGTTTCTCGGATAAAAAGACGGGATTCGTTGATAATTCTACAAGCTTTTAGTTAGTACCACATTTTTATTATTGGTAGACTGTAAGACCACAATCTCACGAGATAGTAAGTGATGATGTGGTTGACGATGGACCACGTTCGCTTAAAAGTTAACTTTTTCACTCTTGACTGAAAACCCTGTGGAAAACCCCCAAACTATAGCTTTTAGGAAACACAGACTTCGACAGAGAATTTTTCGTTTCATTTGTTTTGGTTTCAGGTAGGTCAATAATTACTGCCTAGTGTAGGAAAGTATCCGAATTCAATAATTATTATTTTAGGACCAAATTCATTTCATTAAACTCATAGGATACTTAAAATAGGGTAAGGCTTTGTCTAGCAACAGACACCTGGGGCCTAACCACCAACTCTTAAAGCAGTATTACTTCAATATAACTTCCAGTGGGGAAGAGACGGAGCTATACAGGACGTATAGCTCCGTCTCTTTCCAACTTGAAGTAGTATGAAAGTAATACTGCTTTAAGGTTGGTGGTTTAGGCCCTGTAAGTGCAACTTTCTAAGGGATTTGCTGCCTAGATATTAGAGACAAAATTGAAATGCCTTGGACTGACATTTCACTGAAGTCATTAAAACTGAGACAGTTGGCAGGAGGATTATAAGACTTACTTTAAGTCTGGCATTGACAATATACAAGACAAATAAAAGTATAGGCGTGCAGTTTAATTAAACAGCTCTAAGATAGTGATTCTATAAAAATAACTTCGCACCAAGACTTACTTGAAGTCATAATTCGGGATATTTTCTATCCCGAACTATCTATTATCTATCTATCTATCTATTTAATTGTTATTAATTAAAAAGGTCATAAAAATGGGGTATACTATCAGTGTGTTGTCATGTATGAAATAGTTCATTTTCACAAATACTGATTTTAAAAAAGAGTGAGCATACAAACGAAAGCTTGTATGTTTCAAGTATTTTCCGTGAAAGTCACACCTTGGGCTCTAGACAAGTTACATTCTGTCAACGGTAGCGTGGCGAAGGCGATTGTCAATATGTCAAAAATGTATGGGATTGACAGATGCTATCGAAATGTCACGTGATCAAATTCCTACATTTTGGCATTTCGACAGTCACATTCGCTAATTGAATGGCAATGTCTAGGGCCTCTTATAGAGGTTTGAATTTTGTAATTCGAAGCATTTAGATGCAAAATGGAGAAGTTCACCGGTCACATGCACTCGACTTCATTAAAATATCCAAAAGAGATTGGATTGAGATCGTTGTGATATTTCCTGATTACAATCAAGTCATCTTGGTTATTTCGTTGTTTGGTGACTGGTGAATCGTTTAAGTGAATTTAAAGATTAAGATTACAGAAGCGAGTATCACCGGAATCTTGTTTGTAATTGAGAATATCAATATAACTACAGAATCGTATCAGGAGAGGTCAGTACAACCATTGACTATGGTTTCTTTAGTAGCAAATATGATAGTTTTAATAAGAGGCTTCAGACATTCGACCAGAGGGCCAATCCTAAAATTTTTTAAGCAATATTCGCATATTTCTTATCAGTCCAAAACTTAAACTCCAACTCAACTCGAACTCCTACTCCATCGGAGCTTGTCATAAGTTGAAGTTTTTGCATTTGTTTACTCATCTCTCGAGTACGAAAACGTCAATTAGACAAGCTTTCATTGACATTCTCGTGCTCATGCTGGAGTTGGAGTTTACGTTTTGGAATATGGGCCTTAGGCTTTTTGACAGATTGCGCCTGACATGCCAATGCGTACGTTTGATTAAAAATTTGTAGAATTGGCACTTTGGATAGTGATCGCCTAATACCTAATCACACAAATGTATGAAATTGATAAACGCTACCGATATATCACGTGATCCTCCCCTTACGTTATGGCACTTCTAAAATCGCTCATAGAATCATACTATGTCGAGAGCCTGACTAGAATTATTCTTATACTAATTAAAACATCGCAAAAGCTCCTATTTCATGCACTCAAAAGTCAACCAACTACAAAATCTAGCACCTTCTAACCATATTGCTCGACGGAGGCACACTGAATCGTTTAAAATTAATAAATCAGCGTCGTAAACTCCCTAGCTCGTATCACCATTCGTCATGGACATCGCCCATAACGCTCGCTACACACTATTTCAGTTTTACACGCCATTGTAATTTGTTATAGAACTTTGTAGTAAGTGAATTACTTCGGCTGCCGGTGTGATGTACCCTCGAGGTATTATACCGATAACGCACGCTTTTCCTACTGAAGGCTGAAGGACAGGGAAATTCTAAATTCGAATTAATTCTATTCTGGATTCGTAGCTTCAAGCAGTCTGTGGGATTTTCATATATTAGATTTAGTAAACTTCATGATTCATAATTCGAGATCATTTCAATCCATCGTCACTAATTGAAGTCTTAGTATCGACTTAAGTGCTGTGTCAAATATGACATAGAATTTGGTGTTCCAAGATCATACGCTCGAATTCTAAATACAAATATAGAAGAGACTGAGTCTGTGGTTTACATCAATTCAAATCAAACTGTCTGTAGAATTTTCTCATAGTAGATGCAGTAGAGATGTGAATCATTGCGTAATAAATCAATAACAATTCGATTGATTAGACGTGGTAGTCGGTAATAAGATTTTGCATGCAACATGCTACCTGTTTCGTGCGAATGTTATTGTTCATCTACCAAAGCAGTGTTGCCAGACTTGCCTACTGTAGTTTAATACGCACGAATCACAAATTAATGTAATAAAAACCAAAACGGTATTCCGATTTGTAATATTAAATGCCATATCCCAAAAAGGCTAATCCTGTGTAAGTAAAACGTGTCGATATTTAAAGTGTAAAATTAAGAATCGAGATAAGCATCATTCGATTCGGGCATCTGTATAAATCGGTGCGGGGTTCGGGGTGCGGGGAGCAGGCAGGCTCGTTATATAAAGTTTATGGCCCGTTTACAACGCTTGTTTTACATACAATTGAGCCTTTTCTTATAGTTGCGATGTAAATAAACTGGTTATCTTGTCCTTTGTTAGATGCGTGATGCTGCGTCTGCGCCTCGATCGAGGATACGTGGGTAACTAAAGTACATGCAAGTATGAGATCGGGAGATTTGAAATTAAAATTGTTACTAGCCAACTAAGTTTCTATTATTATGGGGCAAGACATATAATGTGGATGGATGGAGAGGGAGAGGGAGGCCAAAAACAAGATGGATGGATTCTGTATGGAATGATATGAAAGAGAAGGGAGTCAGTGATAGCATGACGGGTAATAGAACAGAAGGGCACGAAGAAAACGTGCTGCGCCGACCTCAAGTAATATGGGATAAGTGTAGAAGATGATGATTTGGTAAGACACACTAGCAGATATTAGGTGATACGTGTGTTTCAAATTGATTGGAGTTATCTTGTCTATACAATCAGTTCTTGAAGCAGTTGAGTGTGTGAGCTGTTATAACACTTTCCGGGAGCCTATTCCATGTTTTTACGCTTACGACTCAGTTCGACTAGAGTTACGTCAAAGGCTTCTTGCCTAGATAAAGTTGTCCAAACCATTTTTTTTTATTATTGATAGGCACGCTTGCTTGCTTGCTTGACCGCTATCTCACCTGATGGTAAGCGATGATGTGGTCGAAGATGGAGCACGCTTGCCTAGAAGTAACCTATTCACACTTGACTTAAAGACTCCCAGGTTGTAGCTATCAGGAAACACAGACTCTGGCAGGGAATTCCACTCTTTATTTCTGAAGAAGGCATTGGACGTTACCAAAAGCATATCCGAAACGCACAGTTGTATAAAACAGTAACCAAATAAACAATTAAATGTTTCTTCTTTTGCTTAATTTGTAACTGTAAAGGGAAAGGTGCGAAAACATGGAGTCTTTAGCTTTTTTTTAATTTAACAGTTAGCAGAAACGGGCATTTCAATTGAGAATTTAAACTCAGCACCCCTTCGGTCCAGATAATACTGTAAAACTAGGACTAGACCTTAAAACCTAGTTAACTTTCGTACTACTATAAGGCTAGGTCTAGCTAAAGTGCTTATAACATCATAACTTAATTTTTTTTAAGGACGGGTAATCATCAAATGACTCCTACCTCTCTGGGTGGTGTGGAGGGAGTGTCGGACTCTTACTGACTAAAACCCATCCGTGTTCCTCCTAATGCCCTTTGCGTTCCAGAACCGCGGTGACTCTTTCGAACAAATTCCGCAACCCTGGCAGGTGGAATCCTATGGATAGGTTTGATCACAATCTCACCTGATGGAAAGCAATTTTGTAGTAGACGAAGGAGCACGCTTGCCTAGAAGTAATCTATACACTCTCAGGTCACATTTCGACAGGGAATTCTACTCCTTTGTTGTATGCACAAAGAAAATATTCCCGAATCTTACTAATTCGACAAAATCAATCAACATTCGGAAAAAAACTTTCCCCAAAGACAGATCTTCCCAAAAATACTACTTACACAATCGTAATTCTTACAGTAATAATGTAATTTGTAGCGCTGTTACATTATCTCTTTTCCTCATATGGACAGCTTTATGGTGTGAAGGGAACGGCGATGGGAGTCAAAGGAGAGATAGCGGGTGGACGCAGGTATCCCTGAGTAGATGCATCTGCTTAGCGGGGCCACGTGGAACAGGGAATGCGGAGGAGTGGAGAAGCTTAGATTGAACATTTTTTTCTTACTACCAAAAACAATTGTGTGAAAACAAGCATTGTTCATCTCTAAAGAGTTTAATCTTTAGATGAAGATGAAAGATGATTGTTTTCACATTTTCACAATAATTTTAGTTGCGTGACGCAGCGATTAGCACAATATTATATGCTGAAGATATTTCAGGAGCTAATAAATCTAGTCAAAAAGTAGGCCGAAATAAACAATTACACTACCCACAATATTTTTTAAACAAGCTATATTTATTTCGTCAGTAACAGGGCGCCTAATTTTGATGATTGACTGACATATTTATTTTAACTCCATTCCGTGCCCAAACAATACTCTACTGAACAAATATTTCACACCACGAACTGATAGATCGAATCAAAATATAGCACAAACATAGATATGGCACGCACGCACACGTAAATACAGCGGGTATTTTTATTTTATCATAAACATGTCCAAACATCGCCCTGTCCGGCTCCAAAACATGGCGGCATTTAGAACGCCCGTTTAAATTACGGCCGGCGGGATTTCTCCTTACGATCAATAAATCAATAAATATATACGGCTAAGCCTGTCCGTCCGACGGACATTAATGGAAATCTGTGTTTGTTTAGGACGCGATCCTCGTTTGTTATTAAACGGAAGCTTCAGCTCAACTTCCTTTGCTATTTTAGAAATTATGATTTACTTGTAACGACAATGTGTTTAATGGCTTCCTAGCCGTGAGGCGGGTTAGTGGAAACATTGCTTTGCAACGGCAGTCTAACTTGTTGCTAGTGGGCGGTGTGCGAGCTTTCATAGCTACGAATTGTGTGGGTATGTTAGGTAAAATTTGTTCTTGTAATTGAATTCTTGTGTGAGGTTTGTCGATCCCTCTAACAAATGTGATGGTGATAATCCGTAATGGTGACTAGTCACTAAAGTTTCGTTTCAAGGCGACATGGCAAACCACCAATACCTAAACCTGTCTTACCAAATTCGAAAAGAAAGGATGTTTTCAGGCGACTTTTTACAATAACTGTCCCCGGCACCGCTGCACCGGCACACACAACTACTGTTCAAAAACAGCCGGCTCCAATAAATTACGCGTTTTTTTCGCCGCCAGTGCGGCCGTACGGACGGCAAAAAAGTCTACCTGCTCCCCGAAACCCACACAATGGTTCCCCGACCATTTATTTGGGCGAGCGTCGTAACATTTCACGTTTTCGTATTCGGAAAAAACGAACAAACTTGCACACAAAGAAATCTTTGCATTTTCGGGGAACAAAGTTAACCTTGTATGTTAGAATATAAATCAGTTAACGAGACATCGGACGCAGTTAAAAGAAAAGGAATTGAGGGACACATTAGTTTTATGGTGGTCTTTGTCAAATCGTTGAGCTAATGGAAAACTAGGAGTAACGGAATCTTTGATGATTTCGAAACGGAATGTATCTTAAAGTACTACTAATTAACAGCGCAGTGTTTGGTTGTGTTCATGGTGTCAAAATCAACCGTGAAAGCTTTTAAGATGCACAGAACTTGTACAAGACAACGCGGGCGCAAGCTCGTTTAGAAGAGGAGGCGCTAAATGACGCACTGTAGACGTATCCGTTGAGGTAACCACGAGTTTTGAATTTGGAATTTGTGTAATCCAAAGATCAGGCTGGAAAGAAAAATATAAAATGGCTGTAGCAGTGATGGATAAAATATTCTTTCTAGAGAAAATTCAGAGAAGAATACAAATTTATAAACAAGATGATGTCACCGAGCACACAAGTGGACGACTATCTGCAGCCCAATAACATTGTTTCGAACGTTTAGTCACATTACGCGGTCATCAGTTTCCACTGACCGCGTAGAATGCAGTGCTGTGGTCATGCTAAGAGCTGTGACGCCACCACTGGGGAACGTTCCTGAGAGAAGCTACTGATGACAACCATAGAACACAACACATGTACTATGCAGAAATTGATAGCTGTATGATGACATGATGAGGCAGTGGCTAAGTTCGCGCTGGGAAGTGGGAAGTCTTGAATTGAAATGCATTCTGTAATGGGATGATGGAATCACGAAAATAGTGGGTCTAGTCTAAGGCTAATGATATAACCGACGACAAGAAGAAATAAAAAAGCCTACTCGTAAGCCCTGATCAGCAAGAAAATTAACAAGTATGGTAAATTCAATGTGCAACTCCACATTAAATTATTCATCAATAAACTTCCATAAACCAGTACGGAGATAACCAGAACAGCTATCGATAATAAGCTTATTACCATAACTGACTATACGCATTAACAGCAATTTTAAAATTCCACCAGACTACCCAGTTTCCCCGAGGCGGACGGGTAGACAGATAATCGACTATAATTATATGGTTATCCATCATCTAAAACCAACAAACGAGGAGATCGGCCACCCACTGCACATCTCGACCCAGAGGAACAAACTTCTGACAGGGGAACATAGGAAGGGTCGAAATGTGGTCGGAAAAGACAGAAACATGATCCGACGTCTTTCAAAATACTCAGATAAAACGCAAGTAGTAAAAGCGGAATGATTGAAATGTATGTGACACACATTTCAAAAGATCTTTGTACCTGTATAATGTCTAAAACATCAAACATATATCACTGAAATGAATGCCACCGTTGAATGAATGAACAGTTGAACACTACTCTAAACTGTGCCAGATTGTCTACAAAAAACAACGTCTTAAAGCTTTCATGAAACTCTGAAATAGATACTGTAAAAATACTTCCAGACACCCACAAAATCTGAAGTAAAAATAGAAAGTGACAGTCATTCATGATCGTAACGTAGTGACGGGGAACAATGGGCGGCGATATGATCGTGGCAGGCGAGCCCGGGACCAGTTCTTGTATCTGAGCCGTGAATCGCGGCTAACAAGCCCGCTTGGTGCACCAACCGAGATAACATAATGTTTCTTGTAAAATAACTTTGCTTTAGGAGACGCAAGCAGCATTTCTTATGACTTAACTTCGAGATAAAATATTTCTACAATAATTTTCCTGATCTCGTCAGGGGTCTGAGAGATAGGCGGAAATTATGTGGTTGGATAGCTGGATTAGCGTTTATATTTGTATATGGCTCTCAGAAATCTTATCTCTTGAAAAAACATGGCTTGCAATGCAACTATGCGATGCTCTTCCATGCGGCGTATCAACAATGTTATAATGCTTCCACTGCCAGTTTCTTAACGCTATCATCTCCCTCATACAATAAACATGAGATTATCGATGCATGATGCAATAAACTTGATAATTGGAGTAACAGAAATTATGCTTCAAAAGAAATTGGACTACGGGCTTACGCAACAAAATTCTTGTTATTTTTTTTACTACCCACATAGCTCCACTCACAATTCTGTATATACTATTTGTACCCAACAAAGCGTGTTCCAATAATGAGGATCGCTCGATACGATCTCGGCTGTGCTGCGCCCGCGCCGATCAGAGAGCCAGATATGCAGAATCCTCGCTCCTCGGCTCCTTTGTAATCCGGCCAGGGTAAACACCGATTTGTGGCTCCGGCGACCCATCTCACCGCACGAGCAGTGTTTTTCTAGCTCAAAATCAAATCACCAAAAAAAATTGAATCATGAGTAATCATGACGAGTCCCTCCTCTACTACATATTAAACGATTTTGCATCGGAACGATCAAAG
Organism: Melanchra persicariae; assembly: GCA_947386135.1. Classification (NCBI taxonomy): domain Eukaryota; kingdom Metazoa; phylum Arthropoda; class Insecta; order Lepidoptera; family Noctuidae; genus Melanchra; species Melanchra persicariae. The sequence goes on from OX376664.1 coordinate 13,961,856, forward strand.
AGCCCGTAATAGAATTTATAGCCGGCCTATAAAAAGACAAGTGACTTCTCAAAAATGCGTTTTTTATAACAGTGATTCTCGAAATGATTTTATTGGCTGCCATAAGCGGCTCTACTTATTAGCTCGTTACAATATTGCATATTATTTTTTTACTATATGATGAAAATTACAGCAAATTGTTACTTTAAATACAAAAACAACTATCGGATCCATTTCGTCATTCCATATCGCGGTTCTGCCGGGTTGGTTGGTTGTTAAACATGAAAATTATTCTGCCAGCGCAAACTACGGTGATTACATATCAGGCGGGCCGAAGCCCGAGGGAAGCGCGTCTCTCTCGCTTATTGCCAGATGATTGAAGACCCCGCCGCCTACGACGCACTCCTTTCTGGCACGAGAGCGAGACGGCACCGCCTCCTGTCTTGAGACGAAGCAGGATAGCGACAGCTCAGCATCTGATTAGCATCCCAATTACGGTGCGGGCGCGCAGCGGGATCGAATCTTCCACCATAGTGTTGCACCACAACATTTTCAGCAGGAGTTTTATCGATATTTTCAATGTTGATTTAGTTGATTATCAAAAAGTTACCGAACTTTAGTGTATGACAGTAATGATGTCTACTACAAAGGCAACTTAGAGACTCGAAAGTTGTGATGCAGCAACGTCAAAATGAAAATATGGCCTGTAATAATATTTACAATACGTTGTAGCTTAGCCGCGCTGTCGGTTGTCAATGTTATCTCTAACAACAATCACAGCTGGGTTATTGATCGATAATAAAATGTAATAACGAGTGGCAGCCCTATTAACGAGAATGGCGGCGCGAGGCGGGGCGCTGTCGTGTCGAGATTACATCGACGCTGCACGGAAATTTTAAATAAACAAGGAATTATGAACCGACCCCAGATTATACACCTTGGTATTGACCAGCAACGGACGGTAACTAGAGGAAATTACCGCTCCGACAATTATTTATAAGCACCGCACCTACCTGCAACGGCTTATGAGTTTTATGCTTTTACTAAATTGCGGAAACTGCGCTACTTATTGAAAAGTATCGAACACTAGTAATAAGTTAATAACATGTAGGCATCGTGACTTTCTATTCCGCAATAGACATTACCTATTATGGGGTCCACGTACATAATTAGAGATTGCAAATTACAAGAACACAATGCTACGAAAGCGCAGTGTCGGAGAAAATCTAATAGCAACTGCGTTATGAAACAACAGTTGGAATGCATATTATGTTTATTGCTACATCCGTGGTATTTCGTCTACCTAAATGAAAATAAAATTACTGTTATTTCAAGCACAGAAAACTTGCAATTTGAATTCTTTACACAAAAGCTTTTATGTTTACAGGCATGTCTACAAAGCAAGCGCTTACATGAATATTACTTGCGTTAAGTTAATTTTAAGTTAGTTTTGTTAAATTAGCATTTATTTAATTTATGTGGACAAGAGGATGTTTGAGATCCCTTGGGGGAATTGGTTTTTACTTAAAAAGAAAAACTGCAAATTGGTTTCAAACGTAAAAAAGCTTTAGGAGACGCTAAAATCGACCTGAAAATTGAAAATCCGATTGCTGTTAAGGTAGGAACATGCTCAAATATTGACTGGTCTCGAACAAATGATAAAGGAGCGCGTCCACAGCATAAGCTCACTGCTCCGGCGCATGAATACAAAACCAATTTGACGTTTCTCATTATACTGCGACCACAATATGCGCCGCAGTCGCTGGACTAACTAGTTCCGTGCTGACCGATCTGTTATTATGTTAATAGGGCTAGTTTAGGCTGGGAGCATGGAGCCTTCGGGCCTTGCCCCACGTACGCTGCAAACAATTAAACCGGCCTCTTTCATGTGTCAATAAAACGCGATAACTGTTTGTAATTGATGCTATAACTGGCGCTGCGATGGTTACGCACATTGTTACTGAACGGTGAACAGTCGTTGACTCGGTTCGATTGTTAGTAGGGCCCTAGGGTGCCTGCCAGAGTTGCGGACTATGTTCGAAAGAGTTACCGCGGCCCTGGAAAGCAAGGGCACTAGGAGGAGCACGGATGGGTTTTAGTCAGTAGGAGTCTGACACTCCCTTCCGCTCTGCCCAGAGCGGGAGAAGTCATTTGATGATTTCCCATCCATAAAAAAAAAAAAAGGGCCCTAGGGTGCCGAGATTCATTCCTGTCAGACAGTACTTGGATACTTCATAGCTTGTTAACACAAAAAATGTGGTTTTATGTTAAGGAGGAAGCGCCAGGGTAACCCGCGAAATTCAAAATTTCTTACGTTTTTTGCAATTTGCACTATTTGCAGGTCAGTGTCAGGTTGTATCTTGGTCAAAATATGATTCGCGGCCGTAGCAAGAATGTATAAATAGAATTATTATAATCATTAAAATCATCAATACAACTCTTTCAGTTAGAATTGATGACAAATGTATTATTTTAATTCTTAACTGAGTAAGTTGTATTGATGATTTTCATGATTATAACAGTTGATTTTCTTGAATCCAAAAGAGATATCCGTCCAACTTTTTTCCAATGGCATTTGTCATTCAATATCTTGACCAAGATCAGTATTCATGACTGTAATAAAACTATGATAACCAATAGCATCGGCGTGAATGGATACGCGGATTATATTACCAAGGCGATTGATTGATTGCGTGAAATCCTCGATAATGAATGATGTTATTTACAACTTCCAATATCTCCTCCTGATCTTATCTCAGATACAATAATCTACGCACTTAAACACTGAAATGGAAGCAGTAGTTACTTCTATTTCGTTTATTATTGACTAGCTTTCGCTAGTGACTTGGTTCGCGTGAAAGTCGAAAATGAGAAAGCGGAGAAGTATCCTATCTCCTAATCCAGATCAAACGTTGAGGCTGTATTGATAAACAAACATGCAAAACTCCAAACATTTATATATCCAAACATACAGATGCGCCATGGTACATAATATTTTAGTTTGTAGTTTTCTTTCAATTTGAAGTCATTCTCGGTGTAATATTAAGTAGGTATATTATTGTTATAATAAATACAGACTTCCATTAAACATATTAGTAGGAGAGGAATATCAATATTTTCTCACTAAAAATGTCCGGACTAAGTTCAACACCGCCAAAGAACACCGACGTCATATAAATCACCGGGAAATTATCATAACGAGTCAGTTTTGTAACGAAAATGTGGCTTTCTAAGAAATTAATAATGTCCGCTATAAACTGAGATTTACTGCTGTTATGGGCGTGTGTCCTCCTTAAATATTAGATGCGTGTGTGTATGTTCTATGTCAGTGGTTCCCAACCTATGGTCTGCTGTATGGTCCGCGAAAGTTTTTAAATTTCAATCTTTTGTTCCCTAAAATATTAAAGATAAAAAATATAAAGTAAATATTGTTAAAAAATCTTACGATTCCTGGTATATTATTTAAGCCCTTGCCGCCTGTGATACACGGCCCTCCGAACATGCATCTAACATTGTTCTACTTATGTTATAATCTAAGATTTATTATTCTGTTGTACCAATTTGAATTTGAAATCTACCTATATATGATGTAAGTTTATTTTTAGATCAACAGAGTTTGATTGACTTCTTGATTTCTGGTCCCTGCCAGCAACAATGAAATCAAAGTGGTCCCGATTCAAATAAAGGTTGGGAGCCACTGGTGTAGATAGCGGTGGCGTGACGAAATTGGAATCGAGGATACACTAATGCCTTTAAATTTGGCAGCGGTGATGACTGGTCTAATGATAAACTCTGAAATGTAGGTGCATTAGGTTGATCTTTAGCATAGGTGACGATTGGTATGCCAGTTCAATCCGCCAATACCTAGATGGAAAACTGAATTCGATTACACGTTTGCTTTGATCAATATGACCAAAATGAAGCTAGCTATAGGATCTAGAGAATACTGACCGAATGCCGATGAGAATAAACTCCGCAGAGTCAAGCTAGAAGAGCTGGAAAAGCTTGTTAAAAGGAGCTGTGTTGGCGTTTTATAAGCGTAGTACACATTCGGTGAGTTTTTCTTTCTTTCTTTTAAGCCCACGGGGAAAAACCGTAAGTTTATGACGTGTTTTTATTTTAGCTTGAGTAGAATCAGCACCGCTTGAACAGAAGATCAAGATGAACTTTCAGAATACTGATTCCAAGACTTCTGGAATGCCTGAGAGATCCTTCTCGACAAAACAACACGGCATCAACCTCGCCGGAACGTTAACGTTCGCAAGGTGAGTGATTATAGGTTTAATAACCTTAAAACAAGTCGCGAATTTGCACAATAAAGAGATAAAGCTACTTTAAATTGCAGATTAATTGCAACTTCTCATTGTACTGATGAATAGACGTGTTGCGGCTTTGATATCAGTAACGGTTTGGTATAATAAGATTGTAAACTTGGACTTTTGAACGTGTTCCGCAACACGACAGTTCTATACAAAATTATGTTAGTTCCAAGCAAAATTAAGTTCCCTGCCAGGGTTGCGGAATTTGTTCGAAAGAGTCACCGAGAACGCGCAGGGCATTTGGAGGAACACGGATGGGTTTTAGTCAGTAAGAGTGACACTCGCTTCCGCTCCACCCAGAGCGGAAGAAGTCATTTGATGATTTTCCATCCTAAAAGAAAAAAACAACCTATAAGTTAAAGTAAAGTTAACATCATTGGAATGTTAACTATACCTACTTGATCTTTTAGTTAGTTTTCTAACTGATGTTAAAAAAATAATGCCCCAACGAAGTTTCAAAGGGGAGCTTTCAAAACTAATGATCCTTGGAATAGGAAAATTATGTGGGTCTACAGGCACATATCCTAGCACAGGATATTTATATTTATCTTTAGCAATTGTTTAAATTCAATAGCTATTATAACTGTAATTGACTTAACTGCTAATAGCATATAATAGCCCGTAAACGTACCTACTCAACCTTAACAAATATTATTACATCGTAGGTAGGTACCTACCCCATGATTGTAGAAAATTCAATTAAGTACTTGGAACCCTTACAGGAATCAAAGTACACATAGCCAATGGTACTTGAATGTCAACCATTCAGAATGTCAGGCTCTCTCAATTAAAACCAAGCCGTTGGTAATAAAGTATTAAATATATATGTCGTAGGATAATTTGATACTTTGAATCTTCGCGGAAATCCTAGGGGTTTTGCGAAAACGCGGATAATTAGACATAAGCGAAAAATTATCAATTAGGGCACCCCGACTCGGACAGGTTAGGTTAGAAGGGGATGGCGGGGTCAAGTGAGAGAGCGTAGCGAGCGAACAGACCCCGCCATCACCTTCGTGGTTATTTTTTTTTTTCGCAAGAATCCTGACTTTGTCCAGTAAGATTTGATAATTTTTCGCCTATGTCTAATTATCCGCGTTTTCGCAAAACCCCTAGGATTTCCGCGAAGATTCGAAGTATCAAATTATCCTATGACATATACAAATTGAAGCACGCACGTAATTGGTAAACGTTACAAACTTACAGTAAGATAAATGTTTTCATAGTTCATTTTAATTTCCCCATTCGTCTATAATGTCAAACAATATGATGTGGGGCTAAAGGTTCAAACTACAGAACTTACAATCGTTAAGGATGTCATTTTTACCGCTTACAATCCCTACTAATATTATAAATGCGAAAGTAACTCTGTCCGTCTGTCTGTTACGCTTTCACGCTAATACGGCTGAACGGATCGTCATGAAATTTGGCAGATACATACCCTGTGATATGGAGAAGAACATAGGCTACTTTTTACGCGATAACCGCCATCCACGCGGGAAGATCCAGCAACAACAGCCAGTGTGCGTGTGGACAACAGCCAGTTGTAACATAAATATAATATTCTTCATGAAAAGGATAACACAACTAGTGTTTCGGCGACACACCGGTGTGTCGCGAATTAATCGCGAATTTAATGTTTATTTACATATACATAAGATTTACTTTATATTAGGGAATTTTCACATGTTGGGCCCGAGTGGTTAAAGCAATTAGTAAACTATTCAAAGAATCAAGTTGCACTTTCTTAAACGTGTTATGATTTCGAAAAATGTCTTCATTAGCGCATTGGTTTCGCAAGCAAGAACAAAATGCATTTCTGGAATGGCTGGAATATGTTCGTCAGCCGGCATTTCTTTTTTAATTGGGAAATCTGAGACAGGAGCAAATTTTTCAGTTACTGACGAACTTTATAGTTTGCTAGTTTTTGCTGACTAAGTACTGTAGGTATATGGCTCTACCATTTTTTACGGTAACCGATACAAATACCTCATGGTCTACGGATGATAGCTTTTACAAAAACCTAGCAGCACATTATGTTTAATGTTCGCCGCAAGAAGTCGATCGCCAATATTTCTCAGATACCAATCATTGGATCGCAACTGCAGTATGGGTACTTAAACCAATATTTATGTAGAAACGCAAGACGGCGAGTTTTTACTGCACCATGTCGCTTCAGATTTACAAGCTTTTTATTACCGCCCCATTGTATCTTACCGCTCCAAGAATAAGATTTATATTTGAAAATCAACAGATCGTTTGCTTTGCAGACTGTTCAGGGCTAGTTTTTCTGTGTCCTCGTCAACTAAATGTATTTTGTTACAACCACGTGAAGCTTTACAGCTGCGTCTTATTATTTTTTGTGGAAGACGACCATAACTCATTTCCTATGCAGTGAAAATGTCACTTTATACGACAAAATGAATGGGCAAGATATTCTTAGAAGTAATTGTCTCATAATGGGCTCGGCACTGTGACAGTAAAGTATAACATCGTCCTAATTTAAATTCCGGTTTAATTTGAGCTTATGTAATGTTACGCAGCCTTTCTGAGTTTGATGTTTGTCCTTCTTTGAACTGTGTATAGTGTAAGGTGCGTTAAACTTGCGAGGCTAGGGCGCACGTACACGAGCCGTGTTTCGTCGCTCCGGCCGGCGCGGGCGCAGCGCTCTCCTCGCCTTCCCGTGATTTATTGGTCCTCGTTTATTTTATTTCCCAATTCGTTTTAGTTTACAACCTCGATGTTCCTCTATCGTTCTCTAAGGAAATAGTCTTACACCGAAATGGTGGTGATTTATCTTCTCACTGTTATGTGAAATTGAAAAATGGAAATGTTGCTTTCCTGTCTAAAAGGTGGTTTTAGAAACATTTGGATTTAGAATTTTAAGTGTTAATTAATTTTAAAAAGAAGATTACTTAGTATCCAAGAACTAGAAGTATTTACAACGTTGGAATCGGCATCCAGTCTAACAGCATGGAATTGCGGATTATCCGCATTCGTCGCGGAATTCAGCAGCTATTACGCAAGTCCGATATCACAGAAGCTACAGTTAACATTCCAGCGCAGCATTGTCAAGTGTTTGTCTTGTTCAAGATTTTAAGCGATTTCGTAACGGCAGCGACCTAGACAAAGAGCTAGTTCCATTTGAGTCTAACCGTTTGAAAGCATGACTTATTTATTACTAAGAAAACAATAAGTTTTCCATCTTGTAGAGGAACTTGAACCCTGTTAAGTCCATTCAAGTTGAAATAGCTTTGTGTAAGCTTCCCGGCTCCGGCTACAAACAATGACATAATTTTTGATTTTGTATAACAAAGCGCGAACTGTGAAAGAGTTCGAGGTCTTTGCATTTCTAGTTTGACAAAAGACGAAAGTCGATCTATGCGCTTTTGTACCTTGGCGTTGTATTGAACTTGTTCAAAGCCAAAGCGACAGATTGAAGGACATTATAACACGACAAGTGACAAAACATAATTGATTGTGGACAAACGTCTCTGGGACGCGACGGGTCCATACAATAAGGACAGGTACCCAAATCGGAATCCAAGAAACCCATTGTCCATCCCGCTCAGAGGCGACAATTGTTGCTAATTTTTTTGCCGATCGAATTGCTTGTTTTGTTTGCTTTGCACAGGTACTGGCTGCATTTTTTTGCCAATTTTATATTGGGGTCCCAATTAGGGTCTGCTAAACTGCCAGTACCTACACTACATTGACGTAGGATTCAGCTAATTATTTTTAATATGAGGGTCTAAAACTTAATTACACCAGCATTTTAAAATAAACGTTGATTGACTGTTGTTAATAAAGTTCAGTCAAGCAGTTTATAAGCTGTTACTGTGTTGATTTTAGTTCCACAAACTGGGTGTTGTGACGTTCAGATCAGCCGTTTGAGTAGTCACGGGCACCTAGGGAGTTATGTTAAAAGTAGGTGGATGCTGCAACGCAGCTTTAAGTAGCATCTATAATTTATAGGCCTTCTTAAGTAAATAGAAATATAAAAAGAACTTACCAAACTGACGCAGCGAGTCCGAAGTAATACAGCAGCAGGAAGACCACAGCGCAATTAGGGTTCGCTAATCCATCGTGTGCCAATAGCATGCGGGTGGGTGAGGTGGAATCCTTGGCGCAGCCAGCGGCGGCCCGGCCAGCGGCAGCGCGTACGCCCCAGCCCGCCGCCGCGGCACACCGGCACAGCGCCACCAGCACCAGCGCGCGCTCCCCCGCGCCCCCTCGGTCTCCACAAGCCAGCTGAGCCCCCACAGCCGCCAGGGTGCACGCGAAACTCAACGCCGCCCACGTCGCCAACCACACCTCCGAGGCCTTCCGCTCGCCACCGTCCCACAGCACCTCCGCGTCACAGTACTGCGCGCAGCGTGCTGATCCTCGCACCCACACCCAGTTGTTGGGCTTGATCAGTCTCCTACACGCTCCTCTGCCGCCTGCATTTCCCATATCCAAAGGAACAGTCCCCATAGCCGGCGTGCGCTCTCCAGGCCCTTCCATGCACATATGTTCGTGGTTATTCTCAGCAGGGAATAAGGAACAGTCCAGTTCTGGAGGCCAGAGGAACCCGAAACCGTGCAGCACAGGGTAGCACCTGGTGTACACACTCTCGCACAGACCCCTGCAGGGCCCGATGGGCAGGGCCACCTTGTCGGTGCACATGGGCACGTACACGGAGCACAGGAACAGGTGCAGCTGAGACGAGCAGCCGTACTGCACCAGCGGGCTGAACGTCTGCAGCGTCACGTCGGCGTCCGCCTGCAGCGTGTGCCGCGCCAGGTTCGGCATCCCCGTCTGGTTGTATCCAATGTTCTTGCACATCGCCACTTTAATAGGTTCACATGTCCGCACGGAGGCCTCGGCGGCGACTCCGGTCACTAGGCTCACGGTAAAAACAACAGCCACGATGCACTTCATGTTCGGAGAGGATGTATCCGGCGCGTTACATCAAAGATCGCATTGTAGTCGTGAATGTTTACGCGCGAGCGCCGCGGACGCGCTACAGCGTGCGTGCGTCCCGAGTGGCGTCAACACGGTGTGTGAGCGCGGGACGACGCGGTACCGCGGGGGGACTACCATCAAAAAAAAGGTCCGCAGGTATGCGATACACTGTAGCGGCGGGAAAGGGAGAGAAATGGCCGAGGAGTAGTCCGGTGTGAGTATGTGTGTCCGGAGCGTCCGGCCGCCGGAGTCCGGTGTCCACGCGACTGTCCGTTGCGCGCTTATCACCGCGCACCTTATCACTGAGGGTAGATTCCGACTCGTGATGCGGTTTCATTTATCCAGTATCGATTTTTCGATAACTTCGATAACGCGCGGGTGATATGAAAACTGATTAAATTAGATACTCAATTTGGACTTTATTTGGAAATATTATACCTAATGAAATTGTTTATAACTGTTTTGGGATTAATGCATCAATTAAGTAGCCTTATTCATATTTTTGCTACCTCATATCATAAATCAGCTGTGCGCTTTTGGTATTAAAAAATATATTTTAAACAGGTAGGTATATTTAACAAAAGCCTAACTAGAATCCCCATCTCAAGTTCAAGTCTCTAATCGTTTAAATACAAATACTTTTACAATTTTGAAATAAATTTATTGTACATAGTTTTCTACATTGTATTTAAGCATTACTGTATAAATTTTATGAAACATAAATAGGTAAATAGGTATAATGGTGAACATTATTAGTAGTACAAAAATTGGACCAAAATGTAGATCAGTGGGGTTATAAAGCATTCGACAGACGTATCTCTGAGAATCAAAATATTTACAGTGCGATGAGGCTGCGATCTAACTGAGGACCATATACTTAAAGTTACGACTAAAATGAAAGATAAATACTTTTACAATAATCTTATTATAATACAAGTTTTATTTCAACACATATTTCAGTTGCTAATATTGTAATCTGATAGTTTATAACTTCTGCAGCGGCCCGCTCGGGGCCTATGCGTCGATCCCTACTTACAAATAACAATCTTATGTACTCTTCATACTTCTCAAGTCTTGTACATCGTCTTTCCCTTTAGTTCTTACACCTTGACATTTTTACATTCGCTAAGCTAATGTATAATACAACATTCACAAAATTTTAACAAATACACCCTCTGTCTGATGGTAGTTTACACTTAAAACGATGACAAAGCAAATTATAATAAGGAATGCTAAACAAGCAACACTAGCGCCACCCTGCAGTAACATTTGGGAGTTACAACTAATTTCTAATATTGTACAAACGTATTCTATGAAATTATAAATGCCACGGTACGAATACAACGAATTAGACAATTTGGAAAACTATGAATCTTATAGATTCTCAAGTATTTGGCCTCTAACAACGAATTATTAGTTTTCTGTATTTTTATAAATTACAAAAAATATCGTCAACGGATACAAAACATTATTATTTAGTCTTATAATATTAGCCTTTTGCCGATTTAGATTTTACAAAATGTGTTTCATTTATTGAAACTTTTTTATAAACTTAATCAAGTAATAGACGATCCGTTTCGACAAGCAACTCGTATTCAAATATGAATGGAAGTACTGACAAAATGAGTAAGCAAGCACAACCACTGAATAATACATTGCTCTATAATATACTTAGAAAACTCTAGAATTAGCAACAATTTCAAATCAATTATTTAAATCATATTTTTGGTACTTACAATTGATTTGAACATTGATCAAGTTTGGATAGTAAATATAAAACGACATTATTGTAAATTCCTTCACGTTATCGAAGACCATTTCAAGTTTTGGATTTTTTTAGATTTTTTCTTATATCTCTATAAAAATCTTTTAAAATTTTCTTGTTGTTAGCTATATCTAAGCCCAAGAACGCTTGCCCGAACAGCGTCTAACACTATAAGTCTTCAACACTGCTAACTGCGGAAATGTACCGGAGTGTTGTCGTTATCAATATTATATACAATACAATAAACTACATGTATATAAAATTATATAATGTAACTAATTCTTATTAAATGCTACTGAGACTACGGAAATTAGTACAAAGACGTTAAATACTGTGGCTCTATTAAATAATATAGTTATTTTCAAAATAGCCTCTAGAAATAAAATGTTAATGGACCCCTTATGCTCAAAATGTAAAAAGGCATAAAAATATACTGCACAACGCTAACGCAAGCTAACGTCAAACACTTCACAAACGTATGTTCACAACTACGCGTAGTTGTGAACATAAGCCTCAGCATGACGCGCAAGCAAATGTAAACGTGAAGGCAGGTCGAGGCCGAGTTAGTGACACGGGGTGACAGCGGGGGTCGAATAAAATACAGCGGCACATACAAATAATTAGTCTCACCCAATATACGATAAAATACTACATAATAAACGATTCACATTGCATGAGATTACATATTTGAAACAATAACATGGGCGTGGCGTGCGGGCGTGTTGGCGTGCGGGCGTGCGGGCGGCGTGCGGGCGGCGTGACTAGAGCGGCGCGGCGTGGTGCAGGCGCACCTGCAGCGCCTCGCGGTCGCGCGTGACGTCAGCCAGCTCGGCGCACAGTGCGCGGCACACGCGGTGCAGCACGGCGTTCTGCTCCGCCAGCGCGCGCACCGACGGCTCGGGCGAGCACGAGCGCGGCTTGCGGTACACCTCGAAGGCGCCGTGCATCTTGGGTGCGTCCTCGCGCACGTAGCCGAAGCCCTCCGCGTCGTACTCGCGCGGCGCGAAGGCGTCCGGCGGGAAGGCGGGCTCGCCCTCGCTGCGCTGGTTCACGAGGCGGCGCGGCGGCTCGGCGGCGGAGGGCGAAGCGCGGGGCGGCGGCTGCGGCGGCGGCGCCGGAGCGCCCTTGAGGCGGTTGAGGTCGAGCGAGCTGGAGCGCGCGTGGTTGCGCAGCGGGCGCGGAGGCGGCGGCGGCGGCGGCTCCTTCTTGGGCGCGTAGGGCAGCGAGGCGGGCTCGTCGTGCGGCTCGCGCGCGGGCGGCGGCGGCAGCGCGCCCAGCTTGGCGGGCTTGCGCGGCTGCGGGCGCTGGATGGACTTGATCTCGGCGCCGTTGGGCGGCGGCTCGGCGGGCGGCTGCGCGTGCAGGCGCTTGGGGCTGGCCAGCTCGAAGGCGTGCGCGAAGTCGTCGCGGCGCGGGGACGTGGAGGCGCGCGTGTCGGTCTCCAGCGGCAGCGCGTTGTTGTCGGGCGTGACGCGCACGGCCACCGGGTGGAAGATCTTGGGGTCGCGCTCCACGGCCGATTTGTGAAAGTCGAAGTTTACCGGCTTCGGCCCGGGGCTGGACACGCTCGATGTCGGAGAGTCGACGAACTTCGTCCATTCTTTGTTATTGACTTGGGCTTCAGTTTTCGGCGGTGTGAGTGAAGGCGGTCGATCCTCCGGCTTCTTGACGACTACCTTGGTGGCGTCGTAGGGGTCGATGATGGGCTCGGTCTTGGGCGCGAAGTTGAAGTCGGCGGAGGTGCCGGAGCTGAACATGTCTGCGCCCAGGTCCACCAGGTCGGTGGTGAGCTGGCGCGCGGAGTAGCGCGAGTCCACGCGCGGCACGAGCGCGGCGGGCAGCGCGTCCGGCACGGGCACGTTGTTCCGCCGCAGCACGATCAGGTGCATCGCTATGCTGAACTCCTCCAGTGTTAGCATGCCATCCTTGTTGATGTCTGAGAGCTGCCATATTTTCCGTAGATCAGGTACAGGTAGGTGTGATTTTTCGAAAAATAACCTGAGAATAGAAAAACATTTTTTTAATAATCACACTTAAATTCTCGTCATCATAATATGTTCGGGCTTTTTTATCTCGGATGATGAGGATATTATCCGTCTAGTTTATCGATTAACAACACAGTTTCCGAAATGTAGTTACCTAAGCAGTCTGACCGGACAGCATGCCCCGCTCGGGCCGCAACGTCGCGAACTGTCCCGCGTAGTGCTGCGCCTGCGCCGCGCTAACCGTCACATGTTCTACACATACACATACATAGTGCACTAGTTACCTAGCAGTCTGACCGGACAGCATGCCCCGCTCGGGCCGCAACGTCGCGAACTGTCCCGCGTAGTGCTGCGCCTGCGCCGCGCTAACCGTCACATGTTCTACACACACACATACATAGTGCACTAGTTACCTAGCAGTCTGACCGGACAGCATGCCCCGCTCGGGCCGCAACGTCGCGAACTGTCCCGCGTAGTGCTGCGCCTGCGCCGCGCTAACCGTCACATGTTCTACACACACACATACATAGTGCACTAGTTACCTAGCAGTCTGACCGGACAGCATGCCCCGCTCGGGCCGCAACGTCGCGAACTGTCTCGCGTAGTGCTGCGCCTGCGCCGCGCTGACCGTCACATGTTCTACACACACACATACATAGTGCACTAGTTACCTAGCAGTCTGACCGGACAGCATGCCCCGCTCGGGCCGCAACGTCGCGAACTGTCTCGCGTAGTGCTGCGCCTGCGCCGCGCTGACCGTCACATGTTCTACACACACACATACATAGTGCACTAGTTACCTAGCAGTCTGACCGGACAGCATGCCCCGCTCGGGCCGCAACGTCGCGAACTGTCCCGCGTAGTGCCGCGCCTGCGCGTCGCTGATCGCCCAGATGTCGTCTACTGCGTCACCTTCCTCCTCTGAAGAGTGGCGGTCTGATGATTCTTCTTCCGTACCTGTGATTAAATAACACAGGTTGTGAGCAATTGAACGAATACTAGAGAGTATAAAATATGCTAGTTACAAGATTCGAAACATTAAGTATTTGGAGAAGAGAAGGAGAAGTTGTTTTAGGCAGTTGGATGCATCGTAATAAACGCTTTTTGAACGTACTGAGGCAGTCTATAAATGTTCACAAACATAACACACAACGTCACGCCTGTTTTCCTCGAAAGGTAAAGCACCACTGAGATAATACCATAAATGTGACAACACATTACCGGGTGCAGTTAAGATCGCAGTAGCTACTCGTATATTTCTGACATAGGACGATGCATGTGAATATCCTCTTGACATAGATAGGCTATGTCAAGAGACGTCGAAGAGGTGTCGAAACAAACACAGATGAACAGACAAACAGATGGTCTAGCTTTGCTATCCAAATAGTCTACGTCTAATCTAATTGTGTTTATACAAAATCACCACACACAGCCACATGAAACAAACGTCCAGCTTTGAGTGCCACCTTCATTTGTTTAAACTTAGTCCACTAAGGTCTAAGAAATTTAATCAGAAAGCCTGATCAAATTCTTCGATTTCCTTGAAAAGTCTGCGTGAGAATTTCATGCGTGATAACTAGTTTCCTCACGTAAAGTATGTCGATAATATTTAATCTAAAATTACACACCTTATTATATTTGTAAAGTTGGAATTCGTAAGATTGTATGAAAAGAGTGAGTCATTGAGACGTGAAAAAATGACCTAATTTAACTAGCGCAAAAATACGAAAATATAGCTAATTAAGGCCAATTGTCACTATACATAGAAACCAGACGGGTGAATATCTTCTGACGTACAAATTTTATGAAGAAAAACTTGACTGTTATTTCAGTTTCTTAAAGTTTTTGTTACATTCGATTTCACTTTTATTACGATTAAAACATTGTAATACTTGAGTTGCGGTTAGAAATCGGATCGAGTGTATTATATAGGTGACGTTGAGGAAATAACCGCGAAGCCATGCAATAGGAAGTACTTACTACTACAAGTTATGAAGTTTCAAAATACAAAATGGAGGATCCTCCGGCCAGATGGGTGATATTTTTTAGACTTGCCCTGTATCAATGAAGAGACTTAGGTCTAATTGCGCCAAAAACTTAACTCAGAGTGAGTTGCTAACACGAGGTAAAATAACAAATATTTCATACATAAAGGCCCCGGTTTAGCTACTAACTCAAAGTTAAAAAGAAGTCTGGTTTGTGTAAGTGGTCCTTAAGATTTTGTTTTCCACCTAAACCAGCCTGGATTTCTGTAGCAAAGGGAGGATCACCCGGCTCAAAAGAAGTTCCTCGCTTTCCAACGGAGGAACAAGAAGTTTTTCCTTCCATCTTCTAAGCTCTAAACTTCTAGAACTCTAATATAGGTGCGCCATAACATAATAGGTGCGTGAAAACAAATATAGAAGATGAAGAAGCGGGTCAGAGGCGAGCGATCTCAGGCGTGTCGCAAAGTGAAGAAGACCCTGAGGTAAGTAAACCATAGAACGTGTCTCTTACCAAGTAGTCTCGTGTGTTCCTCCCCGGTGTTAGCTGGCCACACCCCCCGGCCGGTAGCACTGTGCTCCCACACCGGGTGGACTCGCTCCGCCACACTATTGGTCGGCGTCGGACTCTCGCTTGCTGTACTCCATGGTGATCCGGTCTTGGGGCCTCTTCTCTGTAACCGAATAAGAACATTATTTACGTGTGCTCCGAAGGCTACTGGTTCTTCGATAGACATGGTTGCCGATTACCACTTTATCTGGCTAACCCTACAAGTTGTGACAGTAACTCCGGTTCTTTGACTGAGACTGAGTCAATTCATTTATTTTTCTGTGAAAACGAACTGTCGGAGACCTAAGGGAAATAGCTCTGACTAAAGGCTTGAACCCAGTCTGGCAGTTCCTACAGATTATGTTTCCTACAGGAGGCCTACCACAACCTCTTAAAACAATATTATTTTAATATTACTTTGTAATTTCTGTTGTTGCATTTTCAACTCTCGGCGCTGATCCGAGCGTTGAAAATCCAACAGAGCGGAACGCAAAGTAATATTAAAGTAATATTGTTTTAAGAGGTTGTGGTAGGCCCCCAGGTATGTACAAAAATTCAATCACGTGTCGTGAAGTCCATCAAGCGACCAAGTGTGGTGTGTTACGTCTCACAGAGAGGCTACCCGAGACCCACAAGCGAGAAGAATATTATAAGCGCATAATGGTGTTGCGGATTTAATTCGAAAGAGTTACCGCGGCCCTGGAAAGCAAAAGGCACTAGGAGGAGCACGGATGGGTTTTAGTCAGTAAAAGTGACACTTCCCGCTCCACCCAGAGCGGCCGGAGTCATTTGATGATTTCCCATGCAAAAAAAAGATCATAAATGTCCCGTGTAATACATAAATATGTGTTTATTTACCACTGCCTGGAGTAAGGAACGACTATCTAATCTCATTATTGCTTGAATTTAGAGGCGAGAAAAAAATGGATGAAAGGGGAAGCAAAATCCATTACTACAATAATACGTTCATTGTAACTTAAACGAAAAAAGCGTTATTTCCCCAATGCTAAGCGTATCCTATTGTACTACTCTACACTATACTTCTCTCATTTATCAAACTGTCGATATTCATAATACCAGAATGACAATTACTCCGTAGTCAGTTTGGAAAAACTAGCGTCGTAAACACACATACCTATAGGCATGTAATTATGAATATGTATCAGTAAATTAACAGCATACGTGCAAGGTCAAGCGCACACTAAAACTGTACCGGCGACAAGTATGGCATATTGATACGCCATCTTGTTACACAGCTTTGTTCATTCACTGGTGTATTTTAGTCTGGCCTTATGACTTTTTATTGATGAGAAATCATCAAATGATTACTCCCACTCTGGGCGAAGTGGGAGTGTCAAACTCTTACTGACTAAACCCAGCCGTGTTCCTTCAAATGCCCTTTGCGTTCTAGGGCCACGGTAACTCCTTCGAACAATTCCGCAACCCTGGTAGGCACTGGCCCTAAGAGGCCCCTGGTCTTATGACTTAAGATGAAGAATTGACTACCAGTCTAGTGGTTGCAAAAGGAACTGATCAGCCTGGGACCCTAAGTTTGGTCTGAAATGATTGTAATGTTATTAGGAATGTTGATGCCTTTGCCTTTACAAAATTCTCTGAAGTACCAAGTAGTCCGGAGTAGTGCCCATGTACGTGAACAAGTTCGTCTCCTTTCAAGTACTCGGGCCCTACTACGACGTGTTTAAAACATCATGATTCCGGTGTGAGAGATAGACGGAGTAACGCAAGAGTACTCCTCTCTCCGCATTATCCCTACCTCACAATTATTGGTACTATCGTAGTATGGTTCTGTAACTGGATAAAAATTTGTTAATGAATGGACATAGTTTCAATACTAGCAAAAACAGAAATGATTGACGACAAGCTTTGCCTTTCTGCGGCCTATAAAAAAATCTATACTCTTATTCCCTTTAGCAAACAAAAACAATATTGAAACTGTGCAACACTGCAAGCACTTATTTGGAATTGGAACTGGCAATTCATTGAATAAGGAAAATTGGCATTTCTATGAGAAAACGTTGAAAATGTTTATGCAGCATAGCAGGAAACTGCATTATTTCTAGTATCATTATTGAAGGCTAAATTGGCACAATTTTGGCTATCACAACTGCACAGCAAGAGCAACAATACTATTTAGATGGTAACTGTGAACTTGTTTGGTTAAACGAAGCTATTTTATGGCTAATTTATGAAATAATACTGAAAAAAAAATTGACTTTGTCAAAAACCCCGACCGCTAAAAACGACTAAAAAGTTCCAAACAATTCGCTTTTCAAGCAGTCTGATGCAGTTCAATGACAGATCTGAGGCCACAAACTGCATCAGACTGCTTGAAAAGCGACTTGTTTGGAACTTTTTAGTCCTTTTTAGTGGTCAGGTTTTTTTTCAATCTCATAGAAATGGGCTACAATAATAAACATTTGTTTAATTTCTTTATGATAAGATTAATAACTGATTTTCAAGGACCTGATTGTGTATTGATGTCAGTGTTTCTTAATAAGTGCAGTGTACAAGTTCGAAATTATCAAAGCAAACACTACAAAGAAGTTTTTCATTATATTTGTTCAAATATTGCATGTTGCAACAGATACAATTACTATGGCAATAGCGATAAATTCATAGAGCCGTGAGAAATATAATGCAGTATTTATTTTATTTCTTCTTTGATAGCAGTAGTAACAATAATACACCTTGAGCTACTGGCAACACAGATTGGTCCAACACTATTGGTCACTTTGGCACATGCGGTGCTTACCTATAAAAATTGTAACACACCTAGTTTTAAGCAAAGTACTTTAGTAATATTTTTAGTGTTAACAATTGTTGGTTAGCCTCATAAATAAATAAATAACACTAGACACCTTTTGTGTGTAAAAGTGATAATTTAGCCAACTTACAAAAGAAATATTACTTTTCATTAATGTGATGTTATTATATGTATATCTAGCCTGAACTGTCCCACTGCTGGACAAAAGCCTTTTCCTACCAATGATTCATTAATATGATGTTGATGATTTCAAAAATATTACAGAATGAAACACTATTTTTGGTTTGAATTTTTTCCAATTCAAATCCCATTTCTTTTCTATGTAAAGAGAGTGTTATTTATTTCATTCTACAAATAAAGAGCCTCTTTATATACCTGACCTAAAGTACAGAGAACAGATGTTACATTGTTCTGTTATTAACCTGCACTCGAAGTTATTAACCTGATTGATAAAAATGTTGTCACAAAAAAGAGAAACTCTTTGTGTTGTTGTGAAGTCTTAAAAATCAATCTTTTTACCATACTTATTTTTTTTTCTTTTTTTTTTTAAATGTTGCCCCACACTAGGAATTTCTCCTGTATCGTGGGTGCATTTACAAACATACAAACTCACATACACAAACAGCCAGACCCGGAACAACTATCTGTAGGTCATACAAATATTTTTTTGCAGAAATAAATATTGCAGTACCTTTTGTGCTCTTTTTTTTCTGTATACAATTTTCTTTTTTTAAGGTTATTGTGTGTACATAAATAAATAATTTGTTCCGTGCGGGAATCGAACCCGTGACACGTAGCGCAGCAGCCGATCGCTTAACCACTGCGCCAACCGTGTCAACAAATCATCATCATCATCATATCAGTCAAACGACGTCCACTGCTGGACATAGGCCTCCCCTAATGACAGAATTTGTTAAAATTACTCGTTTGCCAATATGTATAGAGAATAGTACCATAGAGAATAGTACAAAAAGAAAAACTTGTATATTTTGTATTTATGTTGCAGCCAACTATTTCATTTCATTGAACTGCACCGTTTAATCAGCAACATAAATGACACGGGCTAGTCTTGAGTCGCTGAAAAATCAGCGCAATTAAATGAAACGGCTAGGCCACCAATTAAACAGCAGATTACACACCAACAACATTTACACAACAATTTATTTAGATGAAATTTGAAACAGATAGAAGCCAGGTATTAACTGAGTGGCAACCGAGGACTGGTAGAAGTCGGAAAAAGAAGAGTGTTGGTAATCCAGCAGTAACAAGGGCAGATAACTTTGTTGCTGTGGTGGATAGAACCTGGATAAGGGTGGCAAGCATGACACACGCATATCATAAAAAAAAATTAATGTAATCGGTAAAAGAGAAGAGGCCTATGCTCAGCAGTGGGCGAAGTCAGGCTGTGGCTGATGATGAGCACATGGAACCATAATGTATTTTCATGATACAGTTTTGAACTTTCATGCTGGCCAAGGTTTAAGCAAAAAATAGTAAAACATTAAAAAGTGATCCAAGAAAACAAAGAAATTGGTTTAGTGGTACTAATGGCCACTGACCTACCTACCCAGCAATAATGTACTAGCAATGCCTTGGAGATAATTATTATATTTTTTTTTTGTTGCTATCAGAGAGAGCGCTGCTCCACTTACAAAACTGGGTCATACATACACTAAGCTCACATATCTTGTCATCATCTGCCTAACCCTTTTCCCAACTATATTGGGGTCGGCCTCCAGCCAAACCCGATTCAGCTCAATACCAGTATTTTAAGTGGAGCAGCTGCCTACCAGACCTCCACAACCCATTAACTGGGTAACACGGTACTTCTTGGCAAGACTGGTGTCAGATTTCATGGCTTCTGACAATCCGTAACGACTGCCAAAAGTCTACAAATGACAGCCGGGACCAATGGCTAAACATGCTTTCCGAGGCACATTTCTTGCCATAATAGTGAATTTTTTTTTTATTTTTATGGACTTTTATAATCGCAATGCATATGTCAGTCCCATCGTACCCTAAATACACATTGTTCATATCTGGGCCATGAACCTAAACAGACTCTTCACATCATCGCCATATAGTTGAGCCAGGACTTTATGGAATGTGCCTACTTCAATTCTGTTCAACCTCAAGACTCTAAACAGATCATTTCTCCCAGACTCTTACCGAACACAGTCTATTAATAAATGGTGTAAGTCTTCAACAACTCTACACTCTACACAGTTAGGAGAGTTTGTTTTTCTCATCATAGACGCAAACTTATTACATGGAATGTGTCCAGATCTGAGTATATGAGCCGTAACTACTCATTTGCGACTTAAATTACTATACCAGGACACATGAAAATGCTTACCTTGCTAATTATTCTTATTAAAGAGTTTATTCTTAGAATTTATTTTGAAATAAGGTTGGTATTAATAGATTGAACCTAAAATATAGTAACAGATAACCTTATATTTTTAGAGTAGAAAGACTTTGAAATTATGTAATGAAATGTGATAATAATGGCACTGTCCTGATTATAAACATTATTGAGATTATTTTCATTGTTATTTCATTTCTTAATAGTAATCATAATAATTGAAACTCACCCCACGTGATCCTGATCGCTGTGACAAAGTTTCAGATTCAATTTCAGAGTCTGTACTTAATCCTTCAGTGGTGTCATGAGACAACGTCTGTGGGACATCACTATCTGACAAGTTGGATGACAGTCTTATAGGCTCATATGCACCAAGGGTTCCACCAAAATTCCTTTCTCTTTTACTCAAGTGATGTTGGTGATCATGCGGTGAGTTTGACAACTGTATCAAATCAGCATTTGCTTCAGAATTAAGGGCCCATGTGAACCTCGGTAGGGGCAAGTCAACAGAAGTAGACAAAAGCTCCGGCTTTACAGTGATGTTTGTCTGATGTGCTGCTATTAGTTTCAGTGCTGAATAAAATTGTTTTCTGTTCATGTGACTCAGTGACGCACAGCTATTAGGAGCAACGCTTATATCCATGATCTGTAACATATAATTAGTGCTCATAATCACTCATTCACCAAATGTGTTATCATACGCCTAACCTTTACCGCTAATTACCTGTTTTAGGACATCGTTGTGTACATTTGACGACCGGAACAATTCTGTTGCTTTTAAAATCGGTATTTTCCCATTGGATTCCTCGTCACAACATAAAAACAAATCACCGAAATATCTCATTTCGGTTTCTGTCAAATTGAGATCCTCCATTATAGTAATAAAATAACAATATTATGGACTTCTACACAGTGTCTTCAGTTTATTATTAAATAGGCAACATAAACAACCATTATCTATTAATGTACACCATATTCATTGATAAATAGACGGATTCGAAACTTGTACATCACAAAATTTACACGAAGCAAACCAAATGTCAGTGACAGACAGCTGCCCGATGCGGCCATTAAAATTTTAGAGCTCGCTTTCACGTTTAGAAACCGTTAACCGATAACGGAGTAGTCCCGCAATCGGTATTTTGTAGTATTTCAGTCGAGTCAAACCCGCACCAAATCAGAAAAACGCAAAAAATAAATACTTAGGCCCGCTTGCACAAACCAGAAGTATTATTATAAAAATGCGCTTAACTATTTCAGTGATCCAAAAAGGGCGCAAGCGTTACTCCAGCTGAATCATTAATATCTTCGCATTATAAAAGATACTTAGTTGTACCGTTGTATTTAATAAGTGGCAACATTTACCTCGGTCAGTGGCCGGGGCAATAATCATGTATGTAATAACTTGCTAACATTTATTTCAAAATACCCGCTTACCTCTTGCGGCATCAGTTTCTGCTGGAGTAACGGGTGACGTTACTCCAGCAAAAAAGTTTTTATCGATGGATCACAGCAAACTGTTTTTTGTTGGCACATCGCCCGCGACTTCATCCGCGCGGATATATTAGCTCCATAAACTTCAGATAGCTGTCTTGATAGACAGCTATCTAAATTAAATTATTATTTGAATTCAATACGTCAAAAATGAATGGGATAGACACAATGACAATCATGTCATTGTGGCTATCCCATACATTTTTGACGTATTGACAATCGCATTCGCCATGCTACCTTTGACAGAATCTCACTTGTCTCGGGCCCAGGATCAGCACAACTGTTCACCCCGTTAGGGGTTGATTATACAAAAAAAATTACATATGTTTCAATTTCGGGATGCATGAAGGATCTCGCCGAGCCTCCTCGTGTAGCGCAATTTGTTCCATCAGCCACTAAACTGAACCGAGCGCTCGGCGCATCCTGGACAGTCTCATCTAACACCTTATAAGACTGGCCAATCCTTCCCTTGCGGTGGTAGGGCTAGTGCCCGCCTGGTTCGCGTCCACCCTCCCACCGGAGTCCGACGTCAAGGAGCCTGCTGTGTTTCGTCGACGCGTGGGAGTACCAGTGCCTTAAGGCATTTTCTGGGCACGCCCGCTCCATCATAGACCTCATCCATGGCTTTCCATCAGGCGTGATCGAGGTCAAGAGCAAGCCCATTCATTAATAAAAAAAAGTACTTAAAAAAAAATATCTCACTTTTAGTTTGTTCATACCATTCCAACGTAAATTGAAGCAAGCAATAGGGATGTCCTCCCCTAAAAACTTTATCGCCCCTCCTTCACCCCATAATATGAATCAATCCAAACCATTGACGAATCAATCGAATCAATACAATCAACAAACCAAACCATTGACAACTTAATTTGGTCGGGTTATACGCGGAAATTTAGTACATAGGGAAAAGTAATGAAAGCTGATTTCTGTTAAAATACAACACTAAGGAATGTGAATTTTGGTCACTATGACTTCTTTAGGAGTAAGTACTAGTTTTTGTATAAATTTGGGGAGGAATTACAAAGCTTTTATAATAGGGAAATCTTGAAATGAAAATTTAACACCGTGACTACCGCCACCCCACCAATGTCATGATATATCTCTCGTAAACTACTGGAGTACTAGTTTTGAATTTTGGGTACTAATTCTATCTTGCAGGGTACTAATTTTCTATGTAGGTTCGAGGAAAGCGACAAGCTCCTGAAACTTGGAATCGACATTCAAAGTCGTGGTCCTGCTGAACGCCCAAACGAAAATTATCATCGTTGATTCCTCGGTAAATAGTTAATGTTTCCGTTCTGTTTTTTTTACGAAATGAACCACATTTAAGGGTACTAATTATTTGTATACTTAGAATAGCTGTAGCATGCCCCCTTTTTCTGCGCTCATGGTGGTCCTGCTGAAATGAGCGTGACTACCGCAAGACCACCTTCAAAGTCGATTAACTCGAAAACTACTAAGGTACCAATTAGTACCAATTGAGTACTAATTATTTGCAAAATATGGAAGCGATTGGAGTCTGTGGTCCTGCGGTAGTCACGCTCATTAGTTATCCATACACTGGCATGGCCACCTTATGGGAATTTCGAGTCCCTAACACTGGTCAGGGACTCGAAATACGCTGCCAGCTTCTGAGTTCCATACTCTTATTGCTTAGTCCATCTAAAGATCGTAATAAACGAATAATCACAGTCCAACCATAAAATAATAAAATGTCAAATTCAATGATCGAATTGTCATATATTCGAAGTTCCAACCACATACTACCGTAGTTTTACCTTTGAGACCATACAAGCTAGCTATAGTAAAATAGCTATGGAGGGGAAACAAACAAAACAACAAAATAACTTCGTAGTTTTTATTGAGTTCTGATTTAATTGCGATACTGCATTTAAATATATAGATGTGATAATTTATATGTGTAAGTATTAAAACCACTATCAAAGTGGTTAAATAATAATTTAGATTTGTCCGCTATACTTAAGCTTAAATTATAAAAGTCGATCTAGTCGACAAAATCATATTCTTAAACATTCATAACAACATTTATCTCTACACAATCTAACATTTAATCCTTGGTCTGGATGTACTTGATGAGATCGATGACGCGGTTGGAGTATCCGAACTCGTTGTCGTACCAGCTGATGAGCTTAACGAAGTTGTCGTTGAGAGAAATACCGGCAGCGGCGTCGAAGATGGATGAGTGGTTGTCACCAATGAAGTCGGATGACACAACCTGCTCCTCAGTGTAGTCTAAGATACCCTTCAGGGGGCCGTTAGCTGCCTCCTTAACCTTCTGTTTGATAGCATCGTAGCTGGCGGGCTTGCCCAGGCGGACAGTGAGGTCGACAACTGACACGTTAGCCACGGGTACACGGAAAGCCATACCAGTCAGCTTTCCGTTCAGAGCAGGAATGACTTTGCCGACGGCCTTGGCAGCGCCAGTGGAGGCGGGAATGATATTCTGCTGAGCACCACGTCCATCGCGCCACAGTTTTCCAGAGGGTCCATCCACGGTCTTCTGGGTAGCGGTGGTAGCGTGTACGGTGGTCATCAGACCTTCAATAATGTCGAAGTTGTCGTGGATGACTTTAGCGAGAGGCGCGAGGCAGTTGGTTGTGCAAGAAGCGTTGGAGATAACCTTGTAAGATGGGTCATATGCCTCAAGGTTGACACCACACACGAACATGGGTGCATCAGCGCTGGGGGCAGAGATGATGACCTTCTTGGCACCACCTTCTAAGTGAGCCGACGCCTTTTCGATGGTTGTGAAAACACCAGTGGATTCGACGACATATTCAGCGCCAGCCTTGCCCCATGGGATAGCCTTAGGGTCCCTCTCGGAGAAGACGGAGATTTTGTTGCCGTTGACGACGAGGAAGCCATCTTGAATATCAACGGTGCCCTTGAAGCGACCGTGAGTGGAGTCGTACTTGAAGAGGTAGACCATGTAGTCAAGGCCGATGAAGGGGTCGTTAATAGCAACGACCTGAGCGCCCTTCTCGATGGCAGCGCGGAGGACCAGACGCCCAATGCGGCCGAAACCGTTGATACCGATTTTGGACATGTCTGTAATAATAAAAAAAAGAAAATTAACGTCTTAATAAAACCAATTGATGACAGATGGGAGAATAATCATAATTGTTAGACATGTGAGTCATTTGGTACAATATATCATTCTACACACATATTGAGATTGATAAATGTGTGTAGTCTGATTGATTTCATCAGAGATAACGCCAAACATTCTATTATATGATACTGATAACAAGCTATAATTTCATTTGTATCCCTCGGAGTTATTATAACGATGTTTTAATACTCGTATCATCTAGTTATAAATAAATGTATATTTCGGAAACAAGTTGAGAGTATTTCTGGTTTTTCGCCATGGAGGTGTGTCTCTAGCTAGAAAAACGCCTTAATATTAGCAAGTAAAATGAAATACAATAAACAGGACAGGACACATTACAAGGCCATAATGTTTGTCGAAAAATGAGTGTCGGGTCAACTGAATGGACAAAATAATTATTATTGTGTGGAGGTATCTCCATTTAATGATAATGTTAACATCTTACCTACCTACATTAAAACACACATACATAGACAGCTATAATCATTCATAACCCATCCTTTTGACTTTGCCGTAGTCGGGTAAGAAAAGCAGGATACGATTTTTAAAGGTAGTAGGTAAGTATTATTTATTGTTTTTAACATTATTTGGCATTTATTACAAAAAAAAAAGCATTTTTGCCAAAACTATAATTAAGTAGCAGAATTATGAAACAAACATTACATGACAAAGCTGACCAGACGCACCTTCATGATTCATACGGGTAACTCAGTATTTCCTCATATGAATAAATTGAGATGAGAAACTATGAAATTAATAGTAGGTATGGTGCAATTTCTCGTAAAATAATATTAAATCATTTTTTTTGCTACAATTTCCTTATTACCAGTCGATCAATAAGGGCCGAGTTAAATTTAGACCATCTATGGCGTTTAACAGGCGTCCAGCTACCGTAGTGCATTTCAAGGTCACAGGAGACATAATGTGTTAGACAGCTTTTACATTAATGGCATCAGACAACTTTGTGTTAAGAAATGTATTAGTAGGTAACCTACCTACTAATTCAATTTTAGCCTACACATAAAAGCAGGAAAAACCTACTAAAACAGAAAAAGATTTTTTAAAACGAGGAATTAATTATCTTTAGTCAAATCGTGGCATTAGACGGACTAAATGCAGCAGATCAGCATAACCAAATCATCACAGATTCTAACTAGGTACACTAAAGTTGGCAGAGCTGTTTGCTTGCACGTAGGTCAGTTACAGATAGGTATATAAATAGCGAATTCCGGAAGCCGATGATATAATCGAACCGGCTTCGATTATTTTGCACACATTTATTCATTGCATTTGTTTGTTGCAAACTTAGATCATCCTGTAATTAGTGTAGGACGATCGAATACCGGCCGGTATGGAGGTCATGTAGAGGTCACTCATAAAACGCCATAAAATAGGTACTACAAACGAATCGCAAAGTAAGTAGATAGAAAGACATAAACATTCTCGTCCAAAGGACTGTAACTTCAAATTGGTACTTGAAACAAAACTTGGAAATATATAGAATTATCTAAAAGTCGGCGAAATCACGTATCGCTACGTGGTAAAGAAATAAACGCAGCAAATTATGCAATACCTACGCTACTAATGATCCAACTAAGCTCAAAAAGACAATGGTATTTGAAATTAATTAACATGTAATTGCTTGTGAACACTTACCGGAATAAATTTATGTAGAAACAGGTAAATAAGTAACTCCACGTATGCTCTCCACGAGATGGAGTTTTAAAATGTCAGCTGAAGGACAAGGCAGGACGGGCGTTGGATAATAGACAACTTCCAGAAGATCAATGAAACATAGAGCAAGCAAAAATGTTGTAGACACGACAAAGCACTTACAGTTATTTTACCCCCGATTTTTAAGTGTTAATAATTATGTATAATTAATAATTACGATAAGACACTATATATTAAGGTACGCTGGGATTGTCATCGTCATTTTTATCATCAAAAATCCTTTAAAATCAATAAGGAAAAGAAAAACCATCTTTTTGATTTTTTAGGCCTGATCAATTTTTTTAAACTTGTATGCTGTTGCGTACAGATTTTTTCCAGTAGAGGCCGCGGTGGCACCTAAAAATGGTAGTTTTTTGACACTGTAAAGTTTTTGACAGATTTCTTTGTACGGTGTATTTTATTCGTTAAAAATTGCTGTCATCTACAATAATTTATACAATACTTACAATAATTTATACAAAAAGTTACACGATTATTTGCGATTAGGTATATTTACACTGACAGATGTGATATGATAAATTGGGTTGTCGTTATCTTACACAATCATACTGGTGACATCTTTAAACGGCCTTCTTTTATGTACGAAACAATAGATCGTTATAATTGTCGCAGCCAACTAGCTAAATCAGTCGTTTCATTAAAACCTTAGCCTTTTCATTGAACTGCGCCGTTTAATCAAGTGACATGGGCTTTTAACTATAGGTATTGAACCAAAGATGTAACTTGGGTCGCTAAAAAATTGGCGCAGTTAAATGAAAAGGCTAGGCCACCAATAAAACGGCTGATTAAGCTAGTTGGCTGCGATATAATCACTATACTTCAGCTGCCTCATGGTTTCTATATAGGTTGATGAATTTGTTCATTATAGGTCAATGACCAGCATTCAGTGGATTTTCATTAGTTAAGTTAAAAATTATTTAATGCTGCTGACTTCTTAGGGTCAGAAATGGTATTCTTACTTTCAATGTTGAATTAACAAACCCATGAACTGATTTCATCATTATTTCAACCGAAAGACGTCTCTGAACTGGACCTCTTTTTACCTACTTACGGTTCTTATTTCATGGTTGTTCTACATTCCTCCCTCTATTATCTCGCCGATAGTCTATGAACTCTAGTGATTGCATTCTGGATAACCGGTACAAAATTGTTAGTTTTTAATCGGTTTTTTATTTAAGTACACATTTTGCAAAGTTAACTTTTAGCTTATCTGATAGTATTATTTGATATGTTTAAACTTTAAATACTTTGTTACTTAACAACGCATATTTTTGTTAATGTTGCTAGAATCGATTTTTACATCTCATTGAAGCGCGTTATTCAAACCGTCACCCAGTGTCGAGTACCTAAATATTCAAAATATGAATGATAAATCAAAATCTAATAAATGATTCAGGCCAAGTTCAACGGGAATGGTTATAAAAGTGGGGATAAATGGTTTCGGCCGAATTGGCAGGGTAATATTCAGAACGTGTCTTCAGAATCCTGACATTGAGGTAAAAATGTGTCTTGCTCATTTTTAGTCCCATAAACTGTTTGGTTAATGTATTTTGTAGGCATCTTAGTACTTAGCGGTAGGTCAGCTATGCTTTATACTTAGTAGGTAAAAGACGGTGGCCTGAAAAGATAGCGGGCTAAGTATTTGGAAGGTAGAGGCTTTCGTTCAGCTATAAACATAGTGCGAGTAGTACGGTGCTGATCAGAACAAGTCGCAATTTCTCAAATTTCCCAAATATTTGTTTATCTTGATGATCTGAGCAATAATTAAAGCATGCAATAAACATGGTAATTTAAGGGGCTCAAGCAATACTTATATACTTACCTACCTATGTAGATAAATTGTTTTTGACCACACGACAGTATTTGTCCCTATCTACATTATGTAACCTCGATATTCTATGGAATCAACAGATTTGTAACCGTTCGAATAAGTAATTCATCATCAACCTTCTGCCGTTAGCCAAATGAAATTGTTCAGGGAAATAATCATTACAGTTTGACTCAATATGGCTATCTAAGAATTTATTTTCCACGGTCTAACAGTGACCCCCAAACGACTTTCCCTTTTATAATGTATTCTGCGTTGATTGTCACAGTTAGCTGCGATTAACGACCCAGCGATCGACATCGAATACATCTGCTATTTGATTAAGTTCGACTCAACTCATGGAAAATTCAAAGGGAACATCACACACACGGAGAATGAAGTTAATATCGATGGTAAATTGTCTATTATTATAACTAGCCATTTCCCATGGCTTCGTCCTCGTGGCCTAAGTATCACACAGGAACCGTGTTTTTTTCTGGATAAGAAGTAGCCAATGGCTTCTCATCGATAGCTTTCCTTCAGTTGAAGAGTTTCCATTTGGATTACCTAGTACGTTAGGTACTTTGAGCTCTTACACATTAACACGATACGACGCGACGTCGCGTCGTGCTACGACAGCCGTTTTAACACGCATATAATACTTAGTTACGCCACGGTAAAAATATTTCCAAGAAATAAAAGTTCGATCGTGTTTATGTGTAAGAGCCCTTACTCCATAGACTACCTTCTACAAACAAACATAATTAATTATTTTCTTCCACCTCTTTACAATTTTTTTTATTATAAATGTATATCAATGGATCCAACCCTTAGGCTAGGTGGAGCGACGACCTTCACAGGGTGACTGGTTGCTAGCTGTAGGTATAATATAAGGTAAGAGTGTCCGAGGGTAGAGGTAATGTTGAGGGATTGGTGAATATGCTTCACAATTACCTCGACTCTCGGATACCTCGGAGCCCAGCAATTTCCTCCTGCTATTATAGTCTGATGATACTGATTATGCAATGCTTAAGAACCCTGGTCTTCGTGGGGTAAGCAGTAAGGGTAACCTACCTACTTCAATTTGGAGCTATCAGCACCAGTTTTTTCAGAAGCGATCTGTCGCCCCCTAGGCAGTCATTAGGAGCGATATAATAGTTAATGAGCTAATCTGGTGATATTCACCCAATGACCCAGCCTTCAAAGTCAATTGATTTATGTAAGCACCAGCGCTTCGCCCGCGACTTCGTCCGCGCGGATTTAGTAGGTACTCCACAAACTTCAACGCCCCCTATACCCCCTTATAAAGGTTAGTTTTGGAAACTTATTCTACGGTCTCAGGAGGCCCTAGACAATGTACCATTTAATTAGCGAATGCGACTGTCGAAATGCCAAAATGTAGGAATTTCATAACGATCCATTTCGATAGCATCTGTCAATCCCATACATTTTTGACGTATTGACATTCGCCTACGCCACGCCACAGTTGACAGAATCTCACTTGTCTCGAGCCCAGTTTCAGCGCAACTGTTCACCCCGTTCAGCCCGTCAGAGGTTGATTATGCAAAAATTGTTAGGTACATCTGTTTCAATTATCCCACTTTTAGTTTGTTCAAATAGCATTCCGACGTAAATTGAAGCACGCTATAATGTCCTCCCCTAAAAACTTAATCACCCCTGCTTCACCCCTTATTATGTATGTCGATTATTTTTGAAAAACTCAAACATTTTTTTATTCTTCATTTATATGCCGTGTTTCAACTTCATCGGTCCAAGCATTGATACGATTCTCCCCAGTTCGCTCAAGCCGCGACATTTTTCTTATTTCGAACATGTTTATTACCGTCGTAACTTTTGAACGAAAGGTCCGATTTGAATAATTTAAAGTGTAATTTACACGGACATAATCAACCTTAATTAGCAAACCATTTAAATGGATAAGGATTAATATCATGATACATTATCGAAGTTTTCATACGGATCCCTAACTTTTTTTAAAATATTCTATAGCCTATGTCCATCCCTGATAATGTAGAATTCTACTGGTGAAAGAATTTTTCAAATCGGTCCAGCAGTTTCGGAGCCTATTCATTTCAAACAAACAAACAAATCTTTCCTCTTTATAATATTAGTGTAGACATACGTACCTACTTAATTTATGTACCTACCCGATAGCAGATTATGCCCTGAAATCTTGTTGTTAAGAAATTAAGTAGGTAGGTACCTAAGCAGGTTCATAATAATATATTCGTTATTTGTTTTTAAATGGTTTTATCAATGTTTTGGTTGGACTAAGACGCCTACTTTTTTAACCTATGAATGGCATGTTATACAATAAGATAGGAGAAGATCAGAGAGTATTGCAGAGGCGCGGTCGATGCCTTATCGGCTTGATAATATCTTTGACCTTACGTCTCCTTGCGTCAGCAGTTTTATAGATGTCACAAGTTTACTAGACGTAGGTATATATAGAGTTCTAGCACTTCGCCCGCGACTTCGTCCACGCGGATTTAGTAGGTAATCCACAAACTTCAACATATAAAAGGTTAGTTTTGGAAAATTAAGCACAACGATTTTCATTAATTACTTAGCCATTTCTACTTATTCTATGGTCTCAGGAGGCCCTCGACAATGTACCATTAGCGAATGCGACTGTCGAAATGCCAAAATGTAGGCATATGTAGGCAGGTAGCAGACATAGGGTCACGTGACATTTCGATAGCATCTGTCAATCCTATAAATTTTTGACGTAGGTATTGACAATCGCGTACGCCACGCCACCGTTTAGTATAGTCAAATTAGGCCATTTTTTAATAAAGATTGGAATAAATTCTCCGGAGAGGCAAAAACGTTTCTGATGGTTTTGTATGAGTGAAAAATTGAGTATAAAAAACAAATTGCATTTAGCACCCCTACGGAAGGGGGTGAAAAACTGTGAAAACTGTTTACTGTTCATAACTAAGCAGAGCATACAGTTGTACTCATCGTAATTTTTTATACGCTTTATTACACCTCAATCTACATTATTACATTTTATTTATTTTAATCAGACCAACGCAGCGTTAGAAAAAAAATAAAATATCTGTAAACATGATTTTTGGTCATTGCGGCTTAGGGGAAAATCGTGTAGTTCTGTAAACTCAGAAAAGGGTTAGTCATTTTGGCCTAAATACATGATTGATTTTGCACCCTGGTGCGACATACGGAAATTAGTTTTTCACGTTTTTCTGCCGCTGTACTTCGGGGGAAATTTTGGTTGTTTTGAAAATCATCACAATCATATAATTTGGTTTCCTTTATATTTGCACCAAATAAAAAATTAGCATTTTTATATGGAACATACATTTTTCGTGTATTGTAGTAATTGCCATTGAGCAACTACGCTATGGAAGAGACAAGCGCGCGACACGGAATAATAAACTGACAAGAAGCGCCGTCGCCACGTGCATAAGCGCGTAGTTGTGTTGCGGGATGTGTTTTAAGAGGAAGGAGTACTTTCTGATTGTGAATGCTCTGTTTGTAAGTAATAGTATACAAATCTAAAGATTTTTTTAATGCAAAAGCAGCTTGTTTTAAATCGAAAAATAAAACAGCAGGCAAGCATGTCCTTTATTTCTTTCAAATTAATTATTTGTCTTTCGAGTTATAGACCCTGTGACAGCGCTGATTATCCTACGTCATCAAGTAACGTAGGAATAAAGCTAAGAACTCACGAGACCGCAGTTTTGTGCGGTTCCACAGCAGCTGCCGTTGGATTTTCGCCCGCAAAGTTGGCGGGCGAGTATCACAAGACGGGCGGTTACTTACGATCAGATTGTTTAGTTGATTTCCAGACCGCCATGAACACACTTAAAAAACGAGCTGTTACGCGCTGCTGCCTTAGTACTTCAGATTCACAAGTACCAGGAGACCAGAAACATCAAGTACCAGGAGACCAGGAAAATGTCATTGTATTTTTGGGCTGGTATAATTATGTAGGTAGGGTAGGTTTAGGGAAGGTGTAGGGTAGGTGTAAGGTAGGTGTAGGGTGGGTGTTTCCTGATTAAAAAAAATACAATAAAAATCAGGAAACCTTGCTATCGATATTCACGCGGGCGAAACCGCAGCTGGTAACATAATAGGTACTAATAAAATACATATACAAGCTAAAATAATAAAGTAATAAATAATTTAATATACTAAAATTTCTGATCTGCCGGTCGATTCTGTCGACATCTCACGGTGTTCACCTAGGCGGAGTGAACGACAACTGAGCTGTCATTCTATCTTATTTGTATGGTTTGACAACTCACCCGTCGTGCGCCCCGCCCAAGTGTTCACTTCGACATGTTTACAGAATCGCACTGCTGAACTCATAATTATTATGACGAAGACAAACTAAGAATGACAGGCTTTTAAGTAGTGTCTTCGGATTTTACGCTTAAAGGAAAATTTGGACTCAGCCTTCTTGATGTCAAGGGGATTCCAGAGTTTAATGGTTGAAATAGCGTAGGAATTAGACATAAACCCGGTGCGGTGAGAAGGAATATGAAGGAGTAAGTTTTTGGATGCTCGAAGGTTAAGACTGTGAGAACTGCCCAACACTTTAAAATATTGTTTTAAATAATCAGGAGCACAAGGATCATTCATAATAGTGAAGAGCATGCAGAGGGATCTGAGGGATCTCCTTTGACGTATAGGCAGCCCTTTAAGCTGAGAACGAAATGAAGAAATGTGATCATATTTACGAAGGGCAAAAATGAAACGAATACAGTTGTTAAGTAGTCGATCCAGTTTGTTAAGAAGTTCTTGGGATAGATCAGAGTAGCAAACATCAGCATAATCAATTATAGGAAGCACAAGTGATTGAACCAAAGTGGTTTTAGTGCTAGAATGAAGAAAATGCTTGAATCTATAGAGAGATCGCAGTGAGTAAGTTACATTCTGGCTAACCTGAGAAAGCTTATTCCAACTTAACCTGTCATCAATGTTTAGGCCTAAGTCTTTAACGTGTGGCTAGAGAGGGATGACGGCATTGTTGAAAGTAAGCGGCAGTAGTTGACTGGTGTCCAAGTTACGTAAAAAATAAGTTCTGCCAATCAGGATAGCCTGGCTTTAACTGACATTGACTGTAACCCCAAATCTGCTTGACATCACTGCTGTCTTTTAGACATGTAATCCACGATTTTTGGTTGTTGATTCCTTGCTTTGCTATTTTTAGTGATCGATTCCTTTCTAATGCAGCCTGTACTAGTTTTTTATTATAATCTCTAATATCTTTTCTGATGCTGCGCTTAACTTCTTTGTCTTTCAGCCTGTATTGTAAATCTCTATTTATTAAATTTAAAGCCTGTCTCTCCTCTATTAGTTTTTTAGTTTCTCCTGAAAGTTTTTTAATTTTATTTTTATTTTGTTTGACTACTTTGCTGGCTTTTGATATACTATTAATTATTTCTTTATATTGTAATTCTATACTTTTTTCTTCATTTTCTTTATTAAAAATATCAAAACTGTTTCTTAACTCTACATTAAACTCTTTTTTACATGCAATAAGGGATTCTTTATTCAATTGTCTAATTTTATTTTTGAATATATTCTTGCGATGGATTTTTATGTCTAGTTTTACAGTCGAGCGCACGGGCCTATGATCAGAACTAAATTTAAATTTGTTAATAACTTGAACATTGTTAATCATTTGTTTTTTGGATGCGAGAATGTAATCTATTTCATTTTTTGTTACATTATTAGGAGAAATCCATGTCCATCGTCTTTGTTGTTTCTTGTAGAAGAAGCTATTACCTATCCATAAGCTTTGCCCAAAAGCAAACTGAATTAGCCTAGAACCACGTTCGTTTCGGTCTCCATAACCATGTGGGCCAACAATTGTCTCATCGTCCATGGCTTGCCTTTGGCCTACTTTGGCGTTGAAGTCACCTAAAACAATATTCCATGTGCTTCGGTGTTCGTCACATGCTTTATCAAGTAGGTCATAAAATTCTTCTACTTCGTCGTCAGGATGGGATGACGTAGGGGCATATACTTGGACTATGGATAGTGTTTTAGTGCTTGAAATTCTAAATTTTAAAACTGCAATTCTATCTGAATATGATTTAAACTCTAAAATATTATTTTTCCATTTTTTCGCTACTAAGAAGCCTACTCCGTAGCGTCCTTCGGTCTGGCCATAGAAATAAAATATACTCTTTTCTCTTTCTAACGTTTCCTCTCCGCTTCTCCTCACTTCCGATAGCCCTACTATATCCCATTTTATCTCATTTAATGCATTTTCGAGTTCTAGTAGCCTATCCTCAGTTTTTAAAGTCCGAGTGTTATAGGTTAAAACGTGAAGCGTTTTATCGTTATCCGGTTTGTTTTTTGCCTGGGTCGTATAACGGGAGATCGATCTCACCCGGAGATTCTTAGCACCCCTGACCCCAGGGTGAGCCTGCCCACCGTCATCAGCAGTATCACCGCTGGAGCCGCCGGGCATTTGGGGCCTTCTTTTCTTCTTCATCATCATGACGTTTTTGGAGGGGATTAGACATTTAACCCATCACGCTTGTCTATTGCGGGTTGATGGGTGAACAGTGAACCTGCTCACTCGGTTCGTGGGCGCTGCGGGTCAACATTAAAATTAACATTGACGGTCACCACCCTGAATTGACGTCCTGTTCTTACGCCAATTGTCCAACTTAGGCCATTTGCATACTGTGGCAGTTCGCATTCCCTAAGTTGGCTTTGTTTACTAAAAGATGTTAAAGTAAACGTTTCCCTTAGTTGACTTTTACGACCTGCGCGGGATGATTAGCAGCTGACACATTCTACGTTTTTCTTTTGCTCCCAGATCAGCATGGAAGTATATGAAGAAATGTGTGTAATAATAGGGAGAATACTTTTAATTATGAGGGATATCATAGTTCTGCTGACACCATCAAAGCCAACAGCCTTGGACTTAATTGCATTGAAGGTTTTGAGGACTTCAGGGTCAGTCACTGGGGAAAAAGAGAAAGAATCGGGAAGTAAGATTGGCGTGGAAGTAATCTCAAGAAGAGTTTTGTTTTTAACGGCATCTACAAGAATATCCGACGATGAAAAATGCTTATTCTAATCACTCAAGGACACGTTAGAAGAAATGACATTTGGGGAAGGACTTTGTTATGCCGAGAGATTTGAGAAACTTCCATATATCAGCCGGTGAAGAGGTAAAGACATTTTCACAAATGTATCGGCGTTTATAAGCTTTTACCATCTGGTTACAGCGGTTTCTAGCCACCTTGTACAGGTTCCAGTTCTCCTCACTGCGATCTCTTCTATATCTTCGAAAGGCCTTGTCACGCCGTCTCATCGCCATACGAACTCCAGGGTTAATCCAAGGAGCGGGTGGGCGCTTAACACGGACGGCCCTCAGAGGTGCATGTGTTTCAATAAGGTGAAGAACACACCTATTAAAAATGTCCACTTTCTCATCCACTCAATCAACAGCTCTTGCATAATCCATTTTTCACATTTATTGAAGAAACACAGTTAGTGAAATAATATAAAAGGAAATGACAATTAATAAATTTGCGTAACGCACGGATCGCTTCTTGCCACAACTATGATAGTTCAAACTCTACGCTTTGCTCCCGCGCCCGCCCCGCGTCCTGCTTCAACCCCTCGTTCGCCTTGCGAACGCTACGATATAACCACGCTCTCTGTATAAACTTCCCGAGGTATATTTCTTATTTTTATTAGGTGCAAATGTAGTATATGTAGAATACATTATATATTAAAAAAATCATGACTACACTAATTTCCCCCGAAGTACAATTTGTAAATATTGTAAAATGCTGGTTTCCAAGGGGTGCAAAAGGGTGCTAAAATAACTGGGTGTTAATGATGCTCTAAAAAGCTTATTTTGAGTTTGCACCAACAGACTGAATTTCCCTTGAGCCGCAAATGATTTTTTTTAATTTATTAGTGTTTCATACACCTCACACCTTTTTTGGTGAAAAGTAATTATACAACAAAGGGGTATCTACATATATATAAACATAAAACAGTTAGTTATTAATTAAAATTCAAAATAATGAGACTTTAATGTTAATACCTAATATTAAACGATGTTCCGTACATAACAGAAATGGTGCAAACTCAGAGGAGACTTATATTCATGTTTTCTAATGATTCCATAAAAAATTACAACTACACGAATTAAGTCCAATCTTTTTGCTAATTCGACTACACTAGTTGACAGAATCTCACTTGTCTCGAGCCCAGGTTCAGCGCAACTGCTCACCCCGTTTGATTATGCAAAAATTGTTAGGTACATCTGTTTCAATTATCCCGCTTTTAGTTTGTTCATAGCATTCCGACGTAAATTGAAGCAAGCAATATGTCCTCCCCTAAAATCTTAATCACCCCTGCTTCACTCCTTATTATATTATGTAGTTTATTTTTGAAAAATTCAAACATTTTTTTATTCTTCATTTAAATGCCGTGTTTCAACTTCATCGGACCAAGCATTGATACGATTCTCCCCAGTTCGCTCAAGCCGAGACATTTTTCTTATTTCGAACATGTTTATTACCGTCGTAACTTTTGAACGAAAGGTCCGATTTGAATAATTTAAAGTGTAGGTAATTTACACGGACATAATCAATCTTAATTAGCAAACCATTTAAATGGATAAGGATTAATATCATGATATCGAAATTACCATTTTTTCATATCGCCAGGGATTTGCTTGAATAATTTGAATAAAAAGCGGTCATGGTGGCTTATCCATAATAGTTAGACATATGGTATCGCGGACTTTTTTGTAGATATTGATGACCTCTATAAAACTGTAGTAGGTACATCACTTTGCTCTATTGTCAATAGATTCCGCAGCGTACGCGATATACCTAAGGATTTTTTCTCACACCTTGGGTTACATTATCGAAGTTTTCATACGGATCCCTAACTTTTTTGAAAATATTCTATAGCCTATGTCCATCACCGATAATGTAGGATTCTACTGGTGAAAGAATTATTCAAATCGGTCCAGTAGTTTCGGAGCCTATTCATATCAAACAAATCTTTCCTCTTTATAATATTAGTGTAGATACCTAGGTACATTAGGGACCTGACTAGGTATTCCTGTGGGGCCCAGTATGTTTCATACTCATATACGATGTAGATACCCAGTCATTTTAATACTTAGTTTTAGTAGACTAAAACTAAAACTTGTTCTAAGAACTGACCCGAAAGAAATATCAAATTATACCTAGGTCATTCAAATTTTGAAAACACCAGGGGCGATGCGTCCATAAAACAAGATCCCTATGGAAGTTCAGAACAGCAATTTTATCGCCATTGGGAATGGCGTAGTCTGCCTGTAGTTTCTCCAATAATATTCCTTAATAATTTATTAATTTATCAAACTTTATACCTACTTACATAGGTAAGTACCTACACAAATAAAAACATACCTGTACAAAGGCGGACTTAATTTCTTTGGCATTTTCTACCAGTCGACCTTAGGGTGGAGCGGGTTAAAATTAAAGGAACACAGATATTTTAATAGCTAGTCATATACTTATACTTAACACAGACTCTAAAGGCAGAAAAATCCTTAACTAATTTCGAGGTAGGTTTCAACGTTGGTTTGCGGGACTTAACATCCTGTTCAGCATAACTCTACAACGTGTAACGCAATAAACGCAATACCTTACCTTTCGCGGTTTCAGTGTTGGTCCCATAGTGAAAGTTGTTCATTATGATGAGTATGACCCCTTAAGAGGTATTGCGTTCATTCTATTACAGGTTTTATGAAACTACAAGCTCATAGTGCAAGAGCTGACATTTCCTTGTCGCGATACAGGTCGGCTCATCAAAGTGTTTCGCGACAAGCTCCCACACACGGTGCCGTGGCAGATAGCTGGGGTGCAGTACGTCATCGAGGCTTCAGGAATGTTCACCTGTCTTGAAAAGTCTTCGGTAGGTTCTAAATACTTCTTCACCCTAGTAATCATAAACAAATAAACATGAATAGAGATATTCGATTCGATCCTTTTCGTTCGACCGAAAAGTTATTCTTGATATGGATTGGTACAATGACTAGATCAGCCAGATACTCTTAAATCCCTTTGACGACCGTACCCTCCCTGTATTCTAGAAGGGTATTCAGTATCCCGCATGCAGATGGCTTGGTGAAGGTCGCAGGACTCCGCTAGATTCGAGAAGCTCAAGACCCGTCGATGTGCCTGAGTTCAGCAATGTAGAATGATGATGAAGATGACCCTGCGTACTAGTAGGGAGATAAAAAAATGTCTGGCCTTTAGTCATGACTAGTCATGAGTAATTCCGACCTTACCTACCCGTACTTTTTCTTTCCCAACTATATTGGGGCCGTTTTCTAATCTCACTCGACGCAGTAGGATATCAGTACGTTACTTAATTAAAATTCTCTGTTAATCATTCTTCAGAATAAAATCATTCTATATGGTAGGCGCCAGCATAAACTTTCAATGAAGTGCATTGACCTTTCCCTAATCTCCCTTCGTAGACTTATTTCTGTTTTTGATATTAAGTAAGTCAATAATGTATGTGCATGGGTCAATGACCGTTATTGCACATTTATCTGGTGTAGATACAATTTCTTTTTCTTATTCCTGTACCTATATTTTTTAATTTGTTGCCCATTTTCACACAAAATAAGTAATAAATAATACAAGTATTTTTTTCTATTGCATCAGGGTCACCTGGCCAGTGACTGTGTGAAGCGTGTGATAGTGACAGCACCCAGTGCGGACGTGCCCATGATCATACTGGGCGTCAATGACAATAAACTGAATGCAGGTACTTATGATTCACTTATTATTAGCGATGCAGGCGAATGATTTGATGACCGTGTTTGCAAACAATTGAGTGGGTCAACCGTCCTAATTAAACTGGAGAATACTATGCAGGTTAAATTAGTTTGAGCATACAGCTTTCATTGGTAGCTAGTTCAGGGAAGTGCTACCACCGTACATATTTTTGCTGCTTAGGCAGCGTTGCTGTCGTCCGTTTTAGAGGGTGTATTTACGTTATTCCAACTCCAATGTCTCCGGTATAACAGATGTAGATCTATTGGATGGCTTGTTCGATTGCCTTGCCACTCAATAACATAACACATATTAATTAATTTTATCTTTTGGCCTTCTTAACGTCAGCAAAGTAATTATAAGATGTTAGAGGCGTAGCCAGCAGCACAAAAATATCTAAATACAACTCAGGGTCGCGGGTTCAATTACCGCATCGGGACAAATATTTTAACCTATAGATAATAGGAGGCGTGCTATCGTTCGGCCTCAGAACGGGTGAACGTAGCGAGGTTTTTACAGATTGGCTGCGGATATCATAAATGACAATATAAATAATACATTCTCACAAAAAAAGAAACAAGCGTATCAGTAGATGTTCCCTACGGGATCGAAAGGATGTAGGCACCATAAATGAATAAATATGATAACATTAAAGATTGCTGAACGATTAGTAAAAATCCATCACAATGCGAATACATACATTCTCCTTCTATGGATTGACCTCTTTTAAAAAGGAGGTTGTACCTTTGGTGTCAAAGAGTGGACCCTTTGAACTTCACTTGCCAGGGAGTAGGTAAGTGTAGTTCAACGGGTCCACTGCCGTCAACTATGTAGCAAAGAGTGCATTTTTCAATTGGGCGTGAATGGCCAAATCCGATTAGAATAGCGAAAAATACTCAATGTAGTCTCGGGCCTGATTTTGATGAAAACTAAAACTGAAAAACAGAACCCAACTTGAAAAAATCGTCCTGCATATTACAATTTGGTGATGTCAGATTACGTTCATGTAACAGAACTTTACTACTTAACCACAACCTTCAAGATAGGCTGCAGTCTCTCAAAATAATCCTCCAAATATCGAAATTTCAGAGCAAAAGGTGATATCATGTGCCTCAAGCAC
Organism: Melanchra persicariae; assembly: GCA_947386135.1. Taxonomy (NCBI): domain Eukaryota; kingdom Metazoa; phylum Arthropoda; class Insecta; order Lepidoptera; family Noctuidae; genus Melanchra; species Melanchra persicariae. Next base: position 14,002,626 of record OX376664.1, read on the forward strand.
GCTGTACTGCCTAGCGCCCATAGTGAAGGTCCTAGAAGAAAACTACGGTGTTACAGAGGGGTTCATAACCAGCATACACGCTATGACACCCTCGCTGAAGCCTCTGGATGGACTGTGCTTAAGGGGGAAGGTAACCAACAACTGAAATTTTAGGGTGTTACAGAATAAACTAAAAAAAAGAAGTAAATATGGATCTCCGAAATAAAAGTTTCTTTTTTTTTTTTTTGTAAACGCAAAACCTGAATAGGAGCCATTTTACTTTTTGGACAAAAACTGTAATCGCGAAGAAAACATTCAAATGACCTGTAGGTACGTGCTCGACAAAATAATAGCTACTGAACAGCTGATTTTTTTCAGTGTTACAGTTGGTCCCATAATAAAAGTTATTCATAGTGATGAAGTACCATGGCCCCTTTTCTGTTTCTGCGTTTTTTCTGTTACACCTTGTAGTTAGACCGATGTTCGTTTTAGAAATAATAACTTACCAGCGCCATGCACGAGAATGAGAACCATGATGAATGCCATGCACAAATTCTTTTGTTGTCGTTCGCCTCTGGATCGTAGCACGTAAGTTATCTAGCTTTCATCCAGTTTTGTTTTACAATAACTTGCCGTGATGATAATTAGACATTCAGCTTAGTCGACTAACATCAAGTATGGTCCAAGCATACTTTGTCACTGGTTCAGCCCCTTTTGACAATACACTTAAAATATTTCGCATCTCAAATTCGTTTGAAATAGTGATGTTTTCCAATCACCGCAATGACTTTAATTTTAAACGTACTTGAAATATCGGGATGGTCGTGACATGACTTATAAACACAACATTTAACAATATGTCATAACAAATTAAAAAAATACCAGTTTTTGTAGCAATCGGAATCAGTAAACTTCTCTGAAAAATATAAAGCTCAGTAAAAAAAACAGTGAAGAAATGTGAAACTTTATAAAATGCAAGAAAGTTCTTCTCATCATTACTTGGGTGCATGTTCGTATTACATTTTCGTAGGGTTTTGTTTTGCCCTGCTTTACTTACGAATCGTATACAGAAGCAACCCAGGTAATGGACGTTTCTTAAATCTTGCGATGCTATGCATGAACATTTATAAACAAGATCATTCACGGCCCATAAATTTAAAGCTCAGGTTGAATGAGATAATTCATAATTAAGCTCGGATGGAATGATATCATTCAATATTTGGTGCTAGATACTAGATAGGCCCCAAAAGTTAAATATTTATGCTTGTAGGTAACTTTAAATTCTTTAGTCAGGAACTTTGTGTATATACTACTCAAACTTCCTGACTTAAGAATTTAATGTTGAGTATTTTCTAACTCGAGTTTAGCTTAAAAACCTGACAACCTGAAACCCGACCTTAGCGAGCTTCCATAGTCGAGTAGTTGGAGCTAAGAATGTGTTAGCCAAATTTTGACAGGTTCTAAGAACCTGTCTGTAACTGTAACGTCGAGTTTGACAAATACTCAACTTAAAATTTTTAATTCAAATATCAGGGCCTAAACCACCAACTCTTAAAGCAGTATTACTTAAATATTACTTCCAGTGGGAAAGAGATGGAGCTATATTATACTGCTTTAAGAGTTGGTGGTTAGGCTGCAGGGGTTAATCCCGGTTCCAGAGCCTGTAAACCTGTCACACTGACATTGAGAAATTCCTATCTTCAAATACTCTGCTCAGAAAGCAGGTGTTAACCAATACAAAACAAAAAAAAGTTCCTTTCCTAGCATTGGAGAGACCACAGGAGTATCCATCAGAATATAATCCCAGCGGCTACGGGGTCATGCAAAGCTCTAGCCAAGATCATTCCTCAAGTGAAAGACAAGATGGCGGGGCTGGCCTTTCGTGTTCCCATCGTTAATGTGTCGGTGCTCGATATGACGGTCAGGTATGTTAGTGCTAAGTACTTTGTGTTCTACAGCAGATATGTAGAACACAAAATACTTAAATAAATAAATAAATATCTTGGTACAACTCACACACGGCCATCTGATCCCAAGCTAAGCAGAGCTTGTGTTATGGTAACCAGACAACTGATATACATACTTATATAATTTGTAAATACATACATATTATAGATAAATTACACCCAGACACAGAACAAACAATTATGCTCATCACACAAAGTTTGTCCTGGGTGGGAATCGAACCCACGACCTCCGGCTTTGCAGTCAGGGTCACTAACCACTAGACCAACAGGCCTGTCAGGCTCACTTATACGGTTCTGTTACAATTTTGGTACTTATTGAGTAAGAATGCTACAAATTCGTTAAAAACATAGAACTTTGTAGCTTTGTAACTCAGTTATAAAGTACTAAAATTGTAACCTTCTATTAGTGTGCCTACGATTTGTTCAAACAGTTAACATCTATCTATAGTAACCGCCAGATAAATGTGGAATATCGGTCATTGACCCACCTACATTTATTGACAAACTTAATTTTAAAAACAGAAATAATGACATAAAGCTGTCCTGAATCGACATCTATCGTGATTCTTACCGTTCTAGTAATGAAAAACGATTAATAATTTACTATCCGGGAGTACCTAAGAAGAGATGTTAAGGAAAGGTCAATGTACTTTATTCCACATTTATCTGGCACCAGCCATAGCCTATTTATCCCACGGCTGGGCAAAGGCGTCTTTTAACAGTTTACATACATTTTATTCATGATTTATAGTGCTTTTGATTTTGATGTGCCGTAGTTTATATGTAAAGATCAACAAAAAGCTATGGAAACCGCAGACTAATAACTTTAGAACTATGAGTAGTTATTGATATGTTTTTTTATTACTTTTCTCCACAGACTAGATACGAACACAAATCTTGAAGACATAGTCAAAACAGTACAAGAAGCGGGCAGAACATTTCTTCAAAATGTCATTAAAATATCAAGAGATGAAGCAGTGTCCTCGGACTTTGGTCATGACAGTCATTCGTGCATTCTCGACGCAGATTGCAGTTTGGAACTAAAACCGAACTTTTACAAAATCATATGCTGGTATGAAAATGAGTACTCGTACGCCTGCAGGGTATTAGACTCCATATTTTTTTCAGAAAGGCAATTTAATAAGCCTGTCAGACTTCCGTGTAAGATGACATATGTCCGAGCAAAGCTTACGAAAAAGCAAGACGAGGTACAACAAACTGAGCGTGGCTCCAAAGACACATCATCGATAGAATGCAACACTGAGCTCCCTAAATGCTGCACTTCAGCTCAAGAGACTACTTGTAAACGAAAACCTATCGTTCGTCCAGTCGTCTTAAAGAAGCCGCTGTCCTCACATAGCTCAGCGAACAGCGCACCCACAGCACCTACGGTCAATCGAGATACTAAAAAGAGAAATGAGCTATTCAAAATATGGAATGACAATAATGATGCACAAAAAAATGCTGCAAGGCAAAATAGGAGCTCGTTCTTTCACAGTTGCATGGCACTTGGGCCAAAACAAACGGAAAACACTGAAGTCATGAAACCTCAAGAAACTTTGGAAACTGTCAAGAGAGAATTCTCTAAGATGGTAAACATTACTGAAGATTTGCTCAAGAAGTCTAATGCTAACAAATTGCAACTCGGTACTGCGAAAAGAAATTCATTAGAAGGAGTTAAGTTGGGTGTCAGTGGAGGACCGATGGAGTCCAAAGCTATGATTGGAAAAAATAATACACCAGCAAATAATTCATTATTCGGCATTTGTGGTGATTACAAGATTTTGTTATCTACTAGTCCTGTTGACTGCAGCAAAGAAGAAGTGCGATGCGATAGCTTTAGTCATAGAAGCGAAACTAATTCAGACAATAATGTAACAAGTGCTGTAAACAAAATTGTTAGTAGTAATAAACCGTTCTTGATACCCTCTCGTGAAACAGTAACGAGTTTTGCAAAACCTAGCTCAGTTATGAATTTTTGTCAAAAGGCCATACCTCAAAATAACTTGGCAGCTAAAGCGAACGATTTGCCGAAGAAAGTAAATAGTAAATTTTTGCATACGACCACAGGTTTTAAGGCGCAAATGGCAATGGCCGAAAACTATTTTGTGGATAGTCTTTCTAAGGAACCACTAGTTCAATGTACTGTGAAGGAGCAGAAAGGGATCACTCCAAAGATTTCTGATAACGTCGTTAAAGATAACGCGATAGGAAAGCAAGAGGAAGTTATAATTACAGACGGCAGTAGATCACCACATGTGGCCACAGAAAAAAAAGTATGCAACGAACCGCCAGAAAAAATACCCCATCAAAAGGAATTAAACAAATATTTACATAAAAAGGATTATAATATTCGCATCATTGACGAAGAACTACAAAAGCGAAATATCGTTTTAGTCAACAATGAAAAACAATTTTTTTCTGAAGTGAGCTTCGAATCCTGTAATATAAGCAGTGAGCAACCTATCGTGGAAGCTGACATGAGTCGCAAAATTTTGAATGAAGACATTTTAGAGAGCTTGAGCAGAAATATTCCTGGGCCAGTGATTATAGTACCAGATGAAACTTCGCGCTGTGGCAGTCCCGGCACCGCCACTACCATCAGTAATGGCAACGGCTCGAGGATCAAACCCGACCTGTACGACAAACTAGACAGTACCAGCGCCACGGACTCAACCAATTCGTTCGAAATTAATGAGAGGAAATCTCAAATACTTCAAATCTGTGATTTGACAAACTCTCTAGAGGATTTGTCGCGTTTGGACAAGATCTGCCGAATCATCGAGATCTCCGACGAACTATCAGATAAATTATTTTCATCTCTGGACCAAGCTGAGCTCACGGGGCTTCAACAGAAAAAATGGTCTTTCAGAGATCTGTGTGAAAGGATACAGTTAGACGATTTCTGTAACAAAGTCTTTGGTAAAACAAGAAGTTAGTAAAAATTGTGAATAATGTGAAAATTAAACAATGTCCGTATTATATGAAATACAACTACTTTTATTTCAGGCACTTGTACAGTAAGTTTTATTGCTAATGGCGTAAAACATAATAATCGTAAAATACTAATAACAATATCATACATAAAATACCATACTACGAATAACTGAAAGTATATAAAAAATATGATTTCATTATCACAGAAAAATCTTGTAAAAAGCTTCAGGTACGTTCGTAAATAAAATGACACGGTGGCCTCAATATGGGCTAAATTATAGAATAACAAGCTAAACTTAAAAGAATGTTTGTTCCTTACCCAATGTTTGTTAGTTCTGTGTGCCTTAATAGTTTCATGTTAAGATCAATGATGGTCCTTGGGAAGATGGCATCGTTCATGTCCACAAAGTCCGCGATGACGACGTTGACGGTGGACCGAGAGACGGTGTTACGAGTGCGCGAGGGCCGGCCCGGGGAGAACTTGGCCAGTTCTGGTAATACGTCTCTTACCACTGGGAAGGCACACTTTTCGCGTAAACTTGATATCCACCTGGAATTAAAAAAAGTATATTTTGTTGATCATATAAAAAAATAAAGAGGCTTACCGTCCATCAGTTAAGTATGAACTTTCTAACGCGACATGGTTGTAACTACCCTCTTTGTGTCTAACTAAAACATACAGCGTTGCTTTAACTTTTGACAAAAAACGCACAATTTGACGCACCTACAAATCGCTCCACATCCACGATACCATTTACGCACACGCACGCTTTGAGAACCAGGTAATGCTTGTATATCCTTCACACGTATCGCGTGTTATCCGCACATAAAAGCGGTTTACTTTGCTATTATCTCGTGCTCATTATTGATTTATTTTCAGCTTGTGTTGTCCCACTGCCAAGGCGACTGTGGGTTGTGTGTAGGTTCTTTACAAAATAGTCTAGCTACCATCTCCTTCTGGACCTGCCACCACGTTTGCTGCTGATTGAGACGCACGGTGTCTCAAACTTCCTGTTTCTCCCTGTTCATACTATTTTGATATATTTTGAGCCTATTCTGTCCCACTGCAGGGCAATGGCAAAGGTGACTGTGAGCCAATCCTTTAAAAATGAGTTTAGCTCATTCTACCGTTTCTTTGTGTCTGCCACATTGCCGTTTGCTGCTATTTGGGAGTCCTAAACTTACTATTTCTTCAGGGCTTCTTGCTACTATTTCCCAAGTAAAATGATAAAGTATTTCTCACCGAAGCACAATAAAGGTGGGTGTCGGTGTGAGCACGGCCTGGTGCACGAAGCCCGTGCTGGGCGGTCTCTCGACGTTGCGCAGGTAGTTGAGCAGCCCCGAGATGCCGTCCTGCTGCGGCCAGGGCGAGGGCATCATCTGCGGCTGCCAGAACTCCCCCGTAGAGGATACCGTCTCGTTGCGGTATACTACTATTATCTGAAATATAGCGTGTTTGTATGGTTTAGGCATTTATTATTTCGAAGAACCCTTTACGGTTTTTTTGCAAAGCACCAATAGGATTAATGTAAACTAAGACATTCGTAACAACCTTACCTTTATATTAGACAAACGATTTTCACAAAAAAGCTTTTCTGATTATCCTGCGACATTCACAGGATTTAAGAGGTTATAAGGTTAAAAGGAGCCTAAGAAACGATGGATGGAATATAAATAAGATTAGCTGCAGCGACCCTAAATAAATTGTGGCAAGGGCAGGAGAATTATGATTTATAATAATTTATGTGAACAGAACAGACAGACAACGTTAACGAAACTGAAAAAAACAAGTGCGAGTCTGACTCGAGCAAAGATTCCGTTCAAACTCGTATGTAGATAGTTCGTCCATAACTGGAATCGAGTTACGATGTTTTCAAAATGTTGCTTACTGAAATTTATAAAAACTTGATCCTTTTACGAAACCCTAAAATGTAAGCAATATTTAGCACAGAGTATCGGTTAAATGTAATCAAGTAAAGTAATGTAAAGAGTAAAAAGGAACTAAGTAATACCTATAATTTAATAACAATGGTAAGCCAACTATTAAAGTTATAGAAATGCGGTTTACGAAGTTTTATGGGCTTCAATTTACTACAATGGTTATGGAAATAAGTAAGTGAAAGCATAAGAATTCGCTAATGGTTTCAGTTAAAAACATATAACTCACTCAAGGTAATAAAAACATTAATAAATGGGTAGTTTGGTCAAGAGAATTTTAGGCTTGGCATCTAATAATGGAGTACCTACCTAGGCTTAATTAATTTACTTAATTACGTTGTAATGATATTTAAGCACGCCTTAGATCCATTCAGTTTATATTTTGGTTCACGAAAAACAGAAATTAGCTTGAGCTGGTAATTTGCGGAAGCTCTCCAAAGTCATCTGTATGTACCTATGTATCTGACTTGAGATAGTTCATACCTGCCCAATGAAAAACCAGAGTTCCCAGAAACAAATTACCTTAATGTAGACTTGTGACTAGACCAGCCCTTGCTTGGTGGCTGAGAAGGGTCTTCTTCTTTTCAAGCCAATGGTTGACTCCTCAGATTATTTGGGCCTAGTAGGTGGCCATTTAAATTGCAGCATTGATGGCATATTCCCATAATGGACAGATGTTTTGGCACTCCAACATGTGGCTCATGTTCTGAACTGGGACACCACACTCGCATTGGGCACCCTGGTATCACAGATAGATATATATTGTGGTAGTACTTCCCTGGACAACCTTTTTAAAACATACCTGCATTTTCAGTCTATTGAGCGAGTTGAGCGTGATAGCTTCCAGATCTATCTGTCGAGGCACCAGTCGTGGCCCGAACAGGTCCAGTAGGTACCCTCTCAGTCTGTGGTGGTCTTGACGAGAGAAGTTGTAGAAATGCTGGCAGTCTAGGATGACCACCTGGAATATTATAGAAGTTTGCATGAGTTTATGGGGTGGACACTGTAGAACAACCAGTTGTTTACATTAGCCCTGATTGTGAAAGCTGGAAGTCACAGGGAAAGGCTTTCAGTGAAATGACGCAGGCTGACAGTAGCCAGAATGGGCGTAGTGCGTTTCTAAACTTAAATATTTAAGTTTAGAAACGCACTACGTAGAACAGAACAACAGCCTTTGCAATATTGCAAAGGCTGTTGTTCTGTTCTACGTCTTTAGAAACGAGTGGTGAAGTGGTAACCATATTAAGAATGGATAATAAATTATAACTGAAGAGGTTTTAAAGTGAATGTGTTGCCCATAAGATGACTTTGCAGTTTATTAGTCTTTAACTTACATGACAGCTCAAACAAGACAAGAATAGCCAATGATGTGGCAAAAAGATTGGCTACTCTGTGATAGTATGGTAGCAGGGATTTTATACAAGGTAACTATTGAATGTTATAAATACCTCTCCGGGATGTGTGTCAACGAACTTCTTGATTTGAGCGAGAGCTGTAGTTATTTCTTCACCGTATAACCCGTGAGTGAAATAAAAGCTATTTTCTTCATCAGCCTTAGTAGCCAGTCTTAAGTCAAAGTATCTGAAAAGTATACAACATATTTTAGAGTTACATGTGGAGAAATACTGTAGAATATAGCTAACTTAGGGCTAGTTTCCCAATAGTCAGGTAACTTTTAAATGAAGTTTAAAAATGGTGGTTCAACAGCTTTTGTATGAAAAATATGTCAAACCACTACATTTATTCATCAGAAAAAAGTTTTGACTATTAAAAAATCAGCTCTTATACTTATTTTATTTGGTGAGAAGATTTTTTAATGTGCAATTAGAATATTTCATGAAGCTATTCTTGTGTTAAGGTGAAAGATAAATTAATAAGTTAGTAGAAGTGCCAAATGTGCTAATTGTTACTTCAGAGATACCTAATGCCAATGAGAAGTTGGTGCCAAGTGTCACTGGCCTGCGTTATGGTCCATCTTAAAATCGTACCTCGGAATAAGGGGTACAGTCGGTTGAGTATTGGTTCGGCATCTGGGGCTACCGTACTAGACCTTGTTATGCCATACGTCATAGAGTCATGGCTTCCTGTAAGATTATTTAAATATGTGAGGAGGTACTTGAGATTGGTGCACAAAAGGAAAATAGTACCCTACACAAAAGTTGGCTAGCACTGTGAATACCGGATGAAAGACATTCTTCTATGGTAGAACATTATGTGCTAGAGATTATAATATGTATGATCCAAACTAAAGACAGTCCAACAGATGAAGCTTAAAGAGCTCCCTACATTTTTAAAATCCACCTATTTAAATGTTAGAGTAACTCATCATGACCTTTGACCAGTCCTTACCACATTAAAGTTAATAGTTCAACAAATAGACATCTGGGTCAAGGCTATAGGAGCTTTTATTAGAAATAATATTATTTTTAGTACATATGTGTATAAGTATTCTCAATAAATCACCAATATTACCTGGTATAGCAAGAAATATCAAAGGCATGTCTTTGATTGGACCAGGCAGGTCACTCATCCAGTGTTCTAGACGAACCTTTTGTGCTTTGGTATCCTCTCCCATTATTGCAGCTAAAAATACAAACACTGAATTAATAATGATGAAATGAAACTTACATTTAAATTACAGATGTATTTTATTTGATATACTGACCAATAAACACAGTTTTCGAGGAACAAAAGATTACCGTCCTACCTACCTACCTTGAACAGAATTTAGAACCGCAATTGATTTTAATTACAAAGGAATCACGTCACTGTTGCAAAGTACAACCTAATTATGCTTACGATTAAAGTAGGGCCTTCATCACTATTTATATTAATTACAATTAATTATACAATGGACATTTTAAGTCATGAAATTGCGAAACAAAACTAATGTGATATTCATGCATTTTTGATAATAATGATTAGACGTTGCATTGTTAATGACGATCAATAGAACGGGATAACCGGGTGTCTTCCTGCCTATTCAATTTAGTCACTTATTACGTCAAAATCTCAAATGACATTTGGAACAATGACATTGATTAAAGGACATTGACGTTTGAGATACGTTTCGTTATTCCGCAAATCACAAAGCAAAAGCTCACATGTATAATTTGAATAACGCGTTTTGTTTGCTTTTTTCTGTTTACGTTCTTTTTATCACAATAGGTATCTCTAAAATAACTTGAAGTATAAAGTTTTTATAGGTTTTACAAAATGGAAGTATATTGCTAATATTATGATTTGAATTTTATTCCCATAATTTTCCTGTTTAGATGGAGGCTTCGGCTGTACTTACCTCGGTTTTTGAGGGTTACCTACCAACCCAAAAAGGATTATTTTCATCTGGTTGGTTACTTAGGTACTTTCAAGTCAATTAATCCTAGTGAAAATGCGAATTCGGGTAAAGTAACATAATTTTCCAAGTCAGTGTAGGTGAATCATGGACTCACAGGACTCACGATGGGTGAAAGTTTCCAAATTATTGTGATGAGGGTAGTAGGAGGATGGGAAAGTGAACGCTTTTTAAGACTTTCGAGAGTAGGTAACTATATGAACCAGGAAGTCAAACATTATGACTTATGAGAAAACAGGAATAATATGTACGTAATATTATGTCGCTAGCACATAGCAGTAAACCGGTTTCAAAATACAAGTGAACAAGTAAATCTAGAAAACAGTCTGTTTAGGCTCAATGAGATCAGTGGGAACATAACATGTAGGTACGTGGATAGAATAGAATAACCTAAACTTTAGTAAGTACTGTTTGTTTACATACCCAATAAGAACAAAATTAATCCACACTTCATGTTATCACAAATTAAAAGTTTATCGCACTTGTGTGTAGCGTGTTCACTGTTCAGCGTGTTCTTCAAATTATTAATAAAACAACCAGCACTAAATTGAAGAACCGTTATTCCGTTCACAAAGTTTTAGCACGTGTGTTACTTTGCACATGTAAATATACTCTGCCGAGATTTAACCAAAATGAACTTATCATGAACTTCAATGATACCTACTACCGTAGGTATGTTATTAAATGCAAAAAGTATGGTTAGATACAGTTGTTATTAAAACCGGTGCACGAATCAATTTGCCCCTTTGAGCCCGATGTCCACTACCTACTTAGATTAAGTAGGTGAAAGGAGACGTTTTTTTGGTGCTCCAAGATTAGCATTGACCTTGCTTAAGTAGGTATATTGGGTTCGCCACAGTATGGCAGATTGCAGGAAAAAAATCGGAAAATTAAGTGGCCGGTACCTTTTAATAGGTGTTTTATAAATAGGGCTACGGTTTACGTTATTGTTAGATAACACTGTGCTTTTTTGTTGAATTTTCTACGTCATCTAGGTTGCTAAGTTTATGGCTAGTATGAAGAACCTATTAGGTACCTACTTAATCGCCACTCACTAAAACACTTAGGTATCTATGAAGGAAAAACTGCCTTTGAATAGAAAACTAGTTCACACAGGACTGTATACAGACTGGAAATTTTATAACAAAACCTGTTTGTTATCATATCAATGGGTACCTATACCTACACATGCCTTGGCTTTATCCTACTTACCCACGTAATAACACACAGACTTCTTGTAACTAGGTACTCGGAGTGCCGGTAATCTTCAGGAGTTTTCACAGTCTCTACCTGAATAGAAAACGACCTCTTCTTTCAACGGAACTAGTTAGGAATTGCGCTGAAAGCTAAATAAACTACTCGGAACTCGAATATGCCCCTGAGGCCCTGATGCATGTAACCTAGCCAGTAACGTTTGGGGTCACTGCTTATACACACGCAGATCTATTAATCAGTGATACACATTATACAAGGTTGTAATAAGGATATGAATACTGGTTTTATGAAAGTAAAAATAATTATTGGGTCGCTGGTAACCGATTGATGCGAAACACACAGGACCGGTTGTTGTGGCGACACTACAGATGCATGTCCTGCTGTGGACGTCTTTCGGCTGAGATGATGATGACGAGAGCCCAAAAATGGTGGCCTTTTTTTGATGGCATAGTAATGCCACCTTGTCTTATGTTATTTGCCCCAATCTGTATTGCTTATTTTGCCTAATTACCTAAATACGCGAAATAGATTAGCGCACATAACTTGAACTTACTTAGGACCGGTTGTTCTGGCGACACTTGGGTGAGGCCTATGTCCAGCAGTGGACGTCTTTCGGCTGAGACGATGTGTACTTTAGAGCTGAGCTGCCATAGTAGGTAACTATTGTTTGTGTGGAAGTTCTCTACACATCTAACAAGGTGGCGTTAGTGCCATCAAGAAAAAAAAAGGCACCAGTTGCCCATGCATTTCAGGCAAAGCCCTTCGTGTCAAAATTCAAAGGCAACGGACGATATGCAAGGCTTTCAGTAGTTTCTTAATTTTAAGGTCGCCGGTTAGCTTATTTTTTTTCGAAATTTTATCACATTGTGTTTCAGACATTCAGCTACATTGTTAAATGGGACTTCCCTAACCACATACAGGCTGTGCTGTGACTGTGAGCCAGTGAACGACATACTGCTACTTTTTAGTTAGTTTATATGTTGTGCTCTTTTAATTTTGTTTTTTTTTTGTGGGTCACCTTCGAGCAGAATAAACGTGTTTTCTTTCTTTCTTTAAAGACACATTGTCATCAGTTTCAGAGATATTAAGAACTACAGGAAGATAGAGCAGTATCTTTCGAAATGTATCTTCTTTTTATCGAAGATGTTTGTGTTATTTACCATGGATTGAGAAGGGCTACGGCAGACTAAATAAAGTGACTTTGGAATATGATCCAAAACCTTTCAGCCGATTTTGCTTGTGAATCAAATACAAACAGACAAATTTTCACAAGCTAGGTAATATTAGTATATAGGATTGCAGTTTTGCAGACAAAACTTAAATAAAACAGTTTATGGGCAATGCCAAGCACAGCAATGGGTCTTCCGTCGCACTGATGGAGACACAGTGCGATGGAGGGGTTTACAAAAGAGGTGGTACCAAACCATCACAAAGCGAGTTATATGGAATATACCTCAGTCCTATTTCGCCAACGCAACGGTCCAACACACAACAACAGATAGTTGGTAACAACCAACACTATGCCGTACTACATCGATCGCTTTCGTGTTAAGGTCACTCCACTGCAAAATGCAATCGGCAAATGCAAGGACATAGGTAGTGATTACTTTTGTCTGATGTACCTATTGCATTATTTATTGTTTCGTGCATAAATAAACGCTGTAAATAAATTATCGCTCAATCGATATTGCTGAACTTGTTTCTTTGTGTGTCTCAAAAAGCATGCAAGGATGCGGGTGAAGCCTTAGGCCGAAGCTCGTCGATGTAACTTGACACACGGATAAACGTGTTCTGTATTAGGATAAAGGATAGTACTATTTATTCTAGGAGCTGTTCCTATGTAATGATTTCCGACTTTCACGAGGGTGAAGCTGCTGGCTATATAGTAGATAGTTGCTAATAAATATTCGTGACCGCACAATGGCGCTGGACACAAGTTTCGGCTATCATACCCACAGCACAGTCAGAATTGCCACGGGCCGTCAGTTTGTACGAGGGACTTGAAGGTACAAAGCGGAGAGGGCGCGCGGCTAGGGCGCTGCCAAGATAAAAATATATGGCGTCAAAGGAACGAAATATACTTAGCGTGCGCGCGGCACGACACCATACATTTTCGACACATCGTCCTAGAGCCTAGAGCGCTTTGTGTATAATATGTCCCTAAGCGTTGACACTTATTGACACAGTTGCGCGGTTTGCATGGAAAGTTTTGACAATGCCGTCTCTAGCTGTAGTCACTATAAGGGCGTCTCGTGGTCTGTGTCCACCTTATCTATACATTCTTAGCTTTGAGTAGGTGCCTACGTAATCAGGAACTATTTTCATGGTGACAAGCTCCTGTTCAACAGGACAAGACGTCCATGAGGATTTCCACTCAATAAAATAAAAAATGGTAATAAGCTCCGACAACGTTCGACAATGGCTTTTAAGGACATGCCATCGATCGGTCCACTCATGTCTACGTTATTCGTGTGATCGTGTGCCTTTCTAAAGTTTCCTTGTGGTTGTGAATTGTCCGATGCAGCAAACATTAGTATTTATTTTATTTACCTGACTACGGCAATGCAAAAAGGAGAGATGATTTTTACACCTTTTAGTTGATCCTATTATCGGAAGCCCGTCTGAATTTCAGATAATTCTGATTAACTATTTCTGTAGCCGTTTCTTGTAACATTAAAATGTGATTGGGTCTTATACTAGAGAGCAATTATATCTAGGTAGGTACGTTTTGATAAGTAGGTAGGTTCTCAATGCACAAGGTGGCGTTCTGTATTTACTGCCCATCCTCATGGAAAAAAGGCGTGAGTTTACCATTTAACAAGACTTACCTAATACTTACTTAAAAAATATGAACAAAATAATCCCTTGAAGAAATTCAAAATTCTGTGGTAAGGTACCTTATACCTAATCATTAGAAAATACATACAATTATGTAAGTACTTATACTTACCTATTTATTTTCGTTGGGTGATGTTATTTACAAACATTCAAGACGTTAATACTTTTTACGGCCATTCACTTCGCACAACTAATCAACAATCGTAATAACTTGTCTACATTTTTTGTCTATCCGCAAGCCTTGGTATGAAGCTGGAACTGACATGATGTAAATCATCTCGATTTAGTGTTTTTTTATAGTGTACTTATACAAGACAGACAGAAGAAATGAGAGTCGTTGTGATGTGGCCCACCAAAGAAGGTATGCCCAAATAAGATGATTACATTTGATTACTAGGTAACAAGCTACACTCATTGTTCGGACGAAAATAGTCGCATCCTCTCTGTTTGATTGACCTAACTGTACATGCGAGTATATGGGTGCGAGCTTAGTTACTAAAAATAAAACTAAATTAGGTATTATAAAATTAAGCCTTTCGATGGATGCTTATAACATTTTGTTCTTCGGCTGCCATATACAAGAGAAGCAAAAACAGATTTTTGCCTTTATTTCCCACAGGGATAGACCTACTTATAAATGTTATTTTTTGTCATGTTACAGATGTTGAAGAACTTGATCATAATAATTATTATTTTTTGTTATCTGTTTTGAGATAAGTACTTGAGAATAGCTCAAAACTAAAAGCAAATTATATGCTATATATTTTGATGTAGAAATATGCGCCTTTTGATAAGGAATTCAACGATGTAAAAATAAAAAATCGAAAAACATCGAGATATCTACTTAGGTACAATTTAGTCTGGCTGCTCCGGACGTCAGGTTGGCAGACTATTCCAAGTTCTTATAGTTTTAGCGTTGTAGTTAGTATCCCATGTCTGTAGACGGACAGACGTGTGTTAGAGTGGAGACCGCGTATGGGCAAACGTAGTGTGGGACGCCCTGCGGCACGATGGACCGATGATTTGAAGAAGGTGGCTAGTGGTAGCGGATGAATGCGGACTGCTCAAAACCGGGGTACTTGGGGGAGGCTTACATTCAGCAGTTTACGGCAATTGGCTGATATGAAGTATCCGCGTTGTTTATGTAAATATTTACTACCTGTTTGCTACCTTAACATATATTTTTTACGCAACTTTAAGAAGCTCCTTTATAAAGTTACGCCTGCCATTCAATTATTTCCATCTTTTCTTCTCAGAATAATTGCTAACAATGTTTTGGCAGGCGTGTAGTGGCTTTTGAACAACTTGTTTTTGGAAATCCCTAATAAAGTTTTATCCATTTATATTTTTTTAAATTATTCACATATTGCATTTATTCTTAGGAATATAAGTATGTATGTACTTGGGGATTTATTAAATTGATATTAATCCAATTATGTTACAATATTTGATAATCATTAATTGACGTCTAAGATAATTTTTATTTAAAAATTCTACTTTTGTTGTTTGAGACGTGCACACGTTAACAATAATTTATTAAAAATCTTAATAGATAAAAGAGTATGTTTTACGATGAAACGAGGTACTCGTAGACAGTTAACGGTATCGTTAGGAGATCAAAAAAGTTTTAATGATTTTTATGAATAACTTTATAATGGAGCTTCTTAAAGTTTTGTAAAAAATATATGTAAAGGTACTAAATATTTACATTAACAACGCAGTTAATATAACGCTAAAACTATGAGAATTTGGAAGTGGTCAGCCAACCTGACGTCAGAATGGCTGACCTCTTTATTTCTTAGATATATTTCTTAACGCAAAGGTATAGCAAATATTTAATTAAAGGTTTTAAATAATAGCAAATAGGTACCTAATAAACAGTGCACATGGTCTCATGTACTACATATCTCGTTTAGTCCAGCCATTCTGACGGTCACGACTTGTTTTGTCCCTGTTAGCCCACACCAAACGCGCATTTCGATTTCCGATAGAAAAATAATTATTGTAGGCAAGTCAATAAATCTGCGTAGCCTTTTCCCGGCTGTCATTTGGACATCTTTGACAATCGTACGGGTAGTCAGAAGCCAGAAAATCTGTCACCAGGCTAGCCAAGAAGCTTTGTTTTACTCAGCTACTGGGTTGTGGAGGTCAGATAAGCTTTCGCTCCATGTAAAACTTAGACTCAGCTGCATCTGGTTAGACTTTAACCTTTTTTAACGAGGGGAAATCCTCGTGGATATCCTCCGCCCTCGGGCGGAGGGGTCTGTGAGACTCTTACTGACTAAAACCACACCGGTGTTTCATCACTCACCTACGCGATGTACGCGACTTCCGTAATCCCCGGCTGGTATTTCTGTTTTTGAAATTAAGTGTGTCAATAAATGTAGGTGGGTCAATGACCGTTATTCTTCATTTATCTGGCGCATACTATAGCCTGAAGGATCGCCGAACTGAAGTGGCAGTGAACAGGGCACATTTCAGAAAAGATGGTGGATGGGACCGAAAAGTTATGGAGTGGCGACCGGGTACCGGAAGACGCAGCGTTGGAAAGCCTGAAAAAGGTGGACCGATGATCTGGTGAGGGTTGCTGTTGGCCGATGGACGCGAGACGCTCAGAACCGGTTGTTGTAGAGACACTTGGAACAAGTCTATGTCCAGCAGTGGACTTGTTTCTGCTGATATGATGATGATGATGATGAATAGGTACCTAATAGTCACATCACACAGGTTCGTTCGTTTTAACTCAAATATAATACTATTAAATTAATAGTAATTTCGTTATCTTATATTTAATTGATATCTTATGCTAATTTCCTTCCATTATTTACTTTTCTCGTCTTGATATCTTTAATTGATATTATGATACGTGGTAAAGGTGCTAACGTCTGATGTCATTCATATACATAATTTCCATTTGGTTTTCTATAAATACCCTTTGTTACAAGGGTCCTTTGTTCCACTTCACTACATATCAGCATAGAATCTATTATTACCACCAAAATAGACACAAGTTAAGAACCTACTTCGTAGGTATCACAAAGCCACAAGTCGCAATGTTTGTTTTCCTTCTTCTTATCGAATCGATTGTTAACTCTTTGGATTGTTTGGGACCAGTAGGTGGCAATGTTAATTGCAGCATTGGCGATAATGCTTGTTAAATCTTAATATCTCATGTCCTTTCATTCATCAGGTTGATGGATTCAGAATCACATATTTTAGCATTATATTTTTTGTTGCTATACCAGGTACTCATCATCATCATCATTATATCAACCGAAAGACGTCCAATGCTGGACAAAGGCCTCCCCCAAGCTATACTACTATAAGTGATTACTGTGTGACTTAAATGTGCAAATAACAACAGCCTATACCCTGGTTAAATAAATTCATGAAACTATTCTAATACATAAAGGTGCTTGCACAAGGAGAAACTCCCCCTCTAATAAGTGATCTCTTGGAAAATGATCTTTGGGCAGATCCAGGGCAGCTCACAACCGACGTTCCAGATTCCCTTACTTTGAGAAATAATACGTTGAGAAATAATGTGACAAGATACAATAGCGATAGTCATAGTGAAGACGATGCTACGGTGATACAGTCAGCAATAACAATAAGTCTAAAAGTGAATGGCTGACTGATCTGTTACCACGATACCAACGATAGAGATGACGGACAGAGCTGAGAGCTGTAACTAAGAGAGTATTGAGAGCATACATTGTACAGCAGTCCTCATAGAAAAAAAATAAAATAAAAATATTTATTTGACACTTAAAAATACATGTTATAATTACAATCCATTTATATTAAAATAGCACACCTCATAGAAAAGGCACAATAATTAGGTACCTACATGTATTAATTATGCTCTAACATTAATTGTTAACTTTAAATTATTTAGAACACACGAGTTTGGTGTTGATCGCGTAATGTAGCCAGATGCTATAAAGAACTAGTTGACCCTTGAATCTAAGGTGACTCAAATTCTCGATTTTTAATTAACAAAATATATTGGCCCTAGGATCAAACCCTGTAGAACACCCGACAAACTCGTACGTAGAGCAGTTAGTTAATTGTCTACTGTTGCTCGGTTATCTCGCTGTTACATTTTTGAAAATTGTTTTAATTAAGGATGGGGACTCAAGGGCAATTTACCATCTCCACCGACCGTGTCTCCACGTTGCCGTCGTGGTGGGGCTTGGTGTCTCAGTGATCTTGGGGGCTTTGCCGGTAGAGCCACTCATGCCGGAAGGTCCCAAGTGAGAGACCAGACCAAGAGAGACACAAGAGGGGCACAACGTTCGGAGACTTGAGCAGTGTTCGGGTCCTCGGACGGTGTGCGTCTCATTGGCTTGCTCGCTGCTCTCTGGTACGCGTCTGATCATCAGACGTGACTGTGAGGGCAGCGAGCAAGCACTGAGAGAGAAGGGGAGAAAGGGACCGCACCCTCAAAAAGGAAAACATGGATAGCAACAGAAAAGAGAATTTACCCCAGGGCGGTCCGGACTGCACTGCAGCCCGGGAGTCCGCCACGCTTTATGCGTCAAGCCCCTCGTATTCTGGGGGGGGCAACGTTGCTATCCACCATCCGCTTGCCAAGGGCAACAGTGGCCGAGGAGGCCCCCGATCCAAACCGTCCTTTCAGGAACTGATCGGGTATAATTTTAGCTCATCCGACAAAGCGTCGGTCGGGCGGAGCGCGGTTAGAGGCGCGCTATTCTGAAGGGAGGGCTCGCCTGAGCGTCACGCGGGTGCAGAGTCGGAGTCCGAGTTGGACTCCGACGACCTGGTGACCGTGAGCTCGGCGAGCTCTGGACCCGAGGGGGCAGGGACAGGTGCGGAGGACTCTAGGTCCTTCCGCAAGCGGCCTAGACCGGAGGACGACCGGGGGTCGTCTTGCAGCGAGGAGGTGGCATCGGCTCGCAAAATCCCCACCAGCAGGCGGGGTAAGGGCCGAGAGGGAGGCAAGAGCAGAGTCCTTGCCTCCAAGGAGGCTGGCCAGCGAGCCGAGGAGCTCGCCGATGCTGGACGACCCCCCGGAGATGGCGGTCGCGGGGCTCCTGGTTCGGAGTCCTCCGGCGATGAGCCGGATGACTCCGGACAGGAGCGGGTTCGGAGGGCCGGGTTTGCGGAGGTGGTGGAGGCCGCGATCCGCGATGTGGCCTTGAAGAGGAATCTTTCCTCTAAAAACAAGGCCATAAGCGCGGCGCTGGCCTCCATCCTGGCGGCAGCGGAGGCTAACCGAGGTGGGCCTCCGGCGGACGAGCTGTCCAAGCTGCGGGCGGAGGTCGCCCGCTTGGCTGCCGCCACCGAGCGTCTCCAGAGGGAGAACGCGGGGCTCCGAGCAGACCTGGCCAGGCTCCAGGGAGCGCCTAAAGGGGGGCGCAAGGAGGACAGCCAGCCCGTGCCGCAGGAGAGCCAAGTGCTGGACCTTGTGCGGCAGGAGATGGCTGCCTTCCAGGGGCGGTTCGCCGTCCTGGAGGGCATCGTCCTGCGCCCCCCGTTAGCGGCGAGTGGGAAGGCTCCAGGCCAGAAAAAGGTGGCCTCATACGCGGCCGCCGTGGCTGCCACACCGGGGTCGTCCGGCCAGGACAAAGGGTCCGGGCCGGCACCCGCGAAGCCGGTGCCGGGAAAACCGGACCCGGCCCCGGGAAGGAAGAGGAAGGGTGGGGTTGCTGCGCGGACGGCGAAGGCTCCTGCGCCGTCTGTGCAGCGGCTCCCCCCGGCTTCCTCGCCTTCAGAACCTCCCCCGGCTCAAGCCGAATGGCAAGTGGCCGGGGAGAAGAAGAAGGCGGGCAAGGCAGCCAGGGCGGCCAAGAGGCGGGAGAGGAAGCGGCGGCAGAAGGCGCGAAGCGTCGCGGCTGCGCTCCGCCCCCCGAAAACCGTGGCTGTAGTGCTCACACTGCAGCCGGACGCGGTGAAGAGGGGCGTGACGTACGCGGACGTGTTCACCAAGGCGAAGGAGGCGGTGAACCTTGGTGAGCTAGGCATCCTAGGGGGCCTCCGGCTCAGGGTCACCATGACTGGGGCGCGGATGTTAGAGATCCCCGGGGCAGCCAGCGGTCCAACCGCGGACGCTCTAGCCGAAAGGCTCAGGGCGTCCCTAAGCGCGGACGATGCCCGAGTGTCCAGGCCCACCAAGTGCATTGACATGCGCATCTTGGGCTTGGACGACTTCGTCACGGAGGCGGAGGTGGTGGCCGCCGTCGTTAGGACGGGGGGGTGCTCAGCAGAGGAGGTGAAGGCGGGCACCCTACGTCCTGACAACACGGGCATGCGCACCATTGTAGTGAGCTGCCCCGTGTCGGCGGCCAAGACCATCTCGGAGGGCCGAAGGTTTTTGGTGGGTTGGGTTTCCGCGCAGGTCAAACTGCTGGAACCCGACCTCTGAGGTGCTTCCGGTGCCAGGTGGGCCACCATGTGGGAGCTCAATGCACCTCGGAGGTGGACCGCAGCGGTCTATGTTTCCGCTGCGGTCAGCCCGGTCACAGGGCCGGCTCCTGCGACGCCGCGCCGCACTGCGTAGTCTGTGCGGCAGCTGGCAAGCCGGCCGACCACTGGGCTGGGGGTAGGGCCTGTGCCCCACCCGCCAAAGCCGGAAACAGGAGAAAGCCCTCCGCCACCGCCGTCTCTGCCGCGACCGCCGCCACTGCCGCCGCTTCTTCCGCCGCCATAGCTGGTTCCACTGCGGCTGCTGCTACTGCAACAGCCGCAGTAGAGCCCCTACAAAGGGCTCCGGAGGGGGCTGAAATGGAGTGCCAGTAATGGCCCCATTTCACCCCCTCCTGTTGAACGTCAGCCACTGTGCCACCCAAGAACTGATGCTCCTGAGCATGGCGCAGTGACTGATGCCTGTGGACGGCGAGCAATGGGTAGCTCGCCGTCCGATCAGAACAGGCCCGGGTTGACGGCGCGCTGTGTTCTACGCGCGCCAAACCAGCAGTCGTCAGCATGGGTCGGGGCCCGTTAGGGCCAGAGCCTGCCAGGGTTGCGGAATATGTTCGAAAGAGTTACCGCGGCCCTGGAAGGAAAGGCACTAGGAGGACAAAGGGTGGGTTTTAGTCAGTAAGAGTCTGACACTCCCTGCCGCTCCACCCAGAGCGGGAGGGGTCATTTGATGATTTCCCATCCTCGAAAAAAAAAAGGGCAATTTACCATTATGCGACCAAAGTAATGTTTCCGTAAATATTAAATTAATAACGTGGAAAAGATAACATGAATTCACATGAATCAAACAGTTTTTTTTATATAATTATGTTTTTTTCAGGGGAGCTCGTGGCTTAATAATAACAGCCGCACGGGTCGATCTTCAAAGGTAAGCAACGCGATGACCAAGGTCGGTCTGACGATGGGTGACCATCTTAACATACCGAGACTCTTCCGTGCTTTGAAAAGCACGTTATGCCGTTGGTCCCGGCTGTCATTTGTAGATATCTTTGGCAGTCGTTACGGATTGTCAGAAGTCAGAAAATCTGACTCCAGTCTTGCCAAAAGTACCGTGTTACTCAGTTAATGAGTTGTGTGGAGGTCTGGTAGGCAGCCGCTCCACGTAAAATACTGGTATTCAGCTGAATCCGGTTCGACTGGAAGCCGACCCCAATATGGTTGGGAAAAGGCTAGACAGATGACGAATTATGTTTTTTTCATTTCAATTACTTATCGTAGTTTGTAGTTTTTAATTAAAATCACAAACTTTGCCAGATGGGATGACCATAATGCTTTGGAAGTTGGGTAGGCCTTTGGTGTGGGATGCAACATGTGTCGACACCCTTGCGCCATCCCATCTTCTTAGCACGGCGGGTTGTGCTAGGGCGGCTGCTGCGGGTGCAGAAAATCTCAAACGGCGCAAATACAACAACCTTATTGGGAATTATGTATTTGAGCCGTTTGGGGTTGAAACACTAGGGCCATGGGGTCCGAGTGCTCATCGAGTTTTTCGTGAAATCAGCAAGCAGATAGTCGACTCTTCACGTGACCAGAGGCCATTGCCATTCAACGTGGCAATGCGGCCAGTGTTCTGGGCACTTTTCCCGTTGACAGCGATGTGGACGAATTTTTAGATGCCCTTTGAGTTCTTCCCCTCCCCTTTTTTCTCCGCTTTTATATTTTCTACTAGTTTGTATTCAGTAGCTATAAGTTTTATGTATTATTTTTGTAAATATTTTACGTATTATTTGGATTTTGGTGGTTGGTTTAGTTAGGTGTGGTTAAATTGTATTTGGTATTATTTCTTCTACAAAAATACAACCGACTTCTAAATTAAAACCACTACAAAGTGGTTTCTTCGTATTTTTTTTATACCGAATCCAAAATTACGGTTATTGCATACTTTGTAGTGGTTTTTATTAAGAAGTCGGTTGTATTTTTTCACCCGACAAAAATAACACAATTTTTTAAGGCTTACTTGGTGAAATGTTTGAGTATTGAGTGCAGTCTTTTACTTTTCTAGATAACTTTGCAGATGATGAAATGTGGCGCTCATCAGTGGCGTGATGGATTAATAAAAGTCCTACGGCTCTGGTGATAAAATTATCGTTCATCAAGTAATTGGTATGCGGTTATGCTGGCGGTAATTTCTAGAAAGGTTAATAAGGCCAGACTTGTGGCTGATTCCAT
Organism: Melanchra persicariae; assembly: GCA_947386135.1. Lineage (NCBI taxonomy): Eukaryota > Metazoa > Arthropoda > Insecta > Lepidoptera > Noctuidae > Melanchra > Melanchra persicariae. Next base: position 14,025,468 of record OX376664.1, read on the forward strand.
AATTCCATTGACCAGTGCACTGCATGACGAATTGATGATTTTACGTGTTATGACCTGATTTGGTAGTGCTGCACAATAATGTGCTCGTGATATAACTGTTTCACGACAAGTTTTTTCTGTAGTAGATAACACTTTCCTGTGTGTATACCAGTGAGTGTGTTATAAGTATATGGTGTTTATTTCCCTGTTTATCCAACGGTTTAATACAATGCTCTCAGTGTACAACCAGAAAAGAACAGCATGCCAAAACACGCCCACCACCCGTCGCACCGCCGAACCTGCCCGAACGAGAATCGATGTCACACGAAGTCAGTTCGCTTGCAGTCCCGCTGACGGCTCCCTTCCATACATAATAATCTTGCCTCGCTTTCGCCACGCTGCGACCCGACGCCAGTCAACTGTCCACGTTATCGCACAGTGCGGCTACGTAAACACTTTATTGTGCATCAAATTGAGAAAACTAACCATATTTACCTGTTCAAAAACGCTTTAAACGAGTTACAATGAGCAAATTAAGATCCGGAGTGAAATAGAGCCAGGACGAGGCAGAGCTATCGACGTTTTATTTTAGAACGCTGGACTAAAGATACGAAACTGTATAACTACTGTGTTACATTTCCTGTGCGATGTTGGGGGAGAGTTTTGGTTAAAAAGTTGACATTAGACGTTTACTGGGACTTATTGCGAATGTGTATTGAAACGTTCATCGCTATCCACGGGCGCACTGCTATGCGCCACGATTTGGTGCATTTTATAAGACACACATCGTCTGACCACTACTGCGAAGGAAGAATTTAGTCACCGAAACAGGTAAGAACAACAATTTGTTTATAGATTTACCTATGTAATTACGCAAATTAGTGAACTGTGCTGATTCTATAGCTTGCCGGAGTGTGCAATGTTCTTGAATTAACATAACGCATTGACCAAACGTGTGAATGTAAGCTTGAATCGAATGCAAGCGCAGGTGGCGATAGCAAGTCACAAGTGAAAAAAAACCATTAAATGTTATGTTTAAGTCAGATCAATGTGCAGTCCAGTTGCATAAAAGCAGCACCGTTTTCAGAAACCAAATAATTACATTGAAGTGCCAAAATTGGCATAGGTATGTGTTCCTAATTGCCTTGAAGCGGATTCCAATTAAATTATGATTAAGGACAATAGCTGTTTTAACAAGTCTGCTCAGATAGCGTTTACCGCATAGATTATGATGATATAAATAAACAAACGGACGGTTATAATGCGAGCCACAAACAAAGGAGTAAGTATTATTATTCTTAACTCGTCAACCTTGTAAGTTCATGCTCTGCTTCATTTCTGAACCCAGGCAGCACACAAGACAGATAATTGGCCAACAATTTAACCTTATGCAGGCTTAAGCTTTATTTTAAATGTATAGAAGCTGAGCGTTTTGCCAAGTTCTGTATTAACGTTTTTTTTTGCTATAATAATGCTTTGGGATGAGTTAGTTCTGTAATATGCTGATTTTATTTCTTAAAGCTGAATAGTCATCATAAACAGACCTGTTACTCAAGAGTGTGTGTAACCTTTTGTATAACACTGGTATAAAATTCCATTATCAAGCATGATACTGGATAATTTAGGTTCTGTTCTCTTTTAGCTGTATTACACATCACATCTTGACAGTTATTCAGCTGCAGTATAAAGTTGGTGTTGTTTCTGTTATTAAGCATATAGTAACGTAACCGAAATTAGGATAGCTATTATAACTACTTTATACCGCTTTAAGTACGAAATTACCGTCATGTGCAGCTAATTGTGGTAAAAGCAATAGATAGAGATTCTTATGCAGAAGTTTGCTGGGTATTCACGAAAAGGAGACGTTTTTAAAGCTAGGAGACCTATTCTGCAACATTAGTAAGCATTTAGCGGCTAGTAGTTGACATTTCGACTGAATGTATAACGGCGTTGAGTGGTTGTGAAAAAATGCCGCCTTTAAAAAATGCTAAGAACTACTCCAATTCATAGAAAAATAGAAGAAGAACAGGAGGCATACAAAGAAAATGCTTACGGGAGTATGAAAACATAAAAAAACCCTATTTGTGTCAAACAAACGGCTGAAACAAGTTCTTCCAATTCATTTGATTCAAGTACAAATCAAGTGCGACCACAATCGATAGAAACGGGTTCCGTAAGAAATGACTATGAATATACATTGTTTGAAAATTATGAATCAATTCAGACGTCTGAAGATAGTGATGAGAGTTCCAATAATTTTGTTAAAAATGAAATGGAATATGAAAAGAATTTAACATTTCGTAATAACTTAAAACAATGGGCCATAAATAAAAATGTTTCTCTAGAAGCCTTAAGATAATTATTAGTTGTGGTCAATCAAAGATTGCCAGGAGCTTTGCCAGTAGACCCGATAACATAATTACAGACTAAGAGAGATATTGTAATAAAAAAATTGAAGTTGGAGAATACTGGCACAAGGGACTTAATGAACCTTTTAAAAATAATATTAATTTTGTATGGCTAGAAATCTCTGAATCTATACAATTAAATTTGAATTTTGATGAATTACCAATTTTCATTAGCTCGGAAAAAGAATTTCGGCCAATTCTTTGCAACACATGCGAAAAACCAGAAATAGAATAGAATAAAAATTTATTTATTTGCATAGAAAGTGGGTACAAAAAATGCAGATGTTTTAAGTAATTAAATTCATCCTCTGCTTCTTCGTATGTACGGTAGTTTCTTCTTTTCACTACACAATTATAGGTCAACCAATCTGACGGGCTGGGTACTATCATTTTTGGCGAGTATATCACCGTACATCTTAGGCCAACGCACTATTCCTTTGACTTCCCATATTTCCGGAACAGTACATAGTCTATCTTGCCTCTTCGACGAGTCGACACAATTTTAAACGGCATGTTTTCTGAAAAATATCAAAAATAAAAAAAAGGTAGGTAAGTACTTGTACATCTGGCCACTTAAAATAACATAAATAGTGCAAGGCACAACCTATACCTACCTACATTAGTAGCACAGCGGCTCAAACTACCTTTACCTGCCACTTATCAACTTTTTATAATACTTTTTATTTTGAATATTAAATAATTATCTGAATTTGATTAGAGCTAAAAGATCAAATAACCTAAAATAGTTATAATACCTAAACTGTGGGTTTTCAGTACTAATAACTGAATCCTAATTGTTTGATTTACAGTACGAATGAGTGTGAGTATAGAACAGTTATCGCAAATATGTTGTGTGAAGATCACTTTTAACCAAAGAACAGCTTATTTAGTGGATACATAAGGTCTTTTATGCAGACATAAGACGAGAAGCCGCTGTGCAAGCAGATTTTAGTCAGAATGAGAGTCGCCATAATGAATAACATAACCTATTATAATTATGTGGAATTTCATACTCAAACACTCCACTTCAATAACGAAATCGTTTTAGGTACTTATAATATTCTTTTAAAAGTATTACAATGTTAGTTTTGAACCCTTAAATTGCATAAAACAAAAAAAAGATTTCACTCGCAAAAATAAAGCAACGGACGAAATGTTGTTTATTTCTCAAAAAGCCGGCTTATCAGGAGGCGCGTGAAAATTTTACACGAAATGTATATATAAATACACGGTAAAGTTGAATGCGCACCTACATTTTCTTTCCATAAGCATTAAATAAGGGTAAAATTATTTACTTACCGATAGGAATAATAATTTGGTCAAATAGCTTGACTATCATTTCTGTCACAGTCCGTAACGTTAGTTGATTTGTTCGGTATTTGTCAATTTAATTTTAATTTGAATAGCACTTGATAAAAACATACTGAAATAAGCTAAATGCTGGGTATCATCTGAATATCAGAGCTTTGAAGGGCTTAAGCATAAAGTTCATTCATCATTCATTCATCATCTGGCTAACAGAGCTGTAATACTTGTATAAAAGAACTAAATGCTTTCATACAGACGATACTCAGCTTGTCGTACAATTATTCAAAACTTATTCATCTGTAACGTTGCTATTACACAGCTATTAGCAAAATAATTTTGTGCCCAAATTGCTTGAATAACGTCTGAGTAAGCGCCAAATCAGCTAATTATGGTAGTCTTATTCAGCAATTAGTTTCTAGAGGACTGCTGTTAAACAAAACTTACTCAGAAGGTTTGTGCTGGCTGGGAAGAAACGGTAACGTAAGCAGAAACATTAAATAAAGGACGACTACAAAATAAAGGCACGCAGAGTAGGAACGAATGTTATGAAAGAAACTACTTTTATTTTGGATTCCATAAGGGATGCTACAGTTCACATTTATTATTTGAGGATTTACATTTTTGTAAACAACCACAACGACCCAGAACTGAATTGGGATGGTAACAATAATATGATGGAAAATCAAGAGAATGTTAAAAACGTTATTATCCCCACTTCTAAAATTGAGAATTCGAAGTTAAAAACTTGTCAAGCTTTAGCTTGAGGACTTGTAGAAGTTTTGACAAATTCAATGCAAAAACCTTTGAAAACCGTGAAATACTTCGTAAATAAACCACTGACCCTTACTGGCTAGAAGTTACCAGAGATAGGCTTAGTTTATGTTTAATCTGGTACACAGACCAGTAAAAAATCAGGTCAGCAAGGTTCGACACGGCTATAAAGTTGAGCAACAGACGAGAAATCTGAAGCTTTGGCATGTTTTAATATTGAGGTGTTTTCGAGTATTACGCACGATATCCCCTACAGACGACCTAGTCCGTTTAGTATAATAAAAAACAAAACAGAATCGGTGAAATAGAACATTGACTTTTCTACAGAAAATTTAAACGAAAGATTCGTGGCTTAGTTAAGGATACAAGGGACAAAGGATCGGTCAATGTGGTGATGCTTGAGTGAGGCGTTTGTCCAGCAGTGGATCTAGACGGCTTCCGTCTGAAAGATTATATATTTAATGATGATTTTACTTAGTCATTCAGCAACTACGCCAATACAAGAGCTAGCTAGAGAAGATCATAAAAAACTACATTGATACGAATACAGACTGTCAATACGCTCAATGGAGAATGTGAATAGGAAAACCCATGAATTATTGTACTTGGGATATTTGGGACAATGCACCTTGAATCATTTCATACATGACCTGAATGACAATAGGGAAAATAAATCAATAACCTAAGGTATTATTAACGTAGACGTGACATTGACATATGACAAAAGGTTAATAAAACTTTGAGTTGTGAGTGGTGACAATTTACCGCAATAACCACAAACATGTAAATTCCAATTTTTGCGAAAATTCACTCAACCATGTAGGTACTAGGTATATCGTTTTCTAATGACGCAGTGTGATTATGGAGTCTATTAACTACAAACATGCATGAAGGTTTACCTCTACATATCAATGCAATGCTAACAGTTCCATACGACATTGTTGTTATTAATAAGCTCATATGACAGTGTTATGTTTCAATAGACTTATTATGTAATTTATATCCGCTATCTAATATAATCAAGAATGTTTTATTTCCGAAAGGATTCCTCAGAGCGTACAGACTAAAGCATGCTGCTCTAAAATTAGTGAGAAAATTCTGAAGTACTAAATATACAAGTTCTCAACTGCTATTCAACCTTCCGCTTCAACTTAACCTAAATAATAAAAATAATTAGGAGAAAATGGAGACATAGAGAAACATTTAAACAACGTACACGATAAAGTTTTTGGCATTTTGTCTATAAATTCCTTTCTTTTAAAATGTCTGATATTCTTGTGTGATTTGATGTTAAAAATTCAAGATCCTCATGAATTGACGTAAGCGGTGAAACGAGTTAAATTGCCTCGTACAGGGGACATACATAATGGATCAACATGTTTCGGACAAATAACATGTGGACAGCATAATATATTGAATACTTGCTTCTGCCAGCGGCTTCGCTCGCGCGCACTTCAGAACGTCGTCGTCGTCGTACTACCGGAACAAAGAGTTCTTCTCCAAGATTAGATCTTTCTCTATACCTACCTACTTACTTACCAAAATACACAAAAATCGGTTCTGCGGTTTAGGCGTGGAAACGTAACAAACAGACAGTACGTACTTATTACTAGCTTGGATCATGCTGATCTGAAAAACATACAGATTTCAAATCAGAATTCTTTGACCCTTGTCATCATCATCACTTAAATAAAGCTTTACGTAGATGACTATGAAAAGGGGTTCTGTTTTTAACGTTGTCTTCTGATTTAACAAACAACAAAAACGGATTAATTAGTTGTCTAGCAAACCAAAGTTATGGATGCATGTGTTATTATCTAAAGCTGGTAAATGACTAATTGAACGTTTTCTTGATTAATATAATGAGGCGTGTGGAAGCTATTAAAAAGCGTAAAGAAATAGAGAACATTGACAGAGAAAGCACTGGGTAAACTGTAAACATAACAAAGATAACGATGATTTATATTGTGGAAATTTTATTCATGAGTAAAATGAAAAGGTTTCTGATATTTCATCATCACCAATTTCTTACCCTTCTCTCAAATGGTATTTCATGTTTCTAAGTATTGAACTTCTTCAATTATTTATTCATCCTCTCATCGAAATAACACCAATGCATGCAGCAACGGAGCTCATTATATCGAGTATAATTGCTGTTAAATAAATTACAAAAATCTTACTCTTTTCTAATTTGACAAGACTTGAGAAGTTTGTAACTTGACATCATTGAACAACCATGTGAAGTCGTAAATTAAAATTAAACAAAAGCATGCGCTCTCAATTGAAAAAAGGCTAAATATGACAGACTGGGTTCTAATTTCAAGTATTCATTTTTCGCAAGCAGATGCAAGTCTACTAATTTGTTTCCCTTTGAAATTGTGTCATGAAATTCATCTTCAAAAATATCGACTTCCTGAATCCTGAGTCTGACCCCATTTCTTTTTGTTCCAGATCGCTATTGATGGCGTTACTCAGCATCCAGGGCGATTGGTATTTGTATTTTTGGTTAATATATTGCAAAATCTATTCAGCTATTATATGGTTGTTCAGCAATCACTGCCGCGGAGCTGATAAGGTTCGCTCAGTGATAACGAGTGGAGTTAGCGGACAGTCGCCTACAGGCCTTCATAGAGTGCGCCCGCGTCGACGAAGAGCTCCCCAGCAGCACCGCGTCAAACACATCGTTGCTTTAGCAAGGAGACCGTCTCTAAGAAGAATCGTGATGGCACCAGGAGCTAGCACCGCCCACACCATGATGGAGGACAAAGAGAAGATCCTTCACGGAGCTTTGGCAACCGGTGAGTTCATTGTTTTAACGTTTTCGGATACGTGTACAAGCGCTTTGTAAAGGACTCTTTTGTTTTGTATTCACGATGTCTGGCGCCTTCATGCAACAACAAGGTGTTGTCAAATGAGATATTGTTCAGTCACGACTTTGTTTACCAATGTTTTTCAAACCCATGAACACGCCTCCGTACAGGTGAGAGTTTCTGAACTAGTTGCACTGTTATTGACATACATTTGAGTAAATTCTTGATCGGCGAAATGTTATGCGGTTGGTTGGCTAATCTCGTTTGGATTTATTTTTGCTAAATCAAGAACTATAAATATTACGCCATTAAAAACTGCTGATTAGACTCATTCGGTGCTTGGATTGTGTTTCTAAATTTCCATGTCGCCTGATATAACATGCAACTAATTATTAATCAGAATGAGCAGAAATAAAATGATATGAATGTACCTTTATAAAAATAGAAGTTTTATAAGTAGATAACTTTATGCAGTGTGAATGAATTAATTATACAGGAGTCTTGTTGAACCATTCTCTAAGATTGCTTCCTACTTAGTTGTCATCTGGGAGGTCAATGGCAAGAATGGATAGCAAAAAATCAATCTCTGTTTTGAACTTTGTTTTTTTATACCACGAACAAAGAACCTGAAATACATTAGGTCCTTGAAAGGCTTTCAAGCGTATAAATAACATTCAAAAGTGCTAAAACAAGTACTTCATCGCCATCATTATTCAGTAACCTTAAATAGCAATTTAACGAATCCATAAAGTAACTTCTTAATTACCTGATGCGTGAAATTAATGTGGTTGTTTCGTTTCTGGTTTGTTTTGCTTTAGGCTCTGAAAGACTGAAGTTACGAGTAGTTTGTTTTTCTATAAGTACAAACATTTTATACACGATCTTTGAAAATAGGATTCAATGAAATTCGTGTAACATAGGTCTTTATTCAAGAACACAATGGGTACTGTGCATTATTTGCACCAATTACAGTAATTTTCCACATTTATAGTCTAAATGCATTGTTTTGAATTTTGAACTCGTAACGAATCCCGCAAACAACCGCATTGTTTGACATGTTACCTCATTACCTGCCAGTGCTGAATCTTATTCAAATCATTGTTTAAATCTTGGCAGCAAGTATTAAGGCTATCTTGCTGATTTCTGAGAGTCCCTTCATGACTTTACGGCAATTGCCGGAGAACTGCAGATCTTGATGGCAAAGCGCCAGTAACATACGGTCTGGTCTGACAAAATTTCGGAGAAACCATTGGACGCTATATTTAACATTTCACGTTTAGTCTGCGTGATGACGCTAAGTTAGATATATATTAGATTTTTGCCATAAACACTATCTGATACGATGCAGTGGACATTTGCAATCAATAGTTCTATCACACCTCTCAGCGATGGCAGACATTATCTGTGGGTACCTCTCTATTATCTTTTTTGATATCTCGGAACATCATCCATTTGGCAAATTACAGCTTTTCATTTGGAACATGACTCATTCGGTACCTAATTTTCATAATTTGGAAATTGGAAATGTAGTTGGCATGTTCAATTATTTGATCGTGATTCGTTTCAGCGGTTGAATAGGAGAATATAAAACATTAAATTTCAACATCATCATAGTTTTCATGCTATACTACAATAAGCTGTAAATTGCTTCAATAAACAGTGTTAGTATTAAATCACTCATTCACGAGCACAACCATTGATTTCCCCATTGTACCAAAGGACCAATTGTTGAAGCTCACGGTGATGAATGATGAATAGATGATTCACCTCATTTAGTGAGGTGATCTACTATTCTAGATCGTTACAATGGTGTCAGTTACAAGGCTGGATGACCCTGTTGGCGCAAACACAAATCCATCAGCCAAATGTCTAATTCTAATGACTGTCCCGAAAAGTGGATCACTCATCAACATTCAGCTAAGCTTCAGAATTTCTGTTTTCTTCAGTAAGAAGAAGTGTCTCGAATGTGTGTCGGTTATAAAAAGTCAATGAAATGTTTCATTCGTTGTGTTGGGTAGTGCAACGGTCAATTGCCTCTCGGCCGGCCATCGCTTCGTTGCCAGAGCCAGATCCAAGAAACGCATTGAACTTTGCCTTATAACTTTTCACACATTTCATTACTAGATACAATAAGTCTGTTTGGCGATTGTGACTGTAATTTGCAGTTTTTTTTTGTATACTTGGAGATTGTGATGGCCTGTTTGAAAGACAAGGACTCATGTTAATAACAACATCACAAAACGAAAGTGCTGACAAGATGAAGGTGCTTTTTTTAACTAGTCTATACTGTCCCACTACTGGGCAAAGGCATCCTCCAAGTCCTTCCAAGAATTATTTCCTTACGCCAGCCCGCAAAGCGCAGCTCGTATCAACTCTCAAAGTATGCGTCCAGAGGGCCAATTTTATTAATTTTAAAATAACGTTCACATTCACATCTCAGTCACAATCTGTCAACAAAGCCTCAATTTTCATACATTTTTGACAGATTGCGACTGACATGTGAATGCGAAAGTTGCTTAAAAATTAGTAGAATTAGTACTCAGGTCGTCTCGCCACCTCTTTCGGGGCCGGCCTCGGCGGCGTCGTCCATCTTCGGGCACATATTGTGTGGAGACTTTTGCCCAACAGTCACAGTGCATGCGGCTAACGTGACCCAATACCATTAGAGCGTGGCAGCGAAGGGAATAATGGATGTGGGTAAGAAGTTACCCACATCCATTATTCCCGATACCGTACAAATATTTGTAAGACTTAGTTTTTATAGTCGGATGTTAAGTTATATTCTTATGATGTGTTAGAGGCATTTCCTTTTAATTTAAGATCATGACTCGTGGTACAGTTGTTATAGTATTATGACACGTGTAGGTAAAATGATGTCTTTAATTAAAGGCCAATATTCATTAAACTGATCATATCGACGGCGAGTGACGAGAATTTAAAACAATATTACAAATCTTGTGTCTTCGACCTTTTAAGATGGCCGGAGATGGTTATACCTACTATCAAATATTTAACATTGGAGATAAAAAAACTTAAATATAATACATTGTGTTATTTTCTAAATCTACGTAGGTACCAGAATGTATTTTAAAACATTTTTTTCTCTAATGACACTTGACATCTAGGTTAAAAACATCATTGCCACAATGACGCGTCAGTTAAAAAAAACTGTAATCGCGCCATGTTGTGACGTCAGCGCCACGCCTCCGATTAGGACCGTTGCTTTGGAAACAAACATCAAATGAATTTGGAACTTGAGGCAATAAAAATATTCATAATAATAATATTTTTGTTCTAATGACGTAAGTGAGAATTATTACCGCACAAGCAAGTTTATCGATAATGCTAGTTTGGCGAGAAAATTACATGCTGAAAAAGTTCATGATAAAGTTATAGGCATTAGGTACCTAATAATAAATACTAATGGATGAATAACAAGCAATTTTATTTTGCCAAGTGTGATGGCTGATGAGTTGATGACATAATGATGTTACATATGGAGATAAGCACTGTTTCTAATGGACTTCAATAAAAGGAGGAGGTTGTCAATTCGGTTGTATGTTTTTTCATAGATCTATTAAAGTTTATTACAAAATAAAGTTCATCAACAATTTTGACAACATTTAAGGTAGATGTAATAGATTACGTGTGTTTGTATGTTATCTGCCCCCTGCAAATTTATCAGTGGGAGTGTTGCTATGCTCATTATCAAACACTTCGACTGTGTTTACAAACCTTAGTACAAAGACTTTTACGAAATCATGTATAAGTTTAACTTTACCAAGATAAAGTTGTTTTCCCAAGACATTTTATCACCAACATAAGGTAACACAAGGAGCCGCATAAATTAAATGTGTTATTGTATTATGCATCGGTATAAAATAAAAATTGCTTCGCACACTAGAATAATTTTATAAATTGCTACAATGCCTCCTAGCATTTTTACCTTTGTTGTAGCATATTTATTTTAAAGAAAGTTAAAAAAAAATTGTAGTCGTCGATTAAGAACACTAATAATTGTCAAATAATTTTAATCTCATTATTGAGCAATCATTGCCCAAGCATCAAGATATAGCGATGTTTTGAGGACATATCGATTAACAAAGCATATATAATATAAATGCCTACTTTACTTGACTACGTATATCATATATGTAGGTATTACGAAACAGACAAATCCACTGAATGGTGGGCGTTGGCCAGACAATCTGGGTAGCAACAAGAGTTACTACTCAGATACTACGGCTGATGACGACATTGTACAAAACAGCTAGACTAAAATCTCACTATTTTACATTAGGTCTATGACAGCTAGTGATTTAATTTAAATTGCAATTGAACCGGATCGATTTCGATTCTCAATGAAATTCAATTGATTGATGCAGGTGTTTTCATAACATTTTTTTCCTTTTATTAACAATCCAATTGAAATATCAACAACATTATATTATTTCATCGTTTTGCTTTACTTTTGAACCATTCGTATAGAGGGAACGTTTTAAAACTGAATGCCAGTTATTTTCCATTCGCTCCTCCACTTGATCATAAAGATGACAATTTAAATAAACAACTTGTAAATCACCCGCTGTTAATTGATGCTCTTTATTTGAAAAATATTCACTGTAATATATCTTATTCAATTTATCAATAATACCTTCAACTGTTTACCTATAAATCTTTAGTATAATTCTCTAATGTTTTGACACAGATTGATTTATAGTGTAGAAATAGAAATGTTTATTTTCTTCATGAGACTTGTTTTGTTTAGAATTAATGATAAATATTTCATGTAAATTGTTATTTTCATTCTAATCTGAGAGAAGCAAGAGGGGTCAGTACTTAGAAACGACGTCACTCGATGACTTGACCTGATGACTGCAAATCAATAAGAATTTAATAGCTTCACGCATGTTATGCATGCTACACACGTCATCCATTCATCGTATTGCATTAAGACATTCACTTTATTGCGTACCATATTTATGACTGCAACTACATACAATCTAGAGAAAATACAAACAAAGATATTTAAAAATAAAACATTAGAAATATTCACGTTTGAAATAAACAGTAACTGTTCGACATTGGAATGCAAAGTTAATTTCTCATAGACACTAAATATTTAACTAGAGAAGTCGTTGGAAAGAAGCCATTACAATTTCCAATGACAAATTATTGTCTGCCTGCCTAGGCCTGCCTGGTATATTTGTGTTGAAATACTACAAAACAAGACAGCTTATAATTTAAAACAAACACATAAGTAAATTAGTGTTAAATTGTTGGCTTACATTTTGCCTAGAAAGATGGAATACTTAGGTTATCAACTCAAATCAATCGTATGCAAATCGGAATTGCTATGGCAACAGTTAACACCAACACTGTTTAATAATTTAGCATTCTAGAAAACACTTTGCGACAAGGTTATATCAAACCGCTTTTTGTCGGTTTCGTTGAAACCAAATTAATATCTTGCAACTACGCATGTCCTTTACAAATAGTTTTAGAACTACTATCTCCAAAATTCTTCGAGACTACGAAAAAATTTTGATTTGCTAATACCCAGACACTGCTATGTCACAGAAATCTTTGTCAGCTTTCTGGAATTTTACCGTGTGATGTACTTACAATATAGTGATGCATTGACTTTTAATAAATGTGTATATCATCACCTACTATCTGTCGTATGCTATTTATCTTTGGAGTACTCATTCCCGTTTTATAACAAACATGCGAGGGGCAACGTGACTTGTCGTATCTAGGAAAACTACGCTCAATAAACGTGTTACCTTTGCTTGTTATTAACTTCATTCCTTTTACTATGAATGGCACATTCTTTTTGTTATATGCCTGTTCATCAACACCGTCATTTCGTGTTTTTTTTGTCTATGCCTATTTAACATTTTTTGTTTTGTAATGTGATTTTTTCGTACCTATTTTTACCATTATTCAATGTCACCATTTCTTGCATTCTATGATTTTTTGACACGCTTCTGACATCACTTTACAAAAAATATCGAATTTAATTTCCGAAAATGTAATTATATTAAGCTTGTGATCATTTTATTTTATCACTTGCTTGTGTTTCGTGTGTACCTAATTGATTTGAGTCAACGAGGCTGATGAGGTCAAACCACGCTTTATTATTAACTGAGACAGTTCTCACGCTGCGTCTTGTGTCACATTGAAAACTTCAGTGTGCAAAGTATGTTAAGTATAGAAACAATGGAAACCGCAATTCATACATTAATTATTTAGTACAGGTTTCCACCATAAAATTCCGAGTAGGTATATGTTATAATTCACCTATCCATTGAATAAAGCATTGTAGGTGACAAAGATAAACGTATTAACAGCTGTATATTTCCATTCATCTGTAAATCTGCAGCATGGAAATTTAAAATGTAGACAGAGATTTGCAAGACTTCTAAGCATATTAACACAAGACTTCTTTCTAGACATCACAGACTTTGTTCAAATAAAGCTAAATTATATAACTAATCTGCTATCATTTCAAGCTAAACCAGTGAAAAGTAATTAACTTGTAAAACAAGAATCTTATGTAGTCGCGCAGGCGTTTCTTTTTAGCACATTTAATTTAATCATCTTGAGTTTGAGCCAAATTAAGCTCACAAGGATCATAATCTGATGTTTGGAGTCAAAGACCTTTAGAGGTATGCAGTCGAGGTAAAAGACCAGAAATATACCTACCATAAAACTGTTTTTACATAAAATTTTACGAAGGGATAAAAACATTGCGTCCATCCGAAGGCTGGTGAAAGGTGTTTTTCCGGTTTCTCCTTTTTCAAGTTGTCTTGACAAAATAGGAAAATGTCAAGCTACACAGTAGAATTCACGAACTGCCCTTAATGAACCATGAACAATGAAAGCCGAGTCGTTCGTAACCAGCCAGACAGTTTTTTTTAAAGGGTACATTGACTGCGCGACAACTTACGAGTAGGAAACCCTGGTTGGTATTAAAAAAGTAATAGATATGAGACACACCTCCATCGTTAATCTAAATATATCGTCGGTCCACGCGTCGTTGGAGCTCGATCGTCTTAAGCGGTACAAAGTCCGAGCTCTCTGGCAGCTGCGCGAGCGCCACTGTGTACCACAATATGCCACGCCTGCACATGGGGCCTTGATGGCAGTTGCGAAACGAAAATTTCTGTTATGCTTATGACACTATTTCAATCTTAAATTAGACTCGTCTGTTAAAAGAAAATAAAATGCAGTCAACAGCTTTGAGGAATTCAATTGGTAATACACGAGAGACATAAATTAATTGAAACAAAAGCTAAAATTTCATGCATTCCTGTTGTAACTGTAGAACACAAGGCAAACCAATTAGTCTTGGCATTAGGCGTGGCAAATCGATTGCTTATCTACCAATCATTCTCTGGTCGGCGATAAGACGAGAAGCAGGTAAATCGATTTTACCCTAATTGAAACTGAAGCTGTTATTTTCCACACGTATACCTATATTAATAGAAGAAATAAATATTCACTGATCAATAAATTACACATCTAAAACCAAACGTGTAATTTGCATCGTCTAATCTTTACATGCATTTACTTACATCACATGTACGTTTACGTAAAGGACAACAAAATTTCGATTTATATTTGTAATAAACGCTTGTCTAAATCGGTATGATGTCACTGTTTGTTAAAGACAAAGGCAAGGTTGAAGGCGTGTCGGTCGTGCCGCAATTGTATTGGTCGGTTGCTGCCGTATCAACAACCATAAATGCCACTTGTACAAACTGCTCAGGTGTAATGACGCTGCTGTATAGTTCTTTCAAACTGCACATATTATATTATTATTCTTTAAGCCCTAAACGTTTTTGACAAGTTTCTTTACCTACTGATATCGGTTTTTATTTTCGTAATCTTGCAATATCGTTTAAGGAAGAATTGTCTGTATCTCCACCAGGTTTATTCATCGTTAGACCTTGATCTATTCAACGGTTGATCCAGTATCTAACTTCTTTAGTCTTATCAATTTGTGTCAACTATTAATTTCGAGACTGAAAAACTGTTCAAATATTTGCTGTTCCAGTTATTTTAATGGGCAAAATGTTCTTGGAAGTCGTTTTAAAATGCCATTTCTTATTGATGCAACTGATGCAGGTAATGCAGCGTACCAACATTTTGCAAATAAAATTTACTTTCTATCTTTCTTCAAGTAGGTATAATTTCCATTCTAGGAAAAGTTTAATTATTATTTTCAAGAAAATGTTAATCCCCTTGTCATGAGAAACGATTCACAGTTGTTTACAGTTTAACTATTGCATGAATAACTATTATCAGATTCTGACCCGGACTCACAGCTAAGGTTAATGTTACCGATTAATATTTAGCTGACGAATGTCTGTCTGTAGCAATCTAATATTCTAGTCAAGTGTAACTTGAGAGTCTATTATTGGAATTTGGAACAGTTGGAGAATTTAATTGGACACGCCCGCTGCTTGATAACTGTTTATTACTTCCACAATATTTGATTGTTCAATAAAGTAATTAAACATGGCATTTATAGGCAAAGCATAAATACCTATATTTAAATCCTAATTTAGATAGGTACACGTATACTCTGTATCTAAATTAGGATTAATAAAAGTGTGATGTATGTGTACCCGACCAACTCTTTTAACATTGCCCTCATTTATTTGACCACCTCTTACTGAATGTCTGTTGTTCAGCCATTGAAGGACATCCAATATTAATTTGGTTCTTATATTCTCATGGTTCGTCTACACGAATCCTTAAGATGTATTAATTAAATATAATATACTTATGAGTACTTTTGTCATTGTTTCAGCATCGATGCGTTCACATCGCATCAGCCAGTTTGCGCCCCTGCTCATCGCACTGGTGGGTCTACCGGCTCGCGGTAAGAGTCAGCTCGCGCACAGACTCGCCAGGCATCTCAACTGGAACGGGGAGAGCACTAAAGGTACATTAACAGCTAGATGGACGAGCGACCTTAAAAACTGGGTGTGATTGCAAATCTTAAAACGAAGGACCACAAATTCATCAGAAATAGAGTCTTGATTGTGAAAAAGTAATCTCAGTGCCTAGAATTTGTTCTTGTTTTGTATCGGGTTCTTGTGGTGCTAGATAGAGTTAAAAATTAAATAGAGCCATTGCAATTAGACTAAACTTTCCACCATATTGCATTGGAACCTTTGTCAAACAAGACTTCTAAAATCCATTAATCAACGATATCAGGAAGGCCTGTTCCGACAAATTGCCTAGACTGTAGTTATTATGATTTATGACCTCTGTTTACGAGTCATTAAAGAAACTGTATATGTTTTATGCTTTGACGTCATATCAATTGACTTCTTTTATACTTTGTTGGAACTGATGATCATGAGATTAACAAAGCCTTGTTAGTCACACTATGATCTTCAAATTGCTGTCATTGAAACTGTCTGAAAGAACAAGAACTTTTTGTTTCTAATTTCGCGGCCATGATTGACGATGATATCGTAAATTATGGTTATCCTTGCAGGGGGTTAAAGCAATCTTATCTTGGCCACTCTTGGCCTAAAGCACACACTCACATGAAATATTAGGTACAGTTTGATTGATGCTCATTTCGGTTTTCATAATACAACTTTTGCCGATTAATCATTTAATTTTGGATTTTCCTGGTTATGAAAATTATCGTTGAATTACAAAGAAAGTACTATCGAAAAATATTGATGATTTTATAGATAAGATAGCTTTTTAACAACGTTATTCATAATTGGAATCCTTCCGAATGTGATTTAGATTAGGAACATTATTTATTCATAAACAGTATTTCTCCGTCATATTTTTGAGCCTGCTATACCTATTGAATGATTAATTTTGTATATACATATATATACGTATGTTATAATTTACAAAATTGTGTCTACAAATGAGTGTCTATGTACCAGTTAACGGGTATACAATAAATTACATAAGAGCAGGCCGTGCCTGTAGATATGTACACAATACCAACCCTGACCTAGATGGAAGCGTTGGTGTCGTCTCTTGCTCGCAAGAATATCTTTACAACTGATTAGATATTGTGGATTTCATCTTGATAAATCCTGGCCTATATGAAGAACATGAGAATGCCAATCAAGGAATGATATGGCATAAGTTGTTTGTTGCTGCTACTTGCTCTAGTTTTTAATAATAAACAATAAAGGAAAATTGCATAATATGTTGTAGACGTAAACAGAATAATATGTATTATGCATATTGTCACGGTCAAATTAATTGCATTAACGTCGGTAAAGATTTGAAATACACAACGTTTTAAATTTTAGTATTAGTCTCATAATCACATCAGGTTTATCTTCATCAAACAAATCTTGAAAAGTTCTTGCAGCAAAATTAAAATAATTATGTAGGACTTATATCTAAATATAGGCAACCAGCTACTTAGAAAATGCATTATGCAAGCGTTTACTTACATAATGCAAGCCTGGTAGTTTCCTGGGTTTGTCAAACAACAGTGATTGCAATATAAATTAACGCTTAGGACAAAGTAAACACGCAGCACATACCTAATAATAACGGGGGAAGCACGAGCGACTCGTGTGGTCCTACCTATTAGCACAGATGATCAATGAATATATTCTATGTTTTCTAATAAATCTAGCACTAAACTAACAACGTTTTTCAAACAATACCGCGCCTGTCTCCTGCCCCTTTCCGATAATTCCATCATCAAACAAATGTTTCGGTCCTTCGAGCCGGATACCTTTGTCCGCTTCTCACCGATTCCTTTGTTTCCAGTGTTCGACTGCAGCGAGTACCGTCGCCGCCACATGTTGCTGTATGGCAGCCACGACATCTTCCGCGCAGACAACGCTCAGGGCTCCGCGATCCGTCGCCAAAGCGCCCGCGAGGCAGTGCAGGATGCCGTACTGTGGCTTAAGGATGGAAACAGTGTCGCTGTAAGTTTAGTATTTTATTTTTTGGACCACAAATCAATTATCCTTTTAGTTGTTCAGTCTTTTGATCCGCAGAATAAGGGTTATTGATGTGTTACGGATATTAGCTTAAGTTGATTAACTTGGTATTTGTTTATGGTTCCGTGTTATATAAGATTTCAAATAACACGGAACTATAAACAAGTACTTTATTAATCCGCGGACGAACCCGGAACCCTACTAACTGCAGCAAGGACGCTGATGTCTCGAACTGTCGATAATCAAATGATTCGAATGCATAGAAACGTGATGTCGTTAATTGATTGTACTAGGTTGTACCTTCTGTATGACTGTACGACTGATTGGATGATTGATCGTGTTCGTAGAACTAGTAATTGTGTGGGAAAGTAGGCACGTGCTTCTGTATTGAAAGTTACGTACATAATTGGTTGTGATTGAACGCAGACTCGATACAACTTCATTAATTAACTGCTAAAAACAATGACTTTGTAACTGGTTATTTTAACGTTTTGCCATAGTTGATTTATTTGTTTCACTGTATCGGCCTTTCGACATCCAAAAATTAATTAATGGCTCTTGGAACTTTTCGTTTAGAGTAAGGATATTGAATGTTAGTAAGCTTTCAATGAACTTTCTCACACGTGTATTGTGTAGTCTTAGACACGTGTCAAGTTATTGACATAATAAAGTATACTTCCACGTGCTCAGATTTATGTGACCGCAATAAAACATATCAACACATTCTACTATTTTTAGTGTATTAACTAAAGTTATAAATAAACAATGAATGAACTCTTCAATCTTCATCTCACGGATTAAAGAAATGATTCATTCAGGATTACATTAGTCATTGTTCTTTTCAGGAAATAATACTAGGTACTACTATTTTTATTCTTATCGGCTCAGTTCAAAATAAATTGATTAGATACAGATAATGACTAAACTCTTAAGCTGACATAAAACACGTAAGTTTTTACAGACCAAGAGATTTTTTTAGTAGATTGTCTTTCCTGTTCTTTGTTTGCATGCAATTTTAATTAGATTTGAATTATTGACGCCTATTATTTAATCCGTAACTTTATTATTAACCTCGGGTTGGCTACTTGACTTAATTACACTAAGTTGCCTAGGTACGTAATTATTACAAAACAATTTTATTTTAAAATTTATCAGCTTAGACATTGGAAGACATTTTTGTAAAGAATTATTTTTAACCAAAGAAAACATTACTTATCTATTATTTGTCGTTTTATGGAAAAAATAAACCCCTCAATTAAGGAAGCGGCTTTCCTCAAGTAACATCCCTTCTGATTTAAACCCCATATTCCTTTCTTCCAGATTTTTGACGGCACAAACATCACAAGAGAGCAGCGCCGTGAGTTAAGCGAGTACTGTCTCTCCGACATGGGCTTCAGGATCCTCTTCATAGAGTGCGTCTGCGAGGACCATGAACTCCTGGAGAGGAACATCATCGAGATCCTCCACTACTCCGCGGACTACAAGACCATGAGTGAGGAGGACGCGGTCGATGACCTGAGGAAGAAGATGGAGCATTACATGAGGCAGTATGAGCCTATTGATGCGGAATTGGAGGCTATCAGCTTCGTGCGCATTGAGAACGTGGGGGAGACTGTGACAGCGCATCGTGTTGCTGGGCAGAAGGAGTCTGGGATTCTTGGATACTTGTCTGGAATGAGGGGTCTGCCGCAGACCTTGTACTTTACTAGGGTAAGTTGTCTTCAAGAACCATTTTATTTTTGTGCAGCTTCCGTACCGTAACATTTTATGAAGTCTGTAGGAATCAAGATTCCGACAGACTTCATAAAATGTTAGAATTTGATAGGCTGATTTTTTAACACCGAGCCTTATGATTTATTTACGTAGCCATGTTTGTAGCAACAACTCGGAAACATCGCTCTGAAGTTACACTAGATAAATAATCTTTATCATCACTGTGTCATCTAACATCCGTGTAAATAATTGCTAGATCATGAATTCTAATTAGGCTTCTGTTCTAAACAAACATGTTTTCCTAACTTCATATTTATTTTGAGTGGGAATGGTCGCCATTTTCCCGCCACGTGTTTCCAATCAATAAACAACTTTGTGATTTGAATTTGGAACTCTGTTTACAATAAACATGGCGATGGCGGATGCATTTGCTGTATAAATATCGTAAAGTTTGTTGTGAAAGCAAAAAAAAAATCTTGTGACGTCTTGAATCCAAGTGAGGATATTTTCTTCAAACACTCACGGCTAACTGGGAAATAAGATTTTTTGAGAAACGTGAACGTTATGATTAAATACAAAGAGGCAGTTCGACTGCAAAAAAAGTTTGAATTGTACTAGCTACCTGTGACATATTGAGTTCCTGGATTACATTCAAGGTATTATAACGCCGCACGCGCACGTCACACGGCACAAGTGCAGCCATTTCCACGAATGTCGCAACGAATCGCTTTAGGGTGCCAACTACGTCAGCTGGCCTATTAAATTACAACTAGTTAATACGTATAAATTTCCTGATTTTATGTGCAATACCTTGATGATGTAGGGTCGCAGCTCTAACTCTATTGTTATCTAAATTACGTCAATGTAGTACCAGTCACGAAAATCAGTCGCATATACAAGGTGACTGGTAATTGATTGCACTCCTTGAAATGGGTTACACTAGAGCTGATTTGCAAGTCGATACCAGTCACCCTGTATAAAATTTGGAAACACGACAGTGCATACCCAATTTAGTTCAACATCAATGTTCTATTCAAATATTCAGTCAAATAACGTTAGTAGCTCTTACCTACACCTTCAACAAACAATTTTCTTTTTTTATAACCTTTCACACTATCCTCATCTACTCTTGAAAGCCATAAACCTCGCCATATTTCTAATTTCTCACCATTCTCCCAACAGCACGGCGAAAGCGAGTACAACGTCTTAGGCCGCATTGGCGGAGACGCCTCCCTGTCACCACGAGGTCTGCTGTATGCCAGCGCCCTGGCCGAGCATATGAACGCCCTGGCCTGCCGGGACCACATGACCGTGTGGACCTCTGAGAGGTGGCGCACCAAGCAGACGGCTGCCGATATTAGGGCCCCGAAGAGAGTCGTCAGGGCTCTGAATGAGTTGGATGCTGTAAGTACTTTTTTATCTTCTTTACCAGTGGCCTTAGAGCGAGTTTTTAAACGTATTATAATAACCTAAATTCTAAAATTGCATAAGTGATTTCTGGTCCAATCACGTCGAACCTTTTTTTCTCCATAAGATTTGACATAAGCGAAAGTTAAAATGCGATCGAGTACGTATAAAAGCTTTCACTTAGACTCCGGGAAGTACATCGGACGAGGTTGAGAATGTGGTACAAAATTTTTTTGTTGATTTACGTAACCAATGTATGTAACCAATCAACGGCCGAGTTTGTGTCCTTCACCACACAATCCTCACCTTTGATTGGTTACAGACAAGGATCGGGATCAAGATTGGGATTGAGATATATTATAGAAAGCGGCCGTTAATCGTAAGTATTTCGTCAGTTCATTTTCGAAATTCATTTGTTTTGTTTTGCGAATCAAAACAAAAGTGATGACGTGCCATTAGCACGTACACAAAAAAAACATAATTATCTAACTGCGTAATATAATAATTAATAACTAATCTGACCCCAAGCAAGGTATGCTGACACATCACAGATAATAACAGTAAAGTACCTTAGTAACCTGAGCTATGTGACAGGATAAACGATTTTATCATTCACAAGTAGATACTTAAAAGCTAAGTGTTTTTACGTTTATCAGCCTTGACAGTCAAATAATTAGTGAAAAACATGATCGATAAACAACTAAAGATAATTAGGAAAAACAAAGTATTAAATTATAAGCAAGTAGTTTGATTACTATCTACATTTGTTGTTCTTTCAAAAGCTTTCGAATGTATCAATCAACGTCACTATAAAGGAAATGTTTAAACAAGAACTGAAAAATAAATTGTACAAACGTGTAGTGTCTGGGAAATCCAATGATGTAGTTTCAAGAATATTCCATGGTACTGCGTACCAGTAAGTATTCGTAATTAAATGATTCATTTAATTTCTAAAGGTGCGACGTGGATTGGGCTCACCACCACGAAAGCTCCAAAATTATCACTGGGCAAAGTATATTGCCCTATGGTAACCCGGTATCCCATCCCATACGATAGCTTTTTCTTCAACTGTTTGAGTTTTTTTCGTGTTTCTATTCCACTTTTAAGTTTCGGGGATTAAAGCATAAATCCACTCCTTAATTTTTCTTTGCACTTTGTGCTGTTATCGTTCAGATTTATTTCTGATATCACCTATTGTTATCTATTAGTACATCACGTAAATATGATGTTATCATAGGGCCGATTGCCCGATATCGATTGGGTTCCGGAGTGGCGCGATCGTCATCAGTCTAAAATAAATATTTATACTAAAGTCTGTTTACCGTCTTGTGTTTATAAAGAACTTTCAAGATAAACTCTGCGATTTTCTATATATATCTTAGAAGTTCCGTTCTGTGATAATAAGTTATTAGCAATTAGTTAGAAAGGTTTCATCAAGAGGTCAGCATACTTTTAGAAATACTGCCTTATTAGTTTCTCATTGAAAAATTTCATCTTCAGAAAATTTATTATTCTACGCTGTGACAGCGGAAAATATAGGAAAAACACAACATTCTGTCAGTCATCTTGTAACCTTCACAACTTAGAATTAAGCAACAATTTAGATCCATATCAAATCGATTAAACAATTTGATAATAACAATCTTGATAAAAACTTTGTTACCTAATGGTTACATCGAAACAGTTGACAACACATAAATTACGTGTAATTACTGAATCCATAAAACAGATGATTGAACCCAGATACTTGGCTACAGCTGTTGCCTCTGATTTACCGCGTATGTCCGCTCGACCTACATCAAATGACGTCTGTGGATAGTCGTAGGCACTTCATTAACATAGGAAAAGTACTATCATTTGTCTATTGGTATTCTCAAACCGCGAATTCTATTTATTGTCGCCATTGTGAGTCACAGAGAATAGAATTGCAACTTTGACATTGAACTGGTTATAAATAGACTAAAACGTTCCCTGAATTGTTCGGTAAGATGTAATAGTTTAGAGAACTCGTTTTTGTAGACCGTAGGTTGTGTTGTATAATTTCAAAGTACCTAAGTGTAAATAGAATCGGGTCAAAGACATGGGGCATTTTGTGACAGAAGACGCTTTATTCAATGTTTCATTTGTCCTAATTTTAACCATGAATACAACACCGTTTCATACCAACACAAAATACAAATTTAAATCGAAAACAAATTAAATTTAGTCACATCGAGTGCCAAATAAAATACGCAATGATTAATTACAAAATCAATCATGAAGTAGCAATTCACGTGTACCTCAACGGGGTGATAAATTAAACTCACTGAACCTAAACATAATACGCATTGACATTTCATATGAAGCACGTTTTGTTGGTGACGCGACTAATAAATCCTAGTAAATAGCGTTAAGCTGATGGCGCAGGCTGTGAATTCTTTGCTCGGCTGCTTGGCACCGGCTTGTAGGCTCTTCTCTTCAGGAAGGTATTTGTCCAGCAGTGGGATACACGCTAGATCAATGTTGAATACACAAAACAAATTAAGAACTTAACAGACAGAACCTACCTTGTAGACTGGATTAGTATTAACCAATTGCTATGCATGTATCTATAGAACATGGCCGATAAGAGAATAAATGCTAAATCTTGTAATATCTTCTAATAATTTTCTTTTTTCCATCTTCTCCAGGGTATCTGCGAAGGTCTCACATACGAGGAGATGCAGGAGCGCTTCCCCCAGGAGTTCGCATGGCGTGACCAGGACAAGCTCCGCTACCGGTACCCCTGGGGCGAGTCATACATTGACATCATGACCCGTCTGCGACCAGCCCTGTCGGCCCTTGAGGACGAGCACAATGTCGTGGTGGTCGGCCATCAGGCCGTACTTAGATGCATGCTTGGATACTTCTTGGATGCTAAGCTAGGTAAGAACCTTTTCATTGTTGTCATCCTGGGGCTTTTGCCCTGAAATTTTAATATATAGAAATGTCTTAGATAATCATGTCGGTACACAGCAATATCTCCTCTGTTACCGATCAATCATAGCCCCTTATTCTGTAGATATGTAAATTGATCACTTTTAATTGTTGCTTCTTATCCTAAGTCTACATGATTTAATTGAGATTAATTTGCTTGCTGATAGTAGAAGTCTTTTGTAAGATAATTATTTGTGTCGTCAGTACTAAAGTTCCATTTTTGCCCTTTACTTCCACGTCCATAATCTGCGAGACTATTGCCGTCTTCGTTTCATAGGTTTTCATACTCAACTATGTTTATCAGCACGTAGAACATTTTGAGCATATTTCATAACCATTCTTCTGTGTTCTTTCAGATGAACTGCCATACATGAACGTCCCCCTGCATACGATCGTCAAGCTGACGTCCTATGGCTACAAGTACAAGGTGGAGATGATCAAGCTGCCTGTTGAATGCGTTGACACACACCGCCAGCAGCCTAAGGTAGGGACACAATACTTTTGAATAATAACTTAGCATAAAGTGTAGGCTCGATGGACCGGAAATTTTTAGCTTGAGTCGAAATTCATAGGGCTGAGCAATGTGCTTCATTTCAGAATATTTCGTAAAACTTATATTCAAAATAGCTTGGGCGTCGGTCCCCATGTCGCAGGATACTAGAGTCCTCTAAGTCATAGAAAAATAAGGGCATTGGACTCATGTAAAAAATACTTACGCAGAACTTGGCTCTATTTTTGATACTTACATTTCTGGTGAGATGATAGTTATAATGAGAATTCGAACAGCAACTTTCCAATAGCAAGGAAAATCCCGGAAATGTGTGTGTCCATGTCCATGTCCATGTCTACGAGTACTTACTAGTATTTTGACGTCATTTTAGCTCTAAGCGCACAGGGAACATTGTTCTGTTCCGACTTCCGACAGATATTTTATTTGCATTGCCAAAAATTCTAACATGTGATTGACATAGTATAGTTAGGTAGCAGTATTGTATTTTTTCAGTCGTCAAAATTACCTATAGGTAGGTTATGTGAGGGGCAATTCTTATATTTTTAAAAGAGGAGTAAGAGTTCGCTTTGGCCCAGTCGCAAACTATCACAAACACTTCTAATTTCCCTACATTTTATAAATTTTGTGACATTATTTGTCTTCGAGATGATGTTGCGTCTTGAATTTGAACGCTTTTTATGTACTTACCTAGAGAGTTGGCCTTCTGGTGATATAAAAGTTACATAATGATTTCAACTTGCTTGTGGAAAATGTTTAGTTTACTCATTTCGTTTTGTGATATAGCTGTGAAGTGATAAAATATTAAAAGAAATATTAAAAGAGGCGCCTGCTTATTACCTAGCATTGAGAATGAAAGTGGGCCAATGGGGTTTTCACCGATATGTTGTGATAGGAAAACAAATCAACAATCTACTGAGTCATCATCAGCTCAAAAAAAGCAGCCATTGGATTTTACTAGCGAGGGTAGTCCAGTAAAAAGTATGCGTAATGTAACGGCTCAATTTACGTCACCGCCGCAGAGAAGCGAGGAGTTTCGCGTTTGCACACCGCGAGCAGTGGTGAGTCATGAGCTTGCTATTAAACCGGTTGCCGTCATCCACGCGCCACACACGGCTCGGGCGGATGGCGAGCGGCAAAGTAAAACTTTTGCGGATATTGTGCAGAGTGGAGAAACAAAAACCCAAGAACCGACTGAAGAATGGAAGCTCGTTCAAAAGAGACGATATAGAAATCGTTTTTTGGGTAAAACGGGCAAAGCTATTGTGGACGAAAATACCAACTTTAAGGCAGCGGATATTAAAACTGCGATTTATATCTACAACGTGTCAACCGAAACGTCTGTGTGTGACATCAAGGCTTATATAAACAAAAAGACTAACTTAGACGTCCATTTAGAAAAAATGAATATGAAGATTGCGAAGGCTTACAATGCATACATTGTTTATGTCCCAAATCATAAAATTGATATGTTTTTAAGTGATGATTTTTGGCCCAATGGGATATTATACCGCCGTTATGTGGACTTTAGTCGAAACGCGCGTACGGCAGAGCGCACCTATCGGGAGTTGGAAACTACGAAACCTACCCCAAATGGAAGTTAAGATAAACACCTCTAAGTTTGTAAGCTTCAATTGTAAAAGCGTCATTCGCTCTGTTGATTGTGTGAGAAACCTGTGTCGATCAGCTGACATTGTTGCGCTTCAAGAGACCTGGCTGCTTCCGCACGATATACCGTACCTGGGAACCATCGATGACTCATTTTCATACACCGGCAACTCG
Source organism: Melanchra persicariae (assembly GCA_947386135.1). NCBI lineage: Eukaryota > Metazoa > Arthropoda > Insecta > Lepidoptera > Noctuidae > Melanchra > Melanchra persicariae. The sequence goes on from OX376664.1 coordinate 14,052,064, forward strand.
GCTGTGGATACGTCGGCAGGAATTGTTAGAGGAAGACCATATGGTGGGGTGGCCCTGCTGTGGAGAAAGTCTTCTTTTCCGTCGGTATCGGTTGTTGTGTGTAGAAGTGTACGACTCGCCGCGATCAAGATAGTGACTAACGACAGGTCGTTTTTAGTTATAACAGTGTACATGCCGACTGATTCTATTGAAAATTTGACCGAGTTTACCGAGTGTTTGAGTGAGTTGCATGCCATAATCGAGAGTAATGAAGTGGAAACTGTGTTTATTCTGGGGGACTTCAACGCACACCCAGGTGAGCTGTTTTCTAGTGAATTGTTAGCGTTTTGTACAGAACAGATGTGGTCGTGTGTGGACATGGAAATATTACCTTCCGACGCGTTTACGTTTATTAGTGACGCGCACGGGTGCCGCCGCTGGCTTGACCACTGCGTGGTAACGGGTTCAGCGCGAAGCGCCGTTGTTAACGTGTCTATTCTGCACGATACCTATTGGTCTGATCATTTTCCTTTACTAGTGGAGTGTAATTTAAATGTAATTTTACCTAAAAGTCAGATAACTGAGTCAAAAGTTAATCAAATAAATTGGGGTATTAGAAACGATGAATAAATCGAAATGTATTTAAATTATTGTAACTCAGAACTAAAACAGATAGATTTCCCACCAGAGTTTACTTATTGTGCGGATCAAATGTGTGATAATGAGTCCCACAAATTAATTATAAATAAAATGTACCAGACCATTGTAAATATTTTGACTGAGGGCGCTAAGCGCAGTTGTAAGAAACATGTACCTAATCTTAAGAAGCATAGACATGTACCGGGCTGGAATAAGTTTGTCAGGGATGCTCACGGGAGGGCGCGACTTTGTTTTCAGACTTGGGTTAGCTGTGGTAAACCTAGTTTTGGACCTGCGTACACAGAAATGTGTGAATCCAGGAAAATATTTAAATCTAAATTGAAATATTGCCAAAATAATGAACTACAGATTAAAATGAATATTATTGCTGAGCATCATGCTAATAACGACTTTAGCAACTTCTGGAAAAACACAAAAAACATGAATACTATGTCGAGCCGCCCTGTGAGTGTTGGGGATGCGCATGAGCCCCGGGACATAGCCTGTGCCTTTCAGCGCCACTTCAAGGTCGAATCCCCGCTCGGGCCCGCGTCGCGGGTGCTCGCCGCTGTGGATCGCCCCGGGGACGTTGCCGTTAGATTCACAGCCAAAGATGTGGCCTCCGTCATAAAGCGAATGGTTCGAGGTAAGTCCCCGGGTCACGATGGGCTCAGCGTCGAGCATCTGAAGTACGCGGGTGTACATCTACCGCGAGTTCTCGCCTTGTTCTACAATTTATGTGTGGGTCACAGTTACTTGCCTGATGACTTAATGTACTCCGTAGTAGTTCCTATTGTGAAAAATAAAACTGGTGACTCCTCTGACATTTCAAATTATAGACCCATCTCGCTAGCAACAGTCATAAGTAAGGTACTGGATAGTTTGCTTGACCAACAGTTGGAAAAGCACTTGCTTCTTAATGACGCCCAATTTGGTTTTAGGCCTGGCCTTTCAACGGAGAGTGCTATCCTCTGTCTCAAGCAAACTGTTCAGTACTACACAGACAGAAATACTCCTGTATATGCTTGCTACTTAGATCTGTCAAAAGCATTCGATACAGTAAATTACGACAAGTTGTGGAGTAAGTTGCGATGCGAGACGAAGCTGTCGCATGACATTATAGCCCTTTTTGAATATTGGTACAGTCACCAGCAAAATAGTGTCAGATGGGCAGGGTCGCATTCGGACATATACGGGTTGGACTGTGGGGTGAGGCAGGGGGGAATAACCTCTCCGCGTCTCTTCAACCTGTATATGAACCAATTGATCGAGGAGCTCAGCAGCACTAAGGTCGGTTGTTCCGTTGATGGGGTATGTATAAACAACATAAGTTACGCGGATGACATGGTGTTGCTGAGCCCGTCTCTTTCTGCAATGCGCAGGCTTTTGAATATTTGTGAGACCTACGCGGGGGCCCATGGGCTCAGATATAACCCAAAGAAGAGTGAATACATGGTCTTCAAATCTGGTACTAAAACCTACTTAACTGGTCCACCTGTCACTCTCTGCGGGTCAGATTTGATTAGAGTAGATCGATTCAAGTATCTGGGTCACTGGGTCTCCGAGGATCTGTCTGACAATGCGGACATTGAGAGGGAGCGAAGGGCGTTGTCTGTCCGGTGCAACATGCTGGCTCGCAGGTTTGCACGCTGTTCTTCACAGGTTACAATAACCTTGTTCAAGGCATACTGCCAGACATTTTACACGTGCAGCCTGTGGACCAACTTCACTCTGCGGGCGTACAACGCGCTTCGGGTCCAGTACAACAACGCGTTCAGGATTCTGCTGGGGCGGCCCCGGTTTTGTAGCGCATCGGCGATGTTCGCTGATGCTACTACCGATGATTTCTACGGAATAATCCGGAAAAGGAGTGCATCGCTTCTGCGTCGCTGTAGGGGCAGCTCCAACGGAATCCTGAGTGTGTTGTCCGAGCGGTGGGATTCCCCCTTCTTGCGGAGATGGCTGCAGCTGCATGCCAGTGCCTGCACATATATATTTCTGTGACTTTTATTATTATATTGTGACGTTGTATTTCTTTGGACATAATTTTGACATTGTATTTTATTTTGTTTTATTTTTGACATTCATAAAAAAATATGTACCTACCCATTTGACTTAAAATTCTAAATTCAAATTAAATCTTTGTAATTATTTCAATCCATTTATGTTAAATTTATAGTGCAAGAATGGCAATTTTTTTAAAATAATTTGTAATTGTATTTTTTATGGGTCCAAGACCTGAAATAAACGAATTTTATTTATTTTTTTATTTATAAAATATCTATATGTGTAACAATTTGCATGTCATTGAGTATTTCGATTGTTGGAAAGCTTTTTAATGTTGAGTGTGTTATTATAGCACTTATCAAGAGCAAAAATAACTCCAGATAAGGAATTTTCAATATTCAGGAAATTATTAGAGCGCCTTGTGTACAATAGATAATGATTTAGCGATCTATTTTGAGTAGGTACAATATTACATACCTACCAATGAAAATTTCGATTTTTTTTTAAATTTCATAATCAACGTGTAACATAATAAACGCAATACTCTTAATTCATTCTCATTGTACTCATCATTACGAACAAACTTTACTATAAGATCAAACCCGAAATCGTAAATGTATAGGGAGGCCGATTTTTTATTCTGTTACTCGTTGTATTTTTTAATAGTCTGAGGGTGTCTTAAGACTAATCAAGAATCATCCTTAATGAAAGTGACTAAAAAATACACACAGTTAGGTACCCGAAAATCTAAACCAGCAGCCCTACCATGACGTGTTAAAGCGTGAGTCGTTCGATTGAGAAGGAGGGATGGAGCTATGTAGGGTGTATAGCTCCATCCCTCCTTCTCGCTAGGTAGGTAGGTAGCTTCTCGGTAGGGCCGCAGTTCATTTTATTTTTGTGAATGCCTTACTTTTTTCTCTCCAACTCCCGTTCCCACCACGTTTTAGATTGTATCTAGCGATATTGTAGAGTAAAAAGTCACGAAAATAGTTGTTGGCAAGCTTTGAGAGCACGTTTCTGCAACAATCGTGAGTGCGTGAATGTAATTTAGAATATTTCTTCACATAATACTACAATACATACAGGTTCCAGAAGTCCGTGATCATATTTAATGGTGGTGTTCTTTAGCTGCTATGGAGTAGAAACAATATAAGTAAAAATATTTTTTTTACTAAGTATAAAAATTAAAAAAAAGAAAACAGTTTTCGAGCATTCTGATGCAGACGCTGGCATCGAATCTGTGATTTAAATAAAATAAAAACCACTTACTGCAGCTTGAAAAGTGTATTTTTTCTTAACTTTTCAGTCGTTTTTTGTGGATGAGTTTTTTGAAAAATTCTTTTTTTTTTATTATTTTTTCCTAATTGTATAGCAAACAAAGAACACCACCCTAAAATATATAACCACGCACTTCTAGAACACTCTGTAAGTATAACTATTATTACAGACTCTTACGCCATATGCTAGTCACGTTGCTAAAATGGTATTGAACTTCGTACAAAGTACAAAAGTTATTTTTTTGTAAGCTAATACGTTTCTGAAGTAATTTGTATGATTTTTTATCCTCACTTAAAAGTATAGGTCCTATATTATACAGTCATAGTCTGTCTAGACGTCAGATAGCTAAATACAGGTTCATTATTTATTAATAACGTGAATAGGTGTTTCTTGAAGGTCATCTTCAAATAATAAAGTCCGATTTAAAACTTTACATACGAGTACATGCATGATTCGATCGCAGTGGTTGATAAAAAATTATCAGCGCTTTTCTCAGAAACTTGTAATCAGTTATTTAATTACTACTAATGTGCTATCTTGTGTAAGCATTTAATATTATGTCATCATAACAAAGAAGTTTTAACAAAATACTGATAGGTATCTCAGCTAGATACCTATCAGTATTTTGTTAAAACTTCTTTGTCCGGTTAGACTGGAAGTCCACTCCAACATGGTTGAGGTTGTTGAGAAGGTTGCGGAATTTGTTCGAAAAAGTCACCGCGGCCCTGGAACGCAAAGGACATTTGGAGGAACACGGATGGGTTTTAGTCAGAAAGAGTCTGATACTCCCAGAGCTGAACACTTACAATATGCGGAACAGGATGTAAAGTCTCGCAACCTTTGTTTCCTAACAGCTAGGGACATCGTGGGACGAAATGCTACATGTTACTTTGTTCAATACAGCGTACATTGGGCCTTACTAGGTTAAGCCCATAATTAATAGGTTACTTCTAGGCAAAAATGCTCGTTGACCACATCATCACATTCCATGAGGTGAGGTTGTGGTCAAACACGATCAATAAATAGCTAGACAAATTGATGATAAAAGGCTACCTATGCAGATTATAAAAACAAGGAAATTCTAATATTTTTTTTCATTGTTACAGAATTGCTCAATAAACAGGACGACGGCCGACGCGCTGGTCACCGTCCCATCTCACTACGACACCCTCCCATCCAACCTGTGGCAGAGTCCCACCGAGGCGCAGCTTTAGGCGCCATGCCTGGGCTAGCGAGTCTCGCCGCCCATCATACCGTAGCAGCATTACCAGGGCAATAAGCCCGAGGACCCAAGGTCTACAGTCCACGGACTTGAAAAACCATGGACTAGGAAAGCACGCCACGCCAAGGTGTTTCAGGAGTCATCTAGCGATCTCTATACAGAAAGACTGGTGTGAGTGACCCTTCACCGAATGAATTTAAAAAAAAAGTATGCACGCCGTACAATAGCCAATTATAATTTTAAGCATAGACTTATTTAAGCATCTCTTTTATTTTTTTTAAGCCAGTGTTGCCAAACACGTTATCGATCTGTTAAGCTCAATTGAATTCGTACAAAGTAAATTTAAAAAGTGATGAAGCACGTGTGTGAATTTTCCAGCATTATTATAATAAGACTGAAAGAAAGAATTCTTCAAAATCAATTTCATCTTTAGGTACATAATAATTTTGTGTTCTTGTTAAAAGTAGGTATGAAGTAGTTCCATAATTGTTTAAATGTTACTTCTTTATTCATAAGCACTTGATGCTCATAGATGCTTGATTCGTCTCTCACTCATTTCCTTATAATCAGAATGAGAGGACAATACTTACAGAGCGTTAAGCTACACTGCTTATGAATAAAGGGGGAAAGCTAAAATAAGTAGAACGTAAACTATCCAATTTATTTTAGACTTTATTTACTTTTAGTCGAATAGTTTCATTATCACTACGGACATTCAGTAAACTCTATATTCCTTACTCTAGCTCTAACTACGATTAAGAATTACTTAACATCCATAATTTAGTTGTTTCTTGTAATTTCATTTAAGATTGTGTTTTATTTCACTTTAGCTACTGGTAAGCCGGGATTTGTTTCGCAATCTTACGTTTTATGAAGGTTTTGTGTTATCTTGCTTACTTATATCCTACTTTAAAATGGTGAAAGTAATTAGTACCTACTTACATTTAGTTTAATCTTAGACTCGAAAGTACTTAGAGGGATAGATTTGTTGTAATTTACTTGTAATGCTACGTAAGCCCGCCGGGCGTATCCTTTAAAATAATATTTTAGTAATACGGTGTGTCAATTAGACTGATCCATTACGGATTGTAACAGTCGCTTAGTAAAAATTGAGACACGGGATATGTAGTCACTTCAATTGTCTTTGCATATGTTTTGTAATAAAATAGATACATTTAATGATAAATATATGAGATTGTTTTATTTACCAAGCCATCGGGATTGAGTAATTCGTTTTGTACCACTGTACCCTTCGCGAGACAAATCAGAAGCACACAGCGGAGTGTAGGTATTGCGCTGATGATATATATACGCGTTTATTTACACAAAAATATATAAACGATTCAATTATGCTATAGTATATAGTAAGGTAATAAAAAATATTATGTACAAGTGGGATAAAAAGGGTGTCCCCTTTTTAACCGAATTCAAAAAAAGGAGGTTATCAATTCGACCCCTATGTATGTAGTCAGAATTGCACAGTTTTTGTATAATTATGTTAGTCTTGTATTTAATTAGCATCAATCAATCAATCAATCAATCAATCAATCGCTGTCAATGGCAGTGCTGATTCTTTAGCCGAAAAAAAGGCAAGGGGCCTAACCACCAACTCTTAAAGCAGTATTACTTTAATATTACTCCAGTGGGAAAGAGACGGAGCTATACGTCCTGTATAGCTCCGACTCTTTCGTGGTTTAGGTCCAGGTCTCCGTTCACGAGTACGGAGTGTACTTAACTACTTAATGATGTCACAAAAACCTAATGAGCAGTCGAAGTCATGCCTTAATCCAAACTGCTCAATCTTATAATAACCTAATATAAAGTTTTTAAACTTGTGGCGTTTGAGGTTGTTTGCACCTGCAGCAGTCGTTCCAGCACAACCCGTCGTGCTAAGAAGATGTCCTATGATAACTCTGTGTAAGTGTGTTTCTGTAAATCTAAACAGCATCCTTTTAAAAAAAAATCCGAACCCCAATCAAAAATTAAATTGCACAGCAAAATAGTTATACTTTGTGCCAGATAAGCTTGCAATAAAGTACATTGACCTTTCTCTAATATCCCTTCGTAGATACCCGATCTACATACGACATTACTAGAGAACATAAAGGATCACGATAGAAGTAGATTCAGGACTGCTCTAAGTTTTTATTTCTGTTTTTGATTTTAAGAAAGTCAATAAATGTATGTGGGTCAATGACCGTTATTGCACATTTATCTGGAATCTATACCTCAAAAGTCAAAATATTATTATTTTAGCATCAATCTAAGATCGTGACGCGGAGCTTTTTTCATGAAATTACAACTTCAAACCTAATGAGCGACGGAGCTACGCAACGCGCTCTAGTTTTGATGTAAAAATATTTCATTGATGTACCTAAATTAACGGATGATAAGTTTTTTGATATGCATTTAAGGCGAGCCTGACTTGAGCGCGTAGGCATCTAACGCTTACCCCAGGCCCCGCAAGGAGTAGCAATACGTAATAAGTTACGATGCGCGGGAGACGCGCGCACCAAGCGCACCGCTCGCTCATGAGTTCACGGACTCGGGTAGGTACTAAGTTCCGTCACAGGATAAAGTAATGCAGTAGATCAACTTGAATTGATTAGTATAAGTTTATTTTGTTTTATTTTTCTATTAAGTATTTTTTAAGGTTATAGATGGATTAAGTACGTATTGTACAAACTTGAATCCAATTACTAATCATTAAAAATCAGTAATAATACTTATTTATTTTAGAGTATATTATGGTGGATTTAAAATCTGACTGACACGAAAATTATGAATACGAGTACGATACAAAAATACGCGTCGCGCGCTATTTGGCTTTGGTGCGATACCTTCGTAAAAATCAAGTAGTAGGTAGGCACACTTACTTTAGGAAAATTATGTTACAATTCTTGAATATTATAATTCAAGAAAGCTTAGAAGTATAAATGGTTTGGAATTTGCCTAGATGCTATTTAAAAAAAAACAAAAACGTTTTTATATTTTTTAATCAAATAGTTAACATAATAAAAGTTACCAATGCAACTGGCTAAAATTCGTTGAACTGTAGCTGTCTCGGTTTGCATGGACCTAGCTGAGTAGATTGACACGGAATATGGTCCTTGGATTTGCTTGGACCTGGCTGCACAGGCTTATCATTAACATTTTCTTTGTTTTCTTTCAATATTATGTCTCGTATTGGCATACCGCGATTTTGGCGCGGATCCACAATCTCTGGCAATATACATTTCAAATAAAAATCTATAATTTTTTTCTCCATATGCACCCGCCAAAATTCGTCATCTCTTGAAATATTTTTTTCACCGAACCATATTCCAAAAATGCATTGGTTCCTTTCTGTTACATGAAGTTGACCCTGCACTTGGTAATACCAATTACTTTTTTTGTTTATAACCCTGGTATGTTTTATTCTATCGAATTTAAATATATGTATTTTACTTTCTTCAATAGCAGCATTTCCCTTTTCTAAATGCCGTTATTGGACATTTAATTTCAACAATGGTGTCGTTCCCAACTATACCGTCGGGGGTAACCCCAATAAATGAGTATTATTTTGGAGACAAGTCACGCCCTTCCGCATGCTCTATTGCCCTGTAACGCAAATTTTGATTTTGATTTGTTGGTAATTAACAAGTAAAATTTTAAAAACTTACAAAATATCCCTGTTCAATAAAGATAACGGAGCTACAGTGCCAAAGACAGATACACAGGCACACAGACGCACGTACACAGAAACATAGATAGCAAACCGTTATAAATAAATAGGATAGAATTGTAATATGGTGTGTGTTTAATTTCTTTATGTATTTTATGGTGTTACAATAATGATAATGAGATACTACTTTATTCAAATCTATACTAAATAATATTATAAAGTGGAAGTGCGCTAAGTGCGCTGTGGTAATAGCTAATTATACGTAAGTACCATGTACAACAAAGATATTGTTTTTCATTCGATCTAAAAAAAAGTCCGCGACGTTACACCTTTATCTATCTCTTATAAATATGCCACACTAAGGCATTTTATGTCAAATAATTTATTTAAAAATTAAAGGTGGTTTTTCAGCATTAATATTAGGCAGGCATATTAATCCTTACTAGCGAAAGTAACTTCATCATCAAGATAATTTTATGAAGATAAACTTTGTCTTTTACAGCATGTTATTTGAACTCACCGTTAAGGAGATAATGTAAAATTAAAATAATTCAACAATATTATTAAATCGAACGGGCGGTGCGCGAGACGCGGCCACCAAACGAGAACGCGTCGAGCCTGCGTGACTGCGTGCGACGCGGTGCAAGAAATTCTTTTTTGTATTATGATTATGAATTTATGATAGTTACATTCATGGGGAAGGCTATACGGCTATACGGGAACGGGAATTCCTACGGGAATGAAGAGTTCCGTTACCTGTCTCCGAAGTTCTTCATCAGATCTTCACCAAATTGAAATGGGATCAGTCCGGGAAGATACACTTCCAAAAAAAATAGAATCATCAAAATCGATTGACAATTGGCGAAAATATCGCTGAGCAAACATACAACAAAAAAAAACAGTCGATTTGAGAACCTCTTCTTTTTTGGAAGTCGGTTAATAATATACAATACAATAGTCAATTAAAAACAGTTTAGTGTATGTAATTTATAATTTCTATACATTTTTCCTCTTGCCAATAAACACCGATAAAGTAACGCATTGGATTGGAAAAACTATCCAAACTAACCACATAGTTTTTTGTATGTCTTGTCATAACTTGATACATTGTTAGTAATTAGTAAGAGGATGGACTCTAGGTGTACAGCGCATAAATGAGCTGGTCCGGTAGCCTAAACGTTACCAAAAGTATGTTATTATAATATTTTCATAGGAAATGGTCATACTGTAACACTTTTACACTATGGCACGCGACTCACGAGTGCGCTGCGCGTATTGTTTGGCATAGACGAGACCTACACAAACGTTGCGGACACCATAAATATAATTATTTGTTGTGTTGTGGTGGCTGTGAGTAGGTACCCACCTAGCGTATAACTACACTTATATTTCTTCTCTACATGTACACCACAACATTATTGCACCGATATTCAACTCTCATGTAGGAAATACGAGCTATTATTTTTGCATTTGTTTAGGAGTAAGATAAGTGAAAACGGACATTTCTAATAAATAACAAATATTATAAGACTTATACAAACTCTCCGAAACCATCAAGACTAACGTAGCGGGGTGAACTACCTATTTGACATTTGAAAACAGTAAATCATTGTATCATGTGCGCGCGAGGTGGCTTTATGCACTCTGAAATAGGGTTCAAATTCAATTGTTTTACATACTCGATGCGGTTGGTAAATCTATTCCGCGCGAAAACTAAACCACTAAAGCGCACGTCTTTATGCGTACTGAAATAAGGTTTAAATTAAACTGTTTACACACATGTTTGCGGTGTGGAAATTTATCTGTTTCGTGTCGGTACTTACCTAGTTAGTAAAGTAAATTATGTATATGCCTATATACCTTTTTGTTTATTCAGCCAAAGTTTATAAAAAAAAGTAGTCACCGCTGCAACGAAGAGCCGTGACAACTTTTTTTTCCCCCATTTTTTTTTACAAAATTATAGCTACATCTAATAAAAACTAACTATATTACAACTGTTTGAACACTAAATTGTATACAAGTATTATTATTTAACCACTCGACACGTAAAAATTCCAAAATAAAAAATAAATCTTACGTAAATAAACATAAACATTAAATTCGCGGCACATTGGTGTGCCGGCAGTGCTAGAGCGGTAATCAATTTAGGCTTAGCCAGTAACAGAACTTAGCGGGGGTGGCGGGATCGCAAAAATTTGGCACACGTCCGACCTCCAACACGTTCCGCTCGGGACTAAATGACACGGGGCGCGCTCATGAAACGACAAAATCACTTGATTTTGGAATTAGTGGGATACGTATTTTCATATTTCACATTATGACGGCCGATTTATATCACATTTTTTACGACCTTTATTGTGGTATAAGTTTTATTACTCAAAACCTTATATAACTCAAATGAAATGATAATTACATCTTGATTTTGACTTGTCTTTGCGATTTAATTGGATGCAGTAAAGTGCAAGTAATCGTGTATCGCACGGCCGAAATCGCAAGATCGAAGTGTGAAATATGTAATATATTTTTTTCAAAATTTAAATCCGTGTTGTTTACGAATAAAACACAATTTTACACAATGCAAAACAACGTTTTTCCGGAAAACCTGGCCTTAACATAAGTAGGTACATATTATATTATTAGCGTCAAAACGTTATTTTTAAACTACCGTGCGGTTGTGACTATAAAAGCCGAGCGCACCAGTACTCGGCCCTCATTTTGTCTCCAGCAGTCGTCGTGATAACATCGTTTCGTAAGATTGTGCATTGTTATATAACTCAAGAACTATATTTTACCTAAGTGTGATTGTATTTGTTATAAATTAATTAAAGACGAGTGATTTTCGTTTTCGTTCGTTTTTTTTTAAATAAATTTGATATCAACCGCTACTAATATTTTAATTAGCATTTCAAATGATTCAGGTATGTAGGTAGGTACAGTTTTCGTCAGATAACTTTGCCCGAAGTCAAAATTACGAACAAACTGCAACTGCGCATGCGCAAGAGACATGGGGGCGGGGATTATGGCGGCGCGATTTTATGTCTCAGTCGCTCGTTTACGTTCGATGCATGCTTGCGTCCCGCTTGCTCCCGTCTACGTGACTGCACCTGCGCGATCTTTGCAAATGGCTAACTTCAGAGGGGCAAAGTTATTTGACGAGAACTGTAACATTTACGAGTTCGCGGTCAACGCTCGCTCGTCCTACAACTTCTAATTGAAGAATAAATAGACAAAAATATGTTGACTTTGATTTGTTCTTCACGGTTTGCTGTTTCCTTCGTATTTTTATTAATGTTGGTTTTATTACTAGCTAAATAGTACCAGACGAACAGGTCAAACTCCGAGGTTAAGCAACGCTTGCGTAGGTCGGTCTGTGGATGCCATCTATTCAACCATCTTTAATGACAAGATTCCTCCGAAAGCACGTCCCGGCTGCCACTTGCAGCATCTTTGACAGCCATTATGGGTAGTCAGACACCAGTCTTGCCAAGGGGTTTTATGTTACTCCGTTATGCGTTATGGAGGACAAATAGGTAGTCCCACTATGTAAAGTTCTCAGCTGCATCCAGTTATACTGGAACGGAAACCCATCATCAAGATATCAGCCGAAAGACGTCCACTGCTGGACATAGGCCTCCCCCAAGTGTCGCCACAACAACCGGTCCTGTGCGTCTCGCATCCATCGGCTAGCCGCGACCCTCACCAGGTCATCGCTCCACCTTGTGGGAGGCCTCAATGGAAGCCCACTGCAACATAATTGGGCAAATAGTAGGCAGATTGATTGATTTATTGTTATTTTTTTTCTTATTTTTGTCTACAGACTACAATACACCGTATTGAGTGGATACCAATATACAATAGTACATTTTCATGCAGCTTAACTTTGCCTTTGCAGCCGAAGCGGAATAGACGCCCGCGTCGAAGGCGAGGCCATAATTACGAAGCCGAGAGATTGCAATACCACGTGTATCAATCAAACAACGTTTTTCAACAAACTTACTAGAAAAAATAAATACAATTTAGTTTTATTTTTCTCTCTCATGTAGTCGTATTATACTATAAAGTTAATTTTAAGACTGCGCTATCGCATTAGGTATACACCTGTAATGATAGTTGTAAGGGAGATTTTAATAAATAAATAAATAATTATCAGTACAGTACTTTCCGATCTAATCATTCTTTAATTAGACTACGTAGTTAAATTTCAATTGTCTTAGGTACCATTTACATCTAGATATCAAGCTATTTATATAAATGCAACAGGAAATATTCCACAAGTTGTTAATGGTTTTTCGCTTACGAAAACCCCAAAATTAATAACTCCAATAAGCTGCTTTATGTGAGGTTTTTGTCAATAAAATCAAAAAGAAAAATTGATCAGACATCAAAAACGACTTTAGAATGTTGTTGAGTCTAAAACCAAAATTTCCAAAAAATAAAGGTCATCATAATAAAGATGATTCCAGATTTGGTTCGAGTAAAGTTACTTGACCGAATTACGCAATAAGAGTCCATTAATTATATTTTTGGGTAAGGATTGTAACTAATTGATCTTATACTTTAGAAGGCGCTACATACAAGAAGCAACTTTAGTTGATGCAACTGTCCACTATTAATTGAAACCTTAGTTGCAGTCGCGATTAACAGGTTACTTGAGGCTGAAATTCGAGGATAAAAATGGCTCCGTCTGTTCAGAATTATTTTGTGTCTATTTGTATTAGAGGTAGATAAATTAGAATCTATAAATGGCAATTAAGGCCTATTCAAACCTAAGCGGTATTCGCTACCGTCTGCGGTAGAGAAAACCGAGTGGGTACCTATGCGGTAATATAATTGTTCACACCAAAGCGGATTTCGCTATCCTTGTGGGTAGAATACCGAGTTCGAGTTTCGCCCAGTAAGCGAAACAATACCTATGCGGTATAATGGCACCAGCTTTTCCGCTCTAGCCGCGGAACTTGATACTAAATACTTAAACGAAACCCGTGCGGTATGTACATCTACCCACAGCGGCAGCGAATACCGCTTAGGTCGCTCTAGCCGCGGAACTTGATACTAAATACCTGAGCGAAACCCGCGCGGTATGTACCTATACCAAAAGCGGCAGCGAATACCGCTTAGGTTTGAATAGGCCTTAAAAGTGACAATGTTACCTACCTACTTTACTTTTTTGCTAATCGTGCACAAAAACAAAGTCTCGCTAGCTCTTCTTCTATCTTTTCCTGTATATAAAGGGTCCAATGCTATTATATTCTAGCTTTCCCAATCAAAATCACTTTCACGGCTCCGTTTAACACGTTAATTTTAATTCGCAAAACTTCCATTCGAAAGTGTTCATAATGATGAAATGAACCAGTCTGGGCTGGGTCATTACTGGTGCTTGCACGAAGGTTACTGTCGTGTATGTAGATCAATATCTATTGGGCAATCTAAAACTATAATTACTGCTTAGCCTCTCTGTCTTAGAAGTGGGTTTAAGTATAGAGATTAGTCTCATGCGTGTTAATGACAATGGCCTAAGTGCTATCATTATCTTAGATGGCTTATGGCTTACAGTTTTCCATATCCTATTATTTTTACAGAACAGGAAGGCCTTTGAAGTCGTTAGGGTCCATAACGGTCCATTTATGAGGACGATATTAGTTCCTTATAAGATATCTATAATTATTTGCAAGTTTGCAGTACCTTGTGGAATATGTTGATGGATGTCGTACCTCCTGAGCGGTGCCTCTGTTCCTAGTATAAGCAACTAGCGACACGCCCCGGCTTTGCACGGATAGTAGAGCACATTTTAAACACCCAGCCGGCATGAATTTTTGCGAAATCGTCATATTTTCAGCCGGTTTACAAAAAACCTTAATGAATATAGGTACGTCTAAACCTTCCTCATGAATCACTCCGTTCATTGGTGAAAAACTTGAAAAAATTCGTTTGGTAGTTTTTGGATTTATCGTATAGGTACAGAGTTACAGACAGACAGACACCTACACGGGGCGGATGACTTCATTTTATTTTATAAAATTATGGATAGTGATAATCGTTTTGCAGAAGGTTATACCCAGTTGTTACTACAGTAGTTTATAGCAACGCTTAGATAATAGTAAACGGCGGTATAAACGACTGTAGGTATTACCTACGTAGGTATCTTGGGTTAAAAATTATCGTTATTTCCTTTAGCTTTATCTACCCCATCTGTCATCGACAGGTGCTTGCTGAAATGCAATACCTGAAAGTAACCAGTATTTGGGTAAGACGGTACTTGTTCACAATTCTACCGGCTTTTCTTCAAACTACAAAACAACACAACACGTGACAAGTTACGGAACTCTGTGGGGATTTCCAGATTTTGATAAAGTATAATTTTTCAGACGCTAATGCCAAATGCAGCAAAAAGTCCACCATAATAGCGTGGAAAAAAGAAACACAAAACAATAATTTTAGAATGAACCTTGAAACTTCAGAAAATAACTAACAGATGAGAATTTATTTTTTGTGTTAAAATGTATCATGTAACAATGAGTAATTTTACGGATTTAGCTACATCATAAGGGTATTATATTCAGCTTTATAGTACATTACGATATTAATGCATTAAAATATGGTTATAACATGCGAGGCGGAATTTCAGCCCGAGCCGAAGGCGAGGGCGTAATTGAGCCGAGCATGTTATAACCAATACGCACGTATATCGTACGACGTTTTTTAACACATTTGCGAGGAAACAGAAAAAAAAAACATTTTCATATGGTTATGTATATCTGTCCTTGGATATTGACGGCAGCAAGCTGTCGCATGCGGTTCGCACTTCTGTTAGTATATCCGGTGGAGTTGAGGTAATATATTGCTCATCTTCATTATTGAAAGTTGTCATTTTAGATATTCACAATACAAGTACAAAGAAAAGAAAATTTGAGAAAAATGGCGCGAGGATTATTTTCTGCCGTGGCTGCGTGAAAATGTTGGCAAAGACGCTAGAGCATGCAGCCAAGTTTTTAAATTACCGAATAAACTGTTTTTTTTTAATTTTAAAGAAATTCAATCTGTGAATGCACACTGTTGCTTTCTCGCCATTTTAACAGCGCGCTAGCGCTGCCTACTGACTGGCGCCGCGCGGCGATTAGTTCGAAATTTGAATAGCAACAGCCCGGTGCTCACTAGCTGGAGTCGTGCGGCGGCGATCAGTTCCATATTTGACATGGCAAATAATACTGTTATGGAATTTGTATGGACTATAACTTAACTATTTGCTTTGGTAACACACGCGTTTTTTATGACCCGCTTTACATATTTAAAACCGGTGGAATTACATCAGCTTTGCGAGCAAGGGTGTTAAAAAAACAATAACACCTTGCTTGAGTACAAAAACTTTAATTTAATACGCGTTTTAGAAAATGATTAGTTATGATTAGAAAAATCGTAGATTTTGTTGCCAACGCCAATATAATGAAAATTAAACTAAATTCATTACTGATAAGAATAATGATGATGAAAATTATATTTTATTTATTCGGAAAATGAGCTTAGGAAGATGAACCATTTATGAATGAACCTACTAGACTAGAGTATTTAAATAAAAGACGATACCACCTTCAGATAACCACTGAAAAAGTTAACTGGACAATTTATAATCTCTCAAGATATCTAACAATCTTACGGAGTTTCCAATTATGCGGTGCGGTGACACATAAAATGATGATGAATGGAAGTATCAATTCGGGTCAATCATTCTACATTTCATTACGTTATTATTTATTGTAAGTACTCGATTTAATTTTATATGATTTAAGAACCATTTTCCACTGAGCTATCCTTCATTATCCTTTTCGAAAGTCTTGCAATTTGCAAAGCTTCATTTTTTCAACTCCATTTTTTTTTTCGAACTTTTTAGGATAAATGGTTCGTGTTTGAAGTGCTATCATCCTTGCGTTCAAATGTTTGCAAAATATTGTCAACTTTAAAAGTGTACGATTAACTTTTTACGTAGAATTCACCGTTTAGAAGTTATAAGTCAAAATCTGATAAAATACCGAAAATTTCGAAGTTTTTCGAGCACCACGCGGTTAGCACAGGTCTTTCGAAGTGGGTTTTGAAAAATTGGGTTTAGGCCTGTGTAGGCATATACTACTGGCATCTATTCTAACAACGTGATCCTAATGACTGGCCTATTGAAAATATCTTTCATATCATCAACATCATTCCCTCACATCATTAATACTTGTATCAAAAATGATAAATGCAAATAGATTACCGGTATCTATGATTGATAGTTCTTCATCCATTCATCGCTGGAACCGATAGTGCATATCGTGATTCGTGCCCATTGATCGTTGCACTCGGAAACAAGTGAGAGGCTCTACAATACGACCGTGACTTACTTCATTGACAGATGGTGCTCTGAGATCGCAGCCTACGACTGACGCCGACGACCCCACAGCGAAAAATACACACCGCATTGTCATACAAATGTTTTAAACGCGCACACGCATGCTAAAGACTGCGAGTTTTTATTTTTAATATTCGTGATTCGATTTTCGAACAGTGTCTGTGGTTATGTGAATTTATGTAGTGTTAGAGACAAAAAACGTAAGTAGTAGTGCTTTGTTTACTGAAGAGGTGTACATTATCGATTGTGGAAGGTAGGTAGAACATTATTGATTTCGTGTAGATTGTGTGTGATAAGACTGAATTATAATGAAGGGGCTTGTGATAATAGACTTACAAATGAACTGCAATAAATGTTTCTGTCTTTCAATGCTTATTGCGTACCTTAATATCATTTGCAGAATATTAAAATTTAATGTAGGTACTATTATTTACCATGTAAGACTTAATTAATTGCGAAGCTAGACATAATAGGTAATCCAGTTCCACTATTATTGAAATTTAATTATAATTTAAGGTCGTTTGTCTAGACACGTAAGTAGGCAACTAGAGAGAGGTAACATTTTTCCTCATATTTAATTATTAATAGGGGATAGAGATCTCCAGTTATTATCCTGAGAATCCATACCATTATATTCTCTTGTGATAAAATGACTAGGCTACCAAATGTGATAAGGCCGCACATTCGTTGTGCTTATAATTTTTTTTAAGGTAGGTTATTCTTGGCTCTTGGAAAACATTACCTACCTTCTGGGGTAGTTGAAAACGAACAAATCATCTAAGCTTCTTATTGAAAGACTAGGTGTTACCCGCGACTTCGTACGCGTATATCCCGTTACTTCCCATTTCCGTTGGAATTTACCGTTCCCGTATAGCCTATAGCCAAAAATAATTTTCAAAATCGGTTCAGTTGATTCAGAGATTACCCACTACAACCTCACAAACTTTACCTCTTTATAATATTAGTATAGATCTATTGGATGGTTAAAAAGATGATTTATAAATTAAACAGTCTCTTTATGATGCTAATCTATTAATACATTCAATACCAGTTTCCTTCGTTTCATAACTTGTGATATTATGTGCTGAACAGCAAGGTATTTGTCATACATAAGTTGATTCATTACCGTCAAAGTAATTACACCTGCCCTTTTTTCTTTGTTACCAGGTAGGAACATAATATATGTAGTTATGTGATTCATCAAATATCTAAATGTAATAAAAAGTGTTCCTGTCCCGGTTGGTAATTAAACCAACTAGGAAACTAGGTATAAAGGAAATAGGCTTTTTATCGAGAGTTTTGCGTTAGTGATAATAATTTTGTAAGGAATGCAAAACCATTTCGACTGGCCTGTTGGTCTAGTGGTTAGTGACCCTGACTGCAAAGCCGGAGGTCGTGGGTTCGATTCCCACCCAGGACAAACTTTGTGTGATGAGCATTATTGTTTGTTCTGTGTGTGGGTGTAATTTATCTATGTATGTATTATAAATTATATAAGCATGTATATCAGTTGTCTGGTTACCATAACACAAGCTCTGCTTAGCTTGGGATCAGATGGCCGTGTGTGAGTTGTCCCAAGATATTATTATTAGATATTATATTTTTTTTTTTTTTTTGACATTTCTACTATGTGCTCGTCAATTTAACTATGTAAATACAATGAAGTATAAATAGATGAAGTTTTACCATTTACATTCAAAATACATATTATTTTATTTATTTTGATATAGGCTTACATGAGCACTACTAAAACGTCAGTAGGGTAGTGCACGGTTCAAATTGGTCGTTTTCTATGGAGAAGCACCGGCACCAAACACCACAACAACTCTTTAAAAAAAAGTATTTAATTTTTGAAATGTTTCTTGTTATACATACCTATACACATATACATATATGGGACAGTGTAGACCGACTAATTAATTAATAACGCATTTGTATAACATTTTAGTATGTCTTTTTTTCTCGGCGATTGTATACAGAACATCGAAGCCGCTTAGCACTCGCGTGGTAGCCGCGAAGCATTAACCGTGTAGGAACTGCGTAGCTGTCGTGTGGTGGCGCACTGCCTAGAAACCGCGTAGTGACATGTGCAGGTTAGTGTGCATTGCGTAGAAACCGCGTAGCGCTGCGTAGCAGCCCTGTAGCACTGGTCAGTAACCGCGTAGCACCCGCTTTCCCTGCTTATTTCCAGCAGAGAAGCCGCGTAGCAGCCGCGTAGCAGCCGCGTAGCAACCGCGTAGCAGCCGCGTAGCACTACTTAGTGCCGACGACCGACGTAGCGTGGTCAGCGTAGTGCGTTTACAAAAAAAAAATTAATCTTCTGACTTCCTCCTTATCAGCTTTCGGTCTGTAGGTAATAGCTTAACTTCTCACTATAGATTAATCTTCATCCCTAAGACGACCCACTGACCAAAAATTTCTTGCAACATACTCTGCACCACACAAAGGCTGCACCACAGTATCGAATGTGTTGTTGTACACATTCTTTATTGTGGTGCAGCCTTTGTAACTACATAGGTACTACGAAATGATTCTATATTTATTTGCGGTCGACGTAGTTTGTCTTCTTTCATACTTCTCTATTTGTAACACCATGCAGTCCATGTTGAATAAGCCATACCAACCTTATACGTTCAAAAGGCAAGTACGTTTTTACTGGTCCGCAAACAAAACAAATGGTAAACCAAATATGTCCGAGCTAATGTTGATCGATTGACACTGTCAATAACTGTGACCTACACAATCGCTCAAAATCGCGTAATGTATGATGATTGTATGGCAGCAATAAAACTGGTTTTGTTATAGCGACAACTTTTTGTGAGACGAAAACACGTGGTCGAGAGCATAAATAACCATTTTAACAAAAGAGTGTCTATTAGTGATTTGTTTGACAAAAGGGACCCAAAATATCTACGAGTAAACATCGATTTGTTATCAGCGCTCGCTCGTTAACACTAATGAGAAAAAACACATACCTCGTCTGTACAGGAAGTTAACCTTTGCTCTGCTTCGAATAAAACACAAACACGTAAAAATTCTCATCTAATAAAATAAGCGCACAAAAACCACAATAATTGACGACACAGTTGACGCAGTGGTTGAGCGATTGACTGCTGCGCTGCGTGTCGCGGGTTCGATTCCCGCACGGAACAAATATTTGTATGGCCTACAGATAGTTGTTCCGGGTCTGGCTGTTTGTGTATGTGAATTTAAATGTTTGTAAACGCACCCACGATACAGGAGAAAATCCTAGTATGGGGCAACGTTTTCTTAAAAAAAAAAAAAAATATTGCCTGAACCAGCTGTTTTCGAATCTCGATCATGTTCCAATCAATCAATTGCCAAACCCGAAAATATTTAACAGTAAATAATAAACCCAAAATTGGAGATTGAAGGACACAAAAGAACATTCAAAAATCGAAAAAGGAAAAACATTTCATAATCCAAAATGAACCATTGGATGAAATTTTCGCAACACCGACCGCAGACACAGAATTAAAACTAATAGCACCTCTATTGCAAACTCCATAGCGCTAACGACCAAAACGATTATCGATTACCTGACACGTATACGATAATTAAGAGTACGAGAAGTGCTATGATATGGCCAGATCACACGATCACTAGAGCTCGTAATTCGTAATTACAAAGACACGAACACGACATGTTCGCCTTGGCCAAAGAACAGGATCCCAATATATTTCGCTTGCTAGTTCTCGATTGCGACTTTGTTTCGAGATTTGGCCGATAAGAGACGACGGCGCATTCAAGGTAATGGAAGGAAACTGAAGCATCAAAAAGGCTTTGAAACAAGTCTAGGTTTCCTCCAGGGGCCTAACCACCAACTCTTAAAGCAGTATTACTTCAATATTACTTCCAGTGGGAAAGAGACGGAGCTATACAGGACGTATAGCTCCGTCTTTTTCCCACTGGAAGTAATACTGCTTTAAGAGTTGGTGGTTTAGGCCCTGATCTAGATAGGCTGGTTTCTCATAAAACTTAGCTTAACTGAAACTTTCACGTTACCTAACGCTTAGTTAGAAACCCCAAGTTCCGACAACCATCGTTACCAAAGGTATACTCCTCGGTAAGGTTTGGGTATGGGTATCCAGAGACTGGGTTCTGGATGTCAGATAGGCAGTCCTTCCATGTTCCAAGTAAAATACTGGTATCACAGTACTGGTATTCAGCTGCATCCGGCTAGATTGAAAGCCGACCCCAACATGAAGGAGAAGGCTACACAGATAGACGATGCTCGTTAGATGTTAAAGCCAAATAAGTGCCAGCTTTGTCGCTGTGTAACTTTGGGCAGCCTATGGTCCACCTTTTTTATTTACGCACAGCAAAAACCTCCTCGAAAGGTGTTTCGGTTATGTTAGTGGTGAAGTTGTAACCATTCAACTTCTTAAGTTTCAAAACAGATATTTTGGAGGAAGGACAAAAACGGTATAATATATAGCATTTACTTTAATCTTTTTAGCACAAAACTAGCAATGTCAACAAACAGCTATCCAGAAAACGAGCCCTGCCTGACCTTGGCGATGTCTTAAATAAAGCTAATAATAATATGCCCGGAATATTCTCGTCATCCCAACTAATACTGTGTCTATTTACGCACTTTACGAGTATACTCACAACTCAATAGCATTGTTCAAGAGATGACGTCGCTCCGAACTGAACAGAGAAAGCTGATGTCATAGATAAGGCTTAGGAAATCAGTTCGTCTGCGTAACCTGGTACTGGCTGGTTCAGAATCGCGCGAGCGAAATTCGAACTTGGTTTTATTGTTAGAATACAGAATTAATTAACCCCTTGTTGTGAAAAGAAGATAATTTTATATGTTTTACATACGTTCTTAGTAAGTTTTGATTAAAAATCTGAGACACAGTTGGTGAGCTAGGCTTGGTTTGACGTAGCTTGGTGGAGCACATGGATTCTCGTCCACAACCTGGCTATATACGAGTATCAAAACTGGTAAGTGGTGCTGCATAATTATACCATGCAACTACATGTTGAAGAGCGAATAAGACATTATCTTCTTTAAAAAATCATTGCCGGACATTGGAGCTTTGGCTCTTGCCAATGCTTCCATAACCGGCAGATCGGAAAGGCGGGAAAATCCATAGACACTTGGCAAGGATTAGGTCTTCCATCCCATTCACACACAGTATTTTGGTCATCCCAGTTCACAATTAGGTACTGTCAAAATATTGCTGCTTGTTTAAATTCTGGGACTTTAATCTTTCCCCGTAGTTGACATCACTATGCGACATTTCATTGAGTATTTTTTATAGTTTGTAAAATACTAATACCTTTATTTTATGAGGTGTTAAAAAATTATGACAAATAAGTAGGTACTTTGTTCACAATTTATTCAAATACAGACACGTGTTCAAAGCAAGCTAGGATTCAATATGATAAGACATGTACCTATTTTACATAAATAAATATCTATTAATGTAGACTGGTGGGACGTTACGTGACGCAAACTGTTCAAATAAATTATATGAAGTGGATTTACTTCCCTGTCTAAGCTTACGCTTATGTCTAAATAAAAATTAATAAAATGATCTATCATTATAATCATTTTAACAACAACAGTTAACTACTAATAGAATGTCTTTCGAAACTGTTTGTCTGAACTTGTATGGAAGGCGCTGGTACCTGTGATACAATGATTTTCATTAGTACAGGTACCAACGATACTCTCTTTATGTCGTCACCACTTTTACTATCAACACTGTTTTCTTTTCATTCTTGTAAAATGAGTATTTTCTGAATAAACTATTATTAAACTATTATTATTATTATTTTAGTCAAAAGACTCACTATCCATCTCGACTAATCCAGCAGTGACCTGCTGGATATAGGCTCAAGCGTCGCCACGTCCACCAAATTAATCCAGTTCTGTTACTTGCTGGGAATAAAATTGAATGATTAGTACCTAATAGACATTACAAGCAGCGCCAACTATCAACACTATAAGGGTTTTCTATAATAGGTAGAAAAAATATAGGTATAATGCTATTTAGTTCGTCCGTTATATTTTCAAAAAATATTGGACACGTATTTTTTGCCATTTCAAATTGCTAAAAAATGATAAAGATAAAGCGCATCAACGTTCAAGAGAGAGAACTAGTGACGTCACGTCGCTAGTAAAAATTATACTATCGTAGTGACGTCACGCAAGTTTTCAATGCACTTTGTCTTCGTCAATTTTTGTTTACGAGAAAAAAGAAAAACTACGTATCCAATATTTTTTTCAAATCTATCTGACGGACTAATTCAATTTTTAACCGACTTCTAAAAAAGGAGGAGGTTCTCAATTCGGATGTTTGTATTTTTTTTTATGTTTGTTCGCGCATAACTCCGTCGCTTGCCAACCGATTTGAAAATTTCTTATTTCTAATTTTTGGTTTTTAAATTCAAATAGCTGGAAAAATATGTGGAAAAAATATCCATGTATACGAAATTGCGTATTTTTGCTTTCCTGTGACTTTCCAGTGGTGTTGTTAAGTGTGGGGCACCACTAAAAAGTGAAAATTAAAAAAACTTTCAAAATAACTTTAATTTCGGAAGTCGGTGTCAAATAACGAAGAAGCAACCAAAAACACCGGTTTCTATTTTTCGTGAAAAAGTTTTTTTTTTCAGTAGAATACCCTATTATCTAAAACATAAATTGATCGATTCAATCTGCCTAGCCTTTTCCCAACTATGTCTGAGTCGGCTTCCAGGCCAACCGGATGCAGCTGAATACCAGTAGGTATTAAAACTTACGGGTGGAAACAAATTGATAATGATAGGTATAGTCTGTCAAGAAAGTCATGAAAATAATGTTTTGGGAACTACTATTTTAGCTGATACTGGCAACACTGAATAATTGTATACTTAATTTTGTTTTTTAGAATGAACGAGCAAGATCTGATGGTGGCGCGCGCATTGGCGGCTGAGTCGAAGGAGAGCTCGCCAGGTGGCTCCCCTGGTCCTCTCCGGAAGACTGTGCTCACCAACCTGACTGATAAACTTAATACATTTAGGTAAGAACTTTATTTTACTACTAATTTTACTACTAATTAACACCCTCATACGTACCAATTAAAAGTACGCAAAAGTATAAATGGTTATCTTTGTGCTTTTACTACATCTTCTAGATGTTTTCGTAAAATAGCAGTTGCTTCAACTTCGACTTTCAATCTGAACTTTTGGCAGCATAATTCATCGTCACGGCCCTCTCGCTGCTTAGCCACCGTACCGCACAGACTCTGCCGCACAGCTAGACCAACCGTCCGTCTAGTATTGACGTGCATATCTAGATGGCGCTACATGTATGAAAGTGAGTAGTACCTAGTGAATAGAGCAATCAATTCAAAGTTTCTGTTTCTCTCAGTTCTGACTGCATGAACACTAGTCACATTGACACAAATTTTTTCTTTGTGATGTAAACGTAGTAAAATATTTATGACAAAAATAAATGAAAATAGAAACACTAAACAGTGTAGGCTAAAGGGCTCGTTTCTAAGACAGTGATATATTTTGGATTGACAGTTGGGGTGAGTGAACTGTGTCAAAACAAACGTCAACGTAATGTAATTTTCACGGGCGTATTATAACCTAAAATTACGTTTTAATTTAATACAAATACGTATTTATACTGTTTGTTTTTATAATGACACGTAGTCTAAATTATGGCGATATCAATACCGAATGTGCCTATAATAAATGATTATTAATTATGACATTTTTGTGGAAGATATTGCAAACATTGTGTTTTGAAGATGGATAGTACGAAATTCTTAGCTAAACCGTCGAAGACTCGTCCAACCACCAGCCTAGAAGCCGCTGATGAAGATGAGAGGTCTGTAATATCGTACGTAATAATCTTCTTTGTTATAAGAACATGAATTCAGATGGCAATGTATGTAGAATTGTAGAAGATTGATGTGGTAATTTTACTCATGGATCATACCGGACGAGGGTGGTCCACTACCTTCCCCTTTATTTTATAACTTGTAGGTCACTAAGCTGACTTTTTAAACACGCACCGTGTTAATTTTCCCTCTCATTTAATTGAACTCGATCTCTCTAATCTTCTTACTGTTTATTTTTTTTATGTTATCGATATAGTAACATTTATTGGAAGTGATCATATCTACGTGAATTGTATGAACAGCTGATGCAAAAAAAAACACAAAATGGCTACAAAATATAGACTAGCTGTCGCCCGCGGCCCCGCCCCGCGTGACTGTCGAAAATTATCCCAAGGGAACATACTTCCGGAATAAAAAGTATCCCTTGTGTTATTCCAGACTATAATCTACCTCTGTGCTAAATTTCATCAAGATCATCATTCAGTAGTTTTTGTATGAAAGAGTAACAAACATCCGATATATACATCCATACATACAAACATTCGCGTTTATATTATTATAGTACCTAAGGAAAGGATAATCTTAGTTTTCTCAATGGTAGATATTGTAAACTACACAAAAAAACAAAATTAAAATAATAAGCTAATTACAGTATACAGCAGAACACATAGGTCGCGTATTATTTAAAAAACTAGTCATGAAACCAAGTTTCAAAGATCATTCTGGTAGATCGCGGCATCGCCTGAACCTGAACGCCTTAAAAATAATTCAAAAACCAACGAGACGCGAAAATGTGTACATTTCAATCTAGTTCCATATTTCGCCACCTGCTTAGATATTCAGCGGCGTACTGTTTATTTTTACTTTCACATCACGAATTGCGATTTCGGGCAGAGTAGCGCCATCTATCGCGCACGTCGTGAAAGTTTTATCAATCACTCTAAGTTCTCTCTATTAAAGTCGTATGAAAATCGTGTTGCCTGTCGTCCAAAACTGGTGGTCTACTCTCTAAGCCCGAAGTCCGGAGTTTCGGCTTAGAGAGTAGACCCCCTGATAGTCCTTAGTTGCGAAGGGCCATTCTTAATATCTCGGATCAGAGACCCGATCGTAATCGGTCTGATGTCCATTGTGTTACACTTTGTTTGCGCTTGTCCACTACCGTTGTCGAAATGGCGCACAGCAGAATCAAATTGTAAAAAAACAGTTTTTGACTATGTTTAAAGAGGTAGATAGAACGAAATTGGTATGCACGTCTTCTCAAATATGTCTTGCCGGTCTATTTTTTCAAACGTCTCACCGTGTAAACTTTGTGGAGTGAGCTTGAAGTGAACTGTCATTTCATCTTGTTTGTATGGTTTGACAGCTCACTTCACCTAAGTTTACACGGGTGATGTTGAGAGAATAGACCGGCAGGACATCTTTAGACAAAAGCTAAAGCTAGACAAGCGACATTTTATCAGCGGAATCGACAAACGTTGAAAAAGAGCATGGCCTTGAGCAATCCTTAATATTTCGATAATCGCAGTCGCTAGTAGGGTTGCTCTTTGTCTAGAGCCTCTGAATTGACCTAGACCGAGTGGAACCTAAATGCCCGATGTCCATTACACTACTACGGCGACTAAACCAGATTTCTAAATTTTCGTTCATAATCTTAGCAAGAATCAAAAATTCCTTGCATGCTTCGATCACAGACTTGATGCCTTTAATGAAAACATGAGATTTGTATCATCGGAGTCCAATGTCCCCCGTAAAGCCCACGCAAGTCCTATGACACGGTTTCGGCGAACCGTCTGGCGGCTACTAGTGTTTCAACTTTTGGAGTCTGACTCACTGACGATGTCGGTTGACCTGCCAGGAATGTACCACTTTTGGGACAATGACTCTTGACCTAAACTCGAATTAGATTCATGCGGTGCACGGCATGGCAGGAATATGTGGATTTACTGTGTTAAATACCCCATACGTGTGAGGTTTACGAGAACTTCGTGGGTATTACGGTTAATTTCTGTTTGCGTGTAGCTTGTAATTTAAGCCCAAACTGCTCGGCGTTATTGTTCTTCTTCCGAGAAAATGATTGTTTGCGAAGCGTAGTTTTTCCAAAACTTGACATTCCATTCGAATAGAATATTAATTTGAAAAAGAATAATTAAGAAATGATACAGGATGCATTGCATGCTTATAGATATAACGTAAATAAATTATCTTCCTTTCACGGCGTCAACCAACGCAAATATAATTCATGAATATGGCCAATTGACATGCGATTTCAACAAGTTTGATTGACTTCAACACTTCAATTCAACAGGTATCATTATTATTTCTGCCAAACTCCAGCCAGCTTTTACTCCTGAATTATAATTCCGTTCCACTTTTGCCTGCGATTTCGTCACGTGTTGTGGCCTTGATTTGCAACCTGTTTTTCGGGCCGAACGCTCCTTATCGTATCGATCGAAACATTCCGCTTCTGCACCTATTTTTTATCCTTGTCACTCGTGTATTATTTTCGTTATTTAACCATATTTGTCTGCGCAATACAATTTTCTTTCATAGTCATCCTATTCTTTACCTTGGCAATATCACGTAAAGCTATCATGATGTTATGTTTACATGGTTCACCATATCTTTTGGCAACACAAGATAACAGTAACTCAATATTATAATCCAATTTTACTGAGATAATGGTTTATATTCGCATCTCAGTTTCCTCGATTCGCTTAAGATATGGAGTATTAACTCCATTCCTGTCTTCCCATGCAGCTATTCGGGTAAATACTGAATATGAATGGAGGAAAACACCGGTTCTTGGCTACGTACCAACTCTATTCACCCTCATCACTTATGCAGCGTAGAAAAAGTAGGTACCTACCCATTTTATTGTGTAACCATTTTCCTTTCAGAAAGAATTTGGTCCTTTGAGTGGCCCTTTTAAAAAATGTACCTATACTCGGAATTATAATTCGATTCCACATTTGACATTAGCTACTGTCATTTTGTAAAATAATGATACCACATATAATAGTGTAGTGATGAACACAAAAAATCGATAAATAATCGCGATTTATGTTTATGTAATCATAATATTGGTGTGCCAATTAAAGACTAAATTATTGATTTTTATTTAAATAAATACATAATTATTCATAATAATTATTTATTAATTAGTAACCACTGCTTTATTTAATAAAAAGTTAATATTTATGTTTTTTATATTAAAAACAAAACTTATAATAAAAGAGAACTCATAACTAAATTATCCGTTCAGAAATATTTAATTTCCTGATATACCTACTTAGTTTCTATTAAAGTAGTAGTTGTACCTGTCCGGCCCCGGCGACACACCGGTGTGTCGCGAATTAATCGCGAATTTAATGTTTATTTACATATACATAAGATTTACTTTATATTAGGGAATTTTCACATGTTGGGCCCGAGTGGTTAAATATACTACTATAAACGAGAGGAATCGATCCGGAAATATTCCATTTCCGTATCGAATAATTTCGCAACGTCACTATTTAGTACTTGTCATAACGTTGCAACACTGAAATTGTCAAATCTGGAATCGAATTAAAATTCCGAGTATAGGTATGTATTTCTTTCTCCAAGCCCTTCCGAGTCCTCATATTGTTAGCGTTAGACACAATAGTCTTTACACTTAGTTATGATACCTAAACAAATCTGACTTCCCGAAAACAAACACGACGGAAGATTCTTCAAAAGTTTCCTGTGTTGTGATAAAATATGCAGAGGATACGTCAACGTCGTCAATGTAAATTAAA
This sequence comes from Melanchra persicariae, assembly GCA_947386135.1. Taxonomy (NCBI): domain Eukaryota; kingdom Metazoa; phylum Arthropoda; class Insecta; order Lepidoptera; family Noctuidae; genus Melanchra; species Melanchra persicariae. The sequence goes on from OX376664.1 coordinate 14,080,880, forward strand.
CATTACCATCTGCATAACACAAGTTTGGAACAGTTTTTGCCCATTAACATTCATTATGTACTTATCTAGCTAATGATATTGAAAAGAGGTTTGCATGTAGGCATAAGTACTGTATGACACAAAATTAAAGGTTTACCTACGATATGAAAAGTAACATATTATTTAAACTATTTTGTTAAAGCAAGCAAATTGTATAGTTTGCCATAAAATTTGTACAAATATCACACGTTGAAACATCTAACAAATTGCATCCTCGTTGTAAAAGTACGAAATTTTCCTCTCTGTGCAATGATGATCTTGGTAATTTATGATTTCAGTCTGCTGCGTGGCTAGCAACTGTTAATTATAACCAAACACTTTCATTATTTAGCGGATCGCTAGAAACGGCCTGCTATCTTCTTTTATTGTTGTAACCAAAATGGAGATTGTACACGAACGTCTAATTAATTAATTCAAAGCAGCAGACTTCACTCGGAATAATTAGCCATATTTTGTAGATTCAACAGCTTATTAAAAGAAAATATGACAATGAAACATTTTGCATAATGTATCGCAATCGAATGTTAAATAAGGTGCTGATCGGGTTATCGAGTGACAATAAAAACATGTTTGGGTGCCACGCGATTGTCAACAAGATGAGATTACAGAAGACCTAGTCGGGACGATGAACGAGTTTAAAAGAACCAAAATAGTATTAATAGAACAGACCATCAATGTAATCGTAAAACAGAACAGTAAGAACAATAAGACTGGACTGAGGTTTGTGTTGATAAAGAAAAAGAAAAGGACCACACAGGGAAAACGATTAACACCAAAAATAAGGGCAGTTTAATAGTAGATTCGGAGTCTCAAAGGTTATTACACAATCTGGGGAGAACCCAGACCTTCAGCCACAAAAGACGGCTTGATAGTTAACAATTGGAAGTCGACATAAAATAAACCGATCTGCTTAGCGATTAATATCTACACTCGCGAGCAATAAACTGCAATCACTTCATCGCGCGTTGCGTACCATAAAGTTATAGTCATAGACACATAGCAGCAGATGCAAGAACTTACATAGTTTCTGCTTCGTTTGGCTTGATATCCCTAGTGGTCCTTCTAAAACTATCCATAATGCAATCAAATAGACGCGATGAATGCGCCATAGACCCGGCCACTGTGACGGACAAATGGACGACATTTCCGCATTTAAACGAGGGCTTGTACCTTACAGAATATACTTTTATAATTCATGGACACCGCTCTCCTTCCAATTTTCGATAGAAAGCAAAGAAAAGATGGTATTGAAGAAATGCGCAAGCGCAAGGTAGGTTATTTACACGGACAAGGAATTCTACTTCTACGAAACGAAAATTCATAACCTCCTCATTACTTCTTAGTCCTAATATTTGTAGTTCGTATCCATCACAGCTGACCTAAATTGATAGTTTCCCTAACTAGCGTTGTTTGTGAAGTAATTATTTCAACGATTTTCTTTAAATGATCCATCAATTTCTGGTCATTCTCTTCCCACTGAAAACTATCCTGAAAAGCCATAGATTGTTTTGTTTCGAAATTATCATACATTGACTTGCCGCAATAATAATAAGAGCGCGTGCTACAAGGCATGTAGATTAGCTTAATTTCTTTAAGTCACAACAAACGCGGCGTGATCAAGCATGATGCCCTCCTTGTGGCCGCACAATCTCACCGATAACGGCGTCCAGACACCTTTTGTTTGCAATTTTTGAGCATTCGGTGGTATCGTCACGTATCGTGGTCGTGGCGGGAGGTTCGCCGCGCTCTGGCCCGTCAGTCGGCCGCATCACGCCGCCACGGCTCCCGCGCTCTCACGACTCTGTCGCTCGCGGTCCTTCGATCCGCTCCGCGCGATACTGACCGCAAACCATTTCCGTTTACTTGCTGCAATAATTCATAATTCACGACTCGCAGTAAGCCTTGCAATATTCCCTCAGTAATAAGCCACACGTGTACGAATTTTGCAACGCGATTTCGCGCGCCGATCCCTCAGAAGAAGTTTGCTGCACCAAAACATCGTCGTTGCAACATTTTACACACAAGTTTTGGAAGTAATCTCCTAAAAATTGCAAAAATTTAAGAGGTCTCGAAAAACTTTAAAGACCCTCCAATAACTTGTCGAGTTCGGTGGATTGGTCGCTGTTGCAACAGTGCAGATTCCAAGGTTGCTCGTGAGAAAACTTTTAAACAGAATTTATGTTTAGTGATGTGTTAAAACTAGCGTGAAACAATGCTGTCGATGGATTCCTTGTGGTGTGGTTCGGAGAGTGAGCTGTCGACGTTGAGACTGTGCAAGAGTTCGGCAGATAGGCCGGAGTACCGGCTGACGAGGCGCAAGCCGACCAAGAGCCTGATCCCTCAAGCCCTGCTGCACGCGCCGGATCCACAGCCCAGGACACACCGTCGACGAAGGTCTGGTACTTGGCCGTAAGTGTATCCCAAACACTGGCATACTCCACGTGCTATTTGTTACATGATTAGTTTGTCCGCTCGGTCCTTATCAGCTCTACTAATATGTAATTTATCGCCGTTCTTGATATGAGCGTACTATAAAATACCAGAAGCATCGATGAAGATTCAAACAATTAGCTTAATAATAGCATTTTTATCATTGTTATGTCATAGTCGGCGAGAATTCCGAACGACTGCAACATGCAGCGAGTAAATGACCTAATTAGCTCGGGTGTCGTGTCCGACGTATTAGTCTGTGTGATTGAAACTGCAATGCCACACAATTTATGCCTCAATATAATGGACTACACGATCATTTTAATGTTTTCATATTTTACTGCAGTTTCAGCGTTAACTAAAATTCAGGTTGTTGATAATGTTCGAAACGCATTATTTTTTAATTTCCGCATTTCTCACATTATTTTCCACGAGCTAGTAGTCCCATTATGGAGTTTTTCTAAACCGGCTTAGGTCCACAACTAGAAAAATGACAGATAATAAGTCAGCTTTGGGAAACGCATAGACACAGAACATGAAACACGCACGACCTAAACATAGTTTTTGCGCCCTGTCGTTCTCATAATTTCTAGATAATTATGATATTACATACCGTTACATTCTAGACTTCGGGCCAGCGCGAGCAACGTTCCAGATATATACCTGTTTAACATGTCTTTCAAATAGCATGTGTAAGTATATGTCACACAAACTAATATTACACTCATATTGACCAATATTTGCTTAGATTTAGCGACCTTTCTCTTTTATGAAAATAATATGAAGTCAATGCAAGTTTCCGTAGAGCAGCGGACAGGTCTGTTGGTAGTAGTTCTATGGTTTCACTCAGTACCTTATGTCTTTACATCCGTTCCGACCCAGATATCAGTTGATGCGTTGCGGCTTCAACCTTCGGTAACTTGGTCAATATATTCTAAGTTGTGTATTATTTGCAAATGTTATGGTAAATGATTGCTACGTCAATTAAAATTGTTGTGATGCTTTGTGATTACTCTGCGACCTAGTTTTCTTTATTCAAGAAATAATGTTAAAGCTGAACTTGATTTTGATTAATCTAAAAGCTATCCTATTGCGAGTATCAAACATATAACAGTCCTTTCCAAGCCGCTTAGCGAACCGAAATGGTCTGCTAAGTTGCTTGCACTGTTTGCTACTCGAACAGTAAAAGGGGAAGCTGCAAATAATACTCCAGACATGACTCATAAGTAGTCGAAGCACTAAAGAAAGGAGGCACACATTAACATATCTGATGTATATCTTCATTTTTTACACGATGACCTACACTGCATTTGTGCATACTGACGTCATAATGCTCCAAGAAGGATACAAATAGATGCTAATTGTAGGCAGAACCATTCAGTTCACTCCGGTCGAAGTTATCGTTTGTAGAAAGTCGATCCTGTTTCAAACAGGCTTTCCCGCTCAGATATGCCCATAGAATTGTGGAAACACAACTTCATTAAGAAGAACGTTAGCATTAGCAACGACTGATGCCTTTTCTATAACGTTTGGAACTGTTATGTCACTAACCAGTCAAAGAATGTCAATGATTTCGCAAATTATGTCGGTGGTCCCGAGATGTTGAATCAAGTGTTCATTTACATAATTAAGATACACTGTCCGCTCCATTGCTTTTGTGTTTTCTTTGAATCCAATTGATGTTAGCACTTTCGCTGCATATTTCCATGAAAACCGGTAGCTGTAAATAATCAAAACGTCAATATTACTTTTCTCTTTGTACAGTATTCTATTTCACTGTTATCGTCTGAGACGTTTCTATTATTTCTTAATGATCCTAGGTCCTGCTTATTAATAACCATGTGTGTAGAAGTATAATATCAGCAAGGAAATCCTCTACGTTCACATATCAGTTTATCGTCCGTCAATTGAGCAATGTTTGCTTTCCTGCAGTAAGCAAAGTTTCATATCCGTGGCTATGCAACAACCGCGTAATAGAATAGCACTAAATCTACTCCGCTTTGGTATTGTTCCACTTTACGCAAGTATTCGTTTGTAGAATTTATATATTTTATAGTTTTCGGATTGTGCATGATTATCAAATAATTAGTCTCAAAAGTTTGAATAGACTTCAGACAACGATGGTGCTAGTGAGCTGTACAAAATCGATAGTGCAACACAGTCTACATTTATCGTTATCGCAAACTGTGAATTCTCATAAACACACTTCACATCCGTTATTAAGAGCGAAATTCATATCCTATTTTGAATGCTAGCACCAGGACGTTACAGTCTCTAACACCACCAGTATATCGAAGGCAAGTACCTGCATCAGCATAAGGTTCCACTTATCATAATTATGCACTAACTGTTATGTCAGGATGTTGCTTATTATCTTGTCTTCTCTTCACTTATCTTACTTGGTTATACTCTGATATCATTTAAAATGTGAATCAACAGTCAGTGAAGGAACGAAAATGGTGTTGCTCTTTTCATATCTGCAGAAGTTAAATCTGATGATAAAGGTTTAAGTTTTCCCTTTGATCTAAAATACAGTCAATTTTCAAACAACTCTTAATCATTACATGTATGTTAACACTGACCATGTCAATATAGACAACACATAACGCAAAACCACATGTTCTTTACCGTAGCTCATACGATTGCACGTCCACACGCCCATTTGCCATCCAATAACTCTGTCAAATTGGCTTCTTACAAAATCGTTAGCTATTGTAAAACATAGCAGTATAATTTTGTTGCTAATTGGCTTTTCGTCAGTCCTCGTTACATATTAATTCACGAATGGAAATATACTCGTATGAAAGCAAGTATCCGCAAAACAAATGTTATCTTTGAAATTGTACGACTAAAGTATAATCTATTCTATGTTAGTATAGCCGCAATTGCATCCATAAGATATTAATGTACGTTATATGAGTCCACTTATATATCTTTAGTACTTAAAGCCTTGTATTCAGAGTATATAACGATTTCGTAATGTGCCCATTTGTTGCGCAACCTGCTTAAGCACCATTAGGGCGTGTTGAATTACAAGCAAGCGAGACTTTATGTGCCTGGCTACCGTTTAGAGACTTAGGTACTATTGTAGCCATGACTAATAATAATAATAACCTAGATACTAAACATACGTACAGCAGTACTTCTGTAACACCCTTAGAATCACGCACAGTACATGGAAATTAGTAAATGGTATGCCAATAACTTTCAGCCTCGACAGTGGTGACAGTCTTAGTTAGTCATGGTCTTTACTACAAGAGTAGATGACAATTCTTATGAAAATCCACAATAATCGCTCTAACAGCCAAAATCAGGGGCCCTACCATGACATGTTAAAGCGTGAATTGTCCGAGCTAGAAGGAGGGATGGAGCCATATAGGGTGTATAGCTCCATCCCTCCTTCTCGCTCGAACGACTCACGCTTTAACACGTCATGGTAGGGCCGCAGGTCTTCAAAGAAAAATGCTAGGGCAATCACACATTAATTTAAAGATCTTCGGATCCAAAGGGAAACGCATGTCCTATGTTTAGCCGGACACCGCAGTAGCGTATTAGCGACATAATAATATCATACAGCAGTACATAATGACTCGCATCATTTATAAGTGCTAGACCAAGCACATCATTTGCATCTCATGACGTACTCGCGTGGGTGATAAGGATCTGAATCAGTGTACCTTTAATTACACCTAGCACCGTACGATAAATTGTGCAATTAGTTGGATAATTTCCGGGCAGTTATAGAGCCAAGTACTATTTTCAATTAATATTTTTCTTAGTATTTTTATTTTTTCGTAAGATGTACTGCGTTATTTCTTATAAGAAGTGTTTATATGAAAAAATCTGCAGTGCGCCATACGGCTTTCAGCGTTGACTAGTTCAGATATGTAGTTTCCCTACTTTAAAATCTTCACTGAAGTAGTCGCTTGGGAAAGAGGGAACGCTTTGTAAGTAGCATCGGGCTTAGTTTTGAATGCTGAATGCTGATGAATTTTGTACAACGTTTGACTGGTTTGAAATTTACATCATTTTAAGAACGATCACTTAGGCCCGTATTAATAAACGTTACTCAGCTCGCGAGATCGCACTTGAGATGAATGTTGAGATCCTGATCGTATTAATAAACGTGATTATTGACGTTCTCAAGTTGCGGATTAGGTTTACGGCATCAAGCGAGTGATGGACTGATTAATAAACGAAACTCGACCCTTAAGTATACGACGAGCGCGGGTTCTTGAGATGCTATATCGTGAGTGCAGACAGTCCGTGACTTGAGGTGTGATTAGCGTGGCGCGAAACATGGAGTTTGAAAATATTTTAAGTAATATTAATTATTACGATGAAATAGACAACTATGACGATATTTTGTGGCCTTTACGTTTTCGATTACCAAAAGATTATATAAGGGATGCTTCAAATCCTTTTGATTTACATGGATATTTTTTTTTTAAATAACCAGCTTGTTTGTGGTCAACAGAGTAAAATAAAGAGTACTAATGTAAAAATAATATTTTTTTTTTCGGTATAACTACTAGCAAGTTAACACGCAAGGGCTATCAACTGCTTAACCGGACTATAAAAATAATAAGAGTAAAATAATGTAATTATTTACCAGGGTCGATGCGTGCGGACCAGCGGTGTGTTCTGCACTTATTATTTTCCAGGTCTCATTTTTATCGATTCATTCATTCATTATTTAGCGACGCACCATCGGAGTCCATATTTTCCACTACAGCCTTATATTTTTTTAAATTTCATATTTTTTGATGCTATATTTTCAAAACTTCGGTCAATGTGACGTCATCGGTCACGAGATCAAGCCATCAAGTACAACTAGGTGAGATGCTGATCTTGGTTACTGAGATACTGTATTTATGTGTCTATTAATTAGCAATAATCTTGAGATGCTGATGACGTCATAATGGCGTATCAAATGATAACGCACTTGAGTACGTTTTTGAGGACCGTTTATTAATACGGGCCTTAGAGACCTAAACAAAACAGAAGCTCAAGACGGACAGGGCAGATATACTTGTAAGAATTTTGAATCAAAGCCTTTGGCTAAGTAGGTAGTCCAAGTATTTGTTGTGTAAGCTGTAAACCCATACTCCCCATACTCATATTGTAGGAATCCCTCAAGGAATTGATCTTGGTCCCCATTTAAGGGCCTACTATAATGTATACTACTACTACTACACTCTTGTGGCATTATTTTAATTTTTTTTTATTTTTATTGTGGAATTGGCTTGCTCTTGACCTCGATCACAATTTCCAACATCTTGTCACAAATTATCCGTGATCTTTTATATTAAATGCCTTAGTCTAAGTTAGTAATCAACTTGAATCACTCTCCTCGCTGCGAAGTCTGTTAAGCCATCAAAGTTCTAATTTCGTCGTCTCCCACTTAATCGTTTAATCTATAACGATTATTCAATTTTCTAGTCGTACCGTTCCAATTTCGATGCCAATGATAGGTAATCTGATTGCCTCTCCTTAATTTTCCAGTAGTTTTTTTGGCACGGCTGATATCGAATTTTGTATTTAAGATAATGGCAGTGCTGTTCTGTTTTTTTAGAACAGTATTTTTATCAAATTCGTTCTAAGTCTCTGATTAAAGAAATAATAAATGGTTCCCTTCGAACCTGTAAAATAGATACAGTAAATTATTATTATCTACGAGTATGTCTGTGTTTTATTAACGAAATTAACAACAACAATACACAATCTATTAATTAGTTTTTAAAACTTATTTCAGGTTTGAAGTAATAACTATTCTAGAATCTATTATTCCAATCTACTCTAAGTTCTCTAGACCATGACCACCTAAATAGCTATTTGTGTATATTAGCAAACTCTTTGTTTCAGTCTACAAGTTTTTAACTTTCACAAAAAATACAATTAACTTGCATATTTTTTCTAAGACCAGCCTTTCTCATCCGTTCACTTGCATTGTTACCTGGGTAATTACGCTAGATATCCTGCTTTCAAACACCTATGTTCTTACAACTGTAATTAACGTTGTTAACTGATCTCAAACTGATTGATGACTTGATTTGAAAAACTCGGATGGAACCGAAAATACAGTTTCCTTGATTCATCTCTGAAAGGCATCATATCCAAATTCGTTTGTGGTCGGCGCATGTCTTCTCTTTCATACTTTGAAAGCAGAACTTCATAAAGTACGTAAATATTCTCCAAAAGTTCCTTGTGCTTAGTTGCAGTTGAAAAATATTTACCCGTCTCTAATGTCCAATAAACTTATGTCCGACAAAAAATGCTAATCTGATTCTTATTCATCATTTTAATCCCTGACACGGAAACCAGCATGTACCAATAGAGGAGCCTCATATTTCTATTTGCACAATATGGCAATCTTCCTCATGTACTGAAGGTATTGTACTCTGCAATTTATACACGTCCGCTCCATTTATGGAAGGTATCAATTTGCTGTTGTATAGACGCTAGTAGATCATTTTATTGTTGTCAGAAAAAGACACCTGTCAGAATCGTGGCACGTATGCCGTAATCGTGAGCATGGATTTCCCGGTGCACCATTGTGCATCAATGATTGACATGGTGCTGTGAATTACATTAAACGTTATATAACTTTTATACTTTCTGACTCTGTCTACGACTGAACGTGAATCAATGAAATCAGCCAATAGCTGTCAACTTCTGAGCCAAGGGTCTCTTTTAAGCTGCACCACAAGACCCGGTTCTACGCCTTCTGCATCTTGTCTTTCTCGCTACCTTTTGAAGGTCGTCATCGGTCCATCTAGCTGGAGCGGCGTATAGAAACCTAATTTTAACCCATGTTTTTATGTTTTTGATCACAAATCCTCTCTTTGTTCTGGCCAATGTGCTACTGACTCAAGTATAAGTGGTAAAACAGCTCCGCTACTGTTTTAATGACCGGTGGCTACAATCGTGCACGGAGTTCGTTAAAACTATAGTTTTGTCTTAAATTGATCGTTGTGCCATTGACACGAAAAAAGTTCAGTCGATTGTCTGCGTGTTTACGTACGGTTGCGTTTTTGCGCATTAAAACTTATGATTGATTCTTGATCGGTCAGTAGTTCAGCAGCATCTAACCTTTGCTTATTAAAGTGGCTTCTTAGGAACAAATTAATGCGAACGTTTGCATTCCTAAGTTATATTTTAAATGACATTGCTCTGTAAACCTGTTCTGAAATGCAGAGGTATACGTAAAAATGTTTAAACCGTTGAAGGCTGGCTACAATGTTTCTATTTTTTGCCAAAACTGCCATGTATTTTGCATTCTTAAACGAATGACATCTGATATTTTATAGTACAAGGCGTTATTCAGCTGGTCAGAAAAAAATATTTGACAAAGAAAATAACCAAGGATTTAGGTGTAAACGTAACCTTGTGTGACTCTTTTATTGCTTTCGTCCACTTCACTGACCTCGGTTTTGTTTACTTGTCCGTTGCCATAGCAAAGTTACAGGTCTTGTTGGTTTTATTTTGTATTGACCTTTCCAAATCAAGAATGTTTTGTTATGTTTAACTGGAACTTTCAACTTACCATTCTTCTTTCATTTACCTATTTCACTTTTGGCGGATTTCTTATGAAAACAGCATTCGCCTTTCTTGCGCTTCACTTCTCCAACATTTTCTACTTGAATGGCAGTGGTATATCTTCCATTTGGAATAGGAAACTACTCTTATCAAGCACTTGTAGTTCAAGTCTGTAAAAATACCGCTCTGATAGTCTGAAGTCTGTCAGGATCGACCGACGGTTCTCAAATCAAGCGTTTTGTAACCTTTTGAAGATAGTCTATTACTATTTAATGTGTTACAGTCTCTTGTAAAGGTTACAAAATTACAAAACATTTGGCACATATCGATCACAATGTACCAGTATTGTTTTTACGTTTTTATGATCTGAAACATTAAATAAATCATACATTTTTGTTTATTGAACAAAATGATAAAGCATCTTTACCTTATCATTGTTTATGTAATTATATGGTAAGTATTATAATTGTTGAAAAAAAAAACATTGATAATGAGACTGGTTTTGATTTGGTTAGTTTATTTGTTTTTGTTCTTAGATAACTTAGAAGAAGCCAACTGGCTTAATCAGCCGTTTAATTGGCTGTCTAGCCTTTTCATTAAACGGCGCCGTTTAATCAGCGGCCTAAGTGACATCCCGATTATAATTAAGCTAGTTGGCTGCAGCACATACATATCGGCGTAGAGGAAGACTTAAGAAACTATGGATTGATTGTGTGAAATATATGGCTAGAGAAGAGGTGACTATTGAGATGACGGTAAATAAAGATATATGGAAATATTTTTTTTTTCATTAATGACAGTCTCGCCACACGACTACTGATGATATTCATAGAAAACACAGTGGTATATTGCTACGTAGATATAAAAGCTAACAATTTTCTAAATTATTACTTTAAGTAACACGGTAGCTTGCATCTGTAATCATCATCATCTCATTTTCTTGATCTTATCTCATGTTTCTTGGGGTCGTCGGTGTATTTTTCTTCCATTCTCTTCTGTCAACCGTCACGTTATCACCGACTCCCTTTTCTTTCATATCACTCTCATCCATCCATCTCTTTTTCTTTCTTTTTTTCTTTATTTATTTACTGACATTTATAATCGCAATGCGTATGTCAGTCCCATCGTACCATAAATAGACATTGGTCATATCTGGGCCATGAACCTAAACAGACTCTTCGCATCATCACCATTTGGTTGAGCCAGGATTCTATGGAATGTGCCTGCTTCAAGTCTGTTCAACCTCAAGAATCCTTCAGTCATAGTCTTAGTCATAGTCATGTATTCATAAACAAGTAATTTGTATCTGAATTTTCACATAAAATTACACAATTACAGTATAGCCAATAAAATAATTCCATCTTTTCTTCGGCCTCCCTTTTCATCTGTGGTATTCGCTCACAATTACTTTATGCCCTTGGGAAAGGACCAGCATACTCGTACTCCCATTCATACATATTCATAATTCCTCGTTGTAATGACTTCCTAGTGAATCGATCATTGTCTTATAAGACGTACCGATCCGATGATGTTGTCATGTCACCGCAAATGGAAAGTGAAAGTCGGTACTGCGCCCAACATCGTATCATAAGACCGAATTCCGGTCTTTTTAAACCTGTGTGAACTGTGAAGTGTTTATTTATAAAAAACTAGCACTTCGCCCGCGACTTCGTCCGCGTGGGGATAGTAGGTACTCCACAAACTGCAACGCCCCTATACATATCCCCTTATAAAGGTTAGTTTTGGAAAATTAAGCACAACGATTCTCATTATTGGTTCAGCGCAACTGTTCAGCCCGTCAGGGGTTGATTATGCAAAAATTGTTAGGTACATGATCTGTTTCAATTATCCCACTTTTAGTTTATTCATAGAATTCCGACGTAAATTGAAGCAAGCTATAATTTCCTCAAACTTATTCACCCCTGCTTCACCCCTCATTATGTATGTACCTAGTTGATTTTCGAAAAATCCAAACATTTGATATTCTTATTGTTTTATCGAAAACATTTAAATGCCGTGGTGTTTCAACGTCATCGGACCAAGCATTGATACGATTCTCCCCAGTTCGCTCAAGCCGCGACATTTTTCTTACTCCGAGCATGTTTATTACCGTCGTAACTTTTGAACGAAAGGTCCGATTTGAATGATTTAAAGTGTAATTTACACGGACATAATCAACCTTAATTATCAAACCATTTAAATGGATAAGGATTAATATCATGGTACTATAATCACCATTTTTTATTTCACCATGGGATTTGCTTGACTAATATTAACAAAAAGCGGTCATGGTGACTTATCCATAATAGTTAGACATATGGCATCGCGGACTTTTTTGTAGATATTGATGACCTCTATAAAACTGTAGTACATCACTTTGCTCTATTGTCAATAGATTCCGCAGCGTACGCGATATAAGGATTTTTTCTCACACCTTGGGTCACATTATCGAAGTTTTCATACGGATCCCTAACTTTTTTGAAAATATTCTATAGCCTATGTCCATCTCTGATAATGTAGGATTCTACTGGTGAAAGAATTTTTCAAATCGGTCCAGTAGTTTCGGAGCCTATTCATTTCAAACAAACAAACAAACAAATCTTTCCTCTTTATAATATTAGTGTAGAAAAACGTGCTGCTACCGATAATGTCTTGTTGAAAGATTCGTCTCCAAAACGAAGTAAACCCAAGCTTTAATGTTGGTAAAAATAGTTTGTAAAAGGTAAATCTCTGGAATCGTATCAGTACTGATCCGATTTAGAAAATTTTGACTAGAAAGCTACATTAACGTTAAGTGTCTAGAATAGACCATGGAAGCAAAGATGCGTCAAAAGGAAGTTCCTTTCAAGGATGAAATATAAGGGTGTTACTACACCAATCGATCGACATCGATCGACGTTAATCGATGGGTGTAGCTTTGGCTGATCGACGGATACCGGGCGATAAACAATTGATCGACCGTTTATCGATGCCATCGATCGACCTTGATCGATTGGTGTGGTAGCTTTGCCTGATCGACGGATACCGGGCGATAAACAATTGATCGACCGTTTATCGATGCCATCGATCGACCTTGATCGATTGGTGTGGAAGCTTTGCCTGATCGACGGATACCGGGCGATAAACAATTGATCGACCGTTTATCGATGCCATCGGACGGCGTTGATCGATTGGTATGGTAGTTTTGGCCGATCGACGGATACCGGGCGATAAATAATTGATCGACCGCCGATCGATGCCATCGATCGACGTTGATCGATTGGTGCGGTAGCTTTGGCTGATAGAAGAAAGAAGAAAAAACTATCGATCGACGTCGACTAATTCATTCTACCATCGGTCGACGATCGATCGATTGGTGTAGTAGAAACTATCGATTTACGTCGACTAATGCATTCTACTATCGATCGATTGGTGTAGTAGAAACTATCTATCGACGTCGACTAAATTAATTATTCTACCATCGATCGATTGGTGTGGTAACACCCTCATATTTATTAACTGCCTAGCGTTTTCCCAACTATATTGCGGTCGGCTTCTAGTCTAACTAGATGGAGTCAAGCTCCATCTAGTTAGACTAGAAGCCGACCGCAATGTACCAGTATTTAAAAAAATGGAGTGACTGCATCTCCACAACTCAGTAACTGTGTGATACGACTGTGTGAACTGAGTGATCTGACAAATGCTTGCACTGTCTGGACAGGTCACTCAAATCTATGTGGCAATTTCTTCATAAGGCCACCTCAAACATTAACCTAAATGGTTCTCATATGATTTATCCAGTACTGATAGTATGGACCTTAAAATACCTCTGAGTTTATTTCGGTGTTTCTTCTCAGGGTCTTCTTCTACTTCGTGTGGGTTAGTAAGGTCTAACAACCCCACACACCCTAGTGTCAAAGTTTCTAAACCGCCTCAGGGTAGTCAGCTAGGAAATACCGGCCTCATCTCATTGACGTGTAAAAAGGTTATGTAGGTACCTACTTACAAAATAAATATCATTTGTCATTTACCCACCTTTGGCAAGACTTGTGCTAGATATTCTGGCATCTGACTATCAGTCCGCTGGAAACACGATTGTTCTCAAAATCGTACCAGCATTCAAAGCTTAGTAGTTTGTAATTGTATTGAACCTTATCGCACAATACACTATTATTATGACAGTGTAAATAATAGTGTTACTACAATACAAGTACCTGGTGATAAGATAGTAGGTAGGTACAGCTTTGATTTTATTACAATCACGGTCATAAAATATGAGATTTTCATCAATTTTGGGAGTCATGCTTCGTATTCTGATTTAAAGAAATAATTAGTACTTCCCCGGTAGTAAATTATAGCCTTTGTATTAGTCTAATGTATAAGCTATATAACTGTAAAGTTTCATCAAAATCCGTTCTGTGTTTTTTGCGAGAATGAGTAGGTACTTAATAAGGATCCATCTAAGATCCGTCCTTAAAAAAATCACTTGTATAAATTATTAGCAGAGTAGGTACATTAGGACAAGATAGGAAGTAGTGTTAGTCTTACATGTTAAACTTACTACACTGTAATGTAAATCTAAACAAAGGAACCAAGATTGGAGCCGTTATCTTCATAGCACCCATATCACCAATATGATGACCTCGTGGTCTTGCGTCCAAGTCATCAAGACAGGAGATAAAGACCAGTAGGTCGTGCTCCACGACCTTTTCTAGACTGATCCGTTATACCTACATGGGCAAACTAAAGTACCCACGAAACTCCACAGATGCGTACCTATATCTAATGATTATAATAAAAATAGTCCACGAGCGAGTCCGAGTCGAATACGAAAGGTTCCTGACTTCCTGTATGTTCTAGCATTCTATGGAATAGTCTGTGTTCTGAACAATCAGAACACTAATTTGTCAATAAAAATATTGTTGTTACGCACCAGAATTAATGCCGGGTACATATCGATAAAAGTTACTACTAGCGCCATCTAGTATCGAGTAGCAGAACTAGTAGAGTCAAGATCCTTCTAGACATTTCGATGCTAGAACTTTCTAGAGTTTTCGATATCTGGTTAGTCGGGACCGGTATATACTCAAACTTTCTAGATGTTTCTATACTAGAAGCTTCTGAAATTATCTGCCGATCTCTATATGGCCTGCGAGCTGCGTAGCCTGCGACCGGGGTCAGTATTGAATTTGCGATACAAGCGACAACTTCGAGAGCGATCTTCAACTGCGAATTAAAGTGATCAGTAGTGCAATTGTGTTTTATAATAAGTGAGTTTTAAAGTTGTAATTAGTGTTGATTAATTAAAGTGTCATTTTGGTTATTTTATCGGCTGTTTTGATTGTCACGAACCCTAAGCTCGTAACAATATGGTGTAATATGGTGGTATCTCACACACAGAACCATTCTCTGATTTGTTAGTTAGCTGTGCAACAACAGGATAGTTGTTTTCTTCGTTCGTTGTTTTCTGAGGAGCACAACAAAATCACGTGAACATACAGAAAATTAGTAAGACTGGTCTCGTGCGAATGCAATGGGATCCAGTGGACTCCTGCGGCTCCAGGTCATCAGACCACCTTATGGAGTTTTTCCAACGCTGCGGCTTCTGGTACGCAGTCGCCACTCCAATACCATCCAATCGACCTCATTGACTATCTGCGGCCCTACCATGACGGAGGGATGGAGCTATATAGGGTGTATAGCTCCATCCCTCCTCGCTCGAACCACTCACGCTTTAACACTTCATGGTAGGGCCCCTGTTCTGCGAGCGAAGCTCAGAAGACCATGTACTAAATGTTACTGTTAAAGTATTCTTGTCAAGGCTTTACTGGACTGAGGACTCGATGTCTGAAATACAAGTTTTTTTTTTATTGTAGTTGTGTTTTAGCCACGCTTATCAGCTCATTAATTTCCATCCGTTATGCTTAGTGAATTCTTAGGATTCTTTTGTTAATTAAGTTTTTTTTCTTATTATTATTGATATGCACGCGCTTGACCACTATCTCACCTGGTGGTGGTTCGATGTGGTCGAAGATGGAGCACGCTTGCCTAGAAGTAACCTATTCACTCTTGAATCTTACTATTTAATAACCTCCTTTTTTTGAATTCAGTTAAAAAAAAATTATACCATTGAGAATTTGGGAATTTTAGACCTCAAATTCTCCATCCCTATCTCCACTTTCGTCACTAAAGATGGAACTTACAAAATATAAGTCGGTGCTACTCTGAAGATACGTCGCGGCATCGGCGTCGTTAAAATTTTTGATTTCTTGATACGCTTACCTACAATTTGCAAAAAATTCGAAAATACTGTCGCCTACCTTGCTTGTTTTCTCTTATGACGTAACCACTTAACTTGAAGGCACCCCTCTCTCGCTAAATCATTAAGGTGAGGCATTTCGATGATGAAACTAGTAACGTCGCGCGATGGTCTATGTCGGTCAATGTTGCCATGTTGACACCTAACGCGAGTCTACCGGTACTTAACAGCCTTGGCCGTAGTGTTATTGGCCAGGAAAATTATTTCCATAACCCACATACATGGGTGTTCATGTTTACTGCTGTTTAAAGTTCGAAGGACCGTGGTGACGTCAGAGCTCCTTGTTTATCTGTTTTTTTTTTGCGTTTTAAGTTTGTTTCTAGTATGGAAAGGATCGCCTATGACGTCAGTCTGTTTCTAAATAGCATGCACGGAGCACAAGCGACTTTATGTATACCTACAATGCAAATAAGTGATACTGTTTTTTTTCTTCTCTTTGTATCTTTCCATAATTTGTTTCTTTTTTGTTTTTACCCACATGGTACCTACCTTATTGGTTTTCCAAGTAGGTATGTTTTGTAAGTAAGCGTTTCCTTCTTTTCTAATGTTTACATAATTTCCTGCTGAGAAGCTTGTTTTCTATTACCTATATTCGTCAGCGTAGAGCGCTAAGGGCCTTGACTAGTCTGTTTTCTTTTCTCAATAATCCTTCGTCTCCCTCTTATCTAACTTCACAAATTCATTTCCTTTGCTCTGCCCACAGTAAAAATCTTCGCTCTTCCAATAACCGTCTTCTACGATGTCCCTCACACCGCTCTGGGTTTATCCGCTCCTCTTTCTTTGTCCAAGCGATCTTCCTTTGGAATGCGCTCCCTCGGACCATCAGGACGACAACCAGTCGGTTGTCCTTTAAAGTGAAGGCACGTGAGCATATTCGCAAGAAGCTGGTAGAATCATCACAACGTTAATTCGTATGTATGATCGTATTTTTTTTTCCCTCTGTTTTTCCTTTAAGTTGCACCTGCCATGTTGTCTCTGCACCACCCAAAGGTCGACTGGTAGAAAATGCCTGTGGCATTAAGTCCGCCTTTGTACAGTGTTTTTACTAGTGCATAAAGTTTTAACAAATAAATAAATAAATATATTTTTCAACACATTTGCTCAAAAAATGCATTTACGAAGCCTGTATGCATCGTTCGAAAGTTCAAAATTATGCACCACACAATGGAGCGTGCGGCAAAGTAGGTACTCTCACTTAAGTACATATTTTACCGCTAACTCCGTTGTATAGCGCCGTGCGTATTCTTTACGGTTTTTTTTTAATTTCCATAAAAATTAATAAGAATTCCACCAAGGAGTTTCACATCACGAGAATAATATAAGCTAAATGATCGAACCGATTCGAACCTCCTTGGAAGTGCTTTTGCTGTATACGTTTGTCTCGTTTTAATATTAAAGAGAAAATGAGAGAAGATAAATAAAAATAAATGAAAGACTTGGTTCTAATTTTCACCACGCGCATGTGGCGCCCTTTGCAAATTCGCGCCATTTTCATATTAGAAACGTCAAAGACTGTTGCGACTTTCCTACTGATTTCTAAAGACAATTTTTTTTATTTCATTACTTATTGTATTGTTTTCTCGCAAATGTGTCGAAAAACGTTGTATGACACACGTGCGGATTTGGTTTTTACAAACTCGTAACTATGGTAAGCCCTCGACTTCGTCTCGTGCTTACATTCGTCTACTCGTTTGTAAAAACCAACTTACCGCACTAATATCATAAATAACTATTGCGTAGGTATATTCATTTTTAATGATGTCATGCATCTACATGTGCTATTAATTGCTTACTCAAAGATTCATGTTTTATAAAGCAAAACACGAATCAAAATATTTTCTTTTGAATAAAGAAAAAATACGACAGTTTCGTGTACAGAAACGAATTTGAAAACTAAAATTGTTTTTTTAACTGCGGTACGGCCGGTACGGGTCAACTCACGAACTCGGTCAGCCAATGGCCAGCCGTGCAGGTATATCGGTCAATGTCGACCTGGCACAGATTAACAATTCTGATTCATTCGGTCTCCGCCGAACAATATGCTAATAAGTAACAATTCATATAAAATGTGAGCAATTTCTCGAAACAAAATTTCAGTATGATTAAAGTTTGTGTTTGAGTCTATCATCTTTCAAGCCTTGGTGCTAAATTGCGCAGCAGCAGCTGTTGCCTTCTTCTGCTACAGTACACCTTTATCAGCTGCATAGTCAGTTCTTGCCCTAAAGCTCACCAAAGGAAAGAACCATATCGACACCTTCCTTCACGAAATCTATCCATTCCATCATTTGTGTTTTCCTACTTGTATCTACCTATAGCCAGATATCTACACTTAAAATCAATTTGACTCACAAGAACAACATGTGCCTCAGTGTCAGTAGTTCATTACACATCAAATACAATTTTATTTTCAATTCTACACTTGCTGCTACAAGCTTCTTGGATCCTTCAACCGAGTTCAAAAGTTTTACTAATAGGGCGTCCACATTACTAACATTCTCTTTGAGATCTAACTCAATAAGTCAATACTTTTGTTTAATATTTCCATCATAAAAGTAAATAGCGCGTATAGCTAAGCCTGGAGTTTGTAGTTACTATTTGCTCAAAGATTTGCGTATCATTTTACTTGGGGCAGATTGAAAACTTGTTGAACAATGTCGAACAAGCCATCATTGATACAGATAACAAATAATAACATCAAAATCCGCTCCATCATGCATTTGATAATTGATTAGATACAGAAAATAGTGGCAGCACAGTAGCTATCTAGCAATAGTAATCAATACATCTGTTTAACGTTAGCAACGCGAATGAACTCGGAGAAACGGTCGCTTCCGAGTGATAAGATCAGGTTTAGTTTACAAGAAACGATTCGTGAACCGCCCGCTCACGATAATCGCGCGAACACGCCAAGGTCAGAACTGTCACTTGGGACGAGCAGAGGCTCGCGTGGACTCCTGCGCAGCGCAGTCGGCAGCAGCGCGCGCGCCTCTCTACGCCCCACCACCGCACTGTGCCAATCGGAACAGAACATTCCAAGTTACTGCAACTGTGTCTTATCTTAAAATGGAATAGTTTATTCAAAATACGAATCCAGTGATGGCATATTTACATACATGTTTTCGTAAATATGGGCAGTGTGAAAAATACTAAATAGTGAAGTGTTTTGTGTCAAAAATGTTGCGGCGCCAGTTCTCACATGAGTCCGGAAAAACAGAACTCGTTAGGGCAAGAGAGGAATATTTCGATCGCAGGTATGATACAAAATAATTGTACATAACAATAGAATTTAATTTATTTGTTGGTTTACTTTAATTTCTGAGTTATTAGAAGTAAGCAACCTCGCCATTATGGAAGTTGTTATAAAAACGAGCTCTAATTAAAGTTCGGAATTAATGATAAGCTTATAAATATGTAATAGCATAAAAACTATGACGCCGACGGAAAATAAATACACATTTAATAAAATACAAACAATCATTGTAACCATGTTTTTAGTTCTGACAATGTGATATTTTGTTATCTATAGGTAAACTCAAGTGCATGTAATCTTGATTAAATGTCCTATCTTAATGATAAGATCGAGCATTTTTGGATTGTCAGTGTGTCCCATACTCATTGCACCTATTTTAGTTCACCATGGTGACTTAGCACTCCTTGCTGTGCAATTTCTCCTGTGGACATCATTTTAATGTTGTCATTATTGTGTTAATAATACATATTATTATGATAGTTGTCTGGTAATGCAGTACGAGCAACATTGCCGTTAGCTGTATCATATTAGTTACTTTTTCTCTGTATTTTACAAGTGAAGAGCTGTGATTGTCTTTCAGTATAATTTGCTGTTCTTGAACTGTTTGTTTTCGATTAGTTTTCTTCGGGTAAACAAACACAAGAAGTGTGTTTGTTTCTTATAGGCTGTAGGTTTCAAATAAATAAAACATTTACGGAAACATATCATCTCTACTCTAACATCAAAAGTATTTGATTTTGGACCTTAAGTTGAAGCATATACTTCAACTCTCAAGTCCAAAATCCAATTCTTTTGACCTTCAAGTAATGCCGATGCTTAATTCTTAATAGACTCAATCGATGGATCAAAGTACGAGTTAATCATTTGGCATTTGACTAGTTGCAGCATCATTAGGTTATTCAATATAGAGAAGTAGGCTGTAACACGAAACAGTTATTGATAATATTGTCAGCTTCTTGCTTTTCGGTTTCATGGTTAAGGCGAGCCTGACTTGAGCGCGTAGGCATCTAACGCTTACCCCAGGCCCCGCAAGGAGTAGCAATACGTAATAAGTTACGATGCGCGGGAGACGCGCGCACCAAGCGCACCGCTCGCTCATGAGTTCACGGACTCGGGTAGGTACTAAGTTCCGTCACAGGATAAAGTAATGCAGTAGATCAACTTGAATTGATTAGTATAAGTTTATTTTGTTTTATTTATTTTTTAAGGTTATAGATGGATTAAGTACGTATTGTACAAACTTGAATCCAATTACTAATCATTAAAAATCAGTAATAATACTTATTTATTTTAGAGTATATGGTGGATTTAAAATCTGACTGACACGAAAATTATGAATACGAGTACGATACAAAAATACGCGTCGCGCGCTATTTGGCTTTGGTGCGATACCTTCGTCAAAATCAAGTAGTAGGTAGGCACACTTACTTTAGGAAAATTATGTTACAATTCTTGAATATTATAATTCAAGAAAGCTTAGAAGTATAAATGGTTTGGAATTTGCCTAGATGCTATTTAAAAAAAAACAAAAACGTTTTTATATTTTTTAATCAAATAGTTAACATAATAAAAGTTACCAATGCAACTGGCTAAAATTCGTTGAACTGTAGCTGTCTCGGTTTGCATGGACCTAGCTGAGTAGATTGACACGGAATATGGTCCTTGGATTTGCTTGGACCTGGCTGCACAGGCTTATCATTAACATTTTCTTTGTTTTCTTTCAATATTATGTCTCGTATTGGCATACCGCGATTTTGGCGCGGATCCACAATCTCTGGCAATATACATTTCAAATAAAAATCTATAATTTTTTTCTCCATATGCACCCGCCAAAATTCGTCATCTCTTGAAATATTTTCTACTACTAGTTTTCACCGAACCATATTCCAAAAATGCATTGGTTCCTTTCTGTTACATGAAGTTGACCCTGCACTTGGTAATACCAATTACTTTTTTTGTTTATAACCCTGGTATGTTTTATTCTATCGAATTTAAATATATGTATTTTACTTTCTTCAATAGCAGCATTTCCCTTTTCTAAATGCCGTTATTGGACATTTAATTTCAACAATGGTGTCGTTCCCAACTATACCGTCGGGGGTAACCCCAATAAATGAGTATTATTTTGGAGACAAGTCACGCCCTTCCGCATGCTCTATTGCCCTGTAACGCAAATTTTGATTTTGATTTGTTGGTAATTAACAAGTAAAATTTTAAAAACTTACAAAATATCCCTGTTCAATAAAGATAACGGAGCTACAGTGCCAAAGACAGATACACAGGCACACAGACGCACGTACACAGAAACATAGATAGCAAACCGTTATAAATAAATAGGATAGAATTGTAATATGGTGTGTGTTTAATTTCTTTATGTATTTTATAATGAGATACTACTTTATTCAAATCTATACTAAATAATATTATAAAGTGGAAGTGCGCTAAGTGCGCTGTGGTAATAGCTAATTATACGTAAGTACCATGTACAACAAAGATATTGTTTTTCATTCGATCTAAAAAAAAGTCCGCGACGTTACACCTATATCTATCTCTTATAAATATGCCACACTAAGGCATTTTATGTCAAATAATTTATTTAAAAATTAAAGGTGGTTTTTCAGCATTAATATTAGGCAGGTGTTAGATTTTAGTTATATACATAATAAATACATATGTAGTCTAATATGTATATTGACAATTTATATCAATATTCAATATATATATATATCTATTTATGAGTTTTCAAGTAGTAATATAAGAACATATCAATAATAATTTATTTATAGTTTATTTTAATCGTATATGTAGGTATATTTCTGAAAAGAATACAAAGCAAGTGTAAATAATAATATTTTTTATTTATATAGATTTATTAAACCATTTAGTACATTTATTTATATATTTATCTATAAGTATCTTTTATATCTATATCTATACTATACTATATAATATTTATGTATATACTTACCTATCTATCTATAATAGATTCTATAATAATAATATATACTTAACTCTATTACAATGTTACAGAGCTCTGCTCTCTACGACGGCCGGATACAGAATGAATCACATCTTCCGATTCCATCTTCTTTTATACCGTATGACAAACAACGCTAAAAGAACATCTAACGATTCTATGGAGTATTATACATTACAAAGGTTATCAAAAATTCTAGAAAGATTTATTTAGTAGTTAAATAGAAGATTCTTGCTATAAAAAGAACACGTGGTTCCTATCAAGCATAACCTATAATCATACTTGACGTAAACAACAGATGTTCCTTAAAACTTATTTAACTCTGATGATTTATTGAATTATTTGTATTCAAAATACATTTAATTAATTATAATTGCATAAATACCACAATCAATATTATTTTTTATAGCAATCAGTAATCAAATTATTACTATTTTATAATACAGGCATATTAATCCTTACTAGCGAAAGTTACTTCATCATCAAGATAATTTTATGAAGATAAACTTTGTCTTTTACAGCATGTTATTTGAACTCACCGTTTAGGAGATAATGTAAAATTAAAATAATTCAACAATATTATTAAATCGAACGGGCGGTGCGCGAGACGCGGCCACCAAACGAGAACGCGTCGAGCCTGCGTGACTGCGTGCGACGCGGTGCAAGAAATTCTTTTTTGTATTATGATTATGAATTTATGATAGTTACATTCATGGGGAAGGCTGTACGGCTATACGGGAACGGGAATTCCTACGGGAATGAAGAGTTCCGTTACCTGTCTCCGAAGTTCTTCATCAGATCTCTACCAAATTGAAATGGGATCAGTCCGGGAAGATACACTTCCAAAAAAAATAGAATCATCAAAATCGATTGACAATTGGCGAAAATATCGCTGAGCAAACATACAACAAAAAAAAAACAGTCGATTTGAGAACCTCTTCTTTTTTGGAAGTCGGTTAATAATATACAATACAATAGTCAATTAAAAACAGTTTAGTGTATGTAATTTATAATTTCTATACATTTTTCCTCTTGCCAATAAACACCGATAAAGTAACGCATTGGATTGGAAAAACTATCCAAACTGACCACATAGTTTTTTGTATGTCTTGTCATAACTTGATACATTGTTAGTAATTAGTAAGAGGATGGACTCTAGTGTACAGCGCATAAATGAGATGGTCCGGTAGCCTAAACGTTACCAAAAGTATGTTATTATAATATTTTCATAGGAAATGGTCATACTGTAACACTTTTACACTATGGCACGCGACTCACGAGTGCGCTGCGCGTATTGTTTGGCATAGACGAGACCTACACAAACGTTGCGGACACCATAAATATTATTATTTGTTGTGTTGTGGTGGCTGTGAGTAGGTACCCACCTAGCGTAACTACACTTATATTTCTTCTCTACATGAACACCACAACATTATTGCACCGATATTCAACTCTCATAGGAAATACGAGCTATTATTTTTGCATTTGTTTAGGAGTAAGATAAGTGAAAACGGACATTTCTAATAAATAACAAATATTATAAGACTTATACAAACTCTCCGAAACCATCAAGACTAACGTAGCGGGGTGAACTACCTATTTGACATTTGAAAACAGTAAATCATTGTATCATGTGCGCGCGAGGTGGCTTTATGCACTCTGAAATAGGGTTCAAATTCAATTGTTTTACATACTCGATGCGGTTGGTAAATCTATTCCGCGCGAAAACTAAACCACTAAAGCGCACGTCTTTATGCGTACTGAAATAAGGTTTAAATTAAACTGTTTACACACATGTTTGCGGTGTGGAAATTTATCTGTTTCGTGTCGGTACTTACCTAGTTAGTAAAGTAAATTATGTATATACCTATATACCTTTTTGTTTATTCAGCCAAAGTTTATAAAAAAAAGTAGTCACCGCTGCAACGAAGAGCCGTGACAACTTTTTTTTCCCCCATTTTTTTTTACAAAATTATAGCTACATCTAATAAAAACTAACTATATTACAACTGTTTGAACACTAAATTGTATACAAGTATTATTATTTAACCACTCGACACGTGAAAATTCCAAAATAAAAAATAAATCTTACGTAAATAAACATAAACATTAAATTCGCGGCACACTGGTGTGCCGGCAGTGCTAGAGCGGTAATCAATTTAGGCTTAGCCAGTAACAGAACTTAGCGGGGGTGGCGGGATCGCAAAAATTTGGCACACGTCCGACCTCCAACACGTTCCGCTCGGGACTAAATGACACGGGGCGCGCTCATGAAACGACAAAATCACTTGATTTTGGAATTAGTGGGATACGTATTTTCATATTTCACATTATGACGGCCGATTTATATCACATTTTTTACGACCTTTATTGTGGTATAAGTTTTATTACTCAAAACCTTATATAACTCAAATGAAATGATAATTACATCTTGATTTTGACTTGTCTTTGCGATTTAATTGGATGCAGTAAAGTGCAAGTAATTTAAATCCGTGTTGTTTACGAATAAAACACAATTTTACACAATGCAAAACAACGTTTTTCCGGAAAACCTGGCCTTAACTGTCTTGATAAAAGCCTCCTGGATAAAAATAATCTATTTGGTCAGTCAGATTATAAAAAATATCTACACGTATTTTTATCCGACTGCTCCAGATAGGGGTAAGGTTTTTGTTTTATCAAATCAATAAAATAATTATAAAACCATGCTCCAGAAGATAGCAAAGTTATTAATTGATATTAATAACTTTGCTATCTTCTGGAGCATGCATGGAGCAGAAGGTGGTCCTTCAGTGACGTTCATTAGGTCCTAAAAGTTGCAGGTGTATGAACAATACCCCTACGACGCGGACGTGACTTACTGACATGCCTCAAGTGCCCAGCATGTCAGTCATGTTCTGGTCAGAGAGATCGCACTCATAATGGGTGTCAGACAGGTCTTAAACTCAATTTTACCAAGTTGTGTTTTTTATCCCAGCAGGAATTTGTATGGATTTGGAAATTTGTTAATACAAACTTCCAAATCCATACAAATTCCTTCCTTGAAAAGACTAGTTGAAAATTATTCTAGCTAAGCAATTGAGGTAAATAAATACGGAAAACACACACTGACGACAAACGTATCATTGTGTGATTATCGCACATAAGGAGCAATTTTGTTAATCCAGAATTCCGGCGAAAAAACCGGCCAAGTGCGAGTCAAACTCGCGCATGAAAGGTTCCGTACCATCGTAAAAGATTTAGTACTATGTACTTTTAAATTATTCTTCTACGTACTTCGAAATTAGAAGCACGTCTCACAATTTGTTTTGCTATCATCCTACTGCTTTGATTAACTTTTCGTATTGGCGACGCAAAGATTTTAGTGTCAAAATTGTGAAGCTGTCTAAGAACGACACTTTGACATGTGGGGAATTCTCCAAACTGCAGGGAATCTCAAGTTAGGGGATTTGACTTAGAATTTCGGTGTATTTGATAAATTGGTGTTGGCAACTCTGCAAGTGTCGTTCTTAGGCAACTCTAAATTTCGCCGCTAGAGGCGCGCGCGTAATCTTTGCAACGCCAATAGGAGTGGAGCAAAGGCAATGTATGCTATAAGTTAAACTCATTCATATTTTTAAGCGAATGTCAAAGGACCATTAATAATAATGTTGGCACCTGGGCTTCCCATCCTATTTGTAAAGACCCTTTGTGCCTATTGGCCTAGGTATAACTGCCGGTCTGTTCTGTCGACATCTCACCGTGTACACTTAGGTGGAGTGAACGACAAGTGAGCTGTTATTCCATCTTGTTTGTATGGCTTGACAGCTCACTTGTCGTTCACTTCGCCTTAGTGCTCACTTCTACATATTACAGAATCGCACTACTGTTCTGTCTCTCCATGATATGGAGAGAACTGCAAATCGTGTTTTTGCTTACTCCTCCGCCGTTCTTATCTGGTTAATTTGGCGTAATCTAGAATTGAAGACAGTTGAATCGTTTCATTGATGGGTCTCTTCAAGCCTCGGCGCTTTTCTGGCGGTCGCCACTTTCGATTCTGACTTTCAGGAGTTGCGGTAGTTAGGAACAGAGTCGCAGGCCAGTCCCATAAAAAAAAAACTAATGACAAATCACAACACCTAATGGACAGACAGAATCGTTTACACTGTCATTAAAATAATTTAATGGCTAGGCTATTCATCACGAATGATAGAAACACGTGTAAGTGTCTGGTTGTATTGTTTTATTGCACTCATAAATGTAATAATAAAAACTCGTAAACAACAACTAGTAAATCTTTAAACGTTGTTGAGGTAATGTCTTATTCATAATAGGTACATACAGTGCTTCCCAGTTGAATAGTCATAATATCAATTGTGCTCAAGGTATAACGACTGATTTTTTCCAGGCGTTAGGATACAATCAACTACACGCATATGTTAAAAAATCTGCTCTTTCCTACATTTGGTCGAATTAGGTATACGAACAAACGTGCACTGAACAGCAGATT
The DNA here is from genome assembly GCA_947386135.1 of Melanchra persicariae. Lineage (NCBI taxonomy): Eukaryota > Metazoa > Arthropoda > Insecta > Lepidoptera > Noctuidae > Melanchra > Melanchra persicariae. The sequence goes on from OX376664.1 coordinate 14,107,902, forward strand.
TTAAGAGTTTATTTCTGCATAAGATGTATCTTTGATTGATATACTTACATACAGATAAAAACCGACCAATTGCTAGTCACTAGCGCCTGAAGGGTTCCGTTCCGTTCCATTCCGTACCATACACCTATAAAAACGGCAAAAAAATCACGTTTGTTATATGGGAGCCCCACTTAAATATTTATTTTATTCTGTTTTTAGTATTTGTTGTTATAGCGGCAACAGAAATACATCATCTGTGAAAATTTCAACCGTCTAGCTATCACGGTTCATGAATCTTTAGGAGATGGACAGGCGGATAGCGGAGTCTTAGTAATAGGGTCCCGTTTTTACGGAACCCTAATAAAATAACATGTGATTCATCCGCGAAACCACAGCACGTAATTAAAATCGAGGCAACTATTATACCCTTGGGGCAACTATCCTGAATTTACCCGAATAGTTCAAGAAAAAATAAGGTAGGTACCCACCAAATCATATCTCCTGTCTGGTGGTTCCACAAAGGAACATTACTCCTGGTTTCTCCATCTAAAGTTTCATGAACTCGTTTGCAATACCTACATGTTTTTTTCGTATTGCAAACAAATTCATGAATTTTCTTCCTGTAAAAACGGGAAGAACATTCATGAACTTACAATTTACTAAGTTAGGTCGAAAGTTATTTTGTTCTGTTTTTTTCATTGATTGTGTTACGGGATTTTTTCCTCCATAATGGTGTGAAGACGCTATAAATAGCAATCATGTAGGAGATACACACTTTTTATGTTTTTTTTTTTATTGTTGTTCGAAGCCATTTTTGTGCTGACTGTCGTGTTTTGCTCATTAACACAGTCAAAAAGGTTAATAAGTACTTTGGTTCTTGTGCATAATGTTTTGTATTTATAGTCATTTTAATTTTGTACAGCGTGTTGTAAACAAAGCATACGATTCTTATTATAAAGAAAGAAAACAGCCGCAAAATATTATAACTTAATTAACATGAAACTTAGCTCATTAAAATTAAAGGAAATCGTAATGAAGTATTTTAGCAAAAAAAACGTATGTTGTTTATTTTCATTATGTTTGAATGCGGAAATGTACATCAAGGATAACAAAATTATTATTTGTTAACTTTAAAATATGTGCTTGAAGATTGAAGAACCTTTAGATACGTTCGAGTGTTTTAAGATATTATTATAACATAGGTAAGTGCGTTCGTTCACGAGAATCACGATATTTGCTTTCTGAGCTAAAAATGGCTAAGATCTAAAAAATATGGTCTTGATAATTGAGGATACATTAGCTATAAGGTTACAAACATTTTATAATCAACACGTTTACCAAATAAAGACATAATAGTCATAACAATGTTTTTATAAAACTAGTTTTGTGTCTAAATGAAGTAGCACTAGCAGGTGACTAAGGTTTTTTCCGATTTTTATTTTTAAACAGACAAAAACAACATTGTTTATTTTTAATTTCTTAAATAAATTAATTATTTGGAATTTACACTTGAATTTAATAAAAAGAGGTACAAGAAATAAACAGGTTAAAACATATCAAATGAGAACAGCCTGTGTGTGAATAAAATAAATTAACATAAGTGTAGCACTGCCGCAGTTCGTGTCTGTGTATTTAGTTCGTTATTTTGACTCTATGGGGACAAACGTACGGCTCTTCAATGGAGGCCTTATAGGATCTACTTACATAAGTTCAGGTATTTATACTTGTTATTTATTTACTTGTGCTTTAATTATGGCTATTATATAAATTTAAAAAGCCATTTCGAGCTAATCCGTTCGATAAGCGTAAAAAATAATTTCGTCCGTCCAACTTCGTCATTGTTAAGAATATAATAATTATTATAATTTTCTAAAATTTTCTTATATTCATAACTTGAAATACGCTATGTATCTACACACTTACCAAAAAACTTCATAAATTACCTACTGCATTATGAAAATGAAAAACTAGGTAAAATTAACAATCAATTTCTCGCATTGATGACTTTGCCTACAAACATATTTTCGCACATAAACTACACGGCAAAATTATGATTTTCAATTGAGTATTTGTAACATTTATGAAAGCAATGATGAAACAAAATAACCGGTCACATTCCCGGCATGTGCAAAAGTCGAAGCTACCTTAAAGGTCGCATTGCAACTGCGGATGAAAATACCATTTAAATAGTATGCAGTTTTATTTTATGAGTATAAAGTTATTCCAGCTGATGTTATTTAAACTCTTAATAATTATTCCAACCAGTATTTTTAAAATCATATGAAAGGGGTAATTCTCGTACCTATTTTTATGGAGCGTTAGCATCGCGGTTTTTTTTTAAATACCTTTAATTTCACATTGAAGGTCGCTATTTCGACTTGAACTAAATTTGCCTGCAGATAAAGAATTTGTAAAGATTTTATGTCCGCGTAAATAACATACCTATATCAGAAACCCGACACCATCAGGCAGTGACCCACCACAACACCTGTCTAGTCAGGGAATCCTCCATTTTTTTGGAGGACTAGCTACCGCCCGCGGCTCCTCCTCCTCCATGAATGTCGATAATTATCCCAAGGGAACATACTCCCGGGATAAAAAATATCCTATGTGTTATTCCAGACTCTAATCTACCTCTGTGCCAAATTTCATCAAAATCCATTCAGTAGTTTTTGCGTGAAAGAGTAACAAACATACATACATCCATCCGTCCTCACAAACTTGCACATTTATAATATTAGCAGGATAGTATAGGATTAGTAGGAAGGATGAGGCTTTAAAAGCTGTGTTGAAAACCATGAAGAATTTTGTTTTTTAGTGCCAAATGATTTGTTATTATAATTTTGTTAGCACTGTGGCTATTCCTGCTAAAAATCACGTGATTTCCATTAAATTAGGAATAAATTATACATAGCTAAAACGTTAAAACCAGACGATACCAGCGTAATACTACAAGTTCATGTTGAATATTCAGAGTTTTCACATTGTTAGCAATGTTGACTTGACATCTGAGGTCGTATTTATTTACTAGATTATTTTTAAACAAATATTTTTTCACGTTTATTTCACGTGTGATTTTATACTACGTCATAGAAGTTAGTACGTATAGCATATTTAATTTATTCTTCATCAACTACTTACATGTAATATTTAAACGCATTCCATGTGGCCCGATTGCCTGCCAGGGTTTCGGAATTGTTCGTAAGGATTACCGTGGCCCTGGAACGCAAAAGGCATTTGAAGGGCTCGTGATTTGCAGATAACAAATCCACAAAAAAAATAACCCGATTGGCTTTTGATTAATATATAACAATTAATCAGTGACCAAAACACAGAAGTTGCAATCCACTTGACACCTTTGGTCTGATTTTACTGTTGTTTTCCAATACCCAAGCAAAGGGTCAATGTTTACTTCATCAGTAGTCACAAAGTTACGTCATACAGTTTCCAGACACGTTTAACAATTCTAGAGTTTTCCAATTACATGTAAATTGTATTAAAATTAAATACAGTTTACTGTAAACAGTCGAACAGTCTGTAGTATACACGCATTATTAACGACATAGCCCGAAGGATCGCCAAATTGAAGTGGCAGTGGGCAGGGCACATTGCTCGCAGAACAGATGGTCGACGGGGTCGAAAAGTTCTGGAGTGGCGACCGCGTACCGAAAGATGCAGCGTTGGAAGGCCTTCCACAAGGTGGACCGATGACCTGGTGAGGGTCGCTGGTAGCCGATGGATGCGAGACGCACAGGACGGGTTGTTGTGGCTAAACTTGGGGGAGACCTAGCAGTAGACGTCTTTCGGCTGATATGATGATGTGATGATGATGATTATTAACGGCCTGTTTCATTTTGTTACAGAAGGACCAGATCCCTGAACGCACCCTCGCCGATACAGCAGTTTGGACCATGCGGAAGGATAATGAAAAACTCGGCTATGGTTATGTGAGTATTGTCTATACATCTATGTAGCTTATGTACCATTTAGTTATCAGCATACTAAGAGCCATCATCAAATATTTTAAGACATGTTTAATTTGTTTCAGAGCTTTGAATGTTTCATCAATTTCGTTTATTATGTAACTTAGTTTTTAATGCTTTTTGTTTGCCTGATTCGTCCCAATCATGGGCAAAAGCCTACCCCTATCTATGGCCTCCCCGACTATTTTTTCCGCCATCTTCTCCTCTTTCTTCCGCAACCTTGTCTCTTAGTCTATGTTTATGGTAGGCGCCAGATAAACTTGCAATAAAGTACAATGACCTTGAAATTTTACAGATTTTTTTTTTTGCGCACCTTAACCTTGTACATAAAAATTACGCTAGTCGCAAATCGGTAGTTTATTTATGACGACTACAAATACTTATTATCTACTAAAATATTTGTAGTTATATAACTGTTAATTATTGATTTAGAACTAGGAAATAAAGAGTTTCCTTCCTTGTGTCGTAATAACAAAATAAAATATTCTATTTCATTGACGCTTTGTGATTAGAAGTTTTCAAAATGATGTTCAGGTAATATAAATAATAATAGTATTTTTAAATTTATATTGTGCCAACGAAAACACTGACCGGTGTTAAAAAGGGAGAATGAGGGCTTTTGCCTACATTGGGTCAGGGGGCCTACCACAACCTCTTAAAACAATATTACTTTAATATTACTTTGCGTTCCGCTCTGTTGGATTTTCAACGCTCGGATCAGCGCCGAGAGTTGAAAATGCAACAACAGAAATTACAAAGTAATATTAAAATAATATTGTTTTAAGAGGTTGTGGTAGGCCTCCTGTTATACAGGTTAGTGATAGTGTTGCCAGAGTATTTCTTTTTTAGAAAAGGTAAATGAAGAGTTCAGTATTATAAAAAAGCGTGCCTTTTATTATAATACTAATTGCAAAACAAAATTTTGTTGTTTATAAATTAATGGTACGGCTACTGGAAAACTCCAATGAAAACATGGATTTCCTTTCAACCCCAATTTGCCATTATGACCAAAAAGATAAAAACTCCTTCCTCCTTCCTCCTCCTGAATAAAAAGTAAATAAATAGAGTATTTTAGCATAGGTACTCTACCTATTGATTTTTTTTTCTTTAGATTATAAAGTACGTATGTATATGCAAAATATAGAGTACAATACACTATTTAAGAGTACGGTTGGCAACTCGTAAGTGTACCGCACTTCTGCCTACGCGTCGGGGAAAACAGGCGTGATGTTATATGTTGTGTAGCTAGATTATACATTACATACCAACATTTAAACTTCTTAACCCTAAAAAATTAACGATTTTCAAATTTTTTTTTTGAAAATTACAGGCAGATCCAGGACCCAGCGTCGCAGCGGCTGACGTGGTACAAGCCGCCGCTGACAGTGCTGGTCATCAAGAAGGTACACGACGCTGGCATCCTGGCTCCCTTCGTGCAACTGGTACACTGGCTGGTTCATGTAAGTTGAGATTATATACGATAAGTGTGGCTGCTGGAGATACGCTTAAAGATCAGTCCCAGTTATGGTCCTTTCTTTGTGGATGGGAAACCATCAAATGACTTCTCTCGCTCTGGGTGGGACGAGATTCAGTGTCAATTTTGATCCTAGAAACTTCTCAAGGATAGTAACAAGTCGTTGATCATTTTTTTTGATAAGACGATTAAGTTTGAAGAAGTAAACGGTATTTATAGGAGAGACCAAATTATTAAAAAATAGTCCTTCGGGCCGGATTCTGATATGCATCCGGCCCGAAGGCCTTCCGTCATCCATCCTGTGGAAAACTAATATTATCAATCTTGGTTTGAAAACATTAAAAGGGTTCAAAACTACCTACATGTATCAACAAACTTATTATGACATCTCTAGGCCAGGCGCTCTCATAAATCATAGCACATTCGCAATTTTGAACGCTAAAGGGGCACGAACCGATAATACGGAACATGCAATATTTTCATCCTGTCAGTTTAAATTATCGCGCGAAAACGGACGATGAGTCACTCCTGTCTGTCACTGGTTATGAACTGTCTTATCTCAAAGAGGATCGTCTTTTCGTTGTCACAACAGTGACGTCACTAGACGCTGATTGTTGTTCTGTTAATGTATAAAAACTTTTTAACAAAAAGAAACCGACTTCCAAAAAAACACTAAGTACAAAGCACAAAATAACTTTAATTTTGGAAGTCGGTGTCAAATAACGAAGAAGCAACCAAAAACACCTACTACCATACTTTGTAGTGTTTTTTTTGGAAGTCGGTTTTTTTTTTGTTAAAAAGTTTTTATTTTTCAATTTTTAGTCGTACCTACACCTAACAACACCACTGGAAAGTCACAGAAAAACAGAAATACGCAATTTCGTATATAAATGGATTTTCCAGCTATTTGGATTTAAAAACCAAACCACCGAACCGATTTTGATAAAATTTAAATAATTTTTCAAATCGGTTGGCAAGCGACGGATTTATGCGCGAACAAACTTAAAAAAATACGTCCCGTTTCACATTATTTCAATTTGTAATTATTGCTAAAAATCAATATTACGTAACTTAAATGAAAACGTTGCAGAGGCCCTTCTTTTACACTTTTTTAACATTTTAATCACATAGTTTTCATAATTATTGTATGTAATTAAATCAATCGTAATGCTAACAAATCCAAAGTCTCCCTAAGTACTAAATATAGGTCTTTCTCGCCTTAATGACTTTTTAATCATTGAACTCCACATAAATCTGTCGTGTCGTGATGATACAAAGATAGATATCTGACGTTTGTGTTTATATTTAATTCAACTTGATAACTGATGAAAGGTATAAGTGGAGACGCTAGTTCATTGATTAATGCAAGTCGTATGTGACAAAGTACGCTGCAAATCGGGAAACTTCGATCTGTGTATAAATAATTAAAGTAAGTACGCGATGGTTCAAAACGGAAACTTTTCTGATAACAATTGGCTGACGGTTTGTTGTTGAAGGTATTCGTGGTTTCTTTTGTATAAAAATACTTATTTTTTGTTTAATATTAAGCAACTCAACTGCCGCTAACCTTGCCTTCCTCATTTTTATTTTTTTACGTTTTAAAATTGCCTTTGTTGGACGAAAAAAACGTGTATTTTTCACGACTACTTTAATTTGGTGAACATAATCATATAGACTTTAGACAGACATAATTACACATTGCGATGAGACTGTATAAAAATCTAAAAACACATAATAGGTACAAGTTGTTATGACAAGACAGGTAAGGATGATTTGCAAAATCATTATCATGATATTCATTTGTAACAATTGTGTTGTCATTGGTTTAGTGTTTTGATAACATCAGTTATTTTGAAAATACTGTCTTTGACAAAAAAATATAATCTTATCACAGTTATCAGCACAATATTATGCAATTGGGTATTTAACTACTATCAACCATCTACAGTTCGCGTCAAATAACTGTGCCCCTCTGAATTTGGCTACGAGTGGCTGCGTAGTAGTCAAAATTACGAACAAACTGCAACTGCGCATGCGCGGGGCGGGGATTATGGCGGCGTGATTTTATGTCTCAGTCGCTCGTACGTGATATTTTTTTTATTAATTATAAAAATATATGTCGATGATTAACAAATATAATACATGTATGCTAAAAACCACAGAAGCGATGGCTTACGAGATGTATGGCTGCTAGTGAGTTCGAATGGAAACTTGTGTTATGTATGAAGAATGAAAACTTATTTGAAAGCTGTTACCTACTGAATAGTAACATTTGACAAAAAAAAAAAAAAAAATCTGTTAAAACAGAGAAGTTACACATGCTTTTCAACTTATTATTCTACCCTTGTCATGCAAAACGTCGCTTGTACTTGTGTATGGATGCGCGAATTCACTTTATGTAGCCTAGGTATTCATTTCTCTGTTTATCATCTTACCACTGATTTTTTTTAGGGATACTTAAAAAAAAAGTTTGTTCCACTTCCTTATTACGTGTACCAAAAAAAACATACTTCGACAGAGTCCAACCACATCATCATCATCATCATCATCATCATCATCATCATCAAAATCGCTTTCATGCTATATAATTTCACCTGTTAATGAAATCACAGCATCACAACATTACCTTGAATTCGACACACAAGTGCCTCATCCAGACAAAATACTATACAATGAAAGGTGATTCACCCCTGTCCTAAATATAGTAAAACGCGCCAAAAGTTGTTCACGGTACGTTGACTCAGTTTGGCCATGTGCGCAAGCGCACATCGATCTGATTACGAAGCTAATTTATTTTGTTTATGGCTGACAATAGATTGCCATAATAATATTCACCCGAGAATATTCTTGGAAAGCTTCAGTGTTTTAGAGGATATCCTGACTAGTGTCTATGCGCATTGTCCTAGAAAAAAAAATTTCCTTGTTTTATTTGAAAAAAAAAAACAAGGAATTTTTTTTTTGGACTGGTTATATTTGTGCGTGTAAATCAGTCTAAAATATTTTCCCGGAATTAAAATTGATTTTACGTTCCATATATATGGAAGAAAAACTTTCGAAAGACGGACAAAAATGATCCTATAAAGATTTTCTTTTAAGGTCGGAACCCTAAAAATATGTGAACTTCACATTCCGTACATCGTCAGACGAAATGTTATTATTAGAAGTAGGTACAGTTAGAACATTCCTAAGACAGTGTGATCTAAACTTTCTTCTTTATGATTACCTGCTTTGTTTTGTCTTGGTATGCGTCTTCCGTCACGCCATTTTCCCCAACCCAAAGAGCGGAACTGCAAGTTGTATCGACACGACAATGACATCTCATATTTAATCGGTGCATGTCTTTTATCACTATCTTAGACTACTACAGAACTTTTCTTTTGATTTGAAGGAAATGGTAATAAAAGACCTGTCCATTCTTTATTCTTTTGTTTGTTTAACTTTATGGGATAGGTCTACCGGCTACCATAAAGTCTTTTTTTCAATCTAAAATAACAAAGACCTAACTTGCAAAGTAGTAAAATATTTCGACACAAATAAATTATAAATCATTTTTCTTGTAGGTAGGCAAACCGATCGAAGATTTATTGATTGATATGAACTTGAACCGCGCATCAAATATTCAGAGACGTATTACTAATCCACGGTGGATATAATAGATCAAAATTGAGTCATAAATGATTAAACTGGCCACATGTCATGCCGCGCCATACGATTATTGATCAGGCTTCATACAATGTTAATGAGTGTCGGCCATTGTCGTGGTCAGGGGAACGATGTTTCATTGAGTAACTATAGTTTATGTCACATAAGGGACAGAGGTAACTTGAATATTGACGTGATTGCGTGACGTTCGGATTGGGATGTAGCCCCACTCGCGCAGAACAGAGTTATCTTTTAACTGAGAATTAGTTGCTAAACCGAGATTAAATCCCTACTAATATTATGAATGCGAAAGGAACTCTGTCTGTCTGTCCGTTACGCTTTTACGCTAAAACGGCTGAATGGATCGTCATGAAATTTGGCATATATAGAGCCTGGGATATGGAGAAGGACATAGGCTTTTTTACGCGATAACCGACATCCACGCGGGCGGAGACGCGTGCATAAGCTAGTAACAAATATTTCATACATAATGTCTCCCGGTTAGCAACTAATTCAGAGTTAAAATACTGTTTTGTGCAAGTGGGCCTTAGTAACGTATATTACTGTATAGGGTTCCGTACCTGAAGGGGAACCAACGGAACCTTATTATTAGGCCTCCGCTGTCCGTCCGTCTGTCTGTCAGTGGGCTGTATTTTATTTTTGATAGGTTCAAGTTTGACCACTATCTCACCAGATGGTATGCGATGATGTAGTCGACATGGAGCTGAGAAGAAGTGAGCTTATTCACTCTTGACTGTTAAGAAGCTAGTAGCTATGCAGCTAATCAGTAATTTTGAAATCGAAGAGTATTATTAGCGACTCGCCTGCACAATATTGATATTGGATGTGATAAGCTAGTTTTTAAGACACAACTGACACAAGGTATCTATGTTTTTTTTTAAATCTTGAACGAAACAACGAAACGTCTTGAGATACAGCAGTTTCGTTCAAGACGAAGCAAAAGTAGCTTAGTTCATGCGTATCGGTCTTTGGTTTCTGTCTAGCCCCATGAGATGTTTGCATGTAGGTAATGATCTCTAAATAGTATGAAACAAAGTCGCTATCGGTTTATCCGCTTACTTTTTCTAAACTGAGCCACGGATTTTAAAACGATTTTCACTAATAAAGAGCGATAAACGAGGAAGCGTGCGAAGCCGGGACGAGACTTAGAGTAGTTAATAATAAATTTCTTGAAACATATACAATTGTACAAATAATCTGAAACGTTCTCGTTCGTTCTTTTGCTATGGATGTGTGGATGTGCTCAAATGAATTATGCATCTAAGGGATTCTGCAGAATTTGGTCGCCTGCCAATATCGACTTATGTATGCATTACCGACGTATGTCCATCAATTTTATTCATATAAACAACACGGACGCATTATGAAAATGTTAATGTAACAAATATACACATTTAAATGTCTATCATTATTATGCGTGTTTAAATAAAACTAAAAAAAAAACATAGATAATGCATTATTTCCACGTGTAAGTATAAAAGTCAATACCGATAGCTACTATTGCAAATTTAAATTGAGTACACATTTTTTTTTCTAGAGTATTCCATAATTATGTCACTTATGTTAGACTTATAACGGTGGGTCAGGCTGCATCCGCTTAGACTGTAAGCTGACCCCAACTAGAGTTAGCATTCCTGCCAGGGTTGCGGAATATGTTCGAAAGAGTTACCGCGGCCCTGGAAAGAAAGGCACTAGGAGGATTATGGGTGGGTTTTAGTCAGTAAAAGTCTCCCTGCCGCTCCACCCAGAGCGGGAGGGGTCATTTGATGATTTCCCATCCTCAAAAAAAAAAAAAAGCTAGAGTAACCATATCTCAGGATTTGTCCGGAGATTATAGGATTTCTGGACTCTTCTCAGGATTGCGGCTAGATTTTGCAAATCTCATGGAATCTCAAGATTTTTTGAATTTTCAATAAAATACAGCTTACATTTTGTTAAAGATCTCTTAAATAAAAAGTTAAACAAGCTAAAAAAAATCTTCCTCTGGTAATAATTGTTTTTTTGTCCAAGTAGGTACTACTTAATCAGTTTTATCATACTTAATATGTGAAGATACATTTTTAAGTAAGGTTTTTTCTTTAATTATGGATTTGTAAAATGCCCCACATGTTAAGCTCTTCAAATTATATTGAATTAAAAGTGCTCGAACTAAAGACACAAAATTCTCAAACTGTAAAAGATCTCAGGATTTTTCAATGGAAATTAGGCCTTTTCTCCGGACTTTTGATTTTTTCATCTGGTAACCCTAACCCCTACAGAGTTAGGAAAAGGCTGGGCACATTGATTGTAGGGCTTGGTCAGCATATTGCCATTAACCGACAACAAATCCAGACTCCAGGCTGCTTTGCTACTCAGAATATTCTTCTGTAAAAACCCAATAACACTGCCCGATAACGATTGAACCCATTGTTGTACACTCATCAACATCGCTTACGACCACTACGCGAACGACGAAGTTCCAGATTTTTTTTATTGCTACCCTAGTTTGTGTCCCACTGCTAGGAAAGAGCCTCTTTTTCTCTTTCCATACCTCTACAACGTGTAACAGAATAAGTGCAATACCTCTTAAGGGGTCATTGTACTCATCATTACGAACAACTTTTACTATGGCACCAGCCCCGAAATCGCGATAAAAAAACAGCTGTTCAGTACATTTTGTCGAGTTGTACATAAATGTATGGGGCAGTCGATTGTTTTTTCGCAATTTTAGTGTTGGTCCCGTAATAAAAGTTGTTCATAATAATGAGCACAATGACCCCTTAAGAGGTATTGCGTTTATGCTGTTACACGTTATTTATCCTAAGCGATCTCTGGCCAAGTTTGACCCGCAAACGTCATCAGATCGACTTCCCTTTGGTGTCCTGTGAGTGACGATATTCGCCTATCTCTCCGAGAGCATCCGTGTGACGTGACCACCCCTCATATTTAAAACTATTCTCTTCTTTATTTCCAGGACAAAAGCATGGTAGTGTTCGTGGAAGCAGCAGTGTTGGACGACAGGTTACTGGCTGAGTACGGAGACTTCTCCTCCATCAAGGAGCGGTTGATGACCTTCCGGGCTGGCACTGACGACCTGACGGACAAGATCGACTTCATCATCTGTTTGGGCGGCGATGGCACGCTGCTGCATGCTAGCTCGCTGTTCCAGGTAAGATTAGTGAATGAAACAGATGACTCATAATTCCGAGTAAATATTATTTGTGTATTTATTGATATTCAAGCTATGTGCTCGATGGGATTTCTCATCAGTAATATGACGATCTTCATTACAAACTACTTAACCCGTTCAGGGGCCTAACCAACAATTCTTAAAGCAGTGTTACTTCAATATTACTTCCAGTGAGTTGGTGGTTTAGGCCCGGGAGTCGTATTTACAAAAATGCTTCGAAAGTTATACAGTTTGTAAGGAATTCTTGTGCAACAGACCCTAGTGGCAGTCCCGGATCTACGATTTTTCCAAACCGGGGCAAAAACTTGATAGTGGCGCCCTCCTCTCTTCCACACTTCTTCTAATATATAAAATTCTCGTGTCATGTCACAGTGTTTGTTACAAAACTCCTTCGAAACGGCTTGATCGATTCTTATGAAATTTTGTGTGTATATTCAGTAGGTTAGGTTTAGAGTAGTTTTTACACAAATATATGTAGGTAATCGATCTTCACCGGGTCATCTGCTTATTTATACATTATTATTATGAAACTTTCGATAACTATTTTAACTAGTGATCGAAATTCGACCATACGTTTTTAATAATTTATCAATTTTTTAAGCATTATTAAAAAAATATTAGCTTTCTGGGGGCCTACCACAACCTCTTAAAACAATATTACTTTAATATTACTTTGCGTTCCGCTCTGTTGGATTTTCAACGCTCGGATCAGCGCCGAGAGTTGAAAATGCAACAACAGAAATTACAAAGTAATATTAAAATAATATTGTTTTAAGAGGTTGTGGTAGGCCTCCTGGACTCATTCTCCATAGACTTTATCTGTGCCTGCGTTTTTTTCGTAAAAAGAGGTAGGTACAAAGATTTTGCTTTTGTATTACTGAAGTAGGTCTATATAGATAACTCTGATCACTCTCACATTCAGTCGATTTTAGATCCTTGAAAGGGGAAAAGAAAACGTTTCCAAAGTTTGCTTAGGAGTCACTTTTACGACTTAAATGCAGAAAAATAGAGATTCAAGAGAATGCGAAATTCAAGAGCGAATGTAGAAAGCTCAATAATTTTACCACCCACATCGAATAAGTTTTTTTTCAAACATGTGAGTTTGGCGCCCCTTGAACTTGCCGCCCGGGGCATGGGCCCCGGCTTGCCCCCCCCTAGATCCGGGGCTGCCTAGTGGTTTAGGCCGGATTGTCTGTCCGTGAATGAGTGAACTTTTTTAAGATTTTATCAAGCAAATCTAACAGAACAATGAGGCAATTTACACGCATTTACACGCAATAAGGAAGTTGCTTAAGGTGAACTGCCCTGGGTGCGCCAAATTAATTCATATGGCCTTTCACGCGATTGTTTTTTAATATCACTCAAACTTTTACAGAAAAGTTCTAAAAACTGCTGCGACTTTCAATCAACTAAAGTCAAAAGTTGTTTTATCCTGTACCTCCTCTTTGTTTCCAGCAATCAGTTCCTCCTGTGATGGCATTCCACTTGGGCTCGCTGGGTTTCCTCACGCCTTTCGAGTTCAACAATTTCCAGGACCAAGTTATGAACGTTCTAGAAGGTAAGCATTATTTAGTATATTTTTTCAACAATCTTATATATCTACTCGAGATAAATATTGTGTTGAAATACCGACAGAGCTATTTTAGCCATTAATCTTTGACTCGGGTTGCCCCGTCGCTTCCATCCTATTCCAATTTCAGGAATGGACGATATGGCGAGAAATATCTCTGCCGACTACAATCCTACACCTTGTAGGTTCAGGATTTAAGGAATATTTTAAACATATCATTAGGTTCTCCTTCTGCAAGACCTCCTGCTAAATTAGTGAAAATACTGTCGCTAAGCTTTTCGACCACAACCTGATTTCATAAGTCTCAATCTTTATTATTCCTTACAAGTTTCTTTTCCATAATTTCTAGGCCACGCAGCCCTAACGTTACGGTCGCGTCTCCAATGCGTAGTATTGCGCAAGAGTCGCGACGACAAAGACGGCAAGGAGAAGAAGAAGCCTACCACCATACTGGTGCTCAACGAGGTGGTGGTGGACCGAGGACCCTCGCCCTACCTGTCCAATATCGACCTGTTCCTCGATGGGAAGCATATCACCTCTGTGCAAGGGGATGGTGAGTCTCGTCATATCAGAGATTCTGCTTAATACTATTGTCTTAAGAAACGGAAGGAAAAAGAAGCCCAAGTTTAGAACTGAGAAGCGCAGCGCTGCGCGGTTTCGGTCGAACACACAAAATATCAACGTTCCACTAGTCGGAGTACCTAATGAGTGCCTCTGTCCGCTTAAATGCTACGTCACTATAGTAAAGTTAATTTTCTTCGACCTTATTTCAACAAGCACATAATTGATATTTCATTGTCATTTGAAACCGTGCTTCGCTAGATCTGTCAGGCCCTTAAGCTGTGTCTATGCTAGGCGAGCGAAGCAGGAACGGAGCACAAGGGGTGTTCGAATTCGTTTGGCGTCGCGTGCTCGTTCGAGGCTTTATTTAAGTCTACGCTACACAAATTCGTGGTCCGCTCGTGCTTGACTCGCTTAGCATAGATGCAGCTTTACACTGTGAACCTTTCACCTGATTAAAGTCTCCTTGGGCACGTAAACTAAATGACATCTCTCTCATCATCATTTCAGTCTAAAGACATTCACTGTTGGAGGCTCCTCCAAGAGTCGCCACATCCATCGGTCCAGATCGGATCTTCACCAGGTCGTCGATCCATGTGGGACAGCTCTGTAAACTCAGGATATGTTCTATTTCCAGGCCTAATAGTATCCACCCCGACGGGCAGCACAGCGTACGCCGTGGCGGCCGGCGCCAGCATGATCCACCCGTCCGTGCCGGCCATCATGGTGACGCCCATCTGTCCGCACTCGCTGTCCTTCAGGCCCATCGTGGTGCCCGCGGGCGTCGAGCTCAAGGTACAAGCGCTTGCGGTTATACCAACTCGTTTTCGGTTCTATGTACCTATGTTTCAGGTTGGTCTGACTGATTTGGAACTCGAGAAAAGACTGCTTATTAATTTTACTGACCACTTTTTTGACATAATTTTCCAGCTACTGATCATTATTATGTTATCAATGTTAAAACTATCCAGCTGTCACATAGACAAATAGACCTTGTCTTATTTAAGACGTGGAATTAACATTCAATCTCAAGGTTATAAACAATTAGTTTGCCTGACTAATCACACTTCAGACAAATGCAACAAGAGTAAAAAATCGGTTGAATTCAGTGTTCTTTTACGAGTTGATCATGCGACAAAGTCGATATTTCAAATTATTTAGGCCAGCCCGAAATATTTGTTGGTAAACCCGTAGATAACGTATATTTTGTTGTTAGTATGATACCTAGAGACAAAATAAAAAGATTTTTAACATAACAGGATATAATAAAAATGCACAGTTTAGTGTAAATTGAAGATTTCTCCAGCAATACACGACACATTAGTTTTAAGAACCTAAAACACTTTCTTCCACAGGTCCCACCTTAATTTCCTCAATAGTTAGCGAGTGTATACTACCCACAGTTAATTGAAAGCTATATTCTAGATCGCACTGTCCCCGGAAGCGAGAAACGCCATGTGGGTCTCATTCGACGGCCGCAACCGACAAGCGTTGCAGCACGGCGATAGGTACCGGCTGCCTGCCTACATCCTACGCTATGCACGCGCCATACGCTTAGAGCATACCACCTGTATACTCGCATGTTATACTATTGTACATAGTCTCGTGTGTATAAGTACTTAGCTAACAACTTTGTTTTTGTAGTGTCTCAAATGTGTAGAAGTGTCTAAAGTAAATTATTAAAAATAGGTTGGTAGGTATGGTAAAATTAAGTACTTACTTGGTTAGTTTGAATGAGAGTTATAATGTTGTGTTCAATGATCATCTCTATCTAGTATTAAATTTCCTGAATAAAAGTAGGTACATGGCAGGCACATGAGTACAAAAGTGTCGAAACACCAAAAAATGAAAGCTATTGATGATAAAGGTTCTAAATACGTTTAACTGAACTACGTCCACGTCTTTAAGAGACAAATATACAACTCTTGCGAGTTAACTTGACACCTGGCTCGACACGTCATTTCGAATGACATTTTAATTTAAACTGAACGATTCGATCTCGATGAAAACGCGTTAGCATCACTGTTGCCATTGCGTTTTTATTATTTTCGGAATCGAATTGTTCAATTTAAATTACGACGAAAAAACGTGATTCGTCCCAGAGGGTCTACTCTCTAAGCCCGAAGTCCGTAGTTTCGGCCTTAGTGTCGGGCGGTTTCTACTCTGTATCACCTACGGACTTACGATTAGTCCCGAACCCGAACTAAGAATGAATAACAACACGATTTGACAGTTGTTCTTAGTTCGGATTCGGGACAAATCATAAGTCCGATCATAAGACTTCGGGCTTAGAGAGTAGACCCCGGTGTCAAGTTAATTCGCACGAGTAGAGTACCAGGTTCTAATGATGCTTTAAGTCAAGAGCAGATAATAACATCTTAGGCTTTTATACCCCAAAAAATCCCATAAATTTAGCGTACAAATCTCCCCAAAATCCATATTCCTTGATAGGCATATTTATGTTATAGCATTTAGCTGAGCTCTGAGGGCTTGTTTCAGATAATGCCCACGCTAGAGGCGCGTAGTGCCGCGTGTGTGTCGTTCGACGGGCGCTCGCAGGTCACGCTCAGGCCCGGCGATAGGTAACCGGACATTACCCCTCCCATCACTACACCACACACCGAGACGGCATGCCAACATTTCAATAGGGACTAGAGAGCAAAAACAAGAAAAAATTAAATAATTGGAAAAGTTGGGAAAAAATGCAAATGCAATACAAAATATGCAGTCATAGAAGGCTGCTAGCCCATTTTTTTGAGTCATGCTCAAAAAAACTTTATTTACCACCTAGACCATAGAAGTCGTTCAGTCTTAATTTCATTAGCCAAAGAGTAAATATTTAAAATGCCGTCTCCAGTCTATGCTTCAAATCGTACACATAGAGTGAGGTCCGTTGGCCATAGACTAGGTACTTCTCTTTCCTCTTTCCATAAACATCGACGTCTGTCTCTGTGTTGAAGCGGGAATAGTAAATACTTAGTTGTTCAGATTTTATTTGCTTTTTCATCTGGTGAAGGATTATTACAAATATTATTTTTTGAATAATAAAAATTGGTTTAAGTTAAAGTATTTATTTGCATAGAAAATGTAGAAATTTTATTTTAGGGTAAAGCTTATCGCTTCCGCTTTGCATGTAAACGTTATCATGGTTTAACATTAACTTCATTTAGTTTTTAGTATCATATCACCATGCATGTCATCGTTCATTTTTGTGTTGTGTTCACCTCTACCTACCCCTTAGGGGAATACAGGGGGTACCTTTATTACCAACGGTTTTTGTACAAAATGGCTGGAATTTATCTTTAAATGCCTAGATTTAATTAAATATTGTGGGGAAATTCCGAATCTACGAAGTACAATGGAGTACAACTATTTTCTTAATGTCCCTCGGCAATCATCGCAATTCCGAATACAAATTAATGCTAATTTCCATGTCTATCATTTTAGTTTTTTATGTCCATCATTTTTTTAGTTTATCGCAGGTGTATAATGATTTTAATTCAGAACTAGGTACTTACTTTATTGTTTTATGTTATTGTACATTGTAGTTCACACTATTTTTCAAATGATTATACACGATAAATCTAATAATTGATAGACATGGAAATTAGCATAAGTACTTACTTTTGTATTCGAAAATGCTATGTTTGCGAGGGACATTTTATAAGAAAATAGTTGTACTTTATGTGGGAGGGAACAAGGTGGGAACACTGGGAAGGGAACCAATAAACTTCACTATATGTTATCTGTCAAAATTTGTTGCTTTGAGAAACTGTCACTCCATTTGTTGACTATCTCATGGCTAAGCTAACTTTGAACTATGTTGTACAAAAGTCGTTATTTTTATGGTTATGTCGTGTTGTGTTTAAAAACATTCCTCTTGCATGGTCGTTAAAATCATAACTACACAAACCTGTTTGTAAACCATGTAAAACATAAATTACAAAGAATAAAATTTAAAATAATATTGGCCCCCTATTAGTTATTCGAAGCTCTCTTAGTACCTAGGTACTTCAAGATTACCTTCACGAAATCACGATAGATACATCTTATTTTGGAGGTTAGCTAGAAAACTCCAGAAACTTTATGATTCCAAGATTGCGGTACAAATACTACAGTAAGCCGCCGTTAGCACGGACGTAAAAACATCACGGTGGGATTTTATCGCGCAATTAATTTTCAACTCTGAGTCTTGAGCCGAGAGTTGAAAATCCAACAATCCAATCAAAGTGTGTTTTTTCGACGCACTGGGATTCACTCTGCTGGATTCTCAACGCTCGGCCCAATGTTGAGTGTTGAAAATCCTTTGCGCGATAACATCCCGCTGGGATATTTTTTTACGTCTTAGCTAACATCAGCTTATCGTGTTGATACTTAATACCAGTAACATAAACTAATACATCAAACTCTCATCCACAGCCTATACGTGACAACGTCAGTGTACCCTGTGCCATCGATATGCGCACAGGATCAAATCTCCGACTGGTTCGACTCTCTAGCCGAATGCCTCCATTGGAATGTTCGGAAAAAACAAAAGCAGATCGACGAACTCAGCGACATGACGCATTCTTCCAGCGACAACCTCGAAGAGTTAGACCAGAACCACCACGATGAAAGACCTGCCGATACATGACCAGGGAAGCCCCAGTGACCCCAAGTGTTCTTGTATAAAAGTGAAAGAACTTTTTATTTCTTTGTTTGTAAGCGAAACGCCAATGTTTGTATTTCTATGTGTATGAAAATTACGTTCGAAAAGTGGAGTTTGAAAAGGGTTAGCAGGTGACGAAACTGCTTAGAGCTCTTATTATCTCGATAAAAAAAATAAGTGCAATCGTCGAAATTTTGAAAATAAAATGACAAAAAACTGTACCTATTCTCGTTTTCTAATTAAGTTTTAAAATTTAAAATATTAGTGGACAACGAATATTTTTATGCCACAAGTTACGGTTTACGTGTGTGAATAACGGTTTTTCGATGCGGTCGAGATGTTTGTATCTTTTCGGCTAATGATGTGATACTGTTTTCGATTAATTTTGTTTTTGACATTCCCTTGGACAATAAAAATAAATGTGTTATGTCATTCTCGGGTATGTTCGGTTTTTATATATTTTACGTATCCAATATTATTAAAATTTAAGTTTCCATTCATCTTTTTTTAATGGATTGCTCAAGAATTCAGTAAAACAAGCGTTCAACTAAAACGGGGTCTGCATTTTAGTTGCGAATATGGACTAATCTCATACATACATAAACCTAACATATAATTGTGTTATGTGAACAACTTTGAAGGTGCTAACTGAAATAAAACAGTGCCAATGTAAAATTTAGGGTGAAACAGCAAGTTTTTAGCTACCTATAAATCGAATTCTGTTACTTAGATATAATAGAGACGAGGTGGCTAAAATGGCTCGGTTTCTCCCTTAACCAGCGGTACTCCACCTTTTGTTTCACCTTACGACCTGTCATATCTATTTTATCTTTTACTTAAAAGCGGTTTTGGCGAAAAAAAAAATCGAAAATTAAATTCTTTAGAAAATGAATTGATATTTCTATGTGATTAATGATTATCCAAGAGGAAAAGGTTGAGTATCTCTGTCTATAGATGATATACCGCTAGTGTTCAATGGCGAGCACAAATTGTAGATAGTTGATAGATTTTTTTTACTTTCAGCTGTTCTAATGTATAGGGATTGATTAGTAAAGTGTACAAAAGAAATCGCGATATTATTTTTATTTTAATGTGACATCACAGTAACAAAGTTCCTTGGCTGTTTGTAATGCTAATCTTACCATCAGAACAAAAATTGCCAAAAGATATAGAAAGTTTTTGGGACCGTTCATTCAGGGCCTGCTACAAAAGCTTTGCTATGTTTTTATTTGACAATGTCAATATTTTGTTCACATTGCAGTAACACAAACATCTTTTCCTTTTTTGTTTCCTGGATAATATGTAATTTGTATTGGTGTTCCATGAGTATAATAGAAGGATAAATAAATGTATATAGGTTTACTATAAATTATATGAATGCGAATTTATGTTTTGTTTTACTTGACTTCAAAATTCCCTCACAAATTAACTTCAATGAGTTGCTGAGTTTGAAAAAACACATGCCGAGTGTTCTCTGGGAAGAATAGGATCAACCAGCCTAACCAGGTACCCCGATATATTACTTTCCTCTATGCTTACTACTTCAAATTATAGATCTCTACATCGACCGCTTGAAAACTGTTTGTGATAAAATGTAGGTATTTGTCGGCAAGGGAAACCAGTGTCTTGTTCTACTAAACGAAATGTATTTTTAGTGTGTACCTACAAGTTTAAATATCTGGCTGATTATTATGAACGCCCCACAATACAGAAGACAAATTCCTAAACACATCAAAAATAAAATGAAAGAACCATGGGACAACAGAAAAGAAAACTCAAATTCATTTACAGAGTACTTTTATATAATTCATTGTAACCATAAACTCATTTGTCTTCGTGAATTACCGGTTTTCAATCCTTATAGACGTCAAAATCAAAATGACAAACAAAACAAAATATGTCACAATGACATTCGCATAACCTAGAAAATCGACGAAAAAAAGGTAATATTTACTAAAAGAAAATGTCTAAAATAACCAATTTAATCAACTTTATGTCGAAAAGGAGCATTTCCGTATCAGCTCCGAGAGAAGGCAAGAGGAATTTCAGAAAGTTTGTGATCGCTAACAAGAGAGGCTCCCGCATTCATCGTCAGCAGCAAATGACCGACAATAGACAGTTAGAGGTTGATAAGAGAGGAGTTCGCGATGTGGGACACTACATGAACGGCCGCTTCGTTACTGTGCCAGAAATGATACCGGAGCTCATTGTCCCAGATTTGAAAGACTTCGATTTGAAGCCATACGTTTCCTACAAAGCTGCTAATGTTATTCAGAGCGAGTTCACACCCAAGCAACTGTTTGATGCTGTGTACAGCAAGAAGATCGTAACTGACTACAAGGAAGGCAAGTTAGATGAAGAAGGATACCCTAAACAGCCATCAGAAGAGGAGAAGCTACAGCCAGATGAAGCTGTCAGCAGGGCAAAGAAAACAGGATCAGATATATTTTGATTTGTTCTGTAATTGTGTAGTTTAGCTTTAAATAGATAAGATTATTGAATAAATACTATTAATTTGTTGTGTATTATCTCATATTATTTATCTGTAAATATGTAGCATTCAATGTAGCTAGTTTATATAGCTAGTCATCTTTTGTCATAGAAGTATACATATTGTGGAGGTTGGTTTGATTCTATTTTATTTATCTGTAATAGTGGGGTGAAGATGGATTTGTACCTCTTTTTTTACTAGTGATACCAAAAGCAGAAGTGAAAATTGAAAAGTAGTCTTCCTTCAACCTAGCCCAATATCATGAGCAAATGACTGATTTGTGTGAATCTGCACTGCTTTCGACATTCTTTCAAAACCTGATGGACAGTTATTCTGAATAAAAATGGCATAAGGCATGTCACCAGACCTTGGTCATTTATTCGCTAACTGGGCACCAACACTATCCAGGCACTGTCCTTTAGTATGAAGTTCACATTCTCACTCTGTGTTGGTTATGGACTTATCACCACATTTTGTTAGAAAAACCACAAAGCTAGCAGGCAGTCATCACTATATATGATTAATTTCATACTCATCAATTAAGTTTATAACATTCTCATATAATTATGTAAATCTCTTTTAGTTTATGTTCAACACCCGGATTCTGCAAAGGCTACACCATCTGCATATAGAATGGCTTCAACATAGGCTTGCTTTCCTTCTGCCTCTCAGCTCAGTGCTTTCTTTGTCCATTTATGTACTGTGATTCTGACCAGCATATTTTGGAACATCACAAGTTCTTTTAGCCACCCTTAATCCAGTGGCCATTTAGCCTACGTTGCCCAACTTCACTAGGCTCTCCAGCCCAGTGATCATTCAGTCCTGTCACCGACTTTGTAATCATTCGAAACAGCATCTCAGTAAAGATCGTTTGGCCTATGACCTCAGGATAATCTCACAAACTCAGTCATCCATTCAAGCTGATAACGGGCACTAGACTTCATTATATCAGGCATAAATATATGTTTTTTTTTAAATGGATTGCATATCACCCGCCTTCATTGCATTTTATTGCAATCAATGGGTAGGTACTCAATATTTTATTGCATTCCATATGTGTTACAAAGATGGCATATCGACGGTTAACTGCCAAGACCTCCTAACGGACATTTTTTTTTTTTTTTGGTTTACTCATATTTACATTCGTATCAAAGTTAGAAGATTTTTTGCGCCTCCTGTAAAATTTTGACATATTGAGTTAGGAGGTCTTGACGGATAACCGTCGATATCAAGGTAAAGAAGGAAGAAGGAGGAAGAGTAAGAGAAGGAGAGGAAGAGGGCTAAGTAGCAATTCAAGGAATTAGTTATTACAATAAATTATTTAGATGTGTTTCATTGAATGTATATTTATGTATGTATTTAAATTATTAGGTCTATGTATAAACAACGATCTATGTTAGTCAATCGTCGCAACCTGCCTTTTTATTTCATACAGGTTGTATCGTCTCTTCTAAACACCAATCTCAACGTAGATTAGCCAAGACTTCTTATTCATTGTGCTTCCATCCAGAGCAGTCAGTCATGTACAATTATTGTACAGCAACCAGAAGCGGATTTAATGTTGCCAACACCCTAGGCAAACACTTCGTCGGCGCGGCGGGCGCCCCTGTCACGAGCAGGCACGGTCCAGAATTACGCTCAGGGGGAAAGGGGATATTTTTTGGAGGGGAGGAGTTATTAAAACAAAATGCGGCTTGACAATTTATACGTAAGAAAATTACAGCGAGCACGTAATTTTTACGATCTCGTAGGTACTAACTTAAGCCAGTTTTTCATACATGTGCCCATCGTTGCGGTGGACGCACATGTATGAAAAGCTGGCTCAACTATGCGAGCTAAGCTAAACTAACTTAGTTTAGTTGGCGGTGGACAATCGGCTTTAAGGATAATCCGCCTCCTCAGCAACGTACTGTCTGACTTACAAATGGCATTTGAAACCTGTCCTAGAACCTGGTGCCTATCTCAGCCAAAAATACATACCAGAAACCTTCCATAGTCAGTAGATTTAATCAAAACAAATACCTTATTATAACTGAGCATTGGCATGACAGGCATTCAACAGGAGTATCAGTATTTTAAGGTGGGGTACACCAAGGTCAAGTTATTGGTCCTCCTTTTATCTCAAAATCCTGTAACTTTTCTTTGACGATAGAGGAACTCTTATGTCTTGTATAGTTCTAGTATGTAGGTAATAGCAAATAGTAAACATTCTATTTACTTACTTATTTTAGGTAGCGATTATTATCGTGTACTGTGAAGATTCCTTCACGTAGATACTTAGGTAGGTACAATGGGCGATAACATATTGTTTCTTAAACATGTTTTATGGGCTTACATAACATAGATATGAGAGCTTATGTACTTAGTCGTATTGACGGCCCCGTATCGCTGCTTATCCCGTCTAGTATTTAAGATAGTCGCGACGATATTTCACATTTACTCACTTAAATAAATATATTGTGTGTGGGTAGACTATAAATAAAGTGCTTAAGCTAATTTGTCAAGTCGGTCAATATGGTAATTTTCCGCACCCAATAGGTAGGTATACAGTCAATATATTTATCCTCTACAATACTGCATTACGAGTTGGCTTAAACGTGCATAGTAATCGATTCAAGTGAATATTCAAAGAGCCTGAAGAGCATACCTATTGTAAACGAGTTAATAATAATCTCATACAATATACTGCAAATAAAAATTGCAAGTAGGTAAACTAACGATAACATATCACGAGATCGAAGAATGTTTTACAACAGGGATTGATACCGGTTTTTTTTTTTAAACTAATGACTATCCCGTGGACGTTTAACTTCAAAAACATAAGTGAAATAAAGTCTGTCGTGGCACAGATGACCCGAACTTTATCTAAATCGTAATAAACTTGTCTACAGTTCATAATAATATCGAACAACGCTTTATCATTTAAACGAGCGATACCATTTCGCGCGGTTGTGAAGCGCCTGCGCAGTTCGTACCGGTTTGACAAACAAGCAGCTATACAGACATAATGGGTGGTAACTATTCAGCTATGGACCCGATGGAAGTACCCGTGCCCGAGATACAGAAATTATTCGATCGCGATGGTTATTTGAAGCCATACGAACGAGAAATTCGACGCAGGTAAGCCTTTAGTGTTCCTAAAACCATTTGTAATGAAGTTTGAGTGAAATTGTGGCAGAAAACCGTGTTTTTAAGTGATATTATGCTTCAATTTAAGGTTAACCTACAGTGTTTACGAATTTTTGACAATCAAGCGTTGTAGCGCTTTATATTTTTAATCGTACCGAGGCGTTACAGAATGTTGTTTTAAATATTCACTGTCGCTTATCTGGAAAGTAATAGATATTGAATCACTGTACGAATATTTTCCGCCTCTGTGGCATATACACATTTCTGTATCGACATTTATTGCCTTAGAAAATATACCGTTGGCTGATTCAGCGCTGCGGGCGCTTGATATGCGTTATGACGTTCCCAATGTCAAATGTAAGGTCAATTTGATAGCAGGAATGCAGAACTTTAGACACTCTGTGAAACTTCGATATTTAGTAATTACGTTCATCTTCTATCTATAATAATAGCAGCTGTAACCCTTGGAGATAAACTTAGTTAGCCACGATTTTATGCTTATTTCTTTATCAATCATACCCACCTAGTTGTACCTAGGTAGGTCGATGTCTACAGAAACTTTATATCTAGGTGCAAGGACGAGCGTAGCAAAACAATCTAGCCAGACGCAATGGCAGCATTTAGGTAATCGAGTAGGTACCTACCTACCTACATAGAATAACTACTGAGCATGCTTGATTTATACGAATTCAGAAAATACCCTCATTTAATTTTGGTAGGTAACTCATCTCAGGGAACCAGGGGGGGATCTCGTCGCTTACCATCAGGTGAGATAGTGGTCAAGCGCGTGCCTATCAATAATAAAAAAAAAAAAAAAAAAATAATAATTACTGTAGGTACATATAGACCTATCTTTAACAATACCAGTTTACGATTAGCTCAGATTGCTCAGCCTGACAGTCAATTAATCTAAACCACGGATAACTTATTTGTATCACATCTTGGATTTAACTTCGAGAGTAAACATTTTGTCGATTTAAGCATGTAGGTACATAGGCAGGTATCGCAATGCACGAAATCATTAGGTCTGCTTTTATGTGCTATAGGTTCACGAGGGTATTCCAAACAAACTAAACCAGACTTAAGACAAAGCTTAGTACCTACAGCATAGGTAGGTACGTACTTAGTAGGTATACTGTACCTACGATACAATGGCATTGTTGTAGTGTAGGTATAACAGCATACCTCCAATACAACAATGACATTGTCAACCTGGAACCTGGGGTAAACTTTACCACTTCTTCCTTGTTTTAGGAGACCTACTTACGAACTGTGCTGAAGTTAAGCAGAATCCAGTTAGAACAACAATCAAAATATTTTATCATCTCTATTTTCAGATATGGATGCTACAAAGATCTGTGGGACAGGATCGAGTCTTGGGAGGGTGGCTTCGACGGGTTCACAAAGGGGTACAAATATTTCGGGCCGCAGTACAACGCAGATGGGTCCGTGACCTGGCGGGAATGGGCCCCAGGGGCACACAGCTTGCACTTGCAAGGAGAATTCAGTACGTTATTGGTTTAAATAGGCTTAAATCTTTTTCCAGAAGCAGGTTTGCGATGGACACGGCAGACGTTTCGCGGCTTTTGCTAGCCAATTGGATACATTCAATTTTTTAAGTCGTATTCCTAGCAAAGGATCCTTGTTATTACGGTCCATATCCATATTATTTAGCCTATGAACAAATGCCAGTCTATACTATTTTAGGTATAATCTGGGACTATTTCCATTACCTACCTGAAGGAAAAATATTGATTGATTGATTGATTGATTGATTGATTGAAGGATTAATTTCTTGCTTTCAGAGTGTTTCATTTGCTCAAACAGTAGACGGTAGCAAATTTTCATTGAAAAAAGAAATACCCAACCATATGTTGATTGCAAGCTCTCCCAGAATAGAATAAGGGCATTAACTCTCGATCTTAACGAGTCTCGAAATAAATTCCATTGAATCAAGGCTGTATCACATCATTTATAACTCTGTGACGTTCTTCAAAGAGTTCAAAATGCCAAGTCCATAAATTCTTATAACAATAAAAAAATATTGGTTGCTGCATGACGCGTAATCTGGGTGCATTTCACGTTCGTTACGATCTTTTATTATTTAAAATCTTATCAGCACAGCTAAATTATTTTTTATCGCATTACAGATGGCTGGAACTCAAAGAGTCATGCGTTCAGGAAACTAGAATACGGTAAATGGGAGCTAACGATAGCAGCGAACCCCGACGGGTCCTGTGCACTGAAACACGGGACCCGGGTGCAGCTTATTGTCAATGAGAATTTGTACAGGCTGTCCCCTTGGGCCAGTTATGTCAAGCCTTTTGAAGGGTTCACATTTCAACAGTTTATATACAGGCCAGAAAATGTAAGTACCTCCCTAATTTCTACTTCTCGGTATTCAGTCATACTCATCATCATCATCATCATACTAGCCGAAAGACGTCCACTGCTGGACATAGGCCTCCCCCGAATGAGGGGGGGGGGTTGCCATAATCGCCACGTTTGGCAGGCGGGTTGGCGATCGCAGTGTAGCTGTTGCAAACATAGGTACTAAATGAACCTAATCTATGTTCTGTGTATAGGTACCTACTATCCGTAAATAGACGAATAGTAAACACACCTACATTTAATTTATACACTGTTTTGGCCAGTGTAGACTTCTAATCTATGCTAATCTATTTTTTTGTTCTTTATGAAAATACTATGCTTTTGCACCTGGGAATTTGAGACCTTTATCAACCAATGAAAAACTTTTCATGGTCCAAAGACATTTCCGAAATCCGCGAGGAATTTGTTATGAAACTTAGAAATGATCATCATCTGCCTAGCCTTTTCCCATCTATATCTCAATTTTCAATCCTGCCAATTTTCAATTCTTAGTCAATCATTTTAATAAAACCTTTTTTGTTTTTTCCAGCCATATAAATTTAAACACCAAAAAGTAGCAAAACCGAAGTCTCCACGGATATACGAGTGCCACGTCGGTATTGCTACATCGGAAGGCAAAGTCGGTACATACAACGAATTTAGAGATAATGTTCTACTTAGAATTAAGAATCAAGGTAAGCACAATGGGAATATGTTGATCTTCATCATGCCCTTTTTTCCCTTTTTTGTAACTAGCTGCCTTAGTCAAGAACGAGTCGTCTAAGAAAGTTATACCTTTTAATTCGCCCTTATCACGTTATCATTCTCTTCCTCTTTATTCACTCGTCGAATACTCGATTTTCGTATC
Source organism: Melanchra persicariae (assembly GCA_947386135.1). Classification (NCBI taxonomy): domain Eukaryota; kingdom Metazoa; phylum Arthropoda; class Insecta; order Lepidoptera; family Noctuidae; genus Melanchra; species Melanchra persicariae. Next base: position 14,135,807 of record OX376664.1, read on the forward strand.
AAATACACTAAAGGTACCGATGTTATGACTGTTTTGACTTGAGGCTAATAAAAGTTCAATTTTCCAGGTTACAACTGCATACAACTTATGGCCATAATGGAGCATGCGTACTACGCATCCTTCGGTTACCAAGTCACAAGTTTCTTTGCCACAAGCAGGTAAATGTTATTTGATTAATTTATGTTCTGTTTCGGTTCTTTTTTTGCTGATCAAGTCTTCCTGCAATGAGAGAGTGTATTATTTGCTGTAAAATTTTGGTATCGTCATCCAAAGTCCCATACTACATTATGTGTATCATATCAATTTATCACCACACCATCAGTGGGTTCTAGGGTGCATGCTAAAAGAAAGATAGAATAAAAAAAAGATTTCGGGGAGATAGTGATACCAACTTTTATTCTCACCCGCAGTCGGTACGGCACTCCCTGCGAGCTTAAACAGCTGATCGACCGCGCGCATGAGCTGGGTCTCTACGTCCTCCTGGACGTGGTGCACTCCCACGCCTCCAAGAACACCCTGGACGGCCTCAACGAGTTCGACGGCACCAACTCTTGCTACTTCCACGACGGAGTCAGAGGCACCCACCAGCTGTGGGACAGCAGACTGTTCAACTACTCCGAGTAAGTAGACCATGTGATAGAACACCCTGAACGGCCTCAACGAGTTCGACGGCACCAACTCCTGCTGCTTCCGGAGTTAGAGCTGTGGGAGCACAACTATGACAGCAGACCGTTCAACTATTCTTAGTACTAGTAGACCATAAACGGACGGCGGTAGACCATAATTGAAGACCACAGAGCTTTTATTTGTGATGCAAGCAGACCACATGCTGGAAGACATGCCAAAACCATGACATAGACATACTCTTGTTTGAGATACTAGTAGACGATATGCTAGAAGACAGGCTTCTACGATGGAGTGAGAGGAACGCTCGAAGGAACCATCGATTAAAACCCTTAAAGAAGCCCTTTTGAGCATGGAATACGCATGCGTATGGTACTTACTAGCAAAGGCAAAAATATTTTTTTAAAAACAGTGTATATATTTAAATTGGCATTTAAATTATTGATCCTGAAACAAGAAAGACACCATCACATTATTTTATTTTTTTAAATAAGACCCTTTTTTCTCTAGCGTCCTTTAGCTAAAATAAATATTGAAATTACAATATTTGACGTATATTTACAGAACTGAAGTGCTAAGGTTCCTGCTATCAAACCTGAGGTGGTACCAAGAAGAATACCAATTTGATGGATTCAGGTATGTAGCGACATCGATCATTTCGAATTCCACCACCAAGAGCTTCAACACAAGACCTAATTGAACTTCATTATATCTTAATAATTTCATCAGTCTTTGTCCACTTGCAAAAATATAGTATATATATAGCCTTGCCACAACTTCACCCCGTTACAACTGACCCCTGTCTCACCACAGATTTGACGGCGTAACATCAATGCTGTACCATTCGCGTGGCATCGGCGAGGGTTTCTCCGGCCACTACGACGAGTACTACGGCTTGGGGGTCGACACTGAAGCCTTGGTCTACCTGATGCTGGCCAATGAGATGGTGCACAAGATCGATGGCAGGGTTATCACTATTGCTGAGGTGAGGATAAACGTGCAATCGAGAAGTACATAATGGCAGAAAGCGAGGGAGGCCCAGTAGTGGGTGATTCCGGGCTAAAATGACACATGACAATGAACCACAAAATCCTTTTGTTATTTCCTTTTCCAGGACGTATCAGGCATGCCAGCGTCGTGCCGGCCAGTGAACGAGGGCGGCACGGGCTTCGACTACCGCCTTGGCATGGCCATCCCCGACATGTGGATCAAGCTGCTCAAGGAGGAGAAGGACGAGGACTGGAAGATCGGCCACATCGTGCACACCCTCACCAATAGGAGGTGGATGGAGGGCACCGTGGCTTATGCTGAGAGTCATGACCAGGTATGTGATGGTCACCTTGTATAGGTAACATGTTGTTACTCGCTTTCTACCGTGATCTAGCGCACAGGAATCGTGCTTTTCTTTGGGTTGAAAGCTGTGTAACTTTCCAGCCTATAAGCTAAGTCTATGCAAATATTGTGTGCGTAAAATTGTTGCTCCATAGTTGTGGGAAAGAAGAACAAACCAATATTCAAACATAGCCCTACATCTAACTACATAAACTGGATAAAAGTAAGCTAGTCAAAAAAGTCTTGGTAGAAAAACTTTTGAAATACATTCTCAAGTCGGCAAAATAGATTGAAAAATAGCTCAACAACATCAAGTATTCACTTGTTTCGAGCCTAAGTGGTAAAGAAGGATAACTTTGGCACGCCATCTAAACATTTCTGATTCTCATGGACTGATTTGACATAGCTCTACCGTACCTTTTTGTCACCTAGTAACCAATTTCCCCCTTCCAGGCTCTCGTTGGCGACAAAACAATAGCATTCTGGCTGATGGACGCGGCAATGTACACACACATGTCCACACTGAGCGAGCCTAGTGCAGTGGTCGAGCGAGGACTGGCGCTACACTGCATGATACGACTCATCACACACGCGCTCGCAGGCGAGGCATATCTCAACTTTATAGGTACGTGTCATCTACTAAACACAAGCGTCCACACTGAGCGAGTGCAGTGGTCGAGCGAGGACTGGCGCTACACTGCATGATACGACTCATCACACACGCGCTTGCAGGCGAGGCGTATCTCAACTTTATAGGTACGTGTCATCTACTAAACACAAGCGTCCACACTGAGCGAGTGCAGTGGTCGAGCGAGGACTGGCGCTACACTGCATGATACGATTCATCACACACGCGCTCGCAGGCGAGGCGTATCTCAACTTTATAGGTACGTGTCATCTACTAAACACAAGCGTCCACACTGAGCGAGTGCAGTGGTCGAGCGAGGACTGGCGCTACACTGCATGATACGACTCATCACACACGCGCTCGCAGGCGAGGCGTATCTCAACTTTATAGGTACGTGTCATCTACTAAACACAAGCGTCCACACTGAGCGAGTGCAGTGGTCGAGCGAGGACTGGCGCTACACTGCATGATACGACTCATCACACACGCGCTCGCAGGCGAGGCGTATCTCAACTTTATAGGTACGTGTCATCTACTAAACACAAGCGTCCACACTGAGCGAGTGCAGTGGTCGAGCGAGGACTGGCGCTACACTGCATGATACGACTCATCACACACGCGCTCGCAGGCGAGGCGTATCTCAACTTTATAGGTACGTGTCATCTACTAAACACAAGCGTCCACACTGAGCGAGTACAGTGGTCGAGCGAGGACTGGCGCTACACTGCATGATACGATTCATCACACACGCGCTCGCAGGCGAGGCGTATCTCAACTTTATAGGTACGTGTCATCTACTAAACACAAGCGTCCACACTGAGCGAGTGCAGTGGTCGAGCGAGGACTGGCGCTACACTGCATGATACGACTCATCACACACGCGCTCGCAGGCGAGGCGTATCTCAACTTTATAGGTACGTGTCATCTACTAAACACAAGCGTCCACACTGAGCGAGTGCAGTGGTCGAGCGAGGACTGGCGCTACACTGCATGATACGACTTATCACACACGCGCTCGCAGGCGAGGCGTATCTCAACTTTATAGGTAGGTACGTGTCATCTACTAAACACACGTGTCCACACTGAGCGAGTGCAGTGGTCGAGCGAGGACTGGCGCTACACTGCATGATACGACTCATCACACACGCGCTCGCAGGCGAGGCGTATCTCAACTTTATAGGTAGGTACGTGTCATCTACTAAACACACGTGTCCACACTGAGCGAGTGCAGTGGCCGAGCGAGGACTGGCCCTACACTGCATGATACGACTCATCACACACGCGCTCGCAGGCGAGGCGTATCTCAACTTTATAGGTACGTACTGTCATCTACTAAACACACGCGTCCACACTGAGCGAGTGCAGTGGTCGAGCGAGGACTGGCGTTACACTGCATGATACGACTCATCACACACGCGCTCGCAGGCGAGGCGTATCTCAACTTTATAGGTACGTGTCATCTACTAAACACACGCGTCCACACTGAGCGAGTGCAGTGGTCGAGCGAGGACTGGCGCTACACTGCATGATACAACTCATCACACACGCGCTCGCAGGCGAGGCGTATCTCTACTTTATAGGTACGTGTCATCTACTAAACACACGCGTCCACACTGAGCGAGTGCAGTGGTGGCAGTTATAATGGATTGCTAGAAGCTGAGGATGATTTTATTGCTGTTTTTGTTTTTTTTCACTTCCCATTTTAATCATAGAAATAATGGAAAATCATGTTTAAATAACCATGACTTTCTTAACCCAATTCTGTCCGCTTGTATCCCAGGCAACGAGTTCGGCCACCCCGAGTGGCTGGACTTCCCGCGGGCCGGCAACAACTCGTCATACCACTACGCGCGCCGCCAGTGGAACCTCGTGGACGACCCGCTGCTCAAGTACAAGTTCCTCAACCAGTTCGATAAGGATATGAACGAGCTGGAGGAGAAATATGGCTGGCTCAGTTCGGCGCCGGTAAGTTTTGACGAGATTTTTTTATAAATATCTTATTTCGCACCGCCTTTTACAGTCAACCATAGTGAAGCTTTCTATCATCAGTGAAATAATTCCTGTAATTGTAGGTACTACTAACACTATCTTTACTATTTATCTATACTTACTAATATAATGTAGCTGATCTATACTATAGTAGGCGCCAGATAAATGAAGAATAACGGTCATTGACCCACCTACATTTATTGACAAAACAGAAATAATGACATAAAGCTGTCCTGAATCTACATCTATTGTGATCCCTACTGTTCTAGTAATGAAAAACGATTCATAATTTACTGTCCGAGGGTACCTACTAAGAGATATTAAGGAAAGTTCAATGCACTTTATTCCACATTTATCTGGCGCCTACCATAATTTCATAAAGCTGAAGGGTTTGTTTGAACGCGTTAATCTCTGGAACTACGAGTCGGATTTGGAAAATTATTTTTGTATATGAGATAGGTACTTTAAACAAACAATTTTACCATAATTGGCAGTCCTGATAACTGAAAAATACCTAACACAGCCATTTTGCTTCCAAGTGTTTCTTCAATCTCACTGTTTCTTTGTTTTAAAATTCTGACATCATCGTTTTCTCCCCAGGCATACGTGTCCTGTAAGCACGAAGGCGACAAGCTGGTCTCCTTCGAGCGCGCCGGCTTGCTGTTCGTGTTCAACTTCCACCCCTACCAGAGCTTCACGGACTACAGGGTGGGCGTCGACGTGCCCGGCAACTACAAGGTAAATTATAACTATATATCGTTGTAAACAGCTTGCGAAATGTGGGTGTAGACACTGTAGATATAGTCGACCACACAGCCGTGGTAAAACTGACTTTAGCTGGTCTAGGGTAGTACAGATTTTCATCAGAATATTACGCCAACTTGTGCCGGTTGTGTTCCCTACCACTGACTTGAGGCTTACTCTTGGCATACCTCTGTCTACCCTACGTAGACAACAAGCGTCATGTTACTACTTATTAAGATTTATGTACTTCACGCAAAAAACCATCCACTAACGCAGTTAGATATCATTACAACTAAAGAAGTTCCACTGCTGAACAAACGCCTACCTCGTAGATTGCCACAGACCTACTTCACTTAACACGACACGGTCGGCGCAGTGGTTGAGCGATCGACTGCTGCGCTGCGTGTCGTTGGTTCGATTCCCGCACGGAACAAATATTTGTACGGCCTACAGATAGTTGTTCCGGGTCTGGTTGTTTGTGTATGTGAGTTTGTTTGTAAACGCACCCATATACAGGAGAAATTCCTAATGTGGGGCAACGTTTTTAAACAAAAAAAAAAACACCTGTACAGCTACCCTTATCAAGTGGAAGTTTGATCATGAATGGAGTACCTACTGCTATCATCCGTGGGACACATCAGCCAAATCCTAAGTACGAGCTTGATGCGCTTGAGAAACGAGCCAACCGATCCGAGGCTCACCGGCCATGTTGCTCTCAAATCATAGTAGCCTTGTACATCGAGACCAAGTGAGCAGCCTGTCGGTTTTCGATTGGTAACATTTTTTTGCGTCGCGAGCACTACAGGCTTTTGGTTTCGTCTACCAGAGTACTCAACTATCTCATTAGGTACTACTGATTTTTATAATGGCTGCCTATTAATTTGATTCTCTTTTTCAGGCGGTCCTGTGTTCAGATAGCAAGAAATACGGCGGCTTTGGTCGCGTCGAACCGGACGGAGAATTCCACTCCACACAGGGCCAGCCGTGGGGCAACAGAAGTGATTCCGTACAGGTATTAAAATATGATAGGTACATGTGAAAGTGTTATCATCAAATCCGTTCAGCTGATTTTCAAAACAATAAGATAGACTATGACCAAATCGCATATTTCTTCACAATCGAAAATAATTCCCACTACTTCCTAAATGTTTAAATGAGTGTGAGCAAGAACTCCACGACCTGATCCCACCATCGCCCTTTTACCACCGGAATACCAGACGTACTGCTGGGTACCATCCGCACTTGGTCGATATCCCGACTACTTAGTCGTACTCAGCGCTTCCCACATTTATTATGCGCACAGCCAAAGTGTGGAACTCTCTGCGAGCGTCTGTGTTCCCTTCCACAGTTCCACATATAACCCGTAGGCAGACGGGTTACCAGTAGTGTTACGAGTTACCCATTACTCAATAAAAAAAAATCGTCTGTTCGACATCGTAAAACAAGCATTGAATTGAATTTGTGTAAGTACCTACTACACACACAATCAGGCTGCTGCGCCAAATACTTTCATCCCGATAGTTTTTAGCGACGATTCTGACTTATTAGCGGCTAAATTTGGGAGAACACAGTTCATCGTTAGGTGCCCTAGCATTTGATATTTAATTGGGCCAAGCTGGGGAGGTCTCTTCAGATCGGCCACTTATAAACTCTTATAACTTTTGAACCAGTGATCAACCAATTCTAATATTTGGCGTCTAATTTCGACAATTTGTTTGTGTTATAAAATTAAAATCCCTGATGGCGGCCATGCCAGTGTCAGGGGGCCTACTCTCTAAGCCCGAAGTCCGTAGTTTCGGCCTTAGTGTCGAGCGTTTTCTACTCCGTACCTATCACCTACGGACTTACGATTAGTCCCGAACCCGAACTAAGAATGAATGACAACACGATTTGACAGTTTATTCTTAATTCGGGTTTGGGACCAATCGTAAGTCCGTAGCTAGGTGAAACGGAGTAGAAAACGCCCGACACTAAGGGCCCTCGCCCACGGGCGACTTTTTGTAGCGATGCAGTCGCGATGCTCTCGCGCGTAGCATCGATACAGACGCGAAGCAGTCGCTAGCTGTGTGCCCGCGCCCACGGGACCAGATTCAGTCGCGATGCAAACGCGATTCGGTCGCGATGCAAACGCGATTCGGTCGCGATGCAGTTACGATACAAAAATACCTTGGATCAGTACAGTTGCAAGATGGACTCCGTTGAGGCAACATTAGTCACGTTGTCTTTGGTGCTGCTTTTACGTAAGCAGCCGAAGCGTAGGCAACGGAAGCAGCGTCAATATTGGATGCATCCATTTAATACCCAGAGCCACACTCCCTCCCCCCTCCGTTCTCTCTACCGATGTCGTCCGACGCGGTCGCGCGTTTGTATCGATACAATCGCGATGCAGTAGCGCGTTGCAAATGCGACTAACACGCGTTAGAAGTGATGCTGTCGCGCGTTTGCTAAACGCGCGACTGCATCGCTACAAAAAGTCGCCGTGGGCGAAGGGCCTAAGGGCCTATGCACACCACGTTTTTTAGACGCGCGTTCCCAAAACGCGCGTCGCCGGCGCGTTTTTATCCTGCAGAGCAGTTTGTTGTCGTTTGTATCGATACAAACGCGCGGCAACGGCGCGTCTAGCGCGCGCGCCTTCCCTACGGACGGGGTTTCCCCCGCAACGAGGGAAAGGGAAGTGTGAATCTACGCTAGTAGCAATCGAGCGATTTGGTGCACCGCACGTCTTTGGAACAAAAAATGGAGCCTTTCGACACAGAAAACTTCATAACTGAAATTCAAAACCAGCCAGCGCGTTTGTATCGATACACACGCGCGTTTGCATCGCGTCTGTATCGCTACACACGCGCGTTTGCATCGCGTCTGTATCGCTACACACGCGCGTCTGTATTCATACAGGTGTGCAAAGGTCTACAGGCTGCGTCTGACTTGCGTGCGTATCGCGTCTGTATCGCTACAAACGCGCGTCGACGGCGCGTTTAAAAAACGTGGTGTGCATAGGCCCTAAGGCCGAAACTACGGACTTCGGGCTTACAGAGTAGACCCCCAGTTTCACACTTCCCTTGGGATAATAATCAACATTCACGCGGGCGAAACCACAGGCAGTTAATAATGAATAAATAATCTTTATTTTTAATTATTTATTTTATTATCATATTTTAAAAACATCAACATTTCTTTTGGCACCATCAAGATCATATACAAACATAATATTCATTTTATGAATAAACTTCTATTTCCACCCTGCACCTGCACCAGCCTTCCGTTCTTCCTATTCTGCCAACCTCCCATAAATCAGCTACACTATTTTAATTAAACATCAAGTTTTAATATTCAGACATCCACAGTTATATTAATTGATATTATGCAATAGACATTGATCTTTAATATGATTTACAATTAAATAGACACAAAATACCTACAACATCTAACACAAAAGGTACATAATAATATTAAATCTTAATTGAATCAGTAAACATTATAGCATTATTTTATTTCAACTATTGATACATTCAGAGATACTTTTATAATTCAATAGACACCTTAAACATTTAATGTCAAACGACATACAAATAACATTTCAATTTTAACTGATATACATCCAGAAATACTAATTGGTAATTGTGTAATGGACATCAACTTATTGTTTACGTTTTAATGGTATGGACACTTAAAACTTTTAACATCACACTACACATGCAAATTTTATCATTTCAATTTAATAAACACAGAACTACTAATTATTATTGATATTGTACAATAGACATCAGCTTATTATTTAAGTTTTTAAATTGTAGAGACACTTATATTTTTAAACATCAATCATTTAAGATATTATTATATTGGGGTGTTTTTTTTTAAAACATCAAATACGATTGGGGTGTTTTTTTATTAGTTAGTGCAATAGATATCAACTAATCTATTCTTTAACTTTATGATTGAATATACACTTGAAGTGTATACTTTTAACAACAAACATTAATTATCTGCAATGTCCCATAACATTGTAACATAACTAAAATATTTTTTAGTAAATGTATTGTTACATTTTAATATTTCTTTTTTTTTCAGATATACATCCCGTGCCGCACTGCCATTGTCTACGCGAAAGTGAATTAGTTTTACATATAAAAGTGGAAAATTTAGTACTTTTACTATTTAAAAGTATTATTATTTGATGCCAATGAATCTGCTTTAATAAAATCAGTTGAACTTTGGTTTACTTGTAAGAACAGTGTTATGGAAATTGTTTATTTTTGGAAAGTTTTAATTTGGGAAGGTTGAGAATAAGCTATTGTTATAGTAGGTACGATTTCTACATTTTTAAAATCTGTTATTACAATAAATGATCTGTTAAAAATCTTGTTTTATTTTATTTTTCTGTAGGTATCCCTATTAATAAATTGTTCTTAGGTGTACATGTGACAGGCTTCAGTGTCATGAGTGTGACTTTGTATCCAAACTCTTCAGCCCAGTGAGCCCGGTCAGAATCAATGACTGTCATGCACCTGGCTCCTCTGGCAGCAAGAGGATGATCCTTGTGAGTCTGATCAGCACCATGTGCAATACACAAGTAGTCATCATAGTCAACATTGGCAAACTTTCCGCTTCTTGGAAAATGCATTCTACAAGAACCATGTAAAGCTCCATAGCAGCATGGACTTATGACAAATCTAGCATTCTGCTTTATGCATTTGTCCATTATCAAATCGGTGGCAGCCCCACAAGCATGTAATCCAATCCCTATATCAAACTCTCCAGTGAAGAAGTCCAGGTTGCACTGGTAGTAGTACACATTTTTCAACCTCATCTTTTTAACTCTGTCTTTAGCCCTCCACAGAGACTCTAATTTGTTATCCAACAGTATTATAGTGCACCTCGGCAACAGATAAGCAAGGAGAATGCCCAAATGTCCAGTGCCACAGCAAAAGTCCACAATTACATCTCCATCTGTAGCCATTTTTAGGACAGGTAATGCCAAATTTTGTAATTGCTCTGATTTCCTTTGAACTCTTGTGTTAGGAAGATAGCCTGCAAATGGATTTGCAGGCTCTGGTATATCATGCCATTTAAAAGTAGGTTGATACTCATTTTCACACATTGAGAGTTCCAACCCTTCGGTTATGGTACTAAGGGCCTTTTCAATATCGTCACTGTTAGTATAAATTCTTTTTTTAGGATTGTGCCTCTTTCGGTCACACTTGTATAGGCTTACATCATCAGCTGTTCGTTTAACTATTTTATCAATAGGTAACGGTTTTATATTAAAGTGGCTCATGAGGGACATAAAAGTTTCCTGTATTGGTATCATGGATGTCAAATTTTTATACCATTTGTAAGTGTATGGAAACTCAGATGCAAACAGAGCCTCTCCAATAGATTGTATTATAACATGAAATGACGGCAGCAGAACTAGATCGGCTAATGTCAAATATGGGCCTTCAGCAAATTCATGGCTTACTTCAAGGTCTTCAATTTTTGTGGAACAATCAATTGTATTATTTTTTTTATTTTGAGATTTCCATTTTCTTGTTTTTGAGGTTCTTTTGGTGCTTGATCCTTCCCCGCTTTCTGTCAGATCCTGCTTATCAGCACTTTTTCCATGGACAGATTTGGATATGTTCTCAGATTTCTCAGCATTTTTTAGTTGCTCAACACTTTTCTGTTGATCAACATTTTTTTCATGCTCATGCTTAGACTTTACTTTTTGCTCAGTTTCCCCACCATTTTCCTGTTGCTCAGCATTTGTTTGATATTCAACTTCCTCAGCATTTGTTTGATATTCAGCTTCCTCAGCATTAGCCTGTTGTTCAACATTTGTTTCATGCATAGACTTTACTTTTTGCTCAGTTTTCTCACCTTTTTCCTGTTGCTCAGCATTTGTTTGATGTTCAGCTTGCTCAGCATTTGCCTGTTGTTCAATATTAGCTTCATGCTTAGACTTTACTTCCTCAGTTTGCTGAGCATTTTCCTGTTGCTTAGCATTTGTTTGATGCACTTTTAACTCAGCTTGTTCAGCAGTTTCTTGTTCCACATTTGTTTCATTGTTAGACTTAGACTTTTCGTTTTGCACAGTTTGTCCAGCATTTGTTTGTTGTTTAACATTTGTTTGCTTAGACTTTGCATTCTGCTTAGCTTGCTCAGCATTTGTTTGCTGCTCAGTTTTGGTTTTCGGCTCAGCATTTGTTTTTTGCTCCACATCTTCACATGGCTCAGCACTTTTCTTAAGCAAGCTTTCTTTCTTTAAATCCTGTGCGACTTTATATACATTGTGAATCCTTGCAGGTAGCCTCATGTGATCTTCAAATCGTACCAAAGTGTCCACATGCACTGGCCCTTTTTTATCGTCATGGGCTATGAGGAATTCCTTGACTGTTCTTATGATCTCTATTTCACAGAATTTTGTCCATACTGAAACCTCATTTGGTGCTTGGAGGCAAGTGTGACGAAAGCCAAGAAGACCGTCTTCATGTTCTTGTCGCAGTACATAACTATTCCTGAACATACAAATCTGCCTGGTTACTGCACAGAGACCAGTTACTACAACATCTTCAGCCATAAGAACTGGGTATTCACATAAAGCCACTGTCCATGGAATTTCATATTCATTTATAAGAAAGGTAAATTCTTCACCTTCTCCTGCCACCAATGTAACAGATGGCTTTTGATTCTCAGGTTCTGTCCTTATTGGAATGAATCTTATAACAACGAAGGTGTTGTTACAAAACTTTTGCATGGCATAACAAATAAACGAATCAATGGGAACTCTTATTTTATGGGTCTCCTTATATTCCTTATAGCTTGTATAACTCTCCAAATGAACAACATGGGATGTCTTCTTTTTGAAACATATGCCCACCATGATTGATTGCTGAATTAATAATTCTTCCGGTTGTCTTTTTACTGTACAGTCCAATCAAATCGTGTAATTTTCATTCAACTTTATTTGATTCACGTTCGGAGTAGAATAAAATTAGATATACTTAATCACTCAACTGTGTTTTATTCATGGTCAAATTGGTCGATCGATCAAGTACTATACTATTGTAGTTTTTAATCAAATCAATACTACAGACCTACAGAACAAACAAACTACAGAAACCACAGAAACAGAACAAAAATCGCGCGGCGGCGTGTCCCGGGTTATGTATGTATTATTGTAATATTCTAGAGGTGAGACGTATTACTCGAAGGAATAGGTTTTTGACTGGACGCGTAAAGATCTATTCCGCGCGCACCACATAAATAAACGCGTCTCGAGTATTTAGGCGTATGGCGTTTGACGCTAATTTCGCGACGTCTGTCGGTTAGACATGGGCGTTTTCGTATTTAGTCGCAAACGGATATGTAACCGATATTCAGTTTTCATATCGATATCGAAAACCGTTTTCAGATATCGATATCAGTAGTACGATTTGCACAAGTAACTGTGAAACGAACGAAACGCAAACTAACGACAAACGCAAACTCACAGTTTTATAACTTATGGAATCTTTATTGTAACTAAATAAATAGAAACTAGACCTTATTAATAGCGCGCTAAGATATAGATATTACGCACGCACTATTATTAACCAAATAACCAATCACTAGCCGAAGTTACGTAATATTCGCTTCATCACTTTTACGCCTATAAAAAATTGAATGGTAAGACAGAGACAAAGCGAATAAAAACCATCGATGTCATATCGCTCGTTATTCGTAGTTCGATCTCGTTGTTGCGCTTTGGATAAACCATAACTCGGTGAATTTTTTGTGAAAACGGTTATAAATATTTAGATATCGATATGGTATGATAATAAACACATATCCAATATAAGTTACGTTTTGATATATCGAACCCATGCCTACTGTCGGTTGAGTATTGTGACTTGCAACCCACAAGCTCGGTCAGTTCCGGAGACGTTCAGAGGATTTTTTTTAGTGTAAGTTTTTTAACGTTCTCGATCGCGTTCGCTTATGTATTGAAAAAAACAGGTTGTCCGTGAGTGATGAGATGGAGCTATTTCAGTTTCAATATGGTTTCAATACATATTGACGTTTACGCTAACGCGATCGAAAACGTTAAAAAACTCACACTAAGGCCACGGTTCGATATTCGAAGTTTGCGAGTCGATATACTTGTTTTGCGTTTCTAACCCTAATGTTCATACCAATAGAATCACTTTTACTTTGGTAAGCAGCGTGCTAGCGTTGCGATAGCTATATAAGTACCTATCAAAAAAATATTCTTTGAAAATGTTTGGCAATATTTGATTTTAACGTCAACTTCTGTCAATGCAAGGTAACGTTATAAATTTTTACCGGTATATAAAGCCCTGGACTACAGTTTATCGGTAGGATTGTAATATTCACAGAAGAACACTGTTATAGTATAATGCACTCTGTGATACCACAGAGTAATTTATTATATAGGGAACTGATACCTAACGGGTAATATTGTACCGTGTACGTAACTCCGTAACTCCGTCTGTCTGTTTAATTTATTGTATTTGTCAAAATTCAAAGTGTCAACTTGAACCACTAACGTCAACGACCAACGTCAGTGACTTGAACCTGAGTGCAATGTTACCTACTTCTGGTTTTGCGTTTCCCCAGCTTCCAGCTTTCCCTTACCCGGTCAAGCTCCGCCATCACAGCAGTGTGACGGCAGATTTACGCGTTTAACTCTACTATTACTTTAACGCAAGATATATTAAATGATTTTAATAATTCTTACCTAACTCAGCAAAACTTTACATCGTGTGTTAGCTATAGTTACAACTACGCCAAAGGTGATGTCTAAATAGGGTTGATAATTCTACAGACTGGTCTAAGGCCGGTTGATTCGTTCATCATAAGTTGTCCTCGATACAAACGCATTGCGATAGTGGAATTCGTGTTCCTGTAACAAACTTATATGTCACGAATAGATACAGTAGGGTGGCGAAGTCGAAGTCTGTTTAAATGGTTCGGGTTGACTTTATTCTTCAATCAACAAATACTGACAAATCGAATGTTCGTAGCTACTCGAACAACCAACAGTAACTGTGCACTACTGTGCAGTTCTTGCATCAGAATTAAACTACGTTTTATGAGATGTATACATATAATGTTTGTTTGTATTATCAATCAGGGTCAGACAGAGCACATACATTCTGTTCTTTCCAATCCATTACTGATGAAATGAAGTTGGTGTCAAAAGCATGTACTTAGTAACTCCATGGTCCGACAGTCGACACAACTGCGCGATTGTAATCTGTCATTCTGCGTGACAACTAGTAGTGGGTCGTTGTCGGTTTTTTCGACGACGAGACGCAACCGTTTTTTCAAGAATGAAAACTAGTTCGCGAAACGGTTCTCGTTCGCAACTGTTTGATGGTTAGAAGCGGAAGGCAGACGACGACGACGCGGCGACGCGCGACGTTCGAACGAACGTAACGAATCTATAATAGGTTCTTAATTGAAATCTCATACACGTTCACGAACGTTTGTTCGTCTCGGCGACGGTTGTAGACTTGCGGTTACTAGTGTTGCAATTATACAAAGTATAATTTTCTTTAAAAATAGTTGTTAGTTGTTTTCTTTCATCTAATTGCTTTTTTTATTAGATAAATGAACTTACCTTCATTGTATTCTAGCTTGTATTTACATTACGAGTAAGTAGAAATTCGCGTCAAACATTTCGAGGACTGGTTGTGCGACGAAGACTGCTGTGAAACAAAACGTAAAACGGTTCTATCGTCGCGGAACACAAAACGGTTTTTTAAAACGGTTCGTCTTTGGAACGACCATCTCTAGTGACAACTGACAATGACAATGTTGAAGTACCTAATGACAATCTATATTAATTTGCAAACAAAACCAAAAATTAGAGTTGGTTAATTAAGAGATAATAAATTAAGGTTACTCATTAATTTATACTAGCGATTTACTTAAAACAATAGCAAATTTCAGTTTCTGCGTACTTCAGATATTCAATAACATCTCAGTGAACAAAATGTTGGAGGTTATGAATGGATTCCTTTTGGTTTATTTTCTCATTTTATGTACGCTTAGTGCTTTAGTGCCTCAGTTAGTGAAACCGGTAAGTGCCTCGTATGAGTCTGTAAATGCTTCTTTGTACAGAAGTTTAATATGTATTAAAAAATAGTAAAATTCGTTCGTAGATAGCTGCATGTTTTGCCAGACCATCCAATGAAGAGCGGACTGTGTGGTCTGAAATTGTGAAACTCAAAACAGAACAAAAGGGCATATCTATGAAAGATGAGTTTGCCGCATATTCCAAATTACAACGGAAAATAAACAGACTTGAAAATCAGCTGAAAGATGATTCTCAGACACGCATAGGCAAGAATATGGCGGTAAAAAGTACCGTAAGAATGGGTCTTCAAATTGGATTAGGCCTCATGACGGTGATCTCTGTTATTTGGTTTAGGAGGGAACCCATTGTTGCCCTGAAAGGCGACCTCTTTCCTCTAGCTGGTATTTTGAGGTTCCCGAGTGACATGCCAAACTCAATCTCTTCGCACGTTTGGGTTGGAATATCAAATGTTGCTGTCAGAACCCTTTTAAAACCTATTTTGTCATAATGTGATTGATTAATTTATGATTTTTTTATTTGTATTAATGTTGAAATAAATTATTGAAAATCTGGTATTCCTTGCCTTTTTTAGCCTAGTTGGTACTAGGTGTGCTAGTACATGCAACCTAAACCATTTATAGCATGTCAAAAATTAATTAATTTGATATCAATTAAAATTGATAAATTAAACTAAACAACATTATATTTATTTAAATATTTTATTTATTAAACAAATAATAGTACTTTATACTCAGTCCGACAAATGTCCAAATGTGTCCTCTAAATTAACATAACCGTCAAATATCTACCTGCCTGTCTGGAAACCTTATTATGCTTAATTTACATAATCACTTTTAACTTCAATATAATTAGAATATTTAACGATATGTCAGACAGCAAATGACTGACATTTTTCAACACAATTAACATTCCCAGACAATAAAGTCTATATAAAAATTAACACAATTCTCAAATAGTGGTTCATTCATACTTAGTCATTGTCTATTACCAAAAGTTGGTAGTGAATCATCATGCTTTAGAAAATGTTGTCAGTAGATTTATATTTTAACATAAAATTAAAATAAAATCTAAGCTCACATTTGACGTTCACCCTGAGGTCAATGAGTGTGACATTTTAGGGTCAGGTGGTGTGGTTCAAGATAATAACAAGCATAAATAAACCACTACATACACATTTCAATAGTATGTAAGATGGAACTATGTGCAACAGTTATATTTTATCTTTCCATAACTAATATTTACAAGCTCTATATCACAGCTTACGTTTTACTATTTTGTGTGCTGAGACTGGAATATAAGGATTTATGAATAAAAATAAACTCTTGTGCTTAGTACTTTGTGTTTGCGAATTATTTTATAAACTCAACTTTAATTGGACGTAATCTTTAGGAAACTAATCTTGGACAATAACTGACTAGTCCATATTTAACAGTGGGATTCATAAAACCTACATTGTAAAAAGCCTGTATTAACACTTAACACAGTTTAGACTTACACAGATACAACATAAAAACATCAATAAAGCAATAATTCTAACCAAAGTTCCCAAAATAACATATTTCATAGATTGGCACAAGTAACTTATGTGCATTTAAATCAGCAAAAGTATCATACTATGTTATGTAATCACCTGATGACTGATTCTAATGAAATGATTAAGGCATTTACATGGTTCAAGCACTTAATGAGACTAGAAACTAATGACTAAATTAATTTAGATTGCTGGCACACAGATTATATTGTTGAGTCAATTCTCGACATAATAATCGTCAATGAACTGAATGAATGACTTCCAAATTATTCTCATTTCAAATATCTTTTATGAATATGTAACATTTTTGATCGCTATATTTATCTTAGAATCGCAATTTTAATTATTTATTAATTATAAACCGGCAAAATTACTTTTTATCTTATTCTCAACAATGAGAATATTTTCAGTCATACCAACTCTAAAATACTAAATAATAACAAAAAACCAGGAAAATTGCACCAATTTTACATATTAATAGCTAGCTCTTGATAGTATGATTAGGTTGTTGACACACACTTTGCAAACAAGATCCATAAATCAATTTTACAAAAACTAATTTAAGGATAAGAAAGTACCTACTTCAAAAAGGGAAACATGCAGTTAGGTCCAAAGGTTAAAAAAGCGAAAGGAATCGTATCTTATCTGCCTAAGTAGTATCACCTTGTAAGTACATTTCGAATCGTTTACACTTACAATGATCAATATTTTGATTTATATAAAACTATACCAATCGATGTCTCTTTGAGGTTTACCTCTTTTAAACTACTTTTACGTCAACAACTTCCAAAATTTTCCATACAACCAATTTCTACCCCTGCCAAGTATTGCTGACCTTGAAATTGTTATAATTTTTTGAGAACATGGTGTTACGTTTACTTCCTACCGTTCGGAGACTGGTGGGATTGGTGGTTTCGTAATTTCTCAGCCACAAGCATGCACGATGTCTCTCTACGTGGACATTCGAGAACGTTGTCATCTAATGTTGGCTACGAAACTACTGTTTTGGCGCTCAACGCGGCTCGGACACGACTAACGACTCCTTATGCAGTTTGCTAAGTGTTCTCATAAAAGGAACTATTAAAATGTGTAGTAAGAAGATACACGACGGCTTCGTATGTTGACATCATGATTGCCGTGTTTGGTATCTGACGTACTAGTTGTGTGCCTAAGCCCCTGAAACGACAAAGAAGTTATTAATAAAAGTTGGCACAGTTACCGAACATGTTGACTTTTGATAAGAATGCTGCAGTGCTTACCTATAGACTCCTCGGTAACCCTCCTCCTTCAGTACTGTGTGCAGCGTTTGCCAGAACTTGCGGTACTTGTCACCTTCCTCTCTGAGCCGTGTTCTTGCTACCTCTGGAAATGAAAATACGACTTCATTACAAACTATAATACCAATAAAATACATAGTCGTTCTTAAATTTTGTTAAGAGTGAAGTCTTGTGATAACAATTATCTTATTTGCTTCCCATTCTTAATTACCGGAAAATCACCGACTTTTATAACTAGTTTGGAGAACATTCGGTGCAACATAAAGACACCGCGTCACTTTTCAAAAATTCACTAAGCAAAACGGTCCATAAAGATGCCAGTAACTCCTGCTATCACGCAGGCGGAAAATGTACTAGATAAGGTGACACATCGGTTTACTTACACATGCATATGTTAATGAACTGCTGTTTCTAATCACTAGCTAATCTCTTTATGCCTGGTAAAGAGCCAATGATCCTTGAAGACTCCTTTAAAATCATTACTAATTAAGAACATTAGCAACTGATGATAATTAAATGCATTTCTGTTTGATTGTTCTCATATCAGTGAGCAAATGTTTGCTGCACATCAACTTTGCAAGCAAAGATTTAAATCTATATTTGCAGGCAAATTAATCGTTGTACTGAAATGCTCAGCATGCAAAATCAGCTTAAAGAGAATACCTTCCAGGTGAATTTATACTAGAGCAATTATAATAGAGCATCATCAACGATGATTACCATGTGGATATGCAATGCAAGAAGCAACTGTCTTCGAGAAGGCGCCAGCTCCCATGAACTCGAGGAAGTCCCGAGGAGAGCGATGGTCACTGGGTACACCATCGACACTCCTCGCTGCCATCAGTCTCGCCTTCACACCCTCGTACAGAACGAAGTGGACCACAGTCTCGCTGATGCCCATGTACGAAGCTGTTATGCCTTTGTAGAAACCCCTGATGCCCTGAAATCAATCACCCTTGTTGAATTTGTTGTACTATCAAAACGCATATGAGCTACATGTTCTGAAGCAAGCTGATGGACGTGTTAATTCTTATATAAATTGGTTCAGGTACCGTTTTGGCGTATATCCTCTTAATACACTGCAGTGCCGTCACGTTCTGTCCATCCAACTGCAGCCGCGTCTTCACAAACCAAATCGGATTGGTCATCGTACATGACACAAAGCCTGAAACAGATTGTTGTTGAAACCAGTGCGTAATAAACATAGCGATTACTAAAGCCGACGTGAATAAATTGGCAGGGGAACGAGAGAAAGACAATGCGATAACACAGTGTTTATTATAATTTTGCATTTCCATGTCTCATAATTAGTCATAATACAAAAGAGCAGTGCTGACAGAAACTTGAGTAAATAGTATAAATATTTCACGAACAGTGTTAAACGTTTTACCTGCAGCACTTGCTGCGGATAAGTGCACGATCGGAGTGTCCGGTGATATGTTTTGATTCAGTATCGCCTTAGCCTGAGAGTATGTGCAGAAGTATATGGCCCTGGAAGGAGCTACCCCAACTATGTTGGGTCCTAGACCTTTGAACAATGCTCTAGGGCCCTCAGTCTGAACTATGTGTCTGGAAACAAATAAGCTGTTGTCAGTAAATCACCTTTGCACCAACGTCGGTGATATAATTATTGAGTTAGTTCGTGACGTAAATGGATATCTCGTCCATTGAGATAAAATTTTAATGTCAACATACAAGCTATAAATACTGAGTTCGGTTGAGGTCGAGTCACAACCTCGAGAAAGCTGAAGTTTAAATTAATGTGGATTTTCTGGGCAGGAGGTATGTTCCGACATCCGAGATAATGGTCTAATAAAAATTGCAAACTGATAAGCGATCAGCCGGTATTGGCAGCAGCCAGCTAATCTGCAAACACTGAGCGCACCAATGGGGTCGCGATCGCGAATCCGGCCCACGTTCAGCTCTCGTGACACTTGGGCATCACACTTGTTATCTATTAACATACACTTGATAACAGCGCTAGTTGGAAGCGGTTTGAACTTCTTCTGTTTGCCGGTGCTTGATTATTTAAATACACAGCAAATGAATTTCTGTATCTTCATTTCGATGAGCGTGGAATTGTGTTTTTCCACTTGCTTTTGATGGACTAGACTGTCGTCGTAGTCGTGACATCAGCTCAAATAAGTAAACAGTTAAATTAAAGGTCAACAAGACAGTTATGTCTAGCGTACACTTAGCAGCTCAGCTCAGCAGCCCAATCACAGTCACTGAGTGGCTGCAAGCCAAAACGACAATCCACACAAAATAACACAGATAGCAGCAAACACTTCACACAGCTACAACGTACTTGTGTCGGAAATTGAATTTATAAGTCCAAGAATAGATGGGTAGAAAATTGCGTGGCGTTTGATGGACGGATTATAATAAATCCCGATAATGAAGCACATAAAACGACATTAAAAAATGTGGACATTCACGTGGATGACATACAAACGGCGTATAAAGTAGCGTCTTACCTGATGCACTGTATAAGGCTCATCCTGGACGGCGTCCTGGCGTGCCCCGCTCGCGCACACTGCTGAACCTGACAATTGTACGACATCAGCATACGATCAGCTTGCTTGCTGTATGCGAACATCGCGCCCATCGTACGTCTGTAGCCCCATTTGGCCTCCTGCATTATATGGCCAATTTATTATATAACCATCGCTTGTGTCGAGCACGCATGCGGTCAGGGATAACTAGGTTATGTTAGCAGAAACGGAGGTAAAACAAATGGATTATGAACGAACAGTTCTGTTAAAACACTTTGATTTATACATTTACATCTCTTTTGTGAAGGATTTTTATTTCAACTAAAAGCTGACATTGAATGTGTATGACCTTCGATTAGCGCAAATATTGTCATTCTATTATATAAAAACACTAGATGTTGTTATAACATGTAGTTCTCTATTCTAAAAACAAAGTGAAAAGCAAATATCTAAGTGCGCTTTACACAAGTGATGGAAACAATGGGACCTACGCAAGTGCTAGGGCCAAATGTTTCCATACTGCCAGCTCCACAGTTAAAATATTTTCGTTTCCGCAGATGAAACGTTTTTCATCCCTAAGAACAACACCATTATACTCAGCGGTTTATAGGTACATTGACTGACGGAAATAGGTACCTACCCAATAATGAATCAACTCTCATTTATACCTACAGCATAGCTTAGCTGTACGGTGCTACCTATTTATTTCGATTCAATCAATTTTCCTTTTCCTATAAAAAAAATGCCTATCATAAATTTATAACATATGCGATTAATTATTAGAAAACCGAAAACATTAAAAATATCACAGGAAACCTTCATCAATTTTAATCATAGTTTAAATGTCACCGGAAAATGGCAAACACCGTAAGATTGTAAAATATCGCGTGAAATTGTAAACTATTGCATTTGGATGGGATTGATTGTACATTATAATTTAATAAAGATGTATTACAATCGTACGGAGTCTGCAATTTTCCGGTGACATGTGCAAATGTTTAAGCAAACATCAACGACATCATAATTTTAGGATAAATATTAGAGAAAGAAAGAGCAGAGACGCGTATCGGAATATGGCCGAGGAGTTAGACATTTCGTCAAGGTTATATTAGGAGCATATTGATTGGAGAATATTGAAAGAAATCCGTTAAGTGTTAAACTTTGGCAAGACGAAGATGAACTAGTCTACGGTAGGTACGATAAATGATTAAAGTGAGTGCTAAAAATATCTCAGTGCAAAAATATATCTGCCTAGCTACCTACATCAATCAAACTATGGAAAACAACAGAGTAATCATCTCGGAAGCCTTGGAAGTTGATTCGATCCAGGCCAGATGAGATGATACCGTATCGTTTAGCGATTTTATCAATTCCAAATCCAAATGCATCCCGTTTCAGACGCTATTTTTCTTTGTAAATTGAACTTATCGTTCGTTCATGTCAAACCTGTCTGATAAAACCAGAATATACATTCGGAAATGTCCCAATGTAATTTCGAGTAATACATCTACCACTGTTAGCGAAAGTGCATCGGCAGGTATGCACGGTGAAGCCAATGAATGTTTATTACAATTCCAACTTGCTATGCATAATTCTGCTTTTAGAACAGCCTTGAACGTCGTTAGCTTCACTATGTATAATGACATTGTACAAGGTCATTATTAATCTTATAGAACTACGCCGTAAAACGCGAACATAACAATATCACGCAAAATTAATTTTGCTTCATTAAATGAAGTTTGAGCTCTTTATCCAATTAAAAACGATTAAAACGCACCATTTTTATCCGTCCCCACAGCATTGCCTTGTAAACAAGTCGGGAAGAAATAAATATCTCGGCAAGAAAATGTCTGGCCTAGTTATCGCTGGTTATTTTCGAATACTTCTAGAATCTGGGAAGCTATTGGAAACGAGAGAAACCATTTTTACGACTTTGGCGTTCTATCATCGGCATTGTTTTCAGCAATCTATCATCGGACAGCGAACGCGAATACCAGTCACTGCACTTGGACATATATTTATAAACATCCTTGGTGTATTTTGCGTAAATAAATTGATCTGGTGAAGCGTGGCAGGCTGATTTAAACATTTACCTATGAAGGCGTGCTATCTGGATCGATTTAGACGCAGAATGAAATCGAGCTACATAAAACTGTTTGTGATTCAATAGAGATAATTTAATGGCTTCGGTGACCTATGTGGTAGGTACGGAAGTTAGGGTGTGGTCTTTAAATGAAAACTGCTTTCCCTACCGCCGAATCTGGCATAATGTCGAGGGAGTACCTATATTGTATTGTTGGTTGGACTTATGCCAATGTTGGGTCACTCACTAGCTCAATAATTTCTTTTTGACTTGCGCTGTTAACTGATATTGGTAAAGCAAACTTTTTTGTAGTTACCATGTGTATTATATTACGTCTATAACGACAAGAAACGTTTTCAGTTTTGGTATTTTCGCAGCGCTTTTAATTTTATCAATTTACTAGCTTTTGCCCGCAGCTCCAGACCGCCCTTATCCATATCCCAGGCTGTATATCTGCCTCTGGCTATGTATCTGCATGACGATCCGTTCAGCCGTTTTAGCGTGAAACCGTGACAGACAGAGTTAAGTACTTTCGCATTTATAATATTAGTAGGGATTATTCGGCAATGAGTGAGTGAGTTGTTTTTCTAAGACGTTATCTCATGTCAGCTGGTGATGCGAATATCAAAACCGATTAAATAACACGAATAGGTATCGTGAACCGGTTTATACAATAGTTTTACGGCGAAAATTCGACACACTGATAGTAAGTGCGCAGTTTGTGTACATTAGCAACAAAATATGCAATACTTTGTGTGGCGCGTAAAATAACTTGAATACGAGTAGGTAATCAGTACTTAGGTTACGGAAGTGAAGCGTCATTCAGGAAAAAATAAAATTGTAAACATTTTTACAACAATGCATTAGTTTATGAACATGTATGTTTAATTAGGCCTATAATTATATACCTAGTAGGTGTAAGTACTAATTTTGCGATTCGCGAATTCCTACATCTTTCAAAGTTTGCATGTTTATGTTAATTGGTTGAAACAAATGAGGTTTTTTTTAATAACAGCTTACACGTCTTATTTTACAAAATAGTTGGTATTTTAAAAACATTGTTCGTAGGTATGTAATACCTATTTAGAAAACACGTTGATCATAAGGTAACTAACCTATACCAGGTACGAATTTAATGTATTCGTTAAGTGCCTATGTTAAGAAATAGGTAGCTAATGTTTTGTTTACATTCGTTGGCAGAAGTTAGCGTGTTTGTATTCGTAATTTCCTGCAATTATACCCCGATAGCACATTATCTGTACCGGCGTAATGATTATAACACAGTGCAATAATATTTTCTTCTGATTATATTCTATTTTTAGTACCTACAATATGTAATTATTCTTATAGCTAAACATTTCACGTGCATAATTATATATAAGTCAACGAAATATATTATAATATAATGCGCAGATACTTTTATTAACGATTGCATTATCGTTTAAAAACGATAGCGATTTGTATCTCGAAATGTGAGCGTTTTTGCGTCGTTTGGGTTGATTAAAAAGAATGCTGTGTAGCATAAATAAAATGAAATGTTGTTCTTTCTAAGATTAATCTCTTGCCAGCTTTCGCTGTTCAAATCCAAAATTAGATTTCAATGACAAATTAATCGTGTAATAGAGGGTAATTTTGAAAAACATTATGACAGTTTGACAGAGCAGCCAGTCGATTCTGTAAATATGTCGAAGTGAAGGCTTAAGTGAAGTGATCACGTAGTAAACTGCCATTGCATCTTGATTACATGGATTGACAGCTCACTTTGTGATCACTTCACCCAAGCCATCACTTCCACATGTTTACATGAATCGCACTGCAGTTTCTCCATGGAATTTATTTATGTACTATATTTTGCCACACACCGTTATATTTTTTTCCGTGTGATAAAATGGAAAAATCAGCCCTCATCGGTAATTACTACTTACTTGATTATTTTTAATCAGTAATGATATACTTATGACATGTCTTATGGAAACGCACATCATCTGCCTAGCCTTCTTCCAAATCTATTGGGGTCGGCTCTCTGTCAAGCCAGATGGAAACAGTACCTTAGGTAGGTACTGTTTTGTATAAAATTACTGAGTGAAAACGCTGAGTTTTTAGAACTCAGTGAATTTAAAGTAAACCCGTTTGCCATCCTACATATATTCTTGTCCTTACAATAGGGAATACGCATGCATTTTTTATTTGTAAAATAAAATCTCGTACTTAAATAATTATGAATAATTTTTAAAATAAGTACCTTCATCAGCGATGAAGTTAAAAAGTTTCAAAGTTGACAATTAGAAAGAGAAGTCCGATACTAACTCTGACGTCAGATACCATGACGCCATTGCCATTACTTTAGAAAACGGCGTTTTCGCGAGAGGGAAATTTTGATTCTAGTTTCACTGTTATATTTTTGTATTTTCTAGATAAACTTTTTAGATAATAAATATTTTTTTAATGCATATTCTATTAATTATATTATTAGAACGTCTAGGTAGTCATGAACGTTAATAATAGTACAGTACTGCAGCGGCCAGCAAAAGAGGCATTGACGGACGAACGTGTAAACGTGGGTCGAGGCAAACATACGAAGTCCATCAATGCCTAGTTGTGGCCAAGGCTTGTATAGTACTTTTCTCAAATAATGCGCGGAAATTCATCAAATCATCACACTCATTGTCTTCACTTCAACTCATTTTGTCAAATACAAGTACCTACTTTTCAAAATCAATGACGAACAACGAACAACAATAATTTTTCCCGCGTTAGTGTTAATTTGTTTTTTTTTCAATAAACAGCTTTCTCAGTTCGAAATTTAAATAAAACCATTGATAAGTTATTTACCTCCTTGGTTGCCATGTTTTGGAGTAAAAGATCGTTCCATTTTATAAATAATACACGAAAGATATGACTTTACTATGATGTAATTTATTTAGCCGCTAAACCACGACAGATATGGATTTTCATAAAACTTTTGCTGGCCGCTGCTCGCATGTATTTGGCCAGTTCAGCAATATCGATTTATCTCGAAGAAGGTTGTCAAAATAATGCTCAAACCAAGCATATTTGGGAAAAAATAATTAATTCAAGAATTTTGTACTTTTAAATGTAGAAGGCCACTTTTCGGCACGTGAGCAATCCTAATAACACATGTTTTATATCTTATCATTTTAACTGTGGTGTGTGGCTGATTTTATTTAAAGCGCATTTTTTATTCTATAATTATCTTAATTACAGACATGACATACCTAAGACGATATGGTGTTTGATAAGATGCAGATTAAAAATAGAGGGGGCATTATGATAAAAGTGGCAAAAACTTTTGTAAGCAATGTCCTACTCTGACTTTGAATTGAAATAACTGGCAGTTATTCAATCTTTTCAGAAGTACCTATTGCAAGAGATGCTAGAAGCTATAGGTCCTTTGCCCAGCAGTTAATTGATGTATATTCTGTCACAGATAACAACTGCATGAAAAACTTCTTCTCTCTTCGATTTAACTTCTACCCTTTTATAGCTAAGCATCAAAAGATTCTTTCCATTTTAACCTTCACCTTGGGCAGTGCTCTAGACTTTGTGATTTTGTTTAAAAAACGTTGCTCCACTTTAGGAAAAAAGATAAGTGACATTAAATCAGCGATATCGATTTTCTAATGTTTAAAATCTGTGGTGTAAGTATCGCATTGCGCATTTCAATCTCATGTATTTTGGACATTTTGAAGCTGCGCAGGTGCAATTCATTTCTGACATCGTTTTGCGTTGTTCCAGTGCATGTATACGACTGATATAGATAATATTTATTACATAATTTGTAGATAGCTTTGATGATAAGACTGATAAATATTGCTATAATAGTATTGATAAGTTAAAACAATACCCTAAGTGGTTATTGAAATATGCACGTGTGGTCGATCAGTAACTTTTTAAAAAAAGGGGTAAAAGGTGCATTGATGACTCAAAGGTGTTTTTAGTCCGGTTAAGCAGTTAATATCCCACGTGTGTTAACTTGCTAGTGGTCATACCTAAAAAAAAAAAATAAAAAAAATCAAAGGTGTTTGTTGGAGTACACAACATAATTCATTGAGGCCTCCTCTTTCTCAGCGACCGCGACCGTGTGGATCTAGTGCAGATTGAGTATTTAAAGCTTATATTGCTATGGCATAGCATTTTGCAAGATGTACCTAGTAGATAACTAGTATATGCTGAAACTTTCAAATTGTTTACATTAACCCGAACCGTAACCTGCGTGACGACAAAGCCAGACGACGAATAATTTGCATTGATGGGATCTTATCTTGTTTATACTTTCCAAACAACATTTTAGTAGACTACAAAAGAACTAATCGATGTTTTCTAGTACAAAATGATGTCATATTTGAAGAACTGAATTTGGATCTAATCCTTTCACCTTTTTAAATGGTACATGGGAACATAATTAAGTATATAGACTTTTTTCTTATTCGGTAAAGTGAAAGTTTACGAACTAACAATCGAACCAAATTCTTTTTTTATATACACGGCTGATGGGAAAATTATTTTCCCAGATAGAGGACACAGGAAGAGTCAATTCATTAATATTGCGTTTATAGGGTTCCAAGGAAAAAACTGAACCCTTAAAAGGATCACTTTGTTGTCCGTCTCTGTCAAAAGTGTTTCAAAAATCCAATGATGCCTTTTTAGCTTTCATCAAAATCGGGCTCGAGACTCCATTCAGTGTTTTTCGATATTCCTCATATTTTTGGATTTTGCCATCCACGCACACTTTAAAAAACCAGTAAGAAGTAAGTCACTTTAAAAGTTAAGTATACTCGGAAAATCAAGACTCGAGCGAAACTCTCGCTGCGCGAGTCTGACTCGCACATGTCCGGTTTTTTTTTGTGTTTTTGGTCGGAACCTCGAAATAGACGAATGAAATGGCGGGGAATAAAGCCAAAGCAATGCTTGATTAATATTGAAGTGCTCTAGGTAAGAAATTAACATCAACGACCGCATTTTTATCTATATTTCAAACTGATTTGTGCTTTAGTTTGGCCGCATAATGCAATGACCAAAACGACAGTTTGGGTGGAGTCTGGGCAATGAAAAGAAAACGAGAGAAAGGACCAAGGCGTCGGCGACGAAAACGGTGAAAACACCCGATCCTCCGGTCCCTAGAAATTTATTTTCAGGCAACCTCAAGAACGATCCTGGCATTTGGCGCCACCGGCTTGGCGCAAGACGAGAAGAAGAGCAGATGCGTCAAGAATTCAAGATCCTCAGCTTTGAGATCCAATAAGTAGGACTCTGCATCAGGAATCGGCATGTTGTAGGACATGTCTGAATTACCTAAGGGCGAAAGACATCTTGTTAGGGTTATTGGTTTTCGACCATGTTACCTTCGTTTATACTCGTATACTCCCCGGTATAGGTACGATTCCCGATTCGGGTTTGCACGTATTAGGTGCGTATCAAATAAACCACAAAGTATAGAAGATAGGTAAGTATGATAAGTTATAAAAGGCATAGTAAAACAATAAATAAGGAAAAAGTCCACATGGCATGATGAGGAAAACTACCATGATAATATCAATCATAATTTAACGCTCATGGTATAAAATCGATGTTTTGTTGCTGTGAATAAACATTCTATGGAAGCTAAGGAATAAACCCTAAGTTTGATCGAAAGTGCACGGTAGAAGTAATTTACGAGCCAAAAGCAAACAAAGCTTGAATCGATCCAAGTGCAATTGACTTTGGTAAACATAAATGATGCATTGGGTCATCGATCGACTTCATAGCCTTTGCTATTTTCGTCTACTTTATATGGCAACTGTTATTGGTTTAAAGATCCGGTGTACCTACTTATAATTTTATTGCAAGCACATAATATACGTCGACAACAAGACGCAATTCTCATTGTTTTTTTTATATTCTTATGGCAACATTCTGAACCGCTTTTTTGTCATCGCTTTTTTGTTATTATTTATAAAATGTAGCCGGTTAGTTATTACAGAACCGATTAAAGGATGGCTACAGTATCAAGTAATTGGAAGCTGACCAACAGTGTTACTGAACTCAAAAGGTTGACTTTATTATTCAAGGCGTGTTAAAATATGGCCACTGGTCACGTTGATAACATGGAGACAATGATCATCGATTCTTTGTTAATATTTTGCCCTCTTAATACATTTTAAACAATAACAATATTAGGAAAAATTTGGGTAGTTGTAGTGTAACATTACTATTATGTACCTACTGCAAAAATGTGGGTAGATAATAATTGTTTACATTTTTAATCTTGCTTTCTTAAATAGCTACAGTAGGTACACTTTGAAATCAAATATTTTTTATTTAGGTTAGATTGCAATGTTAATCTCTAAATATTTATCACCACCGAGGCCCTGATAAATCTCATTTCAATTGATTACAGCTGCCTGATAATCTGCTCTGTTTATTATTATTTTTAGTCTTCTATCAAGTTTGATATGTTCTCTATTTCTCAGTTTTTCATTCAGTTTAATTAAAGCATAAAACAATTAATAATTTAAATTAAAGTATTAAAATTCAACATAGTTTACCCCATTACATACCTGATGTTTAGGGATCTTCGAGCAGATTTTCCTGGCATTGTTGGTGTTATCAGAGGGTGGAGGCGGAGAAGGAGGTGATATTCCGACTCCCTTCGAGGACTGGAGACGAGTCTTAACTACTTCTAATGGACATGTCACCACAGCTCCAGCTGTGCCGGCCACTCTGTAAAGAAAATTATTATGTTTAGTGGTTTCTGAATACTGGCCAGTATTGTCTCTGTTTGTTAACATTATAATTACGTAGAACATACACAAGGACTTTACTACATAGTACTTCATAATTCCATAGGTTTGTCAATTGATCATTTAATTGATTCTCTTTTTAAATTTCATGTCAAGGTTTACAATACAATTGGTTGTTGTTTTTAAATTGTCAACCTAAGAAAACAATTATTTTGGCAAAATGCAAAAAATGTACAAATGCAAAGAAAACAATTGTCAATTTACTAACTAATTAGGGACTTGATTAGGTTCTTAGCAACTGAGAGCACATGGTCTTATGGAACTAACAAGGATGCAATTGTGTGGATGATACAGAATATTTTTCATTGTATTTTAAAATACTTAATGTGAAATCAGACACTGGATTGTTATTCTGAACTAGTTTACTTTATCAGTACCTAGATGGCTTCAAAATGTGTGCTTCTTGTAGTCAACAATGTACAATATAGCACCTTTGTTTTAAAAATATTTGGATAGCAAAATTTTGCCAACTTGAATTAGTCGTTTTGTTTATATTTTAGCAGGAAGTTAGTTCCATGTCTAATGTGCAGCTAACAAAAACTCTGATGAAAGATTGTGCAAAAGTGAATACTTAAAGGTTAATGTAACTGGCCATTAGCATTATGAAATACATTCCAGTTTTCATGATAACAATAAAGTTATCAATATCTTGGTCTTTGTATCACCACAACACTGATTTGTTTTTTTTAACAGCAAAATATTGTAATGTTTAAATGAGTACTAACGGTATGTAAGCATTTGCAACAACAACAGTACTATAGGTATTACGGTGTGTTATCTACATTTTCAAGGTGGTTTGTCGTCTGCATTTATGTAACAAATAGAGATTGAATAACTGAAAACTAATGTTACAATGTTTGTTATGATAATTCTAAAGTCAACATGAATCTTGGTTTGCAACTTTGCATAATCAAACTTCATGAGTAATTTGATTAAAAATGATTGAATTATAGATGTTTGGGTAGATGTGTGCCACGCGTAGGCACAGTGAAAATGCTGGCGTAAACAACGTCTCGCCACATGTGCCAATACTTCTGAGTTTTGTAGCCATCGAGATTATGATAAAGATTTATGTCGTGTTATCGCATCACAAATATTGGTGTTTATCATATCACGGACCTCCCGCGGCTCAATACTCACCCTCCGGCTAACAAATGTATCGCAGTATCCTTCTGAGACATTTTAGCGCCACAGGAATAATTACATGACTGCAAATTGCGACTGTCTATAAATAAACAAATGCACCGCTTATAATAGCTATGTCCACACTACGCTGGAAACACTTGGACTACGTCTAATTATTTAACTGTTCACCTAAATAACTAAGAAAAGTTTTAATTTCGAAGAAAAATATAGTAACAATTCATGTGATCACAATAAATATCGGCAAAAACTTCACAGCACAGCACACAGCACTGTCGTATTCGTCGTCTCTCGTAACAATATGCACACGAATAAAGAGTTGGCTCACGTGCACACGGCTCATTTACGCACACTAGTGGAAATACGAAGACTACGTGACATCTCGTCTGTCTGTCGGCACAGCAACCCAAGCAAAGCAACCAAGCAACTTTGGCTGGCATTCATTCGGCAGTAAACAATACCGAAAGAGTACCGAGAGGTACTCTTTCGGTATTGTTTGATGATAAAAGCGGGAAATGCCATTAATTTCACGGAATTTTGAGAAGTTTTCCACCCGGCTAAAAAAGTAAATAATAAATAAAAAATAAATATTGAAATCAGGTGGTTCAAATATTGAGTTCTTACAACGCAGAGTAAAGAATTTTGAAATTTCCAGAAATTTGAAAATTCCAAAGTAATCAAGCAACTAACGAGAATGTCAGAATTTTTGTTGCCTTGCCTCAAAAATACAGCAAACATTTTCTTTATGGTTTCTGACGGAAGCGTTCCAATTTTTTTATGTAATGTTAGACATACGTTTGAGTGAAACAAACAACCTGTGTTGTTTATTTGCCTGAGTGTGAAAGAGATAGACGCAATTTTGTATAGTGAAAAGTCTCGTTTGCCACCAATTTTTCTAATGTCAATGTCACTAGTTGTCATGTGTCCTTTGAGTTTGACAGAAAATGAATGATAATCAAATTTTGTACTAACTCACAGCTGTTGGTATTTAGTGCTGTTGCATAATAAATTCTGCACTAATAAATTGTATCGGTATCGGGCAATCGTTTGCCGGTACTAAAGTAAATTTTGCATTTCCTTCACTGCCTTTCATAATGTTTCCCATCCGCCGGCTTACGCTGTAAGTATCATGCAGAACTACCTACGTCCTACAAAAAATACATTTTCACGTGATTGTGTACTTACCATGATTCAGAACGGAAATTCATTTTTCTACTTTCGTCGTTATTTGTTTTACGTACTTGTTACGTGCTCGTTTACACCATTAACAGCATTATATCGATACTGGATGGCTTGATTATGTAAAAGGACATTGCCCCGGCTACCCGGCCGGCTACACTGCAGTAAGTTGACATTGCGTATTATTGATTTGATCTCTTGAACTGTTCACAGCAGGACTGTGGGCGCTGCTCGCATGAAGCATTCTCTCCCAGAGCTGCCGTATGAGTACAGCGCCTTGGAGCCGGTTATCAGCAGGGAGATCATGAGCCTGCACCACAGCAAGCACCATGCCACATACATAAACAACCTCAATGCAGCTGAGGAGAAGCTGGCTCAGGCACAAGCTAAAGGTAATAATCCTTTAACTTTTTTCTAATTGAAACCTCCAATAGTTTGTTTTAATGATTAAAACATTGTTACCGGTTGTACATTCATACTCATATACACATTTTCATTTGAAACTTTGACAGCAGCAGACACCAAAATGGTTATTGCACTTCTCAGTGTGTTTATTGGAGGCGGTCATGTAAACCATTTCCATTCTATGGCCGACCCTTACTTCTCAACGAATCCTTCTGAAAGTTTTAAGGAGCCCCTTAAGACTTTCAGAAGGATTTGTTGCCAAGGAATGAGATTTAAATTTAACTTTTTTGGTAGTTTTTAGTATTGTGTAAAGTTATTATGATATTGCCTAGAAGCTCATTGTAGTCTCGGTCGTATGTTGATCACATTAATCTGTCTAGTATCTTCACTGAATGGTTATCTTGTATAGTGATCATTTTTGTTTTGTTTTTTATTGCTAGCTTATTATTCCCTAGTTTCCAGCCATGTTGTATAGCAGCCATTATTCAATATCTTCACATAAAATCAAACATAATGTTTGACAATTATTACAGATTAACTTGATTGATTTTTCTATAACCAAGATACAATAAGCGATAAAAATAATGTGTGGTTTTGGGTGTAAAAATCTAAATAGTTATGATGGTATCTTCAGGTGACATCAGCACAGTCATCAGCCTAGCACCAGGGCTGAAGTTCAATGGTGGTGGTCACATCAATCACACCATTTTCTGGCAGAACCTCTCCCCTAATGGTGGGAAGCCTTCTGCTGCGCTCACACAAGCTGTCGAGAAGTAATTGAAATTAAACATATTTTTTGCATGTTCCTATACTCGGCTTTTACATGCGTTTTTGGCTTTTCTAAATTCTATTTTATTTATATTTGTTATGTATGACATCAGAGTGACAAATCTACTAATTTTTAAGGAACATTCGCATTTGCATCTCAGTTGTAATCTGTCAAAAATATATGGAAATGGGGGCGTTTTTGACAGATGACTGAGATGCAAATGTGAATGTTGCTTAAAAACTTGTGGATTAAATAATTGGCCCTCAGTTATCCTTATCTCTAACATTGAACAGCTCTTCATGCACAAACTGTCAGATGTCAATTTTGAATTAAGGATAACTGATATCTACTGAAGTCGTCATTGGCTCAGTTGCCAAAGAAGAAGAAAAGAGGGCCGATTCTACTAATTTTGAAGCAACGTAACATACATCTCAGTCTAAATCTGCCATAACCACCTCTAATTTCCCTACATTTTGACAGATTGCGACTCTTATGCAAATGTTAAAAATAATAAAATTTGCTCTCTGATACCCAACTTTGATTAAACAAGCCCTCAGTTTTTTTTGACAGATCAATCTATGTATAAGCTTTCGTGTCATTTCTAGTAATACTTTATCAAGAATTCAAGACTGATACTGCCTTTATTTATATTCTATGTACCTAAAGCTTTAAATATATAACAGTGATAACTATAACATTTATCAGCTTGACCTGACTTTGTTAATATTGAGAAATGTATTGTTTTGCTTTTTAATTTGTGGAAATTACCGCTTTACGTCAATGGCTATGATAACCTGTGTAGTAGTTTGGCATGTTAACCTATTAATGAGATATATTCGGGATGTGATAAGCACCTGATATTAATTATAAATAATTAATAATATTCTCGTGATTATGTTTTGAATGCAACTACTACTACTTCTTAACTGACAAGACTGACAATCTGGTTCTGCAGTTTGGCAGAAGATTATTCATGTATGTTCACTTGAATAATCAATAAAGGAGAAAGGTACATGATGCAGGAGATGTGTGATGCCTCGTCAATCATTTGCCCCCTGATGGATGTCACCCATCATGCACCATGCTTCAAGCAACAGTAAAGCTGTTGGCCTATTGTATATTTGCGGTTCCATCTGCCTGTGCGCCATGGGAATAAATGAGGGATACAGTTAGCACTATTCTCCATCAATTATTGTGGTATAAAGAGTCAATATGGTAGATGACTAAAAAAATCTAATTAGCCCGTCAGATAGATTTTTATAAAATATTGGACACGTATTTTTTCTTGTGTCGTGTAAACAAAAACCGGCCAAGTGCAAGTTGGACTCGCGCACGATGGGTTCCATACTATTACATATGTAAAAAAACTGTTTTTAGTATTTGTTGTTATAGTGGCAACAGAAATACATCATCTGTGAAAATTTCAACTGTCTAGCTATCACGGTTCAAGAGATACAGCTTGGTGACAGACAGATGGACAGTGGAGTCTTAGTAATAGGATCCCGTTTTTACCCTTTGGGTACGGAACCCTAAAAATGAAAACAACACAGTGCGTCGAGAACTCGTGTGTCGTCACATTTGAGTACACTTTACCTAAACTTGACGACACAAGTTAGTGAAAAATCACGTTTCTTGTATGGGAGCCCCACTTAAATATTTTTTGTTATAGCGGCAACAGAAATACATCATCTGTGAAAATTTCATCTGTCTAGCTATGACGGTTCATGAGATACAGCCTGGTGACAGACGGACGGACGGACAGTGGAGTCTTAGTAATAGGTCTTACCCTTTGGGTATGGAACCCTAAAAAATGTTTAGTCATCATCTGTGCAAAACGAGATAAACGCTTAAGAAGAGCATCAAGTTTTATTCTAACCTCCTTCAATTAATTTTAGGGACTTTGGATCATGGGATAACATGAAGAACCAGCTGGCTACGGCATCTGTTGGCGTGCAGGGCTCCGGCTGGGGCTGGCTGGGCTACAACAAACAAGCAAAGAAGCTGCAAATTGCTACATGTTCAAACCAGGACCCTCTGCAAGCAACCACTGGTAATATTAATGTTATTACGTAAAATATTACGCAAACGTTAAGATGGTTTGCGCCCTACGGCATTTCATAGCCGTAGGGTGTAAACGCTATAAAGATAGTGATTTTTCTCTCTCTCTCTCTCTAACTGTTTTTCGAAAAAGTTCTCTACTTCTATTTAGATCCTAGCGTATGCATACTTAGTTTTATTAAAATAGGTTACTTAATTAATTTCGAAAAATCAGGACTTGAACTTGTGACTTGACTTTTAAGTTGTGACGTGTCTTGACATCGCGAAGGGTAGGTTTTAGCAAGTTATACACTAAAACAGTGCAAAACATGTTACCTATATTGCTTTGCTTATCGCATAACAATTCTTCCTTGGACAACTTTTCGCAGAGCCTCAATGAGTTCGTTAGGTTGTAGACTACCAAAGATATCTTGGTCTTTTGGTGGGGCTTGAGCCTCTTAGTCCCCCCCCCAGCATGGGACTCGTGTACATTGGAGACAGTGCTCTGTGCTGTGTGTAATTGTAGGTAGGTACTATCTACAACAGATATTTCCCACACATCTCCAGTGGAAAGATTCTGGAACCGGATCCGCCAGTGAACCGCAGTCTTTAATCGCAAGCCTTCTTTTTTCTCCCTTTTCTGCCCTTAATAATTTCCTTAACGTGCGTTTTACTCGTTCCAGGTCTCGTGCCCCTCTTCGGTATTGACGTCTGGGAACACGCCTACTACCTACAGTACAAAAACGTGCGGGCGGACTACGTAAAGGCAATATTCGACGTCGCTAACTGGGGAGATGTCTCGAAGAGATACGAATCTGCACAATAAAAAGTTTAAAATCTAAAAAAAACTTTAACATCTCAATTTTATTTGGTTGGAACCATCTAGAAAGCTTTAAGTTATGTTAGTCGTTACTCACATCTGAAAGTATAAAGCCCTGAATTAGATTCATGTGATGCTATAATAAGTATAAGATTTTTTTGCTTAAATGTTGTGTTTTATTTATCTTCTGAACTTGAACAAACCGACAGATGGAAATACGACTTTTCTGGAAAAGGGGTAATTCAGTGGCGTAGCTAGTTCCAAAGGGTCCCTGTAACAAACATCTTCGGGGGCCCCTTTTTTTAACCTGACTGTGGCAAAACCCAAAAGGGTATCATTTTCTTTACAATAAATAGTATTGTATTAGTATATTTTCTGTAGATACTAGTACAAAACGGTCGCAGCAAGCCACAAAGCAGATAGATTCTGTCCATGCTGGCATGAAGACACGCGCGCTTGCTAAAGATGGAAGTCCTTGTAGCAATCTGATTTGAATAGGTTAAAGGGTATAGGAGAATTAGAGAAACGGTTACCTACTTCTAGGTAAGCGGGTCCATCGTTGACCATATCATTGTTAACTATCGGATGAGATTTTGTGGATGTGCGTCAGGATTGAGGGCCCACGCTTGAATTGAAAAACTATATTGCTATCAGGATTTATAGTAGAAATTCTAGAAAAATAGAATCGATCCAGAAATTTGCAGAACAAAAAAAGTTATAGCAATTCAAAGGGGTCTCTCAATCCTGACATAAGGGTTTCTGTATCTCGGTAAATCGATGCTAATTCAAGCTATATATTATACTTAAGTCAAGATTTAGTAGAAATAGGTACAGTTAAACCTCCAAAGCTCAGCACGATCAACGAACGAACATAGATGATTTTACAATGGTTTAAATGGGTCCCTCAATCCAGCCCCTCTAGCCAAGTCACAAACGATAAACGTAAACTCTCAGTAGTCTTTAATAGATTTTCAACTTTATGTTGTTTGATATAAAGTTGAAAATCTATTGAAGATTACATAGCGTTTTCGTTCGTTCCGGTCGCTAACGCGCAGTAGTCTTTAATAGATTTTCAACTTTATGCTCTTAGGTATAAAGTTGAAAATCTATTGGAGATTACTAAGCGTTCACGTTTATCGTTTGCAACTTGGCTAGGGGGCTGATATGTCTGGACTGAGGGCAGTCCAGACCTATTATAGACTATGTTTATCAGGATTGAGGGACCGTTCCATTGCTTGCTTTTGACGTGCACGTTTTTTTACATCGTTCTCACATGTCTATGAATAATTTCAACAAGAACAATGTAACCACAACTTTGTAATAATTAATTGATTCAAAAGAGTGTCCATGGAGTTTCTTGTACGTTCTTCTCCATAGAGATCTACGCTTTGGAACGTGCAAATAGCTTCACCTCTTTGACTGACCGACCTTGACAATTCAAAAGTGGTAAATGGTTTAATTGAAATAAATGCTTTGACTTTCATTGCGTTCTCTTCTGGCAAATTGGCTATTTAAGTTTACAAAATATACCTATTTTGTTTGTCAATATTTAGTAGATGGAATAATCTGCGATAAAATGACATGATAGCTCACAGACCAAATAGGTTATAGCTATAGTTTTTTATTTCAAGAGGGGGGAGGGGGTGCTCTATCCTGAAGCACATGATTGTGGGACTGGTAGGTAGGTAATACGCCGCTAGGTTATAGTGTTCTGTGGTAATACGCGAGCGAGCCTGTCAATAATAAAAAATAATCCC
The DNA here is from genome assembly GCA_947386135.1 of Melanchra persicariae. NCBI lineage: Eukaryota > Metazoa > Arthropoda > Insecta > Lepidoptera > Noctuidae > Melanchra > Melanchra persicariae. The sequence continues at coordinate 14,173,501 of OX376664.1, forward strand.
TATCATATGACCGATTTTCTAACACCAGCTTCGCCCGCGTGAATGTGGGATTAAAATAAAAAGTATAATCTATCTTTGTGCCAAATTTCATCCAATCCATCCGGTATCTTTAGGATTTCATATAGGGCTCCCATACAAAACTTTAGAGAAATCGGCGTTTTAATCACATGCGCCGTGATCGCATGACGTCACCCAGATGACACTTGACAGTTGAGCGTTTTCGCGAAAAATGGCTGGACTGTAAAGTGCATTGAGATCGAAAAAATAGTAAAGTGGATAAATGATAGGATTGATGAGGGTACTACATTATATTATAGTCTGTGGTAAGCTGGCGAGTGGCGATCGAACTCTGTCTATGTTCGACCACGGAAGCACGAGGTATTTTGTCGTGCTGATGATGGATCCATAATCATGAAATCAAAATCAAAATCATGGTTCGTAAAGGTATTGAAACGCTTGAAACGGAACGTAGATGAGGCAACTGAACTTTCATTTCGTGGAATGAGTCGCAAATGTCAAACGTCTGTCAAATCAGATGATTGTCAGTCTGCTTTGTTGTAATTTGTGGTGAAAAATAAATAAATAAAATTAATTTTCTGAATCATTGCGACCAATTAACTTCAATCCCGGGTTCCCGAAGATCTTCCCTTCATACCTGTGGAGAGGTAAGTTAGCATAATGTTTGTATTAGCTGCAACTTTAATAAAAAAGAACGGGCGAGTAAGCTCGGGGCAGTGTTATTGATTTTTCAGGCTGTAGACGTTACCTACTTAGTTCATGCCTTGAAGTAGTGAGAGCATCGAGAAAGCATTTTAATAAATAGTTTATCTGTGCGTGCGTTCTGCAACCACGAGAAAGGTACGTGTTCGGCTGATATTTAATTATTATTGCGAAAAGTCCCTCGAAGGTCGACATTTCAGTGTTTTGAAATCGACCAGCAGTTATGCTCAATGCATATCTAGGTTTTACATTTATTTGCAGCGTCTAATGCAGTTTGACGAAGTCTGGTTCATGTTTTTAATTGATTCATAAGTATTTTGTTCATGTTATTGCACCTATATAATTAGTGCACATTCATAATATACTTTTTTATGTTACTTACCTAAATAAAATACCTACTTGATTTGTTTATAAAACTTCTGAATATGTTATTGGTCCATTAGATTCTTTATCAGGGCATTGTAAATTATCTTGTAGCACTAACTTTAATCAACCTTTTACAATTTTCAAATAATTATCCTACTAATATTATAAAGGTGAAAGTTTGTATGTTTGTGTAACAATCAGGCTAAAACGGCTGAAGGGATTTGGATGAAATTTGGCACACAAGTATTTTATATCCTGGAATAAAAAATAGGCTACTTTTTATCCCGGTAAGTGGCATGTATTAATGGAGACTGAGGAGGAAGTGGAAACTCAGAGCCACTGCTGCCTTAGTACTTCAGATTCACAAGTACCAGGAGACCAGAAACATCAAGTACCAGAAGACCAGAAACATGTCATAGTATTTTTGGGCTGGTATAATTATGTAGGTAGGGTAGGTGTAGGGTAGGTGTAGGGTAGGTGTAAGGTAGGTGTAGGGTAGGTGTAGGGTAGGTGTAGGGTGGGTGTTTCCTGAGTAAAAAATGTACAATACAAATCAGGAAAACTTGCTATTTCCGATACTAACGCGGGCGAAGCCGCAGCTGGTAGAAGCTAGTGCATCATAAAGACCAAATTATGTTTCAAGACAAACACATAAGCAGCAGCCTAAATATTCTTTCTAAGTAGAAGCCCAATATTTGTAAACATAAATCTACAAATATTTTATAGATAGGTACATAATATATAATACAATAATAATATTTTATACAATGTAATAATGATAAGTACAATGTTCCCTTAAGAGGTATTAATGTTTATTCTGTTAAACATTGATTGGGTTAAACAGGAAATTTTTGGTCATATCCAAATTAATGTGGATTGTAGTTATTAAAACAACTAGTACATACATAGTATAACTAGCTAATAAATATATTTTGAAGGACTATAAAATTTTGCAATCCATAAATAATAATTATTATATTAATGGACTCTCCACCTGTGACAAATAACAAATTAATTTGAATAAATAATATTCCCACATCTAGGATACAAGCTTCCTCTTTGTGAGTGGGAGTGGGCCTACTGCCACCACATGGACCCAGTTCAGGTTGGTGGAAGTTACACACCAATTATTTGTTTCTAGGAAATGCCAGTTACCTAACAATATTTTCCTTTACAAACTTTAGAATGAAAAAAAAAAGAATAAAATTTACTTAGCACATACATGAAACATGCATGGTACTTAAAAATAAAAAGATAGGTATGCCCAAATATAATTGTGTGTCTTACGGCTGCACTAAAAAGGTCTATTTCAGCGATAATATCAGAGATACTTATGCTATCTGACGCTGGTTTTCTAACAAACAATTTCACGACGATGAGTGGTGGTTCATTTGAATCAATATAATATACAAATATTATCGAAATAAAAGAGTAAACAGGTACAATTGAACATGGACCAAATAATACTAAAAATAAAAACAAAGTTAGGAAGATATTTTAAGAATGTGTATGCAGTACTTTATCAGGTAACGTTAACAGGTAAAAGGTAAACTTTACCTTTTACCTGTTTAAGTAATTGTACAATGAAATTACATAAATGTTATAGGAAACAAATATGGGAATGAATGAATAATGAAATCCAAATATAGAATGTTTTACAATACAAGTGTTTATATCGCTCACCTAGTAATATATTGGCACATCTACGTTTTTCACATTTTACAGAAACGAGGATCAAAGATTTTATAAATTGTAAAAATGGATTTATGGGTTTATTTTACATTTTTTTACCAAACCCATAAAATCAGTAAAAAAAATGTAAAATAAACCCATAAATCCATTTTTACAATTTATAAAATCTTTGATCCTCGTTTCTGTGAAATGTGAAAAACGTAGATGTGCCAATATATTACTAGGTGAGCGATATGCTTAATCCTTCAATTATTTATGCTATTCTCGGCCTGTAGTAGTTTAGATGACTAATAACTAATACCACAGGTTATAGTATGTCCAATGGTGCATTCTATAATCAGATTTTTAGAATGATTCATGTTATTAACTCGGTATACAAGGTATGTCCCATTCCTGTTTTATAGTAGGTTAGAAGCTTGGATCAATACTATTATGGTTATTTATTACATTGTATTAAATATTGTGTACCTATTTTAAAGCATAACACAAAAGCTATAAATTCAGCATATTTGCTGACTAAAAATAATTCTGTATGTTTATTTATTATATAAGTACTTTATTGTACACCTCATAATTATCAAGCACAGAAAAAACTTTTATATAACATGTGTATAATGGGCGGTCATATCATATTTTAAATGCAGGTAACCAATTTTTAATATTACCCACTTACAATTATAACTTACTGCTGTGATTAATCAAGCCATTTAATACAAATTTAGTGATAACAATATCAAGATCTCCAGCAGTCTCCCTGCCGATAATTTACAATATGTATGGAATAAAGTGAAATAACCCATTAATATTAAAAGCAGAAAAATCTAATCTAGACACAGATGTGATGTGACAGACAATATAATGTAGAATCATATTACCATACTGTTACTACTTAGCAGTTAGGCCCAATACTGGTACACAAAAATGAGGTCTTTCTAACATACCATTAATTTCGCCGATTTATACGCTGTGGCAACACGTGTCTGGAAAGTAGGCATATCCTACACTACAGACGCCAGCACATTAAGCTACCCGAAACTATAAAATTTTCCCAATCAACCTTGAACCTAATGCGGTAGCGGTAAAGTTGAAAATCTATTAAAGAAATTTGACATTGCTGTAGCTTCATGTGCTGGCGACTGTACATCCAAATATATTGTAGATTGAATTTGATAAAATACAGATGAAGTAGTACCTAAGTATCAAACCAGGACCTGCCTCAATATGGAAATTACACAATGCATGAATTTAATTACGTAGCAGGTAGAGAGAGGTATTATAATGCAAGAAATATGTCGGGTATATAGATACGTCGTGCATTAGAATAGGGTGACCATGGTGAAGTGCTACCTGGTTTTTAGAATTGATCGTTGAACCTTTGTGAATAGGTTTCCAAGAGCATAATTATTTAGAGCAGAACATGTTGGTACCTTTATTGTTAATAATAGTGTATTACGTTGCTTAAGTTTTTCTGTTTCGCTGGGCAGAGAAAGGGGCAAGAAATCGTGGCCGCTACAAATAGCCCAAACCTTGAGGACTACAAGTTGGCAGTCCACCTAGGACTGCCAACTAGTTTTAAGGTCGGCTTGCAAGAAATCTTCCTCGCTCTCTCACTGTTTGTGAGCGGCAGAAAGGGATAGCACTAGTGCTACGGTAGATTGCGTTTCCGGTCGAATATAACTGCAACCAATATTCCTCGCTTTAAGCTTAGCCAATGAATGATGTTTCTGAGATGAACAGAAAGGCTCGTTTCATCTACTCGCAATTACGCACGTGACTGAAATGTTTCAAAGCACCGTACTAAACAAAAATAAGTGAAAATAATTATAATGTCTTCCTTTCATATTGCATTGAAGGTTTTATCGGATAGTCTCTTTTGTATATGTCGCAGCCAACGGGCTTAATTAGCCGCCTAGCCTTCTCATTCAACGGCGTCAATTAATCAGCGGCCTAAATAACATTCAGCCAACGCATGTAATACGACATTTAATGATAGGATTAGCTGGATGCTTAGACCGTTCATAGAATTGGGTAAACGTATGAAAAAAATAAGTATAATTATGAAATATTTCATTTTGGGAATTCTAAATTCAAACAGCAAGAAACAACATTTTAACCGCGACGATAGAGCCCCGCTGCGGGGTTCCTATTTCTGTCTGCAGGGTCTAAAGGAACCTAACAAAAAAGGCATGACGGGAGCTAAGTTCGCTCACTTTACTCGCGCACTGCTGCTCCTGTCATACCATTCGAACTAAACCTATCCGTGTCGGGGTGTCCTAAGCTCCCTATGCCCTATGTTCCGCTACTTGGCTAGGCAAGTTATTAAACGATATTGAACAAAGTCATTGCCTAGCTGTTCAATTAAATGCCGCGATGTCACGTAGGCCGCTGATTAAGCTAGTTGGCTGCGACATAATAAAATTATACGGACTTTTAAATTTTTGGGTATTTGCTGTAACTGCACTTTAGGTTCGAGAGCTTAGTTAGCACCCGTAATTCAACAATTTATAAAACAATAATATTTTTTGCATACAATTGCACTGTCTTCAAAACTTATGGCTAGTTTATGGGGCGCCTACCTCTGCGATGGTTTATCGGGATCGGCGCCGCACGCGATCCGGCGACGGTGGTCGGTGAATGCACTCCAGTGACGGGGAGAGGGGGCTAATTGAACCCCAAGGCTTTTTGTCTTATGTACTTTGTAAGCGTTAGGACAAGGATATTGAAATAGGTTTCCTGGGTAAAAATAATATGATAATATTTAGTCCGTCATTTATTTAGATTATTAAAAAAATTTGACTTATTTTTTGTTATATCAAATCAATAGAATTTGACAAAGAAAGAAATGGGGGCCTTGTTACGTCACTTCTCTCACGTAGGCGTGACGTCACGCGAAATTTCAACGCTCTGTATCGTCTTCAATTTGTATTTACGTGATAAAAGAGAAAATACGCGTTCTTTATTTTAATGGTTAGATGGATCAATAGGCAAGTTTTCTAGAAATCTACCCAATAGAATTACTAAAATATTTCAGTCTCCTCTTAACTTCGCGAAATACAAGAAAATGCTCAAGCCGTGGTAAAACTAAGAATGTTAGGCCAGTAAGCAAGCATGAAAATCGAGCTGAAAATAAACATTTATGTACGTAAATACTTACATTATTATGTACATATATAATTGCTGTAAGCTACGCTTGATAGTGTGCCAGTATAATGGCATTGATAGAAACTTTTCCTATTGTCCGTTTGCAATCTGTGTGGGTAGTAGGTACTGTCGGACAGCGGTTTATGCTTTAAAAGTTCACTGCTGAAATGTTTTATCTGGATTTTAATAGTTAAAAGGCTGGTACTTACATTAATAAAAATAAAACGCTGTTTATTGGTAAGCGTATCAGTTGAGAACGGCTGAAACATTTTTTTTTTTTTTTTTTTTTTTATTAGTGATGGGTTTGCTCTTGACTCTAGTCAATGTCAGATATGACAGAGACAAAGTCTACGATGGAGCGAGCTTACCCAGAAGGAGCCTGTTCACTCTAACTTTGAAGAGATTAGGGCTGTAAGCTTTTGGAAACACAGACGCAGGCAGAGAGTTCCACTCCTTTGCTGTGCGCATTATAAAAGACGTTTGGAAACGCTTAGTGCGAATTGGTGGAATAGCTACAAGGTAGGGATGGTAAGATGCAGTGCGTCTGGATGTCCGATGGTAGAAGGAGGCCGGTGGGATGAGGTCGTGGAGTTCTTGGGCACACTCACCGAAGTACAATCTGTAGAAGACCGATAAGCAGGCAACCTTACGGCGATGAGCCAAGCTATGTAGCTTGGCATCCACCAGTTTTGCGTCACCGATGAGCCTCTTAGCTCTGCGTTCCACCGAGTCAAGCGCGGCAAGCTGATACTTAGCTGAGCCATCCCAAAGGTTATTATCCATGCAGGATCGGACTTGTGCTTTGTAAAGGGTTAAAAGCTGTCCAGGCCTGAAGTATCGCTTCACCCTATTTAGGATGCCCAGCTTTTTGGCCGCAATTTGGGCTTTGTACTCGATGGTGGCGCCGAAGTTGAGACTGGATGTCAATTCCATGCCTAGGAGCTCGAGCCGATCAGTAACGGGAACAGATGCACCCCGAAAAGTAGGAGCTTGGTCAAAGCGACTCCTTTTTGCGGTAAAAAGACACGCCTGTGTTTTGGTGGCGTTAAAAGTGACCAGATTGTCATTACCCCACTGGGAGACAACGCTTAAGGTCAAATTTGACCGCTCTACCATGGCCTCTCTCAAGGAACGGACTTCATCCCCGCCGGTTGTTGCGCTGGACAAGTATCTCTCTGAAACCGTACTGTCATCTGCGTACCCAACAAGACCAGGCTGAAGTAGGTCATTGATGTGTAGCAGGAAAAGAGTTGCAGAGAGAACAGACCCCTGAGGAACTCCGGCATCAATAGCCATGAGGTCAGAGGAGCAGCCGTCAACGACTACTCGGATCGACCGTTCACTTAGGAAGTCTGATATCCAGCTGCAAAAACCAGCTGGGATGCCATAAGCAGGAAGCTTGTTGAGTAGACCTGCGTGCCAGACCCTGTCAAAAGGCTTCCGAGATATCGAGCGACACAGCAAGTGCTTCGCCGTGTCTCTCGATGGCTTCGCCCCAGCAGTGCGTGACATACACAAGAAGATCACCAGTTGACCGTCCCTGGCGAAAGCCATATTGACGGTCACTGAGGAGATCATTGTCTTCAAGGTAGGTCAGCAGCTTACTGTTCAGAACCCTTTCCATAACCTTGCATAGGATGGAGGTAATGGCGATTGGACGGTAATGTGCAGGGTCAGCACGGTCTCCCTTTTTGGGCACCGGTTGCACATTCGCAAGCTTCCATGATTTCGGCACCGTTCTTTTTTCAAGAGAGAGGCGGTACAGGCGTGTCAACACAGGAGACAGTTCAGGTGCACATTGCCTCAACACTCTCGCTGGAATACCGTCAGGTCCGCTGGCCTTATTCACGTCTAGACTGCACAATACTCTTCGGACCTCTTTAATGTGAACTGCGATCTCCGGCATCGAAGAGTCACAACGAGGTAAAGTTGGTGGTTGCTTGGAGCCAGCGTCCAGACGTGAATTGCTTGCAAAGAGAGTGGCAAATAAATTTGCTTTCTCTCTTGCAGAGTGAGCCAGGGAACCATCAGGTTTTAGCATTGGAGGCAAAGTGGGTCGACAGAAATTCGTTTCAACCGCTTTCGATAGGGACCAAAACTGCTTACCACCCGGAGGGTGCGATGCTAGTTTGGCCCCAATACGTCCGACATGGTCAAAACGTGCCCTACGTAAAACCCGCTTGCAGAACTTGGCAGCAGAATTAAAGGCTCGTATCCTCGCGCGAACCCTACGTGCTTTAGCCTTTCGGTCGCGGGCCTTGATCCAGGCTTGGTAAGCAGACTCTTTACGGGCCTCTGCGTGGGCGCATTCTGCATTATACCAAGGCCGGGACTTGTGACCGAGCGGGATGTCGGAGAATGGAATAAAATACTCCATCCCCTGCCGAATCACGTCCGCAATCACATCAGCACAGCACGAGGGGTCACCCGAGGAGAAGCACACTTGCCGCCAAGGATAAGACGCAAAAAAGTGCCGCATCTCATCCCAATCTGCTGACTCGTATCGCCATACTCGTCTCGTGCCCCTAGGACTCTTATCTGGAGGAGAGCAGGTCAACACGGATTTCACCAGGCAGTGGTCAGACGTTCCCAGCGGAGCTGAGACCGATACTGAATGACTGCCCGGATCTGTTGTCAGCAGAAGGTCCAAGCAATTGGGTGTATGGGCGTCAACATCCGGTACCCGCGTTGCCACATTCACCAGCTGGGTTAGATCTAGCGTTACAGCAAACTTGCGCGCCTCTAACCCGGCATGGTCAGTTTTCTGGTACGGGAACAACCACTCTTTATGGTGGGCGTTAAAGTCCCCCAGAAAAATGAGCTTCGCTGTTGGGTACCGTTGCTGGGCTATGTCCGTCGACTCCACGAGGGAATTAAACAGCGCTGTTGTCTCCTGGTCACCGCTGTGCGATCGGTATACGCCAATATAGAGAAGTTTCTCCACGCCAGTGTCCACAAGTAGCCATATGGCAGAGAAACCCGATTTCTCAAAGCAACGGATTTTTAAATCGTATTACGCTAAAAAAAGTCCTAGTAACGTTCTGAGAGAAAGATTTTTGGTGTCTGTTTGTTCCGGCTAATCTCCGAAATTGATGGACCAATTTTGATGGAACTTTCAGTCAGATAGATGACGTTACAAGGAGTGACATCGGCAATATTTATATGTTCCCGTACAATTGATTGACCATATTTACCTATTACAATTTATGAGTATAATTAATGTATTTCCATTATAAATATTTTACTATTAGGAAGAGGCAGTTAAAATCCTTTGTTATAGAAATATTATTTTCCTTCCTTTCATAAATAATACCGTATCGACTTTCCTTCCATTTAAAATAATTAGGTAATCAATCACTTAGGAGTTTTTAATTAGTTAGTATAAATACAATGGAAAAGAAGCTTGATTACCATATTTCAATTGACAAATTGGTTTACCTACTTACTTTTTAACCGACTTCAGAAAGAAAGAGGTTCCATGTTCGACTGTATGTATTTCTTTTTTATGTATGTTCGCCCATTTCTCTGCTAATTGTGGACCGATTTACAAAAATATTTTTATTTCTGGCTCGCGTTTATCATAAAAATATGTATATTTTATCCTCTAGGCATTATTATATAAAAACGCTTAACAAAGGTTTGACAAAGCACAGGATCTGCTTATCCCTAACCCCCATTTCTGAGTTAAGTTGAAAATTGTTAAGCTAGATTTTAGTTTTAAAACCTAAAAAATCTTTGGCATTAAAGCAGGATTGCATACATTTCCAGATTCTCAATTCAAAAACCTGTCATAACAGTCTGCAAATCTAGAAAATTCCTATTCATAAAAAGATGATAAAACCATTTTGCCCCATGCTATGTCATTGGATCATTGATCTTAGCAGACGTGAAGGGTTAACTCTTTTCCAAAGGGTTAACAGACAGGGTCGCCGGTTAATGAACTAGGAATATACTATCTAGCTAAACTGTACCTACCCATCTCTTGGGGAGATTGGCATTTCGATCAGTGAAGCTTCCTCTGTGGCCCCTCCATAGAGGAAGTGTTGTGCTTGGTTTATTCATAATTGAAACTAGGGACAGGTTGGGTGCAAGGGAGTGCACTCTATTATAGGAAACGTTGCCCAACACTAGGAATTTTCCTGTATCGTGGGTGCGCTAGAAACATATAAATTCACATACACAAACAGCCAGACCCGGAACAACTATCTGTAGGCCATACAAATATTTGTTCCGTGTGGTCGCTCAACCACTGCGCCAACCGTGCCGTCAAATCTGTGCACTGGTTTATCACTATTTGGTGTGGTGTGATATTAAATAACTAGTGATCTTATCTCTACAGTCTAATATATCGACAAAGTTAGTTACTATCTCTGTATTAATGGGCAAAAAAAACTAACCTTTTCGAGGGGTTTTTTTTTGGATGGGAAATCAAGATCAAGACTATTGTCAAGCCCTTGAAAATAGCCTTGTGGGCGCCCATGAGAATGTATAAAAACCTGTTGTGTTTTGAGGATACGACCATTACTTAGCGTTACCCCAATACCGTAACTCATAAAATGGCATATTCTTTCACAATCGATATTAATTCCAGATCTATTGCTTTATATTTTTTTTTAAATTTCGAAATGACATAACGAAGGGATATGCGATCGCTCGCATTATTTTGGGTAGTACGCAATTTGGCTGCTGAAAGCCTAATCAATGGTAATGACTTCGGCCTCTGGAATCTGCAACTATTCTGGCGTACAATAATATCAATCAATAATGAAATAACTCGAGGAACACGGATTGGTTTTAGTCAGTAAGAGTCTGACACTCCCTCTCGCTCCACCCAGAGAGGAAGGAGTCATTTGATGATTTTCCATCGTTTTTAAAAAAAGGTAGGTATGTGTGATGTTGCGGAATTTGTTCGAAAGAGTCACCGCGGCCCTGGAACGCAAAGGGCATTTGAAGCTAGACAGATGGGTTTTAGTCAGAAAGAGTCTGACACTCCCTCCCGCTCCGCCCAGGGCGCAAGGAGTCATTTGATGATTTCCCATCCATAAAAAAAGGGAATTGTGATCTGATGTCACTCGCAAGTTACGTTTTGTGCAACAATGATAGAAGAATAACTTTAAAAGCGTTTCACTTCACTACTCCACCGATTTATCCACCGAGTTTTTTTATTTTTCATAATGCTATTTTATGAAAAATAAAAAAACTCGTGCATCATCATCGTGCTATTTTAGTAACTTATAAAAAAATTATAAGTTCATGTAGATTTCTGAAGGTAGTCAAATACCCTCTTCTTATGATGTAACGTTGTTAATAGGTTCCTTCATAATATTAATATACCTATGTAATTTGGACAAGTTCTCCATCGCATTGAGCGCTCAAATGTCTAAAGTTTGTACATTATGAGTTTGATGATAACTTCACAACTGATAAAACAGGCTTTTAACCGTTTAGCCAGTTTATGGCAATCTAAACTTTGTCTTACAATTAGGTATATAATTTGTGTATTATGAGTAGGCGGTATAGGCATCCTAGTCCTACGCAGTTGCTAAAATAGAGTGGTTTTTAGAACATAAAGGGTTTTCATGTTTGTTTACTCAGCTAAGTCAGTTTTCGGGCCACCTACTGGGCCCGAATTAATTCTATAAAAGTGAACCGTTAACTAGAAAAGATCTTCCGGGCTAAAATACTTGGAAGTGCTGGATGTTTTGGGAAACTGTATTTAATTATGTCGTTCAAAAAAGTGCTGATTGTAAGTCTAGTTTCAATCGATGAATTTTGGTTTGATTTGAAGGAGAAGCTTTTGGGCCGCTTTCCGTCCACGCACTAAAGCGGTGTTGCTAGCGAGGATATATTGGTTTCGTCGTTGTGCTCTTTTAATTATGTATCTATTTTTTTTTTGTGCGTCATGTCGGGGAGAATAAAAGTGTTTTCTTTCTTTCTTTCTTTCCATATCGAATTCTTGTAACATCACATAAGGACTTGCTAATGAGTACTGACAAATCCGTTTGAGGACCACATAATTAATCTAATAAATACGATGCCAACGGTTTTAATCTATTTACAGGCAGAAGTAACAACAAATCTCTATCAAACTAACTAAAAAAATGAATGCGAAATGTGCTCATGTACTTAATTAAATTACAAGTTAGTTAACACAAGTTACAGCCGTTAATTAAAGTTTGACTTGACGAGTGTTGGTCCTGGGGAATATGAGTTGTAAAAATAAAAGTTAGATTCGAGCGACATTTTATATCCTTTGCGCTGCATGTTCTGCGTTTTAATATTTATGGGCTGTGAGTGTGTACTTTCATGTCCTCTTAATTATAACATAACATCACGCATACAGGGTGTTCCAGAAAGGTAGGTAGATATTTGAGGGTGATGTTGGGTAGCTGATATACATTAAGAATAAAATGTCAAAACTTAAAAATGTGATAATTTCAAAAAAAGTCGACCAGAAAGAACAACTAAAGAGTAACGAAGAAATCATTTTTCAAGCAGTTTGTTACAGTTGGTGGCATTTACTTTAGTTCAATCATAGATTTGAAGTCTATATCTATGATTCTAATAATCTATGATTAAAAAAAAACCTCATTTTTTATGTTTTGACATTTTTTCCTTAATTTAAATCAGCTACCCAACATCACCTTCAAATATGACCACTCCTTTCTGGAACACTCTGTATATTAATTACCGAAAAATTATTACCGAAAGGTAAGGCAGAGGTGTAGGTATCACCACTTTACCCAAGTCCCTTGTTATAGGGGGCGAGCCTGTTGCCATCAATCAGACGCAAACATAGTCCTCGGGCTGCTTCTGAGATATTCTAGTTGGAATAGGACCTCACTCTCAGCAATAGCGTTTGCGACCACTGCACCAACCAACGACGCAGTTACTATTCTCAGAAAAACATTGAATACTTACGTATTTTTTTCCATTTCAAATCGCTAAAAAATTATAAATATAAAGCGCATCAAAGTTCAAGAGACGTGGTCTGGTCTGGTGACGTTATATCGCTAATAAAAATTGTACTATCGTAGTGACGTCGCGTGAGTTTTCAACACACTGTATCTTCGTCATTTTTTGTTTACGTGAAAAAAGAAAAAAATACGTGGCCAATATTTTTTGGTAATCCATCTGACGGACTAATTTGAGTCTACTTTGAATCAGTAGAATACCCTATTATCGGCATCATTACAAAGAGATCGGGGGATCTGGGGTCAGAACAGAATACATGTCTACTTCTTCAAAAACATCTCTAGTAGCATTTATCCCGTTTTAGCCATTTATGACCATAACAATATTGTGTTTACCACAGTTCTTCCATCGTTTCTTTGTCGTTCGCCGTTTAGTGACAGTTGATCGACGATAAGCTTGTTTAGACTGACACACCATCATTTAACCTGAAACACGTCCTCTGCTTTCCTCAAGCGTCCACATCGACTGGACCGTATCTTGTAGATTCTCGCGGCTTATACCTCATTCAAGGGATCCAAAACCAAAAGTCATTTATTCAAACGAGGTTGAGAATTAGCATAATTGTTCAAACGGGAAAGAAGTGGTGCAACCAACTCCTGTCTGAAGTTTTAAGAACAAAACTATTTTTTCAAGTTCTCTTAATTATTACCTAGCTTAATATTTTGGTTGTTATACTTATAAGTATAACAGTCTATGCACCCCACATGGACTGTTGCCATAAAATCTCAACTCTTTATGTATGATATATATTCGCCATCGCATAATTCACAATAACGCCTTTGTAGAGCAGGACGCTTTGTCGCGGGTCTTCAGTGGGAAATAAATGAGTTTTCTCTCATATTCCATTATGTAGGTACGTCGCAGTCGTATCGCGTGACAATACACCGTGAATGTTGGGAGGAATATTTTCACGGCGTCTGTCCTGAAGTTTATAGGTAGATAGGCAGAGAAGGTATGCTCCAAACAAAGTGTGTATAGGTAAGCTCTAGCGAAAAGAAACATGCGAAATTCCTATTCCGTCCAGTGGGAAAAAAGGGCAAAGGCCTCTCTTTCTTATAATGTTCTGCTTTTTAGATATCTATGATAGATCGTGAGAAAAGTGGTATTCTCGATCACAGCGTATTAAGCTTAAAAAGCTACATGCAAACATTACTGTCTGTTATGGCTTTTTCTATACCACTGAAAGCTGTCTAGTCAGCTAGTCTTCGCACTGACCGAGGTCTTCGCAGTAATAGTTTAATCTAATACCTTTCCGGAAACGGCTCCAACATTTTCATGAAATTTAGTACGCAGGGGGTTTCGGGGGCGATAAATCGATCTAGCTAGGTTTCATTTTTAGAAAACGTCGTTTTATCCGTTTTCCCAAAAAAAAACTGAGGAGTCATTAGGTACTATTTTTTATAAAGCCAAAAGATCAATGAAAAATGGTCCTTAAGTAAGCATATTTTTTTAAAACATTCAAGTACAACGAAGATAAATCACCTAAACTCACCAAGAATGATGTCTAAAACGTGACCAAACGTTTAAATAAACAGCTAAAATATATTTCTATTTATTTTAAAACCCATTTTAATGCTTTTAGGTCTTCTATTTTTCTTGCTAGTAGCTACAAACCCTATTAATTATATTACCAACGAGTGCAGTCTGTGAAATACGCCCCCCAGTGAGTTATGACACTCGTTTTTCGTGATTATCTTTAGCGTGTACGACTGGGATCCAACAGTTACTTCCATACCTATAATAGTTGTTGTAGATATTTCAGGTCGTAAAAAAAGAGGCAGACAAAGCACTTATGGCTTTAAAATAGCTTTTAAAGACAGGGTTGTACTGGTTGTGTGGTTTCCCACAGTGCTTAAATATGAACTGACTACACATAGTTGTGTGTCTGGGTGGATACATGTAGTTGTGAATGGCTTAACAGAATGCGAAGCCTTAAGACGATGTGGAAAATAGTGAAGGGTATAAAAAGTTGGAAAAAGTGAAATAAGCTTGCACTATGGAGTAGGTAAGCGAAGTTTGTGGTGGTCTTATGTAGGTTTTTCCTACCACTGCACCATGGGGAAAAGGGTTGAGTTTATTTATATACAGTAGTGGTAGACTGGCGCATGTTACACGCAATAAGGCATTCTCATTCAGTCTACCCTGGGGTAAAGAAGACTTGTGTTTATGTAGATGTATTCTAGCGGAGTTTAGTGAATTTTAGTCTAAGGTCGTCCTTACTTAGCTATTCTTCCATATAGCAAATTAAGGCATACCTTAAACTAAAAATAGGAAGAGAGCGGCAGAGAAAGACATGATCCTATTACATCTATACTATAATATTATAAAAAGGTGAAGTTTGTGAGGTTGTAGGGGGTAATCTTTGGATCTGCTGAACCGATTTTGAAAATTCTTTTTGTATATGATAGCCACATTTATGGGGAATGCTATAAGGTTATACGGGAACGGGAAACACTGAGATATACGCGTACGAAGTCGCGGGTAAAAGCTAGTACAATATATTTACACAACATAGAAGCCAATTTTAATTAACGGGTTCTCAAAATAGTAGCCCTGTCTTGTGTTAGTATAATTGGTTTCAGGAAACGCCCACCTATTCGTGAACCATGTAACGTTACAGTGTTTCGTGGCACTTCTTTTGTTCTTGAATAGAATAGGCTGACTGGGAGTTTCGGTCCTTGTATATCTTAATGTCGAACCCAAAACTGAAGATAAATAAAGGTCAGACCTGAGATTATAAGATTTCATTACACGTGTAACTCTCTCTACATTAACCATAAAAGGTAACAGAACAAAGATATCGTTCGAAATTTTAATTACAATCTTTGTTCAAACGGAAATCCATTTCCTTCGCCAGTGTTGCCAACTGAGAAAATATTAATTGAATCCCGTTAAACGAGTTGCAATAAAACATAACAGACGTGTGCCGTCGGTGGGAGTTACTTGGTGGGTGGTGCACCTCGTAAAACGGGGTTTTAAAAGAGTGCAGCCGGTTTTTAAATGAGCCTCCCGCCTACTCCTCCATCCTGCTTGAATTATTCCTGATGTACGAATTTGAACTGAAAGTCTGAAATATTTCAGACTAGGTATTTGTTACGGTAAAACAAATAGGTGAACTTTCAAATGCGTTTTCGTTTCCGAGAGAGTGCTTTGTACGAAATTCGTAGTGCATTTCGTTTCGATAAATCGGTTTCCGTGAAAGCTGGAAAATTCGAGTCTCGCAGCTTCATTCAAAAGCACGGCGCTGGATGATAGGTTTTGACTGGATATTCGTTCATTTATGAATTTAAATTCGAGTGGGCAGTTATTTTTTTCTTTTAAACCAGTTAACTAACTGCACAGGTAAAACTGTCGTTCTTTGTATATTTTGGATTCTATATAAAAACCTTTTAACTTAACGAACTTAAGCGTTTAGCACTTTAAAAATACTATTTTGATAAAAAAGAAACTGTTCAGTCAGGTCAAAGTGGAAGCTGTCGTCAAATTCACTAAAGTGCATTTTTTATTTAAAATATTGTGAGACATTTAAATGTAGACTGCAGTCTGTAATATGAAAATAATTTCGTTTGAAATAGTTTGCATTTCAGTATATTCTAAATTTTCAAATATAACTTTTAAATGGCCTTTAAGATTCGTTGACTCCAAAGACAACAAAGTAATCCATAATCTTTGGTAATGTTACAATCAGATTGCTTAATATTATACAAAGTTAAGTCGTCTGAAGGCAGCCATCTTTGTTTCTCATCGTAATCCTCTTGATTCGCTTCGTTGTTTTCCGAATTTTCTATAACAATAATGTTTTTATTCGAGCTTCATTTAATTTATCTGTTTTGAGTGCTTGTATTAGCTTATGTTCTTCGCGGCGGAGTATGTATTGTACATTGAATAAAAACCACAGAACACGGAACGCTGTGAATAATCATGGCCGCGCATGGAGCTCAGCGGCCCTACCATGACGTGTTAAAGCGTGAGTCGTTCGAGCGAGGAGGAGGGATGGAGCTATATAGGGTGTATAGCTCCATCCCTCCTTCTCGCTCGAACGACTCACGCATTAACACGTCATGGTAGGGCCGCTGAGCTCCAGTTACGGCTGTCAGCTATAGTAAGAATAGGGACAATAACAAGAAGCCATAAAAATGTTTTAAATTGTAAAAAAAAAAAGAATTCGAGAGCGTTTTAAAATCCCCACTAATTAATATAAAATGCGAAAGTAACTCTGTCTGTAACAATTTCACGGTAAAACGGCTAAACAGATTTTCTGGGCAGATATATAGCCTGGGATATGGAAAAGGACATAGGCTACTTTAAATGGCGATAACCGACATCCACGCGGACGGAGCCGCGGGCAAAAGCTAGTCTATGATAAACAGAAATCAATAACTGTATGTGACGTCACTCGCAATTTACGCCATATTGAATTTACTTCGTCTTCTAGGAAAAACGACGTGACAAGGAGAGAAAATATACTTCAAAAGCGTGTAACTTTTCTATTTTTCCACCGACTTTATTTATTTTTCCACAAATTGTGATATTTTAGTAACATCTTTCAAATAAGTATGAATTCATGTAGATTTTTGATAGTAGTCAAATACGTATATTGTCGCGAGCCGTCAAATTCTATGAATACGTAATACGCTTAGTTTTAATGGAGTTTTGACAATGCTGGTTCTAGCAGTGGCCACCAAAGCATTACGAAGCTCTGTGGTACTCTGAATTACAGAAAACCCTTCTTACAGAAAATGGGATCTGCCGTAATAATATTCAGATAGGATTTTCACGGTATCCTGAATATACAAACTGCGATGAAATCTTGTTTTATTCATTTAGTTATTCCACTTTTAGTTACCTTGGTTATTTTATTGGTTTTTGTACCGAGTGCCTTGGGATCGGCTTCTAAAATAGTTATTTTAAGTTTATATTCAAAGTAAAATCCACATAGCGTCGTGGCGTTTTATTTATTTATTGCTGCTGTCGTTAATTTCTTTAAAGAAAATGAATAGAAAGTTTTAAGTAATGTTGTGTTTTTAATGAAATATTAATTAAAGACTTCAGCGAATTTGATAAATCTTATCATCGATGGAAAGTTGAGTGTCATAGATATTTTTATCCCGAAAAAGGTTGGGTTCTAATGGTATAGGCCACGAGAGCAAAGCCACGTAAAACAGCTAGTTATAACTAAGGGACTACTTATAACTAGGTAACGTTAACGTAAATGAATTTTGAATATAAAAAACTACAACCCCATAGTATTTCGGTTTAATTTTATGCGACGTACACAATTTGTATCATACAAAAATATGAATATCAGTCAGTCGCAACGTAAGTCAGTAGTAGTAAGTACAATGCATGTCAACTGTCAAAAAAGCCTTAATTTTGAGAGCGCCTTCACACTAGCGTTAGTCCAGCGTAGACGTTCGATGAACGTATGCGCAGCGCAGACGCCGCGACTACGCAGTGTAGGCGTCGCGTTGTCGCAGCGTCAGTCGTTAGCGCCGCAGAAGCGCGACGCATGCGCGGCGTTACTGCGGAGTCATGTACAATCCTGCTAATGGGTTCTCACATACTTATCTTTTTTATTTTCACGTTTTCGCAATAATTTTCTTTTTAAAAGCAAAGCCAATAATAGATTCCTCATCAGAATCCATTTTGTTAATGATATTTCCGAAACGACAACGCAATTGTGTGACATATGCGCCGCGTTAGCGCCGCGTTATTGCAGCGTTGAAATGACTCCAGAGGAAACGCCGCAACAACGCGACGCCTGCGCCGCGTTGTCGTGGCGTCTGCGCTGCGCCTACGCTGGACAAACTCTAGTGTGAAGGCGCTCTTAAACACTTTTGACAGATTGCTACTGAGATGCGAATGCGAACGTTGCCTGATAATGAGTAGAATTGGCACTCAGTAGCTATCCACATAATTCAGAGAAACAGTCATTCGCAGTATTGTACAAACATAGTTACATTAGTAAGCTTGTCACCAACACTAACTAGGTCACCCGCTGTACAGTTTAGGGCTCTTTAGTAAAATATAGTGCATCTGAATTGTCAATGAGACTGAAATACATTTGAGGTGTTACACAAAGTTGTTTGCTCTGAGTTCGAAGGCTGTTTGTACTAGATGGCAAGTTGTTTTATTTATAATATCTGGGTGTAACATGTAATGTGTTAGCTTCTCACTTCTGCTCGCGACTTCGTCCGCGTTACAGTCGTAAATTTTCCCTCGGGCATCTATTTTTCTTTTTTTATTGTACTAGTACAAAGGCGGACTTAATGCCTTATGGTAGGCGCCAGATAAATCTGCAATAACGGTAATCGACCCACATACATTTATTGTCTTTCTTATTATCTAAAACAGAAATAAAGACTTAAAGCTGTCCTAAATCGACTTCTATCGTGCTCCTTTATGTTCTCTAAGTATTGAGAAACAGTTAATAGTTTATTGTTCCTGAATCTACGAAGGGATGTTAGGGAAAGTTCAATGTACTTTATTGCAAGTTAATGTGGCGTCTACCATAGGCATTTTCTAACAGCCGACCTAAGATCGATGCAAAGACGGAGCATGGCAGGTGGTGGTATTACCATTATTAAAATTAAAGCCGTTTAATTAAAACCGTTCAGTCTTTGAGTCCGAAAATGTAGACATTAGTGACATTATAGAGTAGGATGCAGTTTGCGTACTTTATAACCTTGTTTTACAAACAACCCTTGCCGGAATTTAAAATCTAAATCACTGCAATGTTTTTCCTACGTTTCTCACCAGATGCTATGGTTCTAACGTTCCCTCAAACATCTTAACTAAAAATATATAGTTGGTGGTTGACAGCAAACGAGCTCACTTCATTATCTCAGTCATTAGACGCTCGTGACAACTCGGCGAGGGTCGTCGGTGGCCGCCGGACACTTGATGCAAATTTAACTACCGCCCGACGTTAAGGCTTAATTGAACGAGCTTGTCTTGGAACAAACATATTGCCGCTTAAGCATTATGATGTTACCAGCAAGATGCCTTAGAGACTGTCATCCTGTAATTTACTGTTGTATTTAAAAGTTAAAATTATTCAATTTTGCACCTACGTTGCAATATTCAAGACATTAGCATGCTTAAGAAAATTTTCACATTCCATCCACTGGGGAGTTGCCTTCCTCCCTTACATCTTTGCAGACTTAATAAAGGTTCTCTCCATTCAAGCTTTAATCGGGGCTACCGAAAAGTCTCCATTGAACAAAGCTCATTTTAATTTGGCTTTGACCCCTCAAAATTATTCATGATGGAAAAATTCTCGTCTGAAACTCAACCCAGAGATATTATAACGTCTTGCTTCAGCATCGTTAGTGTAAAATATTGCAGCTAGTTATATTAAAGCTAAGCGGATTTCTGAGGGATTATGAAAGTATTTAATTAATTAGTTCCTGCTCCTTTTAAGTCAAGGTCTACACTGGTGCGTCATATTGTTCAAGTGAGAAGTAGGTCACACGGAACCGATGTTAAAAATGTTCTCTGATGTATTTCTTAGATTATTGTTCTTTGAATATCAGAAGCCATTGTTGAATCGTAATATGAACAGACATACTCGGATTTTGTGCTATCATATTCGCGTCTGATTTCCATTTCACCTTGAGCCTTGAAAACATTATTGTGGCAGGGTAGCAAATGCCAAAACTCTAATACTTCTAATGCAAAAAATCGATACCTTTTAGAGATGTACTTACTTAGAATATTTGATCATGCGTGGTTTGCCAAACGTAACGCGAAGTAATGCGGTTTTCGTTTAGTAATAAACATCGTACTTTTCGCCGAAGTAGCTGTCGGCGGTGCTTAGTACTAATCATATTATTTATATTCACGGCGCATTATTCTGGGCGCCTGGTAGGCGTGTAATTCTTCTCGACGCGTGTTATCAAATTTCCATTACTTGTACTTACCTAATATTCTACCTACGTCGTCTTCTCTTAAAAACTTCACCGGACGTGCGGTTCTGTTTTCGTATTTATTACTGAGTGGGCTTTCGTTTGGTGTAATTTCGACTTTGTGACTGTGAAATAGGGTCGCTTTTAAGCGAACTGCTTGCTTTGAAAGTCTGAGGTGTCGTTTTGGGAGCTTACTCGGGTCGCGTTATTAGAGTCTTGTCCTTCTTTATTGGAATATACGAGGGGCTCGATGCCTCCTTCCCTCCCGCGACTCTTGCCCCGCTCACCTCCCCGCCATTGATGAGGATCTGTAGTCTGGCAAGGCCAATGCCTGACTGGCAGCTCGAGGGATGCGTTTCACCCTTGGATTAAGTAATTGCGTCATTTTGGGTTCCACCTTCATTATAAATGTCTGGATGCTTCAGCCTGCCGGCGCCATTATAATCAGTGACGTTGGCTGGCGATAATTTGGTTAACAAATTCGATTTGACTATGTTGATAACGAGTTTATAGCGGTCTATTTTGCGGTCCTAAGATATTCAGTATTTGTTTATTTATAGATATTTATTTATTTATTTATTTATTATTTATTTTATGTGAATATTTTTTATTAGTCACATTTTCTCTGAAGATACTATAAAGTTATTTGTGGGTACAATAAACTGTTTAATCTAAATCACTCGGTATCTCCAGGACATCAAATATTTTTTATTTTATTTTTATTTTGAGCTTGAGTGATATTTTTAAAATGGCAGACATCATGCATGACAATATATCGTATTCTCGTAGCGGTTCGTAGCGGGTTATATGAAAGCTCTCGTAGCGGCGTAGCAGCTTTGTAGCGCTGCTACGAGGCGCCTACGCCCGCGGTTCGCTTTGTTCCACACGCTCGCTGTTAATACGTTATGAGAAGAAATTATATTTCAGTTAGAGAGGAAAGTTGAAGGTAGAATATTTACTTAGCTAGAGTTATATTGACCTTAAACTTTATTAAGTAAAAATCTCAAATTCGTTAATTTATTCATTCAATGACATGTAACACACAGTGTAACTAAATCTACAAGCGTGAAATTTTCGTGGTTATAGACCGAAGGTGAGTACTGAGAAAGTTTTTTTGAAAATACTTTTTCCAACGGGTTTTTGGCCCACTCGCAGATGGGATTCGGATTTCGCTACGGTAAAATTGACGAACTCCCTAACAAACTTATATTTAGAACTTAATTATACTTAAAATTTTCCTCCTTATAGGCCGAAGGGGAGCACCCTTCGGCCAATAAGGAGGAAAATTTTATTAAAAGTCTTTTCCAAGAGCCATCGACCTTTTCAGCTTCGGATTATCCGCATGTAATAAGTTATCAACAAGCACCATACCTGTTAATTAGTTCTAACTTTGTACTTGCAATACTTATCCGTAATACTTTAATTGCACTTTGCTATGTAGTAACACAAGGCAAAGAGCGGTAAGTCCGGTCAGCAAACTCCGCCTTTTCCAGGCGCTAACATTTTCATTGCACAGTAGGTACTTATTTCAAACGCTCCTGCCTCCCTCGTATATTTTATTTACCGTTAATCCGGGTCACGTACGCAGCGTGTTGCAGCAACGTGCTCGCTAACAGCTGTTAAACGTTGCAGCAACACTGTTGCACTTTAACAACATCGCGATTTTCTCATTACATTTTATGGGAGTTTTCTTTGCTGTGGGAAATTCTTTTGAGGAGCGTCTTTTCATGCAGAGGTCGGGTAAATTGTGGCGGTACGTGTAAATGTGGACGCTTTCATACTTGCTTGCTTACCCATACGCTTCGCTTCCGGAGGGTATCCACCCGGAATGCGTGATGTGTAAAAATTGGCTTGTGATAGATTAAGGCTGGGTTTGTCATTAGGAATGTCATTAGGTATTTATTATTCAAAACTAACTATTTTATGCGAATGAAATATTAGAAGAGAATCGGAGGAGATGGTGCCCATCCCCGTGGACTAAAGACGTGAGTTGATGGACCTACTAATTGACCCCCGCAACTTCGTCTGCGTCACATTTTTCATTAACACTCCACCCCTATTGGTCGTAGCGTGATGTTATATAGCATGTAGCCTTCCACGATAAATGGGCTATCAAACACTTAAATATTTTTTCAATTCGAACCAGTAGTTCCTGAGATTAGCGCGTTCAACAAACTCTTGCAACTCTCAATTTGTATAGGTACATTTATCAGTGGCCTTAGTAACCGTAACGGACAATGTGTGTTTTTCTATCAATGTGACATAAGCGAAAGTTTACGTTAACGTGATCGAGTACGTTAAAATACTCACACTAAGCCTTCTGTAGCCTTAGTGCGATTTTTTAAACTTTCTCGATCGCGATAATACTTTTCTAACGGCCGCTTTCTATAATATATCTCAATCCCAATCAACGGCCGAGTTTGTGTCCTTCACCACACAATCCTCACCTTTGATTGGTTACAGACAAGGATCGGGATCAAGATTGGGATTGAGATATATTATAGAAAGCGGCCGTAAAGAATGGTTAGGTAACATGTAGAAATGATTATTAACAAATATGTTTATCTTGTTACAGATGACACCAGCCTAATAAGGCGAGTTCTTCACTAAAGGTAAGTTCAATCAGCAAAAAGACCTTAAAAGAGGTTTAAAACCACTCATGACATGATGTGATGGGACTAATTTCAAAAGAGCTGTAAATCCTCTTAGGATACCACCGCCGGCTATTATTCCTTTTAACTTGATTAATGTTTCATTATTTTGAGTGAAACCTAAGGCTTGTATGGTAATTTTTATGGAAGTTTTTATTAGCTCGTCCGTTTAATAGGTACTTCTTTTATGAGATATCGTTGATTTTCTGATTTGATTGGGCTTCTTTAGCCGAAATACCAGTACTTTGAATATTTCTGGAGGCAATGTAGATAGATAGAATACGATTTATTTGTATTCTAAAACTTTAACTTAGTTTATTTATAAAACCATGAATGAATCAGGGATAAACGCGGTCGTATCTCTGATAGCGATGTCAGCCAGACAATTTTTGAATGGTCAGAAAGTAGTCATGGCTTACTTTGAAATATGTACATGAATTTGTGGCGTTATAGATACCTTTATAAATGATATCGTTATTTGTTTGAATGTAGGTCATTCATTACAGTACATGGTGATATAATTTTGTTTCACATCACACTATATTCAACGTTTCGGCTCTGCAAAATAATCCTCAAATATCCATCACTTACAAAAAATACTTATTTATTTATCTATTTCATATTAATATAAATTATAAGAAAACTTTAACTTATTATTTTTGTGTACTTATACCTACCATTTTTTTAGTACCTTGAACTTTTCTCAAATTAATATTATACCATTTTCAGTCGTTGATGGCTAAAACCATAGAAATATAAAATATATCTATGACTAAAACCAATCTTAATGCAAAACGACTTATTCTATTTTGTCTCCACCGTCATGCAATCAAGATTTTTGCTCATCTACCATCAGGTCAGTCAAGTGAAGCCGGACATCTTGCTAGAAGCGGGGTTCTAGCAAGATGTCCGGCTTCACTTGACTGACCTTTGGTACTTGCAATATGACGTCATGAATTTATACCACAAGAGACAAGCACAATATTAGCACATTACTTAGTTCTTAGACAGTGACAGTTCGCAACTTGTCACTATATTATGGTAATTCATGTCTGCCACGTAATTGCGCGTCTGTCTAGTTTGTAACCCAGATTATGTTAACAGTAGGTAATGGATTAGTTTATATTACTGTCAGATGGTGACGTTATATGTTCATGAATGACGTTATTTATGTTGGTATGATTATGTCACTTAGTGCGTCAACTAACCTGTTTACATTGAGGGGTATTGAGACAAAGTTGTTTGTCATCCTGGGAGTCCTTCAGAGTCATTTATCAAGGAAAGAAAGAAACAAATTTATTTAGGACTCGCAGAGAACAAGTAACAATTTAAAATTAAGTGATTAAAAGGTTGTCTGTTAATATTTTGTACTTAGTATTAGGTACCTACACTTTTGCTTTTTTCGGTGCTCTCTGGTTCGGTGCGTTTAGACGTATATACGCATTGTTTCGTTTGATTTACAACTTCATTTAAATATCAATAGGTATGGTTGTTAATATCTGTGAAGCGGTTTAAACCAATCTTGATGGTGCTAATGATTCTCTATTGCTTATTGTAACATCTAGAGTAAACGCTTACAAAAAAAGAAAACGTTTATTCCCCAGGCAATACAGTAAGCTATGCTAATACATAGGTATGACACTAGTTGGGACGTCATAAGTACCTGACGCGAGGATACATAGTATAACAGTAAAGTTGAAAATGAGTACCAAACAAGACATCTGTATCTTGAAGCTCTGTACCTCTACATAAATACCTACAGGTTGAATTTTTAAAGTGTGCGTGGATGGCCAAATCCGAAACTATGAGGAACATTGAAAACATTGAAAGGAGATTTTGATGAAAACTAAAACTGCATCATTGGATTTTTGAAAAATCGGTATTCCTAGCCAGGAATCGCACCGGTTGATTTTGAAAAAAAAAGCCCCTCTATTATTACACCATCCGAAAGTGTCGCTATTAAGGATCAAAGGAGATTGACCAATCTGGACCAAATGCTGCCCAGGCATGGGAATACTTTTATTTTTTTCCTAACATGAAGAGATACTTAAAAAAAATAAAATAAAAAAAAAACATCCACGGGTTTGGTACCTAAAAACTTATGGCTTTTTGGTGCTTTAACTTTTGATATACAGCGTGTAAGGGACATCGACGTACAAACGGCCATACCATGAGTTCAGGACATGATTCTGGACCCCCCCGCGTTGGAATTTTTCGTCGGCTTTTTCCTCATTTTTCAATTTTTTTCAGCTGTTTTTTACTTTAGACTGTTCATAATTGTTATTCTTACCTAACTCAATGTGTTTTAATTAAAAAAATAATTAATTCACTACTCTCACTAAAAAGATACCTAATATGTAAATAAAACAAGTTAGGCATCTGCTCGAATCTCGAATCCTATCTGTTTAGGGGTGAGTTAGCTAGTTCATTAGTTTATCCCCCTGTTTACCTACATCATTACTGGATCTCAATGTACATACTTACTTAAAACCTTTTCTTTATCAATCCTTATCGGAATCGTGATATAAAGAGACTAAGCTTATGGCTCCTCCATTTCTCTTAACTTCTGCATACCTAAACAAGTTCCTACCATCAGTAGATTAGGTATTTATGAGTGGCCAAAATGAGTTTTTGTGATATTATTGCCGTCGGCGATATTCGTAGGTACCTACATTAAAGTGCAACGCGGCGCGGCAGCGACTAAGGCCTGTGTATGTGTGTTTGCAAGTACTACGTTAACCACGTACAGCGCTCTCGCGCGTTTTGATCGTGTTGTTCTAAATATATTGCGGGCTCGAAAATGTCAAAATCTGTAACCGATCATTAGCGAGATTAATGACTTTTACAATTTGGTTAGTGGCATTAGGTGTAGCCTTTTCGCGAAGTTTAGTTACGATGTCCGTGACACCCTGTATATTTTTTTAACGTTTGCGTTAAATAATATTACAAAAGCTCCCGACTCCGAACCCGACCTCAAAACAAACATCAACATACAGTGTTCAAAACATAATTCAAGCTCTACCACGTGAAGTAAGTACCTACTTTTTATTTAAGTAGTTATATTATTACGCAAAATAAGCCATTATCTCAACAGTTAAGACAATTATTTACATTATTACTTCAATCATAACATAACAAATGCGTTCCTAGATATATACTTAGAAGTTACCTACTATAAAACGGATTCATGTTATGCCGTGGGTTATTTGTTTAACATTTTTTCATGGTTTCAGATAACATTCAATAATGAGGAATACCTCTGCCACAACTGTTGGACAAGAGCTCATCATGGGACGATGTCTGCAATGCCTGCTGTGCAAGATGCACCTGCTGTGGGAAATCCACCTGCTGCGGGTAATCCGCCTGCCGTGGAAAATCTACTAAACATGGAAGATCAGCCCGTGGAAGACGACATTCTAGGACAAAACGTAACATTTCACCTTCCCGGAAATTACTGCCGAGCCCCAAATACGTCAAATGCTTGCATGGTGTACAATTGCACCAGCAATGTGCAACTAATTCGAGTGCACATAAAGAGTCGATATACATCGTCAAAAGTGTATCATTTCTATATTTTACTTGACGAGAACAATCATGCGCTCGATTCCGTTCAACATTATTGCTGCTCATGTTTTACTGGGCGAATAACGATCGGTAGTTGCGCCCACGTTGTTTGCCTAATTTGGTTTTTGGGGTGGGCTAGAATCAGAATTATTTATTTGCCAGCAATGTAGGTACAAGTTTGAGATGGTACAGTATTGGTAGTGAGGCGCCCTGCTTTATTTTTAGATTCAGTAATTATAGACGACAATGAGGATGACGGTTGATTAGGTATTTTAATGTTAACATGAGGCCTAACATAGAGGATCACATTTAGTATGTTGAAAACCTATGTCATCATATCAGCCGAAAGACATCCACTGCTGGACATAGGCCTCCCCCAAGTGTCGCCACAACAACCGGTCCTATGCGTCTCGCATCCATCGGTTACCCGCGACCCTCACCAGGTCATCGGTCCACCTTGTGGTAGGCCTTCCAACGCTGCGTCTTCCGGTACGCGGTCGCCACTCCAAAACTTTTCGGCCCCATCGACCATCTGTTCTGCGAGCAATGTGCCCTGCCCACTGCCACTTCGATTTGGCGATCCTTAGGGCTATGTCGGTAACCTTGGTTCTCTTGCGGATATCATAATTCCTGATTCGATCACGCAAGGAAACTCCGAGCATTGCCCTCTCCATTGCCCTTTGGGTGACTTTAAGCCTTCTGATGAGGCCCATTATGAGCGACCACGTTTTGAGTCCATAGGTCATCACTGGCAACACGCACTGGTCATAGACTTTCGTCTTGAGACACTGTGGTATGTGAGACGAGAAGATACCGCGCAACTTCCCGAACGCCGCCCAGCCGAGTCGGATTCGATGGTTGACCTCTTTCTCGAAGTTAGCCCTACCTAACTGGATCGTTTGTCCCAGGTAAACGTACTCATCAACCATTTCGAGTGCAGAGCCTCCAATCTTGATAGGAGTGGGTGCTACATGGGTATTTACTATGACCTTGGTTTTGTCCATGTTCATTTTAAGACCCACTCTTTCGGAAGCTCTACTGAGGTCATCGAGCATTGTACTGAGGTCCACCGTGGTCTCAGCCATGACGACTATATCATCGAAGACATCCTCCATTGCGGCCGTGAACAGTTTCGGAGAAATTACGTCTCCCTGCCTCACACCCCGCTGCTGGAGGATAGGTTTCGAAGTCTGATCCTGAAGTCGGACTGACATGGTGGCGTTTTCGTACAAACACTTAGGCACTTCGATAACGACCATTCGATCTGGCACCGTTGGAGAGACTGCAGCACAGCCCAAGTCTCGATCGAATCGAAGGTTTTCTCGTAGTCCACAAACGCTAAGCAGAGGGGCAGATTATACTCTTCGGTCTTCTGTATAACCTGCCGCAGCGTGTGTATGTGGTCTAGGGTGCTGAAGCCTTTTCGGAAACCGGCTTGTTCGGGAGGCTGGAAGTCGTCAAACCTGCGTGCGAGACGATTTGTGATGACTCTGAAAAACAGCTTGTAGACATGGCTCAGAAGTGAGATGGGCCTGTAATTCTTAAGCAGGGTATTGTCGCTCTTTTTTAAAAAGAGTACCACTACACCTCTGCTCCACGTTTGTGACGTTTTCCCCTCGAGTGTGACGGAATCGAACAGTTTCTGAAGGGCCTTAAGGACTGGTTTTCCACCCGCCTTCAGGAGTTCAGCGGTAATTCCGTCCTCACCCGACGCCTTGTAAAGCAGCTTAAAAACACTGCTTCAGAGCCATCCTAATCTCATACAGGCTGACGTCCGGGATGTCTTCGGTATAATGCCGGGTCAATCTAGCTCTTGGGTCGTTCGCTAGATTTGCTGCGGGTTTGGTCATTGACGTGTATAACTGTCCATAAAATGTCTCGATCTCCCTCAGAAGCTCCGATTTGGCGGATATGGTTCTTCTAAAACCTATGTAACGAATAAATAATTGATTGATTGAATGTAATTATACCTACTTAACTAAGTGTTGTTATAATAATATAATCCATTGTTTATAATATAGTCTTTTATTTAAAAAAAAAAGCTGTTGGTTATGTTTCTTCGTTAATGTAAAATCTCAACACTCCTCGGATAGATTTTAAAGAGCTTTGGGTTACAGATTAGTATTAGTCTAAGGTACAGTATGCGCTATGATTCAATGTTGGGCAGCACTTGGTCCAACGTCCATATAAAAATGGTCAATCTCCTTTAAGGTAGTAATAACACCTGGCAAACCAAAGGAAGAGCTCATACAAAGCATACCGATTTTTCAAAAATCTAATGAAGCATTTTTAGTTTCCATCAAAATCCTTTCAGTGTTTTTCACTAATCCTCATAGTTTCGGATTTGGCCATCCATGCAGATTTTAAAACTTCACCCTGTATACTCACTGAAACTATAACCTAGAGATCGATTATTCTAGAATTCCACAACCCTTATACAAACCTTCTAGGACCTACAACACTGTGTACAAAGTACTTAGAAGCGAGACAAGTACTTAAGTAACAACTTAATCAAATCCCGTCTCGGCAAGGGGTGTCATTGTTGAGTATCTACGCCGCTATTGTGGGAGTACGTCGTTACGCTGATCACTGAGCCATTATTTGATTACCGCGATTGTTTCAATCACAATGAGAGACAACCCTGTTAATTTTGTTATGTGTGTATGAATGGGAATTGTCTGGTGATATACCTTGCGCATGATTGGCTATGTACATATGTATATGGATGGGTCTATATTGAATGTTTGTTAAGTACCCACACAACGTTTTGCTGTAAAAAGGTGCTGGCGGGAGGTGTACTACAGCCGGTCATTTTTAGGGTTTCGTGCTCAAAGGGTAAAAACGGGACCCTATTACTAAGACTCCGCTGTCCGTCTGTCCGTCAGTCTGTCTATCACCAGGCTGTATCTCATGAACCATCATAGCTAGACAGTTGAAATTTTCACAGATGATGTATTTCTGTTGCCGTTATAACAACAAATACTAAAAATAGAATAAAATAAATATATAAGTGGGGCTCCCATACAACAAACGTGATTTTTTTGCCGTTTTTTTTTTTATAGATAATGGTACAGAACCCTTCGTGCGCGAGTCCGACTCGCACTTGGCCGGTTTTTTTTAAATATACTTGTTAAAACTTGTGAAGTGGGCTGTCGTTCCAATTGAAGCTAGGATTGACAGCTTAGATCATCTAAGTTACATATTCATTGTTACATAATAGCACTACAGGTACACCTCTGCTTAACACTTTCATTGGCATCTCCATTTTTAGTCCTTGCAGATACCTCTACATTATCTCGCTCGACAAACATCTCTCGTAGGTCTTAGGCACCCTACATTGAAAGGAGGCGGGCTTAATTATGAAAGTGCCTGAAAAGAGTTAATGAAGAAAACAACATATTCTATCAGAACATAATTTATTTTTTGTTTTAGCAACTTTACATTTGGCCCAAAAATGTATAGACTGGGAATGGTCTCCTTTAAGAACAACACTTAAGTGTCAGCGACACTGAAAGTGTTGAGCAATGCAAGCTGATGTTTTATGAAATAGAATTTAATTTAGCCTTAAATGTTAAAAAAATATTACTCTTTGATGTTTCGGGTTTCATTTGGGATATAAGTAATTCGAATATTTTCTTGAAGTCTAGTCCAAATATCAAATATGTATTAAAATGTAAAGAAAATATTATTTTATTCTAGTAGCTTAATCTGAGCTTATGTTATAACTTTAAGAATCAGATCAGCTTTTACGATTCAACATGTCGATAATTTCCATTCTTAAAAGCTTATCCGAAGACAGACTTTCATTTAAAAATCATAATATGTTATCGCATTTCTTCATCGTAATTTTCATCAGAGTCTCCTTATTGATCGCGTTATTACGGTCTTCTGATTCAAAGGACTAGAGCTTATGAGCAAAAATTAAACTGAAATGAGACTTGTTAACGTTAATTCATTTTCTCTTACTGACATATATGCTGATGATCTATTATCATAATTATATTATCAGACGACGCGGCGACGGACACTGCTGGAAATATAGGCTTCTCCAAAACATAGCCAAATCGACCGGCCCTATACTTTATTGTCTCCCCCACATTTTAACTCGTACAAAACATTTATAACTGTCCCCCGTTTCTATATCTTAACTTTTATGTTCAAAATACTGTATTCCTATTAGTTCTCGTCGCCAATCGACTCGGCATCTGCAAGGGACCTCGTTACAACTGGGTCAAGGAATTCCTGATACCCGACGTAGTCCTGCGGTTCTGAGCTCAGTACGTGGAGATATTGTGTTTGTTACCTAGAATAAGTAAGCTGTGTGTTATTTATCTTATATGGTAATATGGGATAGGATGACTGTTTTAGAAGTTATCTTCAGTACCTATCTATTTGAGTTCGAATGTGGGTGAGGGACTCGTGTTCTTGTTGTGTTTCTTTAAAGCACTTAGATTTAGCTGGGTTTTAGTATTTTATAGCGTTTTTTGATGTTCTGTCGTGAAACAGTTTTATCGTTACTGCTTGATAGTGATGTAGTTCCAATATCTGAAAATCTAGTTGAAATTAACGTCTCTTTTTAAAGGTCTCGCAGACAGGCGCAACTGTAATGTGACAACGATACCACAACGCGACATCAAGAAAGAAATTGTTAAAATGGTTAGAATCATTTAGAAAAAAAAATGGTCAAACAAAATTTCAAAGTACTAATAACATTTGACAGTCTACAAATTGCTAACATTGAACATTTATCAACTAAAGAATATTCTTGTAGACTTGACCCAAATCCTGTAAAGATAAATGAAAGCTGTGACACATTAATTAGCGGTTACTGAGGGCCTATCAGTTGGGAGTAATTAGTTTTGTATTACGTTGTATAAGACGCTGCTTGAACACCTGCGTTCTCTGAAATATGCACGTTTTTGCCCTGGATTGCGGTTTTGTTTAAGATAAATAAATAAAAAAAACAACAACGGGTTGCACTCCGGGAGTGCCGGCAGAAGTGAAAACTTGAACATTAACGTTGTGCATTTTCGAATATTTTGAAATGGTTAGAGAATAATTTCGCACGAATTGCTTTATTTATCCGTATAAAAATACTATCATTTATGTGATTAAATACAATATTCATTTGTTGCGCTATCGTACAGAAACATGACAATTTAAATTACATATTACATTATCCGTCTTACGAATTTTGGATCAGGTCACGTGTCCTGACGCGAGTTTAACATTTTTTACCCATCCCATGGTGCACACCGCCGCTAAAGAAGTTTACACTTCAAAAAGTGATCCTATATGGGTTCCGTTTTACTCTTTTGAGGTACGGAACACTAAAAACTGAATTAATTAATGGTTTTTGGAGTGTTATTTTACAAAGATTTGGTGGTTCGTCTATCCACACGTTTTTTACTGCATGATCAGTGAAAATATTCATGGTAAGCATATGCTTCATCGTTGACCATTAAGTTATTTGGCTTTCTGATATCAATCACCTTTTTTATCGATGGGAAATTATCAAATGACTTCTTTCGCTCTGGGCGGAGTGGAAGGGAGTGTCAGACTATTACTGACTAAAACCCATCCGTGTTCCTCCAAATGCCCTTTGCGTTCCAGGGCCGCGGTGACTGTTTCGAATAAATTCCGCAACTCTGGCAGATATCAATTACCTTAAAAAATAGATACCTACTTACAGGTAAGTAAAATTTTCTGATATGTACTCAAATGAAAATTCCTTTATCTCATATCACATAACTTCGTTCAGGCACCAGCAGCTTCAGTTGTAAACCCATTCACAATATTTCAACAACTTAACTACATTTATCTTCTTCGTTCAACTATCCAATATTATTGACATCAAAAACTAAACCAATCGAGTTCCGCCTTATTAATAGTATTTACCGGTCGCGTCCGGCCCGTATGGCTGCTTTACGACCGGACCGGCAGCCTCTGGGGATGTAACTTACCAGAGCGGTATGTACTTGGCCGGTAGAGTTACGGCGCGCCTTTCCGAACGTTTCTATATAAAATTCGATTCGTGACGATTGGTTTGGATGTTTAAGGGGAATTTACATAGTTGAAGTTAGTTATATCTAAGCTTTCCTTCCAGTATTTTCTAAAGTCTTAACTGTTTGATTTAATATCTACCAAAACAACTAGTTGATGATTATAATTATGTATTTATGTATATTTGTTTGTATGTTTATTGTTGTGATTTATATTTATTTATATATTGTAATATGTTTTAGTTAAGTTAGAATAGTGTCTATTTTAAGTTTCCTTCTCCTCTATACACACTGTGTCTACGTTTCTCATCCCACTTTTCTGTCGCAGGTCTGCTGGAAGAAATTTCTTTAGAAATAAGCAGTACCTTTGTGCTCTTTTTTCTGTATACAAATTTCTATTTTTAAGGTTATTGTGTGTACATAAATAAATAAATAAATAAATAAATAAATAGTTGACCGAAAGCTCAAAGAGCTCTTTCATAGAAAATATGATAAAGCCATGAAAGGATTCATAATTCAAGGCTTTATTAGATTCCTCGAAAGTTTCGGTTGCAGTACCATAATGTTGTCGTCGTACCTTTTTGGGGTTCCGTAGTCAATAAGGAACCCTTATAGATAAGCTATGTCCGTCGGTCTGTTCGCGGTTTAGCTCAGAGACGCTTAGTAGAAAGTTAAAATTTGGTATGGGTATACATATTAAACACGCCGACAAAGTGTGGTATAATATAACCTTGAAAAAATGTAAAGTGGCGATTATTTTTTTTATCGTCTATCCCATGGTGTGGGGTATCGTTGGATAGGTCGTTTAAAAATATTGAGGGTGAGCCAAAACCATTTTTCCATCCAAGGATCCATAAGTGCTAATTTTTGTTAAGAGTTAAGGCCCCTCTGCCAGCTAAACAATTGTTTTGGGAGACATGAAAAAAATCATGATAGTAAAGTCCGGTCGCGGAGCAGGAAGAAATTCGTACAATGACCTCTTATTACCTGTCTCCTTCACTCCCACGTAAATATAATGCGTCTCGCTCGCACGGACGGCCGTCATTGCATCTGTGCGAGCGTGACGCATTATATTTACGTGAGAGAATATAAAAGGAAAACTATGACAGTTAATTAGCCTTTACAAGTTAGCAAGTATATAATCGAGCAACCTATAAAATGTACTTGGAGAAGGAAAATATCGGTCGGCAATTTATTGTATCAAAATAACGGGAATGTACAGTTTATAGTTGGTGACCTAAATTATAGCTATTAAGCTGACCTTATTTACGACCTAGGAGACGAATTGGATACTATAAACACTGTTAGCAGGGTACCTAACTTAATTTATTATTTTGGGTACGATACATTCGTCGATGTAAGAAATTGAAAGGATATAGATGGCTTATTATCACTTTTTTTCAAATGCGTTACATATTTTAATCTTAAAATAACATCTACCAAACTGCAAAGCAATTTGTCGGCAGTAGGATTTCGTGGATTTCGCACGTGATCATACTAACAATATAAATGTTAAAGCAAAACCTAACTTTAATCTAACTTTATTTTTTACAATACTAGCTTTTGCTAGCGGCTCCGCCCGCATGGATGTCGGTTATCGCATAAAAAGTAGCCTATGTCCTTCTCCATATCCCAGGCTATATTTCTGCCAAATTTCATGACGATTCGTTCAGCCGTTTTAGCGTGAAAGACAGGCAGACAGACAGTTACTTTTGCTTTTATAATATTTAAGTAGGGATAGGGTTTCAGGCCTGGGTCGAAGGTGCGTTGTGTACCACGCGCGCCACACACAGATGTCAGCGCCAGAGCCTGCCAGGGTTGCAGATTTTGTTCGAAAGAGTTACCGCGACCCTGGGAAGCAAAAGGCACTAAGAGGAACACGGATGAGTTTTAGTCAGTAAGAGTCTGACTCTCCCTTCTGCTCCGCCCAGAGCGGGAGGAGTCATTTGATGATTTCAACTATTGAACTGTTATGTTTTGTCTATGGCGTGACCAGAGACTCGTGTTAGTTTAATGTCCGGTCCTGACATAGAATGGCAGTGAGATTTAGTTTTTAGATAGTTTTGAATTTTTTTCTTGTTTGGGCGTCACTTCGGGTGGAATAAACGAATTTTCTTTCTTTTCTTCTTTCTTTATTTCCCATCCATAAAAAAAGAAGTACAGGACAGTTACAGAATTATTAGTGGCTGATCATTGAGCGGCCCGGGCGCGAACAGCCGAACAAAATTGTTTTGACCTGTTTGTAACTGGGCGACCCGATAAAGGCCCGGCTCGGCCCGACGTCGTCCCCTATCTTGGTCACGATACTGTTCGAGTTTTGTTTAATTGTTTAAGTTTTTTTACAGGACTTTTCTGATTGATGAACTTTTAGATGGTTCATACAATTCTAATCTTTGGCCAGAGCTGTCTATTTAGATTTTTGGCTCGTATTACGAATTTCTAATGTGAGATTTCGGTATACTCTTTTTCACTAGCACTAAGATATTCTTAAATGAATACCTAAATACAAGCACAGTGTTGAGTTTTTTTAACGCTCTGTCCAGCAGTGCTGCGATATTCAAACAGTGCAATATTATTTAGAGCGGATTTCACCAATGAAACTGAACGCGATCAGTACATCTAAACTGCGTTCAAGAGCTGTCAGCGTCAATATTCCATAGAAAAATAGTGACACTGACAGCTCATAAACGTGGTTTATACGCTGATCGCGATCAGTTTGGCTTGGTGAAAATGGGCCTTAGACAATCATTGAAGTATCCCTGAATGTTAATCAAAACGGGCAATAGAATAAAGTCCTAAAGTGTGATAATAAACAAACACATAAGTTCAGCAGAGATGTCGCACAGGTAAACCAGATTATGAACCTTAAACGCACTACGGATATTACAAATTTGAGACTTTAAAACTGAATTTCCTCTGCAGACAATTCGATTGAAAGTGGCTGGAAGCTAAATAAACGTTGTTGGTTCGAAATAGAATATGTTGCCGTAGTATTAGGTATCTTTGCACCCTTTCAAACTTATTAGCAATCGTTTTTGGTAAAATATTTTATTCGAATTAATACTTCAACCCAGAATAATTTAACGGAGTCGAATCACATCTTTCCTGGTTAGTACCTAGACCTTAAAAGCTTTCTACTAGAATAAAAGTTAATATTAGTAAATTACAAAGCTTTCCGTCCAATCGCTTTCGAACTTTGTTGCCAGATAGACAGCGATTTCAAACTTACAACACCTTCTTTTTAGGGTTCCGTACCCAAAGGGTAAAACGGGACCCTAATACTTCGCTGTCCGTCCGTCCGTCTGTCACCAGGCTATCTCATGAACCGTGATAGCAAGACAGTTGAAATTTTCACAGATGATGTATAATATTTCTGTTGCCGCTATAACAACTAATACTAAAAACAGAATAAAATAAATATTTAAGTGGGGCTCCCATACAACAAACGTGATTTTTTTTATAGATAATGGTACGGAACACTCCGTGCGCGAGTCCGACTCGTACTTGGCCGGTTTTTTATTATCCAAAGCTTTAAAAAGGGTAACTATAAACAACGCAATTTGCTTTTAAATAAAGTACGTCGCTATGGCAACTTTATTCTACTGATCACGTTACAAAGGATCATGCTCTTTGAAATACGTATATGTGTTGCAGTCAAAACTCTTAACCAGTCAAAAGTACTATTGACTAGCAAAATCAGTCAAAAGTACTTTTGACTGATTTTGCTAGTAGCGTTAACAACGTCATTATGGTTAACACCCCGACTTATTTTTTTTTTTAAACCACCCTGATATAGTAGTCCCGCGAAGCGGGGCTCCGTCGACCTATCTTAGCACAGGTGTTAATCAGTCTCGACAGCCGGTGGGATTTCGGACCCCACTTCCGACGGCTGGCGCCCAAGTTGTTGGGCGCGGCTGGGGCGCTGTCAACGCTGCTTCCCAATCTGGGGGACCCGAGCACCGTCTGCAGGCGGTTGTACGTGGGGATCGTGCGATCGATGGCCCTGTATGGGGCCCCGATCTGGGCGGCTGACCTGACGGCCGGCACCATCTCTGTTCTGCGGAAGCCGCAGAGGGTGATGGCCGTCAGAGTCATCAGGGGTTATCGCACGATCTCCTACGAGGCGGCTTGCGCACTGGCCGGATCTCCGCCCTGGGACCTGGAGGCAAAAGTCCTCGCGTCA
Source organism: Melanchra persicariae (assembly GCA_947386135.1). Taxonomy (NCBI): domain Eukaryota; kingdom Metazoa; phylum Arthropoda; class Insecta; order Lepidoptera; family Noctuidae; genus Melanchra; species Melanchra persicariae. The sequence continues at coordinate 14,210,702 of OX376664.1, forward strand.
ATGCATCGGTGGCGCGAGGACGCGCGGGCGCGCGGGGAGCGACTGACGCAGCGACATTTTGAGCTGCGTCGGTCGCAGCTGCGCGAGGTCCTGGTGGCGGAATGGTGGAACAGGCTTTCACGCCCTACCGCCGGCCTCGTCACTATCGAGGCCATCCGGCCAGTGCTCGACATGTGGCTCGGGAGAAGGCACGGCTCCCTGTCGTTTCGTGTGACACAGGTCCTCACGGGGCATGGTTGCTTCGGGAGGTTCCTGTGTCGCATAGGCAGAGAGCCGGACGCTCGGTGTCACCACTGCGTCGACTGTCGGGAGGACACGGCGCGGCATACGCTGGCAGAGTGTGCCGCCTGGGAGGAGCCGCGCCGTGCCCTCGTCTCTGTGGTAGGCAGTGACCTCTCGCTGCCGGCTGTAGTCCATTCTATGGTCGGCGGTGAGGAGTCCTGGGACGCGGTGGTCTCCTTCTGCGAAACTGTCATCTTGCAGAAGGAGGCTGCGGAAAGGGAGAGGGAGATGTCGAGTGCTCACCCAGCCCGCAGCAGGCGCACCGGGCGTCGGAGGAGGGCATACGCTGCCCTCCTTCTGCCCCCCTAACTGGGTCCAGGGGCGGCGGACTTGGGGATGTCCGTTGCCCCCCATTCATCCGGACCCGAGGTGGCGGCGCGTGGTGTTCCCGTGCGCCCCTCTGACGTCGCGGGGGGAGTTAAACACCTCACTCCCCCCGCTTACGAGATGTGGCCCGCAGAGGCGGGCCGGCACCAGCCGGGGATTACGGAAGTCGCATACGTTCCCGCGATCCCCGGCGTAGGTGGAAGATGGAACACCGGGGTGGTTTTAGTCAGTAAGAGTCTGACAGACCCCTCCGCCCGCCCCAGGGCGGAGGACATCCATGAGGATTTCCCCCCGTAAAAAAAAAAAAAAAAAGGTGTTAATCAGTCAAAAGTACTTTTGACTGGTTAAGAGTTTTGACTGCAACAAATCTATATACTTAATATAATAAAGCTGAAGGTTTGAGCGCGCTAATCTCTGGTCGAATTTGGAAAATTCTTTTTGTCTATGATAGCCACATTCATGAGGAAGTCTGTAGGCTATACGGGAACGGGAAATTCCTACGCGAAGGGAAAAAATTAGATATGCGCGTACCAAGTCGCGGTTATAAGATAGTAGGTACATAGATAAAACAGTAAACTAGACTAAGAAGGTCACACGTATGCATACTCATCATGTAAGCTGTAAGCTGTAAGCTCCAGATACTTTATTTAGAACGCCACGCCAACGCCCGCTTTCAACTTCATTTTAGTTTCACGGAATTCATATTGCATTTCGCTGCAAGTTTAGTATGTATGGAAACTACCAGGAATTCTATTAATAGGAAAACTTTTCAAGCGTAGTCTATTAAACATGTTTCGTGTCGTATTTACGGTGTGTCTACGGTTTTGAGGACTGTTATCCTTGTTGGGCTTTATTCATGTAGAATGTTTTTAATTTGAATTATGTTATCTTCTTCTGCTATACAACGTGTAACAGAATAAACGCAATGCCTCTAAAGGGGTCATTGTACTCATCGTTATGAACAGCTTTCACTATGGGACCAACCCCGAAATCGCGAAAAAAAAATCTGTTGTTCAGTACATTTTGTCGAGTTATGCTCACAAGAATGTATGAATCAGTCTATTTTTTTACTATAGAATCTTACTAATACAAATTCTTTACCAGTTATATGACCAAAAAGTTTATGTCGAGCCCAGTAGTATCTTTCGGAAATTAATTGAAATAATGACCATATGGCTAAGACATTTCGGTTCCTTAAAAGAATTTCAGAAATCTAACTGATTTCATCATAAACGAGATCACTGATATTATCAGTGATTTATCTTTATCTTCTGCAATCATGGAAGTTTGTTCCGGCTGTTCCTTGTGTTTCCCTATAAACGATTCACAGTATGTGGTATATTACATCTTCAGTAAGTAGGTACATTTCGGGACCGTCATGGCGTTATATCTTCCCGTTATCTTTTATCTCATAAAGCTTCAAACCACAAAGCTTTTTCTGTAATTTGTCTTCGCAAAACAAAAGCAAAGTTACTTGGAATCCTATGTGAAATTGTATTTGAATTTCAAAGAGAAAATGTCCTTGCATGAGTCATAGGGGTGATCCAGAATCTTGATTCAACTTTAGAATATTTGTGCTAGCCCGTGGTTTCGTCTATAATGTCAAATTGCGTCACTTTCGGACTTATTGTTACGTCATGGATGACGTTATATATGTCGTAACCAACTGGCTGAATCAGCCATTAAAAGTCTAGCCTTTTCATAGAACTGCGCCGTTTAATCAGCGGCGTAAGTGACATGGGTAAGTCATTAAACGATATTGATCAAAAGATGTCACTTAGGTCGCTAAAAAATCGACGCATTTAAATGAAAAGGCTAGGCAACCAATTAAACGGCTGATTAAGCTAAATGGCTGCAACATATACATGGATGACGGTAAAGTTTTAATGTAGCACTCTAAAATGCCTGAATCAGACCTTCTACAAAGTGAAGGTGACTTTCGAGGGAAGGCGTCTAATCCCAAGTATTGTAAATAAACAGTGGTAGTCCCCAGACGCTCTGGTTCATCTTTTTAATCGGATGGTGCGTCACAGACGCGACGACCGGGCGCCATATTTCTCGGAGTAAGTTCTATGAGTGGGCTGCATGTGATCCACTTATTATTATAATTAGCCGTGGCTCCTTTATGACTTATTGTAGTTATTTTAGTTTTAATGACACGTTACGTCATAACATAAATAAAGGTTGAAAATGGTGTCTTATTGCGAGTCGCTGGCTTGGTGTAATTTACAGTACAGTAACGACCTTAAAGAATTTTTCTTCTAGAAACTTTATAGAAAATTTTATGCTTGAGCTCATTTATTTTGATTAATCTACCAATTAAAGCGCGGAGGATATTTCGCCCGTAAACCTGACCAGCATTGCGTTTACTGTAACCTTTAGGGATGCTCGTTTAGGGTACCCTAATTACTACAAATTGTTGATCATTTTGCTGATTTTCCAAACACGAACGATAATTACTCTTAACGCTGTTTGTTTAATTCTGCTTTGGTCGTTTGAGTTGACCAGTTTACCATTACATGTCCAAATTACAAAAGCATTTGTGTGGTAAATTAAAGTCATGTTTACATGTGTATATGTCACCGGAAAATGGCAAGAAAATGAAAATGGCCGTCCGTAAGATTGTAAACTTTCGCGTGAAATTTTTAACTATTTTTTGTAAATCATCATCATCATATCAGCCAAAAGACGTCCACTGTTGGACATAAGCCTCCCCCAAATGGGAGGGGGCGTTTGCCATAATCGCCACGCTTGGCAGGCGGGTTGGCGATCGCAGTGTAGCTATAGCAATGTACCTACAGAGAATGCTGCTGCCCATTCTCTAGTGAGTCCCTTAGTCGCTTCTTACGACACCCACTGGAAGTGATGGGATGGTACTACGTCTAACACCATACGGAACACACTTTTTTGTAAATAAGACACGGATATTTTGGAAACCATTGAATTTAGATGGTAAACAAAACGATTTTTTAATAATAAATCGATAAATTATAATCTAATCAAGATGTATTACAATCTAACAGAGTCTGCAATTTTCTGGTGAAATATATGAGTGTAAATTGTGTGCACAGTGTGTACGTTGCTTATGAACGTGACGTAGTTAAAGGCTGCTTACAGTACCTACCTTTTACTTATTAATTGCGTTGAAGAAATGGCTCATGGTCGGGTCGACGAGATTCTCCATTGAATTTACAGCGTTCCTGTCCTCGATTTCATGTTTACAATTACTTGCTTTTAATTCCCTCAGGAAGATTGACTCTGCGAGCTAGTGTTTACACGGTGGAGTTTTCTACAAACCAAACTTACCTCGTCTTTGGAAAGTAATACAAAACTGTTATAACGTTCTTGTTTTGTTAAGGGTAAGCCAATATGGAATATCGAAGTTTTACTGAGGGCGCAAATAATTTTACAGTTTACACTGCTAGCACATTTTCATTTTGCCAGTGTTTCTGTACGACAATATAGGAACCTACGTTATCAATGCTAAAGTACAAAAAAAATGAGCTGTTCAGTACATTTTGTCGAGCTATGCGCACAGAAATGTATGGGGCAGTCGATTTTTTTTCGCGATTTCAATATTGGTCCCATAGAATAAGTTGTTCATAATGACGAGTAGAATGACCCCTTTTCAGGCGCATTTAATCTGTTACACGTTGTATAGATAGCTTCCTTTGTGGTGAAATGTGTATGGCCTGAGAATAATAGCAAAATAATAAAATTGCAACACTTTTCCCGATGACACCAAAGTTCCCGTAACCGGGATTAGCTGTGATGGGTTACCTTGTTTTCTTTATGCGTGAAATTGATGTTTCAATTTTACTCTAATGATACAATTATAATTTAAAAGTAAGCCTAGAATAGCACAAGAAAGCTTTACTGGTTTTATTGAACTTTATCACGATTTTCTTTACTTACGCAGCAATTAGAGCTTGTAAATATTGTAATGTTAACAACGCTGAGTACTTTTAGCTTATTACGACTATTTTTTACTTACGATAGGCAATACCTGCTTTTGCAAGAAATGTTTCCAACTGAAATTATTTGTTCACTTGAACTACCTAGAAGTAATATTGTAGGTAGAGGAAAATGTTTGTTTTTTATTTTTCTTTGAATATTGTGAGTAAGCTTCTTCATACATTTTTCTTCAGTTTTGAAATTCAAAGACTTCACTAATTCTCCGTAGTTTCTATAGTGAACTGGGTCATCACCTTCTTCCTCTTGTCACACCGGACAAGAGGAATACCTTTTCTTTCCCCTGTCAAACGTCACGCTATCATTCACTTCCTCCTCTTTTACTATGTATTTTTCTATTGTTACATGGATGAAAAGTGAAATTCTATGTTAATGATAGATACAATTATTACCATGAAAATTACAAGTACTTTCCACATGAAACACGATAAACAGACAAGACTTCCTACAAAAACACCAAGGTTGACTCTATAATATAATTAAGTTGTACCATGTTTCGTCCTTTTTACCCTAGGGAATACAATAGTCGAGTAACTCACATGTGATTGAGTAGATAATCCGGTAATTGCCAAGCTTACAATATTATTTTGCCTATGTCCAGCAGTGGACGTCTTTCGGCTGATGTGATGTGTGATGTGTGACGTTTTCCACCATGGATTTTCCGTATTACAAGGTAACCAATAGCACTTGGTGTTAGTTAAGTTTATATCCAAAGACTACAATAGTATACTGGCTATAGACAGGCAACTCAACCTTATTTTTTAATATTAGGAAATGGTCGAACTCAGCGCCATCTAGTTTTTCGGTAAGGGAACTAATTTATATAAGTAAATGTATAGGTTGGTAGGTGTGTATAGCTGCTGTCCGATCCTTTATGTTATTAGGTAGAGAGATGAGAGTACGCTATATACTACAAACATACGTACTACATAAAGGAAAAAAAACCACAGAATTGAATATTAAACCATTTTATTTAAAAAAACATCAACTCTTTTACAATAAAATTTTGTGTTCGCCTTTTTCGTCCGTTATGATTAAGGTAGTGCCGATTAGCCTTTTCTTTCATTGAATCGTTAACATCCCAAAATGTTATTTTGCCAGTGAGAACATTATTGATATCTTTGCACCAGATGTTCACAACAACAACACACACAACACAACACGAACGTTCGAACGAATTGTTACGCGGCTCAACAACAAGGAGAAACGAAAGTTTAACTCAACATGCAGATGCACTAGCGAAACAACAAAAACTCTATTGCAAAAGGAAAATAAATGCGCACGAGTAGTTCTTTACACTCTCACGCAGCCATTTGCAATTCAAGTGTGGCCATTCAAAAACTAACTTTTGCACGTTTAAATACCAAAATATAACTTCTTCACTATTAAAGCTCATAACAAAAACCTAATAATGTACTAATTTATATATTCTATTATTTTTATGTAACAGGATCATGAAATTATATTATTTTTCTTGATTAATGTTATAAAGTAACTCCCAGCAAAAAAAAAATATATTTAACCATAGCAACGCCGCAATTTGTTTCCCTTAACTAAAAACTAGATGGCGCTGTTCTCAATAAAAAAAAAAAATGAAATTATAATTTTGTTCTAAGTTGCCATAGCATGTTTCTATCAGTGAAAGAAGTTCAGTTATCGGATTAGTGCTTCCAGATATTACCTCCTATGAACAAACTACTTAACCTGTTTAAAATATTTTTATTTGAGATATTTGTTACCACTTTAATCAGAAGTTTCATTACAAGATGCACGTTTTAACACGGAGCTTTCATGAATGCAGAATTTGAAAAAGGCACTAACCTCTGATTCATTTTACGAATACTACTGTCTCCATATCAAAAGCTTTGAACCCTTACTTAGACTAAAAAAGGTCCTTCGAGCTGGATTCCCATAGAGAGATTAGTAACATAAACTGCATTGACGAAAGGCTTTCATTGAAATAGCGTTGCGTGTTTAAAACTCTGGGGGTTGAGTCAATTGTTCGGGTGATTGGCGGTTGTACGCGACATTGTGGCGCCATCGCACTGTCTAAAACATGACTATTGAACAACATTTCTGCTACATTTACCACTTGGGGCAGTCTTATATTTGGGACAGCTGTTTTGGTAAGCCTGGCCTATGAAGGGTGTTTGGGTGACCTTTTTTTTGAAATGTAGGTAAATATTGAAATTAAGTTGTTACTGTTGCTAAATAGGTTCTATGCACCATTCAGTTCCTATGTTCTTGATATCATTGTGGGACTTACGTTCCGTAAAATAAGCTTTCCATAAAATAAGCAAACACGATCCTTCATAATCCAATTAGTTACGAGAACGTTCGAGAAGCATAATTAATGCATTTCAATATAAACTTGATAGCAACGCCGAACTGATGTCGAAAGCTGAAAGGACATTTGTGTCTTTGTTATATAAAAACGAGACATTTCATATGAAGTTGTTGTCCCATTTAACTATAAATTTATAGAGCTATAAATGTCCTAACTTATGGTATCTATTAAGTATTCCGTGCTCAGTTGCGTCCAAGGTGACTTCAGTACAAACGATGCTTCGTTAAATATATTTTCGTCTTTCGGCTACTTACTTTATGTAATATCCGAATTTTGCCGTTTGCTGCCAATCATGTTTCTATTGTTATTCGATTCGTTTATGCGAAGGCGAAGACGCACACTAGGTCTTGAAATTACTACCTATAGTAAATTAAGCTTCGATAAAGTGCTGTGGGGAAAACATTTTTTTTCTTTTTCACTGTATTTCTCTGTGACATTGTCGTTTGCTTCATTCGTCCTTTGGGTACACCAGTGTCTTCAGACTTTCTTCAAGTTGACTCTCCATCTGAAATTCATAACTTGTAATACCGCCTGCAACATTGTATAAAATATTAGAGTTTCCAGTCCAAAAGACATCAGTATTCGGAAGCGGTTCGACCTATTTCTGGGACCTCAAAAGCAACCGTAGTTGGAAATGAACCAAATACAAAAGTTTTCGAGTTTCTTGAAGTTACTTGTCATTTTGGAAGTTTAGTTGACGCTGTCTAGAGACGTTCAATGTAATGGTTTTACAAATAAATGAAGCTTGCTATATGTATTTTATCGGCACGTGCTCAGAAAGATATAATATAGAAAGGATGTGTGCAGTCTTATTTGACAGCATGTCTAGGAAAAAGTGTATTAACTGGAACGGTTTTCCTGCCGCGGGAATACAACATCCCCTAAATATATAAACATTTTGACATCGGTACTAGGACTTAAATACTGACTATTTTATATAACTTGAAAAACAGAGATAAATATTACACACAGAAATATGAATACGAAAGATGCAAATGCAATCAGCAGAAAAGTGCAAATAGTGCATGCTTTTCTCACTGAAATGGACTCTGCGTCATCAAGGAGTCAGAAATTATCTCGAAATTGTAAAAAATGTTCCGTTCTTTTAACTGCGAGAGGGCCCGGGATCCTGTTAAAATAATTGTACCATAATTCTTTGCATTTTACGGTTTGTTTTCATGGGGATGACGCAGCCGTAACTTGGAGATTTTAACTGATATTTTCTTTTACTTTAATTTCACACACAGGTTACTTTCTAGTAACCCGTGTGTGAAATTGCAGGTTAATAATTTCGTTATTTCTATATTGCAAATTTTACTATTTGTAACTGCACTTGAAGTAGGCTAATCCTGTAGCCAATAAACACTAAACTCAATTTCATATCAAAGTTCAACTGCCAATCCAAGTTACATTTCAAAAAGTATGAGAAAACGTGCAAATATTCAATAAAGCACAACAAAGGAAACAGCTCGATATTTGCTGTAATGCCAATTCTGGAAACTTCCTTTGTCCGCGTTGTTATTGTCTAGTTTTCTAGAAAGAGTGCAAGGAAATCTAATTTTAGATAAGAACAATGTTTCTATTTGTGCGGAAATAAAAGTAAGGGCGAATAAAATGTCAAAGTGGAGAAAAAACTTCATTCATTCTTCGCCATTTTCAAAGCCATTTTGTCAAAATCAATCAGGTTTATTCATTGAAACGTCTAAATACTGTCTAACTCTTTTTTAAATATTTTCTGATTAATAGATCCTTTATTTAACATTTCTATGGAGAACTAAGCATATGGTTAAAAAGTTTTATATTAATAGGGCTGATTATGTGTAGTTCCTTTGCAACTATATTGTTGAAATGCAAACTGATTTTCTGACAAAAGGCAAACGCATATCTATCATAATCGTCTTCTCAAGTGACTTCTGCCAATGAATTCTGCAGAATGTTATAAGCAATAAGAAATGCAACAGCGAAGAGTGCCCCACTTGATTGCTCTGAGACCTCCTGCGTTATTTATTGCATTGTTGAGGCAACAAACGTACCTCTCATAACGGTCTCATATAACTGTGTTGTTGTATGGTTTTTAGATTGTACTATTGGCATGATGAAACTCATTGTCGTGAGGGTTTTTGTTAAGATTAGTCTCTTATGATATTTTGTTACGTAATGTTATTGTCATCCTTCTTGCTCTCATCTAGTGCAGTATGTTTTCTCCTTTCCTCCATGTTTATTAGCTGCGTTTCTGGGGTCGATACATCTCGTCTTCTTCTTTCGTAGTTCTTCATTAGTGGTTATCTCATTTGCACTCTTTCACGCCCTATCGTCCTTCATAGAGTCCATCCATCGTTTCCTTGGTCTTCCTTCCCTTATTCTTATATCAACTTTGTTCGTGTTTAGTTCAGTACTGCGTCTGGTGTTTCCCCAGAAGCGCGGAAAAGCCCATAGAAGCCACACCTAACAACCAGGTCGGGTTTTACAGTTTTTCGAACTGATCGATTGTTAGAACATTGGTTTTGCGTTCTATTTGATTTGAAGTAAAACAGTATGATAAAGTTGCTCCAAAAGTTACGCAGCATTCTGTTGTGATTCGTTAATCAATTTCGAAAACTTTTGTAATTGGTTTTCAGGCAGTTCTTCGAAGTATGAAGAAATTTTGAGTTTGTACTTGTATAGGTATGGCAATTCCAAATTTCGCAACTTATTGTTTAACTGTTTCTTGTTTATTTACCTGTATTTCACAGATTTGGCAGATTTTGTAACCGTTTTCCATCTGGTCTCCCTCTGGTTCCGTACTTGAGTCCACGCTTCTCAAATGAAACATTTTTGTCTCTGACAGTTCACTTTACTAGACAAATTCGCTCAAAAAGAATACGTTGACAGACGATGTAGACGGATATAATTGTTTCATGTGAACAATTCGCGAACGTAGCACTTTAATACTGTAAATATTTCTTGTCTGTGCTTCAGACTTTATTCCAAATGAATAACAATTCTGAATACAAAAGAAATACTACTCAAAGAGAATCTTATGTTTTATCTTTTGTATTTGACTGAGATGCTTATGTTTCAAAGCCTTTAGTTAAAGCTGTACGGAATGGCACAAAAGACAAAAAGTAGAAGTTTTTGCATCTCGATGATGCAATAGTAACAGTCTTACAAAATATTCGAGCGCGATCTCTCAATATATCAATACCGAATTTGCATGTGACCCATAAATAAAACCCAAAAGGTTAAATAATGCTCTTCACACAAAAAAATACCGTCTGAATTCTGAAATTTGAAGTAATTCAAGATGCGTGAGGAGAATACGTGTGGGATGAGAACATTTGGCTCAATTTATGGACGTTAGCCACGAATTTGTGCCCTTCCCGACCCCTGGCTTGTTTATACCGACCACCTTCGGGATGGCTCGGAAAATGTACACAATGCCAGTCAACAAAGACGTTACAAGTGATGGGTTAATATTTAGTGTTGGTGGATTAGTTCTATTTGTATAGGCGCCATTTTACTAAGGCTGCATGGTTTGCCGATGTTGAAGAACCTGCTAAAGCTTTCATTTGATTTATTTTATTTCTTCAGTGAATTTCTCAGCAGGGTAAACGAGAAAACTTTTATAATTAAGTACCTCTTTCAAAGCATCGTTTTCAGTGAAGTAAATCAATAACTGAACTATGTGCATCCAGAGTAGAAAGCTTTTCCATGGCAAGAATGAAGCAAAGTCGGCTAGGCATATCAAATTAAGTTCTAACTTCCCGTCTTACAGACGGGAAGTTAGAACTTTAGGCGGATTCGGTGAAATGTTACAATACTACTTCTTCCATGAAATTTATAAAAATCGATAGAAGAAGTACTTAAGACCGAATTAAGGAAAAAATTATTTACGAGAAATGTCTATAAATATTTTCTTAGCAAGGTTAATGTCTAAGGAGAAATTCAACATTTCGTTTTACAATTTTAAACGAGCAACTTAATCTGATTACGCTAGTTCGTAAACCTAAAGCGGAGGAATGCGTCATATTATTTTAATTTATTATTTTTTCATAATAGCGATGGCAGAGGGTAATATATGTAGCTGTAATGAAAAGGCTCATCTATCATCCCTAACATGTGGTGCCAAGATAATTCAACTGATGCGATTTTTTTTCTGAGCCTACCCCGCCTTGAGCCTCTATTATTTTCATATTTTCCACAGATATTGTTTGATAAAGATTAGGGTATACTTCATTGAGTATTCAAATATTTGAAGCGTAGGTTATTCGTCAGAAACCGATTAATTAATCATGCAATCAATTATAAATGGCAGGTTTATATAATATTTATCTTTTCTGTAAAAGTCCTTTCTTTTGGCTTTTTTATTATCTCTTAAAACTGTCAACTTTACTATTGAATCTACGTGATTTCTCATACACGTGGCTTACAGAATCCTACAGCGGAAACGAGCATGGATTCAACCTCGAAATTACCTCTACTTCACGACGCGATGTTCAAAGCCATCAAGACTTTAGAAAAATTCAACAACTTTAGGAAAATTCCCCCAATCGTTAATAGATTACAATCAGCCGTCACTTGAACTCGAAATAATTCGTTAATTAAAATTCCAGGAGATCAGTCATCGAGCTCGGGATCAATGCGGGCGTCGAATTTACATTCAAGGGCCATCAGGTTGATCTCTTGAATACGAGCCTGGACAGCTCACATTATGGTTCTTTATACCCGCGATGTACAACCTTTTGTTCTGCATGGACCCGGATTATCCAGCAGGCTTTGCTGATTATGCGGCCCGGATAAAACCCTAGGATTAAGGTTCCACTGTGGTCTTTGTAGCGGCAGACACATCAAACAATTTTACTGTTGTGGTATGTCTGAAATGTCAACAGCTACTGTTAGCTATGTTAATGTCTGTTGGCGGTTTGAAAATGTTTTCTATTTTCGTAGCGTTAACACTTATTTCTATTTGATTTTTTATTTTAAACAAACAAATGCGGATCAAAGGAACTTATTTAAAAACGAGAGTTAAAAGAACGACATTCATATTTAATGTGTGTTTTCGAGTTCTATTCATGAAAGTTAACCCTATAAACCAATGTTTGAACCAAGCGCGTCCAGATTGCCTTCCAATATCTTTCGACATCTTACTTCCAATGTATGCAAAATAAAAAGGCCGTTAGCACATGTCACGTGTCAGTTATCTCAGTAGGTGTCGTGTGTCCAGTCTGACTGTCTGACACCGCGTCTGCGACTAGGCCTTGCCCTTGGGCTTAGAGGCGAATCGATCACCAGTGTCGTTTGCATGGGAATCAGCTCTATTTATGTTGGAGATGGTAATATATTGGTGTGAAGTTCCTAGGTTATTTACCCGACTACGACGGAAGATAGTTTATGTCTTGAAAGTGACAATCTTACGTTGTGTATGTCAAAGTACGTCTTGTATACCAATATTATTCTTCTTTGTAAAATTATTTGACTTATTATAACCTTGCGCGACACAAAACCTCCCCTTAGGTTTAAAAATATCTCTCACGTCTGCCGTTCAGCTAAAAAACCTAGGTAATCAAATCGCAGAACGATACCGCGCCGCCATTTAAAAAAGTTATGCGCGTTCTAAAATTCATTTCAATTGAATTCTTTTAATTCATTACGTACGTCAATCCGGCGACAGATCCGCCAACCAATCGCGTTCGAGCGCTCGGTTTGACGCATGCGCGCCCGTGGGCGGCGGGTCGATACCGCGCGTGACGTCACGAGCGCTGACCAATGGCGCCGACTCGTCGCACGTCAATCGATGTGAACGATTCTGATATTTCCTCGGCTCCTTTTTGTTCATACTTACGGTATTGTGTGTACTGAAATGCGTCTTTGTTTTGAATTTTCACGGCCAATGGAGTCCATTCATTTCCAACCATTTTGATAAATGCTTTGGTTGTTTTTATACATATTTTATGTAGAATCTTTGTTTGACCAAGATCATCTTCGCAATTGTTCTTTTGCTAAAGGAATGCTATTCTAGCTGTGTTATAAATAGTCCTTTTGTAATAATTATAAAATCTTATGTGTAGGTATGTTAAACGTTTTACTTTTGAAGACCTTTAAATGCTTTCCAACTTTTACGCGCTATTAAATGTATTGCAATAACATTGAATTGTAAATAAGAAACCTATTTTACAATTTCAAATGATATTACAAATTGCCTTAGCATTACTTGTCTTGCCTCTGAATTTCATTTTGAACTGAATATACTTAGTTATAATTTTATATTCAGTTCAAAAATTAAATTAGTTGGGCAACACAAAATTGTCTTTTAAAACGTATGCTAACAGCGAAAGGGCACTCGGGAATATTATGAAATGTTCACAAACAGTGCAGATGGATGTTTTTATCTCATGAATTGTAATGTCTCGTATAATAACGGCCTGGCTCGAGGGTGCTTGGGTTCTTTGAGCCTTGCGGGCAGATATTGTCCTGAAAACCCTTTACCGTCGGAAACATTAAATAAAATCACTATAGAGACAGATAACGCTGTAGATATTGGGTAAAAATGTTTAGGGTAACAAGGGTAATCGTTGCCCGAGGCTATCTTATTGCCTGATACTTGAGAGTGTGAGAAAGTACCCACCCGTTTACAAATTCCCTGTTTGCGGGTATTAAAGTATCCCGAAGTGATTTAAACCCTTTCCCAACATTATGTATTCTTTCGATGTTTACAAGGTATTCCGAGCTTTCTTCGAATGCAACAACGGCTCCGGAGAATTTAAAATGGATGTTGATACAAGTCGAGTGTCTGGCGGTTACATTCTCTAGAGTATGTTGGTATTGCTGAATTTCCTAGATCAATAACGTGTGGGTTGTTTGTATGTCTGAGAGATTGTATGGAGCAATTCAAACATTTCATAACAGGGGCTTAAACTTGCAACTTTATCAGTCCCTAAAATTATCTCTGTATCAATGCCAATGGTGCTCTAAATTTATTACCGTAGTCAAATGTTCCCACCTGTATAAATATACATATTGTTGGAAGTTACAATATTCGGAGCTTTCATGCTTCGTATAAATACAGTTTAAACAAGTTGGGAAGCGAACGCGGAATTACTAACTTTTACGAACGGGTATTGATTTACGAAGCGAGTGCAGACTTTTGATAGGGGTGTGCTTAACGTGTTAACACTTGAAAGCTCAGCTCTAGTAGTGTTAACAGCTGCGTGGGCTGCACTGATATCGAATGTAACCTCTTTCGGAGAACTGGCTGCTTTTTATTTAAAAAAAAAATATAATAAGCCTTCAAAATCTTCACGCGTATTTTTCTTGGCACAAACGCAGGGTTCTCGTCTATGCCATTTACGAAACGAAGGAGTTATTCAGAATTTCAAGTAAGTCTCTTTTCAGTAAAAGCGGATTGAAATTCTGTAAAAGAATATTTGAAGTCAAACAAAATTGCTCCTGTCAACGAGATAGCTTACGTCCAGCGAAGTTCGAAGGTGCCGTATCACTAATTAAACTTTATCGAATTTGGTTGATCCTTAATGCCAAACCAGCTGCTGAGCTGATATGGAGCTATGGATTTGTTTTTCTGTCTTAATATATTTATCACTATTGGTAACATGGTCTGGAGTTTTAGTTTCGTTCATCTTTGTTTTTGTTAGTGATAGAAAATAATTTGAAACCTAAGTGCCCATTTTCTATAAGCGTTATGGCATCCAATTTTCTTAAGCTAGCCCTGATACTTACGAGTACATCATAGTGAAGATTGTTTTATATAACGTAATATTCTCTCCGATGTTTTTTGTTGTTACGCGAGTTTAGTAATCAGACTTTCTTTGGTACATTTTCAACATTCTCGAACATCTTATCGCCGTTTTGAATTCCGCCATCAAAGTCTATTTTATAAGTTCTAACGTAGTTACCTACTATATTATTTTATTAAAGTCAGATTTTTTACATTATGACAATGAAAGATGATCCGATAAGGTCCCGAAACCCCCATGGTGCCACTATGGATGTAATTTGTCACTGCGTTTTCGTAAAAACTCGATTCGTATCACTATTTAGCTTCGCCTTGAACCACTTTCCTTCTGTCAGATATGGCATGCATACAAACACATTTTCAGCCAAAATGGGTTCGACTTTCGTGCCAAAGTTAGTGCTGGTTTCACATTTTGGCTGTTTTTTTTAAATACTTGAAAGCATTTTACTGAACGAAACATAAGGCATAATAAATGGTAATCTATTATCTATTAGAGAAATTGACACTAATGAAATTGAGACTTAAGTAATTTCCATATCGGAACTGATAAATGACAATCTTGCTTGAGAATAATTTGATTTATTGGTTCAATGAAAATTAATGGCGGGATTGTGTAAACTGCCAGGGTCTATTTATTGCCGTTCATCATTTTTAATGTGGTAATAAAACCCAAGAGACACTTTAAAGGAAATTGAATATATTACTTACTAAGTAACATGGTTTATAAACAACCCTGAATTAAGGACATGCCCCAGAGGATAACATCATCAAATTACGCAACATCCATACAAACATTATAAATGCTAAAATAACTCTGTATGTCTGTTACTTTTACGTCTAAACCGCCTAAACCGATCGTCACCGTCATGAAAGATAAATAGAAAGCCGAGAAAAACATAGTCTACTTTTTGTGCTGGATGTATACAAAAGGATTAAATAAAATACACGCAAACCAAGTCACAGGCAACAACTAGTTGACAGCAAGGACAATCATCACCCTTGAAATTCCCTTGGCTTCGCCCTTAATTGTCCACATACAATTATGAATGCCATTGGCTTAGCGTGATCCACTCAGAAATAAGGTTTATCCGTTGATGGCGGTACAGTCGTCTTGATGAATTAATGCTCTTCAGCTGTCAGGGTAGCTCTTAGCTTGTCAAGAGGTATTAGCCTTCCCTTTATTGTATTCTCCACTGAACGGCGTTGAGAGCCCTTTTCTCTGACCTTTGTTGCTAACCTTACTTTAGGCTAAATGAGGTTGTGTTGTTTATCCAAATCGATTGTATTAATGAACAGAGTTGTTATGACGTCAAACTCATTATTCTTATCAACATCGTCGTGACGTTTGTGGGTGTATTTATATCGTACATATGTTTATTAATTACATTAAGGATCCTTGGATCTAGAAATAAACAGCCCCATCGTTTCCCGAGGGTTTCGTAAAATCCGATTGAAGGTAAGGATAGCTGCATCATCTTGAGCTATCGATATTTTTAGTCTTACTGGCCTTACTGGCACATCTTCTAAGAAAATGCCCTTCAGCTTTTCTACTATTTCTATTGATGACTGTTCATTATAGTGTAGATTAAAAAGCTTTTCCATCAAATCCTCATTTTCTTCAAGTTCTTTTTCAAAACATTCTTATCCTAAAGGGTTATACAAGGTACATCGAATGATGTGTTCGTCAGTCCAGTTTGATGGATCGGCAACGGAAGATCGATTGGTCTGTTAAGCGTGTTACATTAGCTTCCCCTATGTGTAGGTTGGTTTGTATATTTGTTTTGATGTTGAATTTTGATAAAAGGCTACGTTGTACTTCAGTCAAATCTTGGAGTTTCTTTTTTACTATTAATAGGCACGCGTTTGACCACTATCTCACCTGATGGTAAGCGATGATGATCTGGTAAGAATTTACTTTTGTGTTCGGCTTAGAAGTCTATTGCCAAGTTAGAAACGGATATACTAACTTGAGTTCTATCCTTGATTGTGATACGTACCTAGTCTTTTGTCGTTGGCAAGTGTTGAAGAAGTATTAAATTACACATTTCAAATGAAAATCTTAAAACTACCCCTTCTTTTCATAAAAACAAATCCAAAAATTTATAGACGTGTAAAACTTTAATCACCGAACTCATTCGAGTCAACCTTCATTGGTCCTTCGGTGCCCATTATAGAGGACGATCGATCTTCCAGATTGAAAGCGAAGTATGTAGGTAATAGGAATTCCTTTCTCAGCTTTTGGAGATTTTAATATTCAGTGTGGGAGGATTTTTTGCTCTCGAAATCGCATTAAGATTCAGGGCCTGCTTTAGGTCAAACTTAAACGACTTTCTTGGATTTTTTTTATTAGATTTGGATTAGACGTCTGTTATGATTTTTCTAATGTAGAGACAGAAATGATATTAGATCTCGCCACTCGACAACATTCATAGTACATATTTTGTCCCATATGTACAAATGCTGAAAATAGGCAAATTGCGATTCAACATTTATAGCTTTTGCCCGCGACTTCGTACGCGGGTATCCAGCTTTTTCCGTTATCATTTAATAAATAAAAACCTTTTATTGTTGATCTTAGTTAAAAGTAAGTAACTATGCCTAAGAACTCATTACTACTAACAAAATTTACTAACTGGTATACTTTAGAAACTGTTAAACTATGTTTGTTTTTTTTTGGCTATCATTTATACAAAAATAATTTTCAAAATCGGTTCAGTAGATCCAGAGATTACACAAACTCACTAACTTTATCTCTTTATAATATGATTATAGAAGTAAAAAGAAAACCTATATTCTAATTTTGTGTATCTGTGTGTCCCAAATAAACATGATTCTTTCCCTCCCCACGCAAATCAAGTTTCAGACTCGAAAAAAATCAGACAGTAATTATAGCTTGTTATTTTATTGACATAAATAAATCGAGGTTATCTGTTGTCATGGCGACTCAGTTGAGTGGAGTGGAGAATTTTTTCTTGAAAAAGAACAAAATGTAGGTTTAAAAAATCTGACCTAAATCTTTCATATCAATGTACCAAAAACTACAGCGGGATACGCCACTGATGTGGTTATGTGGCAATATTGCCGGCGGCGACATGACAGCCTACTCCGAGGTTTTATAGCGCCCCAAATTCAAGTCCCGTAATGTGACAAATGCATTACTCTTAATCTTTACTCGCTTGGCCCCTTTCTTTTCTTCCCTTAAAGAGTTTGCCCCCGTTGTTAGGTGTTTGACTTGGTAAATGAGGTAAGAAGGGCTTTATCCCTTTTCATTATATGTTTTGGTAATACCTACTTTATTTTATATCAGTCTATCGACATGTATGTCTGTTAGAGATTGCCCTCTGCAATAAGACCCCCCATTAGACACTGGTTTTATTTATTTTTTGAACTCCTTGTAAATATTTGCCCTGTGCTGATTATGAGGTGTGCAATAAAGTACAGAAATCATTTTGTTTTCATCTACATACTGGTTTCACTTACGGTTGCCTAAAACGAACGTCAAGTTAATTTCAGAAACCCGATGTAACTCTTAGCTACAGCCATTTTAAAACGGTGCAAATGACCTGCTCAGCGGCCCTGCCATGACGGTCATGGTACGGCCCCTGGTTACTGACGTACCGTGGCCCTGGAACGCAAACTACGAGGAACACGGATGGGTTTAAGTCAGTGAAAGTCTGACACTTCCTCCCGCTCCCCGTAGAGCGGAAGGAGTCATTTGATGATTTCCCATACATAAGAAAGGCTACTGACGTAAACGAAAAAGACAATACCCGTGTATGTGAACGTTGGTTTTTACTTTGTTCGCTTCAATAACGTTAAAAAGAAGTGAAACTGTGGTCCTATTTCCAATGGTCCATGTCTGAAGTTTAATGGAGAGCCTCCCACGCATTTGTTTGACTAAGAGAAATAGGTTATTACATGGTACGGGGGCGTCTAGCGAACAATCCGTCACACTGCAGCGCCTTACTGTACTTTAGAGCGCTTTAAAGCGCTTCAATATACTTCTACTATTTAAATTCTATACGTTATTGAGCTACGTGCCTCTAAAGGTGCACTACGGAAACGCTTTACAAAAAAATATCGAACGACTGATATAAAAGGAATAATGTCCGTAAAAGGAAAGATACTTATTTTAAGAATGTTCGAACTATCAACGTTTTATTGGTTCTCTATATTATTATTGAGGAAAATAAGATTCAATGTATGAACTTGTTTTTCTGCTGGAAAAATATTATAAGTAGATTTTCAGAGAATCTGATTTATTTGCTAACGGGATTTATACCTTTATGTTTAGAAGATGGTTGCTATCTAAAAACTGAATAATTTAATAAAGATTCGGATTGCTAGAATCAGTAACTTAGTTGACTTTTCCTAAATTATTATGTAATATTAATGTTTATTTTACCAGAAGAAAATACATATTAAGTAACACCCACACAAGATTCGACTAACGCCCACTACTCTGAAAGTAACTAATCCGAAGTTTTACTAATATTGACTGGGCTTCATATTCTCCATAAATAAACACAGAAAAGACTACTGGTAGTTATTTATAGTTGAGATACTCATACTGAATATTAAAATCTTTTTGCTTCATCTGTACGGTCATCATCATTTTCATGTCCTTTTCCCTATTTATTTGGGGTCTGCGCAACATGTCTTCATTCATATTTTTATCTGTGAAGCATTGGTCTCTTGATCGTAACGCACAAAGTTGCGGTATGCGGTGCCGCACGCACAACACTGCAGCGGCAAATGAAATCTTTGTCCTGCGTGTGACCAGGAGCGTGCTATCACCCGCATGTGGACCAGATCCGCGCGCGGGCGAAAATACGCATGACAGGAAAAGGGCCCGCAATCCTGCTCACACGCATATTGCAACGGAACAATAGACCATTCTAGACGTTTTTAATCTAATAGGATATTTTTCTGGATAGAAAAAAAGTTAATTATATTTAGTGCGTCAGTTACATTTTCAAAATACACACATCGTATTTTTTGCCTTCCAAATCAATAAAAATTATCAAAGATGCGCATGAAAGTTCAGGAGCGGGGCTGGTGACGACACTTATTTGTGAAAAGTGTAACATTGCCACGGTGTGACGACGTCACATGAAATTTCAACGCACTGTATGATTTTAATTTTTTGTTTATATAACAAAAGAATAGTTGTCACCGGAAAATGGCAAACGCCGTAAGATTGTAAAATATCGCGTGAAATTGTAAACATTTTTTTCTAAATAAGACACGGATATATTGGAAACTATTGAATTTGGATGGAATTTATTGTATACAAAACTATTTTTTGTTGATAATATATCGAGAAATGATAAATTAATCAAGATTTATGACAATCTTACGGAGTCGACAATTTTTCGGCGACATAGTCACCACATATGGTCGCTTAAAGGTCGGTCGGTCGGTCGCACCGATAAAATATAAGGGTACAAATTAGTTCATGTCAAATCAGAACCTAAGAGCCCACAGGCGTTTGGTGCCTTAACCTACCCATGACCAATAAATATAACAAATTATGTGGCGTATTGCAATAATATTTGTAACTTTATCTGGACTATAACTAAGTGGAGTTTGGTATAACTGCAAAATAGTTGTATAGTACGTTAGATCGATACAATTCTTTAGGATCCTTCACGCGTAGGGCGCGTTTTTGCCTTAGGAATCACTTACCTTCTAATCATGCAATCTCAAAGTCGCAAAAGCGTCGGCTAAGCGTGGTTTTGGTTGATTTCCTAGGTCGAGCAGTGTAATTAGGTTTCTCCTTTAGGAATTTCTCAATGGCTGCCCGGAGTTGGCGATGTGATACTGTCATTGTCTTTAAAGCACGTTAAGCTGTTGGTCCTGCATCTGATCTCTCTCCGCTCGTGTTGTATTGCCGTCCCTTTGGATTATGGAAGTGAGGTAAGATATAGTGGACCTGTGTTTGCGTACACACTTGTGCAGTGTAATATCTCCCGCGTCGATGGCTCGACTTCGGTAAGGTTTGCGGCCGTGGCCAAAATTCGCCAAAATAAGTAGTATAAGTTTTATAGTAATGAATTCGTAATACGGTGGAAGTTTTCTCTATGCTCTAGTGACGTATATTCGTATCACGTGGACTCCCACATGACGTCGGAACTGGATTAACTTTTAAATGGATTTCGTTTTCCCCTTGCGCAATGAACTATGTCGCGTTATTTCATTAATAGTTGGATTGTTGAGAAGGTCAATATCGGTGTTTTTTTTTTTTTTTTTCATCAGCTGCAGCGGGCTGTTTCCAGCCAGCGTGCTTGATGAGCAGTTTTGTTTTAAAATAAAGATTGACAAAAGAATTGATTTGTTTTTTTTTTTGTTTGTGGTAGGCTGAATAATTAGTTTTGTAAGCAGTAGTCCTGACCAATTATATTAGTCTCTGTCTTTTAGCTGTCCTATTGGCGTGCTGAGCACGATTTGGTTTGTCTTTTATTTAAAAAAGTTCATAAGGTTAAGCAAGTACATATGTTCGATGTCCGAATTGCAGAATAATACTTTTAAAACGTGCAGTTTTTACATAGCTTCCATGTAGCACTCGTCTATTCATTCGGATTTCCATTCGCAGCATGTGCCGTTTGCAAATGGCTGAATGCTGTATCGTGTTCTACAAAACGTGTCGAAAATAGACGAAATAAAAATCCATACGTTGGTTGGATCAAAGTAAAAGTTCTCTTATTTTTTTATTTTACTTTTACTCTAATCAAATGAAATGGGATATCTAAGCTTTAAATGTAATGGCGTGGAAAACAACCCGTAACTTGCGGTTACAGTGTATTTATTGCTTTCATTTGAACCCGCAGAAGTGTGTAAAGGAACTCTTGGAACTCCGCGAGATTAGGGATGTCGCCGGTGAGTGTCGGGACACCGGATTAGTGTCGCGTGTTTACAAACTTGAGCCGTCGCCGATGTGTGAAATATTTATTGAAACAAATTAATTTAAACATGATTTGTTAAACAAGGGTGAGCTGAATTTAGCCCGTTATGTCCCACTCCTGGGCAAAGTCCGCCCTCTCCCTCTTCCACACACATCTGAACTCTGCCTTTGTGGGCTAGTCCTTGCGGTAAGAGCCGAGTTCGTGATTTTACACAACACAAAGAATTCTCATCTGTAAAATATTGGTTCTGATTACAAAACGTAAATAAAAAGATATAATTATCTATAGGCTAATAATCCGCGACTAAAAGGACCAATTTTGTTGAAGCTCCAGAAAACATCTGTAACAATATCACAACTCAGTTTTCAAAACGTTCCTTCTACCTGGGGCCTTTATAAAAGTATAACGTGTCACGTTGTATGATCCGCGTTGTCCCTTGTCGGCTCCCCTTTGTCACTCCCACCGGATCCCGGCTGAAATCTGTGAAATGTCAGAGTTCACTAACGGCTTTTGTCAATGGACTCGCATATCATGTAACGCAGCTATTTCCGGCCTGGAGTTACGTAGGCACCTGAAAGGATTGTTTACGTACATTATTTATTTGACGGCTTCATTTTAAACTTTTTTGGCGTGAGTCAACAGTTATCTAAAATTGTTGCGCAGTTTTAAAAGTTACGGAAAAGGATTTTAAGTTTGTATTTCGTAAACAATTTTATAAAGGTTTTGCTAGAATAATTATTTCTGGGAATAATGCCTCCGTTACGCGCTGTTCTATGTAAGATTTTCCAATTAAGCTCTTTATTCTGTGAAACTTTAGACTGATAGATGTTTATTAACATACTTTGTATATTCATGAAAACATACCAGTTATAAATACTGTACCCTTAAAAACTTTCGCAATACGTTAGAACAAACATTTTGATTAAACGTTGTAACATAATTAATTTCTCAAAACGTTGCCTCAAGTTCCATAACATATCGACGCGCGACGGTGGAAATTTGAAGTGTCTTAAGGCACATGCTTTGACTTTGAACCATGGGCGTTGAGCCGGGCTTTGAAAATCCAATGTGAATTATATTGTCGACGTCAGTGCAGGACCTTCTAAATACAAAAACGTGGTTTTCACAAGACACAATAAAAAATATTATAAAAGAAATGCAAAGATTATGTTTTATACGTTTTGCCTGGATAATTCTATAGCGATGATATTAATGTCATATTTAGTTGCATGTTCCGTATGGTGTCGGACGTAAAATAATAGCACCATCCCATCACTTCCCAGTCATGTCGTAAGAGGCGACTAAGGGACTCACCAGAGAATGGGCAGCAGCATTCTCTGTAGGTACATTGCTACAGCTACACTGCGAACGCCAACCCGCCTGCCAAACGTGGCGATTATAGCAAACCCCCCACCCCCATTTGGAGGAGGCCTATGTCCAACAGTGGACGTCTTTCGGCTGATATGATGATGATTATTTAGTTGCAAAATCAAATTAATTATTAAAGTATCCTGTAAAAATAACTTTTTTTTTGCATGTACAAGGTCCTGCACTGACGTCGACGATTATGTATGTCTCTTACGACATTTGAAATTTACACCATACCTACTGCGAAAATGTTCCTATACAATAAAACTTCATCTTCTATTCTGTTAACGTGCCAATTACAAAGTTTTAACGGTCTTGAGAATGGCCTAGGCAGTAGGCAGGAGGCTTAATAGCCCTAGACCTTTTCTAGATAGATCTATAGTTCGCTAGAGGCGTCTTGTATTCACGCCTACGGACTTCTAGCATTCATTAAGTTTCATTTCAGAAGGCGATTCTTGTACTTACTTAACCAATTCAAGTTGCAATATAATTTCGACAAAGAAAAAAAAACGTGAAATTAGAGGTGTCTTTGCAAACGTTAAGTACTTACTTAAAAATATACAAATACTCTGGGCTTAATATCGCGAATATATTGTGAATACTGATGACGCAACGGGCCGCGCCTACGGCGTAGCATGTGTCTACGAGGTGCGTAGATGCGCTACGAATGTGCGTAGACGTCATTTTATTGGCCGAACTGTTTGGGGTATTGAGTTTTCTTTAATGTCTGAATAGTGCTTTATATTACACTACCTTTTTCCCGTGGCTTATCCTATTAAAACCGTGATTTTTATCCAGATAAAATTAGCCTTTTACCACTCAACGATGGTATAGCATTCTAGCAGTAAAATAATTTTCGGTATCGAGTCAGCTCACGAGCAGACAGAAAATTTTACATCGCCATAATATAAGTTTAGATTGCGAATAAGTTAAGAACAGAAATCAATACGCGTACTCGAAAATAAAATACAGAAATCATGTTCAATTCAAAGAAGGAAATATCTAATCTGGGTTTTCCTTTTATCACAAAGAAAGGTTAAATCCGGCAAAGATTACTAATGCAACAATTTCTAAGGTCGTGTTTGAACAAATCTGTGATATCGGAAAGTCCTTCGGGCCATCTTGTGGGGAAATGATTTCATTCCGAGTATCCGGTGTACCCGTCCCACCGT
The DNA here is from genome assembly GCA_947386135.1 of Melanchra persicariae. Classification (NCBI taxonomy): domain Eukaryota; kingdom Metazoa; phylum Arthropoda; class Insecta; order Lepidoptera; family Noctuidae; genus Melanchra; species Melanchra persicariae. The sequence continues at coordinate 14,234,804 of OX376664.1, forward strand.
GGGGTACGTATGAACCTCTATGTTGGGTCGTATCGATTGTGCGATGCTGTGACCTTTGTCCCCCGTCCCCCACACAGCAGACGGTCATATAACCCAATTACATACTGTTTACTTATCTCTATCTATGCTAAACAAATTCTAGTCTAAACGAAATTATAGTAAACATTTTCAGGCTTATTCAGCTCTGAGCGTAGCCATATTGAAACAGATATTCCCAAAGTGTCTCGTTTTATGTTTTCGTTGTGCAATTATTTTGTCTCGGTACATTCGTTATGTAAATATTATTCTCATGTGGGATGTAATAATAATGTGTTGGAGAATGTTGTCTTTATTAACGAGTAAATGTTGTCTTTTCATTACATGATATTTTCTTTTTCTTACATCAGAATTTTTATGATGTTCCAATTAAGCTAAGGATAAATTGTGACCTTCATCTCAATCTCCCCAATTTAAATATACAATTAACCTAAAAGTTTTATTAGCGTCAATCCAGCTTCTATTAATGGGTCTAATATAAACTAATCGCTCACGAATCACCCCAACACTTCGAGAGAGATCGTTAACGTCTGTGGGACACATGGCCATTGCCCCCTGGTACAACGATCCCTGTCCCCTGGTACAACGATCCCCAAAACAAGGGGGACTGACACCTAGATGTCTTGGGAACTGGATACTCCCAGTATCTTTTTATAACGAAGAGTACAATTGTCAGTGAATTGCAAGATTTTTATTGGTATTTTTATTCGAACTCGTACGAAAGGACCATACGTTTTGGTATAAAATATGTGCTTAATGGCAGTTTCGTTGCTGAGTGCATAAAATAACTGAATGGGATGGGGTTAACTTAACACTAAAATTGTTTGGATTTCGAAATAGGTTTAGTGCGATAGTTAAGTGAATTAAGCTACTTTTCGTTTTCATAAAATTTTAAGAGAAGGTAAAGACAATATTGGTTTATTCAATACCGTTTGACTTTTTTCTCTCTATAAATAAAATCTAAGGAAAATCTGGTCGTCTGTGAACTTTTTGGCACATATATTTATTTATAGAGGCCATTGTCACTCTAAGTCTTTTTTCCCCAAACATCTTTCAATAAAATATATCAGTAAATAAAGTACACGAAATAATCTTGTCGGGTTTCATCAGTTTGTTAAATATTCTCGGTATATTATCCTGTTTGGGTCAGGAAACTCGGGTAATTCGTTCCGATTATCTCCCTGTTAAGTTTAATGCCCGAATTTCTTTGAGATGTCATGTTGTGAACTTGTTTGACATGAGACGGGTCGTTGAACTTCTATACGAGTTCCGGGATGGGAATCGGATGAAATGAAAGCTTGCAAAAAAAGGTGCGGGTTTTTCTCGGAAGGGAAAATACTGAGAAGTTGGCCGTGTTGGTAGATGTTTTTAATAAACGTATCGTGAAAGCAACGGGTGTAATTAAGAGTATTATCTCCTTGTCATTCTTGGGTGGACAGGCAAAACAAACATTACTTTGCATTTAAAAACAGTATTTCATCAACGTCATCTTCGTGCGCTTGTCTCATGTTACTTAGGGGCGGTACAAGTTACAACACGTTTCCTTCCATTCTCTTGTAGTCTAGTATCGGGATTATATCCCGTTATTTACATAAAACGTCAGACTAAACTGTAAAATTCACTTGCCACTATAAAAAAATCATCATAATAAAATTGTCATCAGTACTTATGTCAAGAATCTATTTCGTAAGCCTGTGTTACGGTTTAACAGAACATTCTAAAGCACAAAAACTATGTACTTGTCTCTTTTTGATCGCTCACGTACTACAATTTGTTTGTTTTTTTTGCATATGCACTGATTTACCGTGCCGGTAGCGACTAGAGATTCTCCTCTCTCGATTTTACTAATAATAAATAGGTACCTACGTGCCCGCGCCATCAAGCACAAGACATGTCTTTAGTCATAGCTATGGTCAGGGTATTCACCAGATTTTTTGTAACGTTTCTCCAAACCTAGTAATAAAACATCAATAAAATAAATGTTGGAGTTGTGAGCGTTTTAAAATCTATGATGAATAGAGACAGCACTAATTGTGTGTACCGTTACTAGCAAGTTACGCCATATTGAATTTGCGCCATCCAGTGCAGTCGACATTTTGCATTTAAACTTCTCTATTTTTCCGGCGATTTTATTCATATTTTCACAAATCTTACTATTTTAGGATCTTTTAGATTTGTATGAATAAACGGTGACACTTACTGTCACGCTTGGTTTGTATGGAAACTTTTGACAATGTCGTTTCTAGCAGTGGCCGCACAGGCGGCTCGTTGCTCTGTGGTTTTTTATATCATTAAAACAAATCGGAACATGATTCAGCGTATTCTTGTGAACGCGGATCTAATATTGATCGTTTAGATCCGAACGATAAGTTGCACTACTTTAGTTAAAACGTAGTTATAACGTTATATTCGTGATATTAAGGGCAAAAGGGTTAACTCAGTTATTTGCATTTCTAACTTGTTTTGGTAATTCGTTTTGTTCGTGTTTTGTTCAAGAGTTTGTTGTGACAGGAGCTATTTAGATATTTTATTGCTAATTTGTTACGGAGTTTTTGACTCTTAATTTTGTTGCTCAAAAACTTAAGATTATTTTTTTGTATAATTGGGATAGCCATTCATTTTCTTTATGTGTGTTGCCACAGCTGATGTTTTATTTCTTCTACTTTTTTCTAAAAATAAAAAAAAAGAAATTCGTCACGCAAAACCTCACCTTGCAAATATTCCCGAAGTGTCACCTCAAAATCTGTCGCATTAAAACAAGATCAATCAAGATCAATCAGCCTGGATGCTGACGCCATCGACATCTTTGATGTGTCGCGACTATCGTGTGCACAAACAAGACCGACACCCTTTGACAAGACCTTCGACACTGTTAAATATTAAAATATTCATGAAGTGGGCTGGAGACGTCTGTCCGCCGAAGACTTCTCAGTAAAGAACTAAAAATATACTCCTTATTAGACAGAAACGTATAAAATATTGTACTTAGGCCTTAAAAAATTCAGAACGTTGCCTTAAGACATTACATGTATAAATACTCCTGGGACTAAAGGGACCATACAATTACCGAAGTATAAAGTGCTGTATTTTACGGCGAAGCAACTCACAATACTCAGAACACGAGCAAAGCCTTATAAATTGTTTATGAGACAGTAATTAAATAAAGTAGGGTAATGCGTTTCACGTATAACACTTTGTCTTGTATTTTAATAAAGCCCTGAACCTAACGTAGCCCACAATTTAATTTCGCGCATAATTTCCTTCGTTAGCTTCCATGTCAGCACTCTAGGAGATGAAATTATTATTTTCATAACCATACACAAGACTATGAATACAGTGACGTCTTACTAATGCAGGTTCTACGACTTAGAGCCTGGTCGTTGTAATGTCAGGTCTATGAATAACCCCTCCACATTTGCTAAGATCTTTAGATTCGTAAACGTAGTCCCACAGGCGAAGGGACAACTAAATAAGTCCCTAATTGAAGCGGCAAACTCGTTTGTATCTAATTAAAGCCTTATTTGCAAATTGAGCTGACTCTGCTACCGTTTGCTATAGGTATGTAGGTATATTCATGTAACATCGTGAACTTAGGCCCCTGTAGACCTCGTAAGGTCGCACCTCCATTTGTCTTTGTCAATCTTGCAGAAATGTTACAGGAAAATGTATTGATCCTTCAAAATATTTTCTTGAAGATGTTGCTTCTGAATTTCTTGCTGAATATGAAAGTGTAGGGATACATATTGTACATGAAGTTTTATGTCGGAATCTGCTCGCGTGGATTTTAACTAGAAACATGGTTGACTTGTAGACCATAAAAATAAAATTCAACAACGTTCTCTTTAGCAAAATAAAGCAGTTTTAACGATCTGTTCTCGTCTTGTGGGGATTGTGTCCGGGAGCAGACAGCAAACTAGCTAAGACCACACAAACAGGGTGAAGTTTTGGGAAACAAACTGATCTGCTGAAGAAGACCTCAATTCTCCGTAGACGGAAAGTTTTCAAGTAGCTGCAGCCATGGTTCGATTAGGTTTACTGTTTGTGAACTTTGTGCAAAACAACTGTCTCGAAGGACCACAGTCTAAATTGTTCTGATTTCGTGTAAGCTACCGACGAATTATTCGAGTTCAGAAATGAAATCGATACCTGCGAGTTTAGTGATTCTAGTCAGGCACAACTTGAAAACAAATATTTTAAATTTTGAACTTTTAAAAATTGAAGTTTTCTACGACGGAAAGACGAAGAAAAATATCTTGAAGAACGCCGCGTTAATAATATATAGAGAACGTGGGCGATGCCCGAGGCAGTGGGTTATGTCACAACAACGTCACCTGGGCGGAACAGCCGCCAGCTAGATAATGTATGTACATGGAGCTCCCGGCTAGAAAACTGACATTTAATTAAGCTTCTTGTATTCAAGAGTACGTGAACCTTTTCGCAACCAATAGGAAAGCTGGAGGATACAACTATTATAGGTATGAGTTGCTCTACCGCCCGTTTTGTTCATACTGCAATACTGACCATGTTCTCGGAAAGATATTACCAAATATTTCCATGTTAATTGACACTAACAACTTTTGACTATGATAGTAATGGTAGGTACTCAGTGACACTTCCGGGGACAGCAGTAAAATATGTCAAGATGCAGAATATTTTTCATCTTTAGCTTCTGTCTAGTAAACTTAAACTTTAATAAGCCTTATTCTAAGTTCTAAAAAACCTAGATCAGCAGCAAAAAGGTTCTTTACATTAGTTTTAGATGAATTTACACGACTATTACGTTGGACGTTGTTTTAATTGCTTTGCTTCGTAATGGTCTTTCAACATGCGAAGGCGTGACTCAACAATTTTAATTGCATTTTTGTTTTATTGTTTTTAAATTAAATTTTCGTACACAAGGCTTGAAAATGTTAATAGGAGCAGACAGATCTATTTATTCATTTTATTCTTTGTACTGAAGTTGGCTTTGGCCTTTTTTTAGTCGTAGTTTTCACGAACAGTTTTGCATCATCAAATATTTGGATTATCAAATTTCCCGATCGGATGGCAACGGTTTACGTTTCTATTTCCCCAAAACTTGAAGGTATTTCGCTTTCATGGGTTTGAATCCCATTGAGGATTGCGAGGGCAGGCGGTACTTCAATTTCAAACCAATATTTGTTACACAACCCCTCAGGGCGGTGCAACGACGCAATCAGACAACGGAAATCTGATGTGGAAGTGAATTGATGTAGTATATGCTAAGATTACAGATCAATAATGTTCTAAAGTCAAAGTCAAAGTCAAAACGTTTATTTCAAGTAGGCCATTAAACGGCACTTTTGAACGTCATCATTTACATTAAAAATAATATAAAGTGACTACTGTCCGTTCGCAAGGGTAGATTCTTATGGAGAAGAACGGACAAGAAACTCCATAGTTACTCTTTTCAAATCAATGTTTTACAATATTTTGAGTACAAAAAATAATTTTAATATTTGTGAGGTCGATGCACCTAGAGTATACCTACTACTTATAGGATCAAAGTATACAGAAGAGGTAAACATTTCCATTTTCTTAATAAGTACATGGTACTCACATTTTTACAAATCTTGGAACCATTAATAATACAGAGTGTGTTAACAGAAAAATAAAAACTCTTTTACATCTGTAAAGTTAATATATAAATTCACCAGTTTGATTTTGCCTACACTACACCCTTGATTGTCCTATGGAGCAGGACCAGGGGGCCTACCACAACCTCTTAAAACAATATTACTTTAATATTACTTTGCGTTCCGCTCTGTTGGATTTTCAACGCTCGGATCAGCGCCGAGAGTTGAAAATGCAACAACAGAAATTACAAAGTAATATTAAAATAATATTGTTTTAAGAGGTTGTGGTAGGCCACCAGCATGTTTCCAAGCATTCTTATCTTGAATGTAATCCTCCAATTGGTTTTATAGACAGGTTAGACAATGGATGTGCCTTTTATTTTGAGCGACTAGTAATTTATGTACAAAATCACTTAAGTTCTGGTAGGAAAAGATTAATATTACAATATTTTAGACATCCTTTGTTAAACAGAAACTGCGCAGTTCCCGCCTACGCCCACAAAACAAAAACAATGCGTGGTAGTCCATTTCAGAATTTTGCGTTATTTTAATAGGTTACACGTTTTTTCAGTTTTCAAGTTTCAGGTCAGATGATTATGGATGAACTTGGTACGCTCACAACGGACGTATAGCAGTTTATTTATGTCGGGGGCGAAGAAAACGGTTTATCACTGTTAATTACTGGACATTTTAATGGTAGTCTGTAAACGTCATTGTTGATTTATGTGACCGAAGAATGTGCATTATTAAAGTAATCATTGTTATACTCTTTAAGTCTCTTGAATAATTGTTCAAAGAAATTCGTTTATTAGTGTATTACAACTAATGATTTAAAAAAACACTGAATGAAAAATAAAATTCGTTTAATGTACGAGAAATAAGGTCAATAAAAATAAAATCTGAGGCCTTAGCGAAGCCTGAGCGGATTACGATGGGTTTAAAATATTATCTTATTAAAGTCAAGCGGTATTTATCTGCATTTTTTACAAATACCTATCTCAAAGCCTCAGTTATGAAAATTATTTATTGCAAAAAAGAACACAGATCTTGAATAAATTTTAGAATTGCTTAATTATTGCATTGCATAATTTGGAGGGCCGTTAGAATGTGTAATGAATATTTACGTTGACTCTAACCGTACTAATACTAACTTATCATTCATTAAACACTTGAAAACAACTAAGACTTATTGCTTTGCTTGTTAATTCATAAGCCATCTTTATTATCTTTGAAGATTTTTAAACTTTTTTATGTGTACTTAGATCATAGTTTTTTTATTTCTTGAGTTCTTTTTCTTCTTCTTTTTAATGCCCTGGGGCTTAACCACCAACTCTTAAAGCAGTATTACTTCATTATTACTTCCAGTGGAAAAGAGACGGAGCTATAGGTACAGGACGTATACCTAGCTCCGTTTCTTTCCCACTGGAAGTAATATTAAAGTAATACGGCTTTAAGAGTTGGTGGTTGAGGCCCTGGACTTCACATATTGTAAGATTGTTATTTATAGACGTTTTAATTTAGAGCTGTGTATTCTTGAGAAAATAGGTCTTGCGTGATTCAACGGCTTAGCCTACGTCAGATTAAGATTGAAAGCTCCCGTTAACCCCATTCATGGCCCTCACATCTGAAGCTCGTTTTGGCGCATTGTTTTCTTATTTTACGTGTAATCTAGTTTTATTTTCTTTATTACCTTCATTAAGAAGATTAACTGTTTCTAAGACCTTAATCGTGCAATAACGCTGGAGTCTATATAGATACTTGTCCAAAGAAACACGTAATTCTTAATCCACACATATTGTCTTCAAACAAAAATAAATTTATTACGACGTGAAAAGGTTTAATAAAGATAAACACAGCTTCTTATAGGCACAAAGAAAATAAATTGGGAAAGCCGTTTAAATGTCATGACGATAATGAAAAGAGCCTTGATGTTCCCTGAACATCCGCGTAACTAACCCTTGGGTCCATTAAACCAGCATAAAGAGGCATACTTCTCCTTCTGTTGACATTGAAAATCCGCGGGTAGGCCAGGAATCCGAAGGTTCCGTTTGATGTACTCGTAAAATACTCTCACGCGTTGTTGAGTCCACGCATTTGGATTTAACCACCGTTTTGGTGAGGTACACCGTAAATTGGTGGAAGGTTTGTTTCATATTTGGAATATCATCGATTTGGGGTCTTATTTAGAGCTTGTCTCCAATGTTATAAGTCTAGAACAAAAGGACGATTGTCAGAGACCAAGATAAAAAAAGAAATATGACATTCATAAAATTTCTTATAAGACATGATTTGTTTATACAATTCGGTCGCAACAATTGGTCTGGTAATTTGTCTTCCAGAACCACTAAAATGAAGAAATCTACAGAAATGGTATTGCATAAAACCAATAACATAAAAAAATATGAAAAAGGTTCTCAAAGAGAGGTGACCCGTGGTAAGGGTCCCTTCATAAACATCTTTTATGACTGCGTAACGCTGTAATGCGTACCCAAAAGGCATTCCGCCTAATATGGCTGCAGCATTGTCAATCGATGCTATTGCTATTCATTAATTGTATTGGATACAAGGTCTTTGTGTAAAACTTGGTTAATTGCAATGTGCATTACTAACTCCAAAGCCAATACATTGTTCCACTTATTTCACCCCGTTAGAGTAAAAATAATAGAATGCTAAGCTGTAGCTTAGCATTCTATTATTTTTACTCTAACGGGGTTCGAGAATGTACGATGCAGTCGATGTCGGGGCCTGAAGCGGCGATGCGTCATCTTTCTAGAATGCAGGCGTGTATAGAGCGACTGCACACCGTTACATTACTTAATTGTAACTAGCGGTTTCTAAGCTTTGATAAGATAGTCTTGGTTTGTAATCCATGTATTTCAGCACAGGTCCAGATATCGGTGTGAGTGGAATCGATCCGTTGAATTGCGTCACCGTTCGTTCAGCTCCACGGTGTAAGTGCGTAGTTTGTCTGGTCCTTTGACCCAAGATTCGCCAACGCAATGATTTATGGTGTCTGTTAGCGTCAGCGGACTTTTCGAGGGGTTCAGGGGGTACTGAATAATTTAGTTTTGCCAGTTCTGTTTTGAGATTGATCATTTCCTGAATTTGTTTTGTTGTTGTTCTGTCTGTGTCCAGAGTTTTAGTTTAAAGGTCCTTCTGTTAATAGAGACTATTGTATTTTAATGACTGTAATGTATTTTATTTCATACGTTAAAGAACCGATGATGCTTATAATTTGCAGGTCATTCGTGAGAGTTGGTTCGAAGACGTTAATTTTGCGAGCGCACAGTACTGCTTCATTTTAATTACTTGCATCAAAATTCAAGACAGTTCACCGATCAAGTTGATCAAGAGTACTGGAATCAAAGCGTACGTGCCTCGAATGATCTCTGCGACTTCCATTCCAGATTTGGTCGGCCCTTTCTTCTTGTTTGCATTTTCAATTAGATACCTGCTCACCCTTAATGTACTTTGTCAATATGAAATGTTTATTTAAGACGACGTTGCCATAATTCATCACGCCCTAAGCTTTTGAGCAAATAGCTTCATATGTGGGAGTGTAGGGGAGGTGGAGACTGCGACGAACCTTAACTAATACGATTGGCGTCGCAAAAGGGTTCTTTTCAGAGTCGATGTTTGCTACGAAGGATGGACTAATATCATTGAAGTGGTGGGTATTTTAAATCGCAATTAGTGTGAATTGGAAACGCTCGGTCAGCTATCGGGCAGTTGAAATAGTCAGGTTAGTGAGAATTGTGTTATTTGCGGTGTAGGGTGCGCGTAGCAGGCGCGCATGGCGGCGTTAGATCGAAGGCTAGGGCGCCAGCGCGCATGCGCCGCCGCGGCCTCTCCGGCGACTCGGCGGCGGCGGCGCGCGGCGGCCGCAGTCGCACCGCGGAACCGCACGCGACGCGCCATGTCGGCCGGCGCTGCTACCTGACCGAGCTACCAGCTCTTGGAAAACAAACCTTGTGAAATCGCGTTTCAAATCGTCGCCATCGGTCGCAACCGCACGGGGATTCGGGTAAGTCCGTAGCGGATCCGTTCACGCCTCATGTAACCGCGCCGAGTGCAGTGCCCAAGGTTAAAGGCTTCCGATGTGCTTTTCCCGGATACCGATCTGCGATCTCGGAGGGTTGTAGGTGGCGCTAGTGCGCGCGGTGAGTCATCTCTGCGACACGTTTTTTCATGGCCGCCCCTTCGATCTCGCGTACGTCGCTAGCTTAGCTGAGGGTTTATGAAGATGTCGGTTGCAGTGGGTGTTACGTAAGTGCGTTGGTAGTGCAGTGGCCGTGGTGGCCGACGCTTTCGATACGCTCGGTGGGCACTCGACCGCGGCCAATTACAGCACGCGAGGATCGTTTTCAGGAAAACATTCACCATTTTGTACGCGGCGCTCGCGGGAGCTACTGTGAGTTAAGTGATCTACGTCATGAGTCCACACGTTACTGTGCCCAGTACTCCGCCGGGACATTCAAGTGAAATCGTTCTGTTGTGCAAGTGAATATAATCGGCTATTTATTATAATTGTTTTGTTTGTGCTACGTTTCATAATTACATAATCGGAGACCCCAAAAGAGTAGGTAACGGTTTTATTTATTTACTAAATTGGATGAAGATTTTACTGCAATTAATTGCACAGTATTTAATTAAAATCTATTGTGACTGCCATACAAATTCTATGATAAATAAATTAATTGTGAATGATGAAAACAAAACAAAAATACTTTTTTATAATATTGCATCAAATAAAAGCAACAATACCAAATTAAGACAATCTCTTGACTCATATTTATTTATGTAGAGGTTGCTGATAGATTCTTACAAAACATAATGACAATATAATTAACGCACAATGCCATGGTATAACAATGCGTATTGAGCATTACGCACAGTAATTACATAAGAAAACAGAATTTCTATACTTTTCTCTCCAAACAATATGATTACCTACCAAATATTTAACCAATGTAAATAACCTGACATTAGTCATACTGAACCAGTATTCCACTTAATGGCCATAATAGGGCAAAAAACGAATCAGCTGCGACGCCCGCGCAACGGTCACAGCGCATGCGCGAGCCGTGACGTACGGTAATATTACGGCAGTTAGATTTGAACGTGGAACACGCAAAAAATAAACCGCTATGGAAGACATGGTAGTATTCTTGCCAGTAATTTCATAAACAATATTATTATGTTTCTGAAGACTTGTAAATCGATTAAATTGTCATTAAATGTCAATTAACGAATGAAAAGCTGGAACTGTAAACAGTGGAGAAGTTTTTGTAGCATAGGTTGATGAAATGAAAGCCAAAACCGCAAGTTACCACGATTTGGTCTTTTTGAGCAGTCTTAATTACAATTTTCATGTCATTAACTTATTAAAATGATAACAAAATCTAATATAAAAGGTAGTTGATCATGCCTTCACCAGTCCCAAATGCCCTTATATAAACATTTAGGGAATTTGTGAGCACAAAATGGAGTACTCGCGTACTTTGGGGTACTCGCGTACTACCAAAGCTACATCAATAGCTAAATTGCAACGACTTTAGTCCACTAATGAAAAAATAACACAACAAAACGAGAAACACATAAATTCTCCATTATAATGAGGACATAAGAACAAAATGCGTAAACCGAACCAAATCCTGTTCAGACTTTGCACCCCTAAATGCAAACAGTTTTGAATCTCGAACGCCATCATCGGTAACGTTTCAATGACGTCACGGAAACATTTCCAGTAATTCCAGAACGTTGGATAATTGTTATAGCTTGTGAAATCGCCTGGAGGAGTTAGCATTTGCCTCCCAACGACCCTCCCTCGCGACAACCTCATTATGCCACGACGACTTTTATTCCTCCTTTAAGCGAATATTTCTTGTCATTGTCGACGTTTTTTATTTTATTTTCAATGTCTCTGGAACGGATCTGATGACCATTTAATGCGTAGTTCTCGGTTTCTTGAGTAATTGTATTCAAAGCTTGTTTGTCTTGATCTTTTAGGTAACCGTCTTTATCTTTGAGAAGATTACTGGACTTGTAAAATCAAGAATGACATAATCCTTCCTAAGGAAATCTGTTTTCTGAGGCACATAAAGGATAAGAAGCAATCTCTGAAATCCTCAACCATCTTATAGCATAAACAATCTAAGCTGATTTAAAAAAAGATGCGACTAAAAATATAAAATCTGCTTTGTTCAAGATTGCTATAAAAGATAACATACCTACTGAGCGTTTTTACAGCTATGTTAGTGTTCTACTTTATGATTTCAATTACATTTTGGACCGAAGTATTTTGGCCAACATGGCAACGTAATTTTTGTTCGCGTGTTTCTATTGACCCTTTTTTTAATAAAAATGTGATTATTTAAGTAACATGATTTTTGACATTAATACAAGAACTGAAGTTGTTATAGCTTTTATTAGTATATAATCAATTTCAGACTTCATTATTGAATATTATATTGTAGCCGATCAAATACTAGATAATACAGACAGAGACGATACTCTGGTCGATGACAGTAGGGCGGTGTCTAAAGGGCACGTTCGGTTAACAGTAAATAACTAGCAACGAAAACCTAATTTCGATTGCAACCTAATTGCTAATCGATTTCGTAATATCCGATGAGAATAGATCAGCTATGAAAACAATTGAGGACAAAGGCCGTCATTATAATCGTAAAGCTATAAGCCATTCGTGAATGCAAAACATCTATCTTACAGCTGATGATAAAAATATTGTTGCTACGATTACGTGCCTAAAAAGTTTTGCCATATTTAATAAAATTTTGCAAATCTTTGAACCTGCTTTTGTTGACCTCAGTGAAACCTGAGGTCAATAGTCGTGTGACCTACACTGCTATTTAGATAGATGCTAGAAAATATATTCAATTACATTAAGCTCACGTTCGGGTTATAATAAAATAAAATTAGAATGATCTCTTGGAAATTGAATAAATTTCATTGCAATTGAACATTTTCGGTAATTCTTTTGGAAACATATATCTTATTCATTTTGAATTATTTCATTGCATTACGAAGAATGTATTATTATGGTTCGATAGAAATGTACCCATTAACTTTCAGTCCTAAGATCCGTGGAGTTCTTTCTGCAACATCTGGGCCTAAACCACCATCTCTTAAAGCAGTATTACTTTAATATTACTCTCAGTGGGAAAGAGACGGAGCTTTACGTCCTGTATAGCTCCAAAAATAATACGACTCCGGCCCCGACATGTGAAAATTCCCAAATAAAAAATAAATCTTATGTAATTGGTAAATAAACACCAAATTCGCGATTAATTCGGCGCACACCAGTGTGTTGCCGGTGCTTGAGCGATTAAGAGTTGGTGGTTAGGCCCCTGATGATAGTGACATTACCTACACCAATGACGGATTCTCAAAAAACGACTATTACACGAACGGTTACTAAACGTATGTAGCAAAATCCTGTGCTCGGCAACTGCAAATCACATTCATTATCTAAAACCATCATACTGGCCGAATATCACCTATCAAATTTTTTCTCCAGATCCTAACGTCAATCGTTTGTTCCAGTTGTAAATCCGGCCCCGTACCGATGCACTAGTGGTTGTGACGAGCGAGCAAGAAGCCACAGCCGCCATGTCTTCGGTAAAGGTGGCCGTCAGGGTTCGTCCCTTCAACTCCCGGGAAATTGCCCGGGACTGCAAATGCATCATCGAGATGACCGGGAATACTACAGGTAAGAATTCCGATATGATTTTGAAAATGATAGCTAAGATAAGTGAGAGAATAGAACCACATTAGATCATAGTCATAGGTAATGAAACATTTAATATCTGTGCGGAAAAACTACAAATACGAGCAAGACAAAATTTTACTTTTTAATGTTGTAGGCGATTCAAGTCTGGATTGGTTGTGGCTGACATGATGAACCAAAAACATGTTTAAATGAAAGCAAGCCACATTGAATAAGTAAACCTTATTCTTCACGTACAAGATCGATTTTAATTTTTTTTCCATGTTACATTTCCATGTTTCCATCACTATAAAATTATACAAATACAATTTTATCTATCACCGGATCACCAGGGCTCGACCCTTGGTCCAGTCATAACCACAAAAGCAAAATGTTAGTATCGATCTTTTCGGTCTATTTAAAAACATATGTCCTATGTTGAGTACCATATCACCTGATTTATGTAGCCAATATAACTATAACATGTATCAGAGCTTAGATAATGCCAGTAATGAGCTTTTTGTGATACAAAACGTAATCTCGATGTTATAACCGTCCGAGTTTTTCATAACGTTGTAAATGTTATGGTTTGTAAAGATTGTGGAGATAAGCTCTTTGTTTGACATGATTCGTAAGTATGGAATAATTATGAGTCTAATATTGATTTGCATGTCTCCAGTAAACAACGACACTGCTATTTTGGTGACACTATTCAGACTTTTTTTGTATTTAATAACCTCTCGAATTTTATAAAAGCTCTTCATCTTCGTAGATATCTTTTTGATACTTACTAGATGGCTTTATAAATCAAACAGAGAACGCTTGCCAATAAATCTCAGTCAGACAAAGTACATTACTATCCAGTAATCAACATCTAAAATCTTTAGCGGTTTTTATTATCCAAGTCACCTTGAAAGGCTTTTAAATTAGCCACCGTCCACGCAGCCCCAGATAACGAAGATTGACTTTTACGTTGCAGTAAAACCCCGCCCTTTGCCTTTACTTTCTTAAAAAGTGGTAAAAATAAAGACTGAGGTAACCTGCCCTTTCATGAAAATTGATTTATGTGGCGAAGAGGAAATGTAAAAGAGTGTCTTGAAATAGATACTTGAGTAAGCGGAGTAAAAAACGCAAGAACAGAAAAAAAGCATTGCTGGAAGAAATAGAATCTTCACATTTTCTTTAAAGATAAATCGTTTTTGCGTTTCGGCACATTTCATTTTTAAATTATGCTCTGAACCTATTAAAGACTTGAATTGCTGGCCATTATAACTTCATCCAATTTAGTTACACTACATTAAATTGTTAGAAATATATCGCTCAAATTTTACGCTTAATGTGCCTTTAAAATAAATATCTTCGCTCCATCTACGTCTGCAAAGAAAATAAAGGCCTTATAAATCTCAATGAAATTCAATGCAAGCTGAATTATAAAAAGTTCTTTGTAGAAATGTTTTATTTTTTTAAGTGTAGATAAAATAATAAGTGTTGAAAATATTTCGGAGTTTTAAATGCGCAGCACAGAGTGTGCGCGAAGTATGTACTGATAGAAGGTCGCGAACGAAACCATACAAGGCAGCAATGTCAGCAGAAATCAATCGGGCTGTTTACTAATAGGGTCGTAGAGTGTACTTACAAGCTAATATCACATTACTAACCTCAAAAATCTTGTTTTATGTAAAAGTTTATAAAAGATTTACTAGAATTCCAGGGGACCTATATCGTGGCTTCTTTGAGTCCAGGTTAGAATTTTTCTCATATTGAGGTCCGTCGAAACCTTCAACAAAATTGGGTCAGACCGTCCCAAATTCTCAACATAATAGTTTTAAACGTGAACATTCTGCGGCATTCTCAGAATTTTCATCACTAAAGAACATAATCTCCTTATTACCAGAATTTCGTTCTTTTGTTTCATAGTGCTTGGTTTTCTTTTTATTTTGCAAAAAAGAATAAATGTACAGTCAACAAATCTTTAAAAAATTACTTTTCTAATGTGAGCATTATACTCGTATAAATAACATAACTAAATTAAAACTATTTACTTAACTATTACAACATAGGCGTCGAAGTATTCCGTCGCATCGCTGCGCTGTCATCCGGAAACGTGCTTAGTAGTCTGGCACCTTTGCCACGTTGAATGGCAATATTAATTCTTTGGGCAAAGAACGAGCCAGCCGTCTGGACACGTTAATTTCGTTCTTTGTTACAAAAAAAAACATGTAATTTTCAAGGGCCCTCTGGAAACATCTCGAGGGAAAGCCTCACTCGTAGTCATGTGGAGCGCCGTACTTGAACTGTAGCAAGTTTTAAATTTATTACCCTGGCCTCACACAATTTAATATGCTCTGCTCATTGGATATTAAACTTTGAATTTATCTAGCAAAGGTCATTTTACTTCGACCCAGCCGAAGTTAAGAATTTTGCGCCGCTTGTAAAATACACCAGTAATTTTGTTTGGCTTGGAGAAAACTAAGTTTATTTTAACATTTGTTACTTGAATTTGGGCTTTTATATAAACAGCGCTGTTGTTATATTACACAATGAGAACAAATAAGGGTACTAGTTAGAATTAATTAATAAATGCCATTGTCTAAATCTTCCTACTACGCCTTGAAATATGTCCTCTCTATTTACCTACTGCCTCCATTAAAAGAAACATATTTTTTCTGCCTTTTGAAGTATTTTCAACGAAAAAAGTTTGTTCAAAGTATCTGTAATAAAATAGTTTTTCAATCAATTTCAGCTCTCAGCTCTTAAAGTTACAGAACCGTATCGAATTTCAGGCGATGAACGATAAAACGCAATTTAGAAACACTGCACTATTTAATCTAAAAGTTCCAAGCTCTTGGAACTTACTTGTCAATGGCAATGAGACACAAACTCGTTAGTTAGTGGAATAATTGAATCTCGGTGTGATATGAACACAATTAACATTAAAATTATGACAAATTAATTTACGAGTCGTAGGATAATAAAACTTTAATGCCATTAAAATATCTCAAGAATTGCTCCTATAATTGGCATTTGTGTGCGACGCTAATAAAAATACTATTATACACAAAGGTCCTATTATAAACCTATTTCAGCGCTACTATCTTTACGCTAAACAACTTTGTCGCAAAGAAACGTTATCGTTACATTACATCCTTAAACTATAGCCTGATATTTCTCTCAGCACAGAGTTGTGGGTGTCAGTAAACCAATTACTGCTATTAACAGCTCAGCAACTGGCCTGAATATGTCGTCACAGTCGAGGGAACTCCCATTTCTGTGCAGTACGCCACCTAACGAGCTCGAACCTCGTTAGTGCTAAACTACGGTACATGTTTATGTACGTTTCCCTTTCGGTAATGTTTTGCCAAGCGTTCAGATGTTCTTTGATGAGTGTCTTCGTTTTGATTCGGTGTTATTTTTTTTTTTTGAAATCATCATACTCTTGCCCTTATGTCAATTTACGTTGTGTTGGTGCAACATGTCTTACTTCTTCTTTCACACATCTCTGATTACTCTTATTTCAATAGGTATCTCCTTGTAATTGTTTTTCTTATTGAAATATCCTTTGACAACCAATTCATTTCTCGTCATTCGATTGAATAAGACAGCTGAAATCGACATGTTTTTCATTTTACTGATGAAATTCTCAGTCTATAATAAAGTTCCACTTCTAATCCAAATACATAATCCCGCATGATCAGCCACTTTCAAGTTCATTGTCACGTCGCCACAACATGGTGTTAGAGCGACGGCTCGTAAAGGGCAAGGCGTGACGTCATAACATGCGTCATACTAAGTATTAAGCTCGGATACCATTAATATGCATTAGCGTGGACACTGTAAAAGCTTTCACACCCATCTACTGACGATGTTCATGGCTGTTTCAGAGACAGCTTTTTAATAGCGGCATTTACTTGTAAATTTCCAATAACCTCCTCTAGGTTCCATGTTACATCTTACATGGGGTTGACGCATTCACAACATGACATTGTCCGTGTATTATTTTAATGCAGTGCGAATATTCAAAGGAACGAAACCACGCAAATTTAATTTTCAAACGAAAGACATGACTCACACTTTTCTACAAAAGACTACCCTCACTAGAATGAGTCATTTTCAAATCCTTGCCAGCCTTGAATTTCGTGGACAGGTGTTCAAAATCTGAAAATCATTCCGCTCCTACGCCCCATCGTATCCCTATGCGTTTCAATGGCCTATAAACCCTATAATGGGCTATAAACCTTGTCCATGGGCTGCTCCATGGCTCTCGTAAATTCACCGCAGTTTCGCTTCCTGCCTCTAAATGATTCGCGTGGTTTCATTTCATTTACTTCCGAATACATTTTATTGGATGAATATTTGAAGTTCGTTTTTTGTTTTGTTTTGCATTAGATCGGTTTCTTGGCTCAACCCTTGCTGTGTTAGCATCTATGTATGTTTTTTACTGTTCGAGATTCGTAACATTTTAATCTTAGAAACTGATTTGCTTCTCTTTTGCCGTTACCAAATTTAGACGTTCTCCGAAATTCCCGCTCTCAAACCACATAAACAACCAACCCCATAGATTTTGTGGCTCATTATTTTATAGAGTACGTGTTTGGCGTTTTGATTACATGTACGCAAATAAAACCATAATGTCACATAAAGTTTTATTAAGTTGCCGTTTCTACGAGTTACGTCCGAAACGTGTCGAGCCGCGTTGTGACTGCGCTCGTTAAATTGTTAACTATATTGCTGTACCCTCATCTGTGGCTATGTGGTCTAAGTTCGTAATGCATTGCAGAAGTTTGACGTACTGTGAAGAATTGAGAGAGTTTTTAACGGCTAGTCTCTGGCCTGCTGCCTGTTCTTCCGACATAAGTACAGTCTTATTTTCATTGAAACTGATGTTATTTTTTCCTTCTCTATAAATAGGTTTTTCTTCAAATACTGTGGGAGATATTACTGATAACTGTGGGTCTTCTTCTTCAACTCTTTCAATAATAAAAACATGTCTATTTGCAACAGTTGTTCTTTAAATGCAGTTCTTTATTTAGCTTTTCACTAGCAGTTCTGCTCTAAAAGCAAAACGAAGACTTATTAAATGTACTCATATTAAAAAAACGTTTTAAAATGCCAAATTGGAGTATTATATATATATTAGCTACTTATAAGTAGTTTACAGCACACAGCTTGTTATGTTAAGCATGCGGCCGCACGCAACCCTGTTCTTGGCTAGAATTTATGCTGAAATGAGCATTTAGGTTGAATATTGATCAAGGTCTCAAGTTGTGTATCATGTTCATGAAACGATTCGTCTTGTGGTTATTAGAAATATAGAAAAAAATACGTTATTAAAATGTTTAGGAAGCCTTGCTTAAAAAAAATCTTTGATCTTTGAATGTTTTAATACAACCATTTTTTCTGATAATTAAAACACGTTTTTCTTCTTATTTAATTCAATTAACACAAAATCTAATCAACCTTTAACGAAATTCAACTTGGTTTTTTGCATTAAAAAAATAAAGGAGCATTTTTTTCTTTTTGGAAATAACGTAAATATTCTCTCTGAAGGCTCTTGAGGCATCAAAGCAATTAGTCACCGTTAATTACTTTTCTTCTCAAATTCTCTAGAATGAACGATCATTTATGAAGTGAATCTTTTTTTGATGGGGAGAACAAAAGCTTTTCAGTATTTTGTTTGCTAAATAGGGCTTGAAATATTTGTTTTTTTTTGAAGGCGTCAATACTGTTACCTGCTCAGTCTTGCTGCTACTCTTATCCCAATTTACCTATTTGGAGTCGCCACAATAAGTCTTTTTCTTCTGACGAACGATCAGTGAGTCGTTCGGTTTTTGCTTCATTCTTAATCAACTTTTACAAAATACGTCTCGGTTCGTCCATATTTTCTTTAGTTCGTCTATATTTTCTCTAGTCACACGACTTTATTTCTCTCGCTCCTCATGACCAATAGCATCCAAAGTAGCATACGGCTCAAATTTTCCACATGCTTCCACAATCACTACCCTCACTGGTATAGTTGACCCTTCGGTTTTTGATGCCTCATTCGCTTTTACAACCATTTTTCATCGGAACGCAATGAAACGTTGCGATTGGTTGGTAGAATGGTAACAGACCTCGTAAAATAAAATGGAACAACCAACCAACCAATTATTGGCCGTTACGCGAAGTTCATGACACTCATGTTTTTTGTACAGTTCAGTGACTTACGACTTACTTTGTGGAGTTAAATTGTTTATTTTGTGCTTGGAACATAATGCTATTTCTTTTATTACCTAGTGTTCGTTTTACACCTATACCACAGTTCTTTGATTAGATGGTATTGTTCATTTTCTTTCGTAAGTCTCTTCTTTTTTGGATTAGTACTCGCTTGATTATAATTATTGTCATTTTGTCATTGCTTTGTTGTAAGTAATAGAATAACAAGAACTGCATACTTTTATTGAAATTGGCCTTTTTGTATAGTAAGACTAAAGACTACACATTCTGTCCCTGTTTACACAAAAATAATTTGGCAGCCATTCTACCAAATTATGTTTGTGTAAATCTCTAAATCAATCTTAATTGTTACCTACGTAGATTTTATGCAATGTTCTCTAAGAGTTGAGTTATCTTAACATGATCACTTTTATAATGTAATCAGTAGGAACTGGATGTTTTCCTTAAGCATTGGGAAGAAGAGGAACAAAATCGTGACCGTTTGGAAAGGACGGTGGGAGGCCTTTGTCCAGCAGTGAGACAGTAATAATAAATCAAATCACACAAACATTTAATTTCATTGCTGCAAACAATCATCCACAGTTGCGATAGATAACTACAAACAACATTGTCCTCAGCTCACAACATCCATCCATACTATACAATACTTCGATCAACTTCGATTTTAGCTGTGACAATCGAACGCTTTGTCTGAACGACCTTGGAGCGTGCGATGCGGGCTGGCTTCCGATGGCGGAAGCCTCTCGCTAGTTCCGACAACATGGCTGACTTACCCTTGTTGAATTTTAACACCTAGCTATAATACTAGTAGAAAGGTTTGTGTTGAAGTTTCACCTACAAATAAAACTATGTTTTATTTGTAGGTGATATTTATTTATTCGGATTGACCTCTTGATTTTATGAATAAGTTATTTTCGCCCGCAGTTTTGCCTCTCTCTGTCTATGATGATGATGATCTCTGGACTAAAATTCATCAAGTCGGTTTGGCGATGTAGACGTGAATGCGTAACAAAAAAACAGATTCACTTTCCGAGAGATAGAGATATTGGAAGAGGTGTGAGCAGTGTCAATGTTAGAAATAAAACCGCCATAGGTACAACAAACAAGCTTTAAACGCTGCAACTACTGCAAAAATATAATAACGTGATTGTCAGCTGATTGCTGATTCTTGGAAGAAAAGGGGAAGTAAAACAATAAATTACCACAGCAATATATCGATGTAACGACATATTAATAACCGATGAGTCACGATAGTTCCTGTAAAGCCGGGAACAGACCAGCGCATTAGCAGCGCGCTTGACTCACACAAACAAAACAAATGAAGTATTTCCTCTCCATGAAACAGTGTCATAAAGCAAAGAATAAATAATAACGACATTGCTCTCAATGTGATTGCTCACTCCGGGGAGCTAGGGACACTAAAACAACGGTCTAAGTCTGTGTGTCCGGGCTAAACTCAGTGCAAACGGTGCAACGTTTATACCGGCGAGTTTCGCTGTTTGAGTTTGCAATGAAAAATTATGTGAGTCTGGCGATTTAGTAGGTCTGAGATGAGGGAGTGGAGCTAGGGACACTAAAACAAGTTTATAAGTCTGTATCTCCGGGCTATCTCAGTGCAACGGTGCAGTTGTGGCTCATAAAGTAAGGCTAGGTTTGAAACATTCGCTGTTTGAGTTAGGAATTTAAAATTATGCGTGTCTGGTGATTTAGCTGGATGGAGATTACGGAAAAAAATCTAGAACAATCGTGCCGAATTATATTTTCAAAAATATACCTAAGGGTGGTTTTGTAGATTGTAATGATTGTCAGATTAAGTATACTTTACACTATGATTGTAAACAATTTATATAACAGTGTAAATTGTGATTGAACACATCATTTTTAGTTAGATATAATTTCCAAAATAAAACATTTCTTGAAAAATTTTCCCCTAAATCGGAATACAGAAGCTTGTTATTGAATTCGTCTCACTGTGTAAAATAAAATGAAATAACAATTTTTATTTGGCTACTCGGATACTATTTCATCGCCAACGATTCCTGTCATATAAATATAACGTGAAAATTGTATTTCCTTATTGTCATTACTTTCTGTCTGGAAACAAAGAAAGTAATAACATTGCTCTCTATTAAATTGCTTTCTCCGCCAGTATTAAGACGGAAACTATTCCCTGGCACACAGACTGTCTTACCAGACGGTCAGGGAATATTTTTTGCTCCGTACTGCTTGCAAGGATGCAGCTGTGTGAGTGGTGTGACTTATAGCTTTTATAATTTAAAGCAGAGTGCAGACAGACTCTTGTTCTTTATTGCGCACACAAAAAATAAAAAATAGATACACAACAGGACAGTATACAATCTAAAGTATAGATTTAACCAGTCGTGGACCATAGAGTTTCTTCTACAAAAAACTTTAGGGATCTTAGCCTTGGTAGAGTTTGATTGGGTTCTGAAATAGCAAATTATCTCAGTGCGATAAAGATATTCGCAAATGAGTGAATATATTAAGATCACAACAAAAAAATAAAATCACGTAATATTTAAATTCTAACTTAAATAAACTAAACAAATATGTGTACAACACACAGTATATCAAAATATAATTACTAACTTTTGCCCGCGGCTCTGCTCGCGTGGATGTCGTTTATCGCATAAAAAAGTTTAAGTCCTTCTCCATATCCCAGGCTATATGTTTGCCAAATTTCATGACGATCCGTTCAGCCATTTTAGAGTGAAAGCGTAACAGACAGACAGATAGAGTTACTTTCGTATATAGAATATTAGTAGGGATGAATAAGCGTGTTTGATTCACAACACTTATTGTTTATTGTACACAATCATGTTTTGATCGTTGACAATAACCGACTGGTGAAATATTATTCTAATACTAGAATGTTATTTTACTGGGGTCCACTGGTGCCGAGAAGTTCAAGAGCGCTCGATGTGATGAGCAGCAATTTGAATTTTTCGGCTGAAATGATGATGATGGGGCTAGGAAAATCACTTATTTAGATACCGTACTTAGTTATTTCATTATGTTATTTTGTTTTGTTGTTAGGTACTCTAGACAGTAATTGGGCACCGCAGATTGTATTAACCGGGTCTGTGTACCTATATTGGCACAGAGAGCTACATCTGTGACTCATATAAAACCCTGGTGCACAAGGGAGCACGTGATAACGACAGGGAATATGAATGAACAAATATTTATTTTCTCAAAATAACTAACAGTGAAAATAGAATCAAAATTGATCGAGAAACTAACGAGATAAAACTATTTTAAACAAATATATCTCTCCCTCTCGCGAAAACGCCGTTTTTTATGGCAGCTGTTTATGCGTCATAAATTTTGACGTCAGATTTCGTATCAGACTTCTCTATCTAATTGTCAACTTTGAAGCTTTATTTATAACTTCACCGCTGATGAAGGTATTTTAAAAATGATTAAACAATTGTTTAATAGAGCTAATAATTATTTCATATTGCAAATAAAAATGCATGCATATTCCCTATTGCCGAAACGTCAAATGAAAAAGATTGACCACCTCACATTTCGGTAGCCCATGTCATTCCCATACATTTTGTAGTTTGGACAATCGATCTGTCACGTTGTCTAGCTAATACCTGCTTGTAGAAGTTAAGGTTCGAATCATATTATGATTATTTCAAAAACATGTTGTTATTTACTAAACATTCTGTTCTTATTAATGAAGAACTGTGCATTCCTCTTGCATAATTTAAGCCTAACACAGCCAGCCAAGACCTCTCAGACTCTCTTGTTAATATTTTGGCACACAATACATATTGCAGAGCTGCATCTGTGACTCATACATATATATATTATTATATACATATAAGCCGGGTGCACAAGAGAGGCGGTGAAGCGCGCTTGACTCAGACGCCATTTTACGATGCAAGTTTATGATGCTAGGGGTGGTTTATTAAATTAGGTATTGTGGGGGATAAGCCTGATGTCTTGTGGGTTATGTGCTATTCCGGATTAATTTTATTGGGTACTGGATGGGGATGCATTTATCAAAGTACATGTGGGTTGGCTTTATGATTTAAAGATTGGTTAGGATAGTAAATGCCCTCCATTATTTACTTCTTTACCTGCTTTTCCTTGAGGGTAAATAATAACAGCCGCACTAGTCGATCTTCAAGGCAAGGTCCGATCAATGCCAGGCCCTGGTCGACGGTGCGTTGTGTTCCACGCGCGCCTCAAAGGGATTTCAGCAAAGTAGACGGCCGTTAGGGCCAGAGCCTGCCAGGGTTGCGGATTTTGTTCGAAACAGTTACCGCGGCCCTGGAAAGCAAAGGGCCCTACGAGGAGCACTGATGGGTTTTAGTCAGTAAGAGTCTGACGCTTCCTTCCACACCGCCCAGAGAGGGAGGAAAGAAAAAAGGCTTGCTGGGATGAGTCCGTTGGTGGGATGGGATAGGACCATGCAAACGAGACGCCACCGTGCCTCGGAAAGCACGTGAAGCCGTTAGGGCCGGCTGTCATTTATATATCTTTGATAGCCTTAACAGGTAGTTAGAAGCCGAAAATTTGACAACAAGTCATGCCATGGAGTAGGTATCATGTTTCACCAGTAACTGGGTTGTGTCCAGCTATGTTTCAATTAGACTACAGGTAGACTACAACATTCGGTCGGTCTGTGGATGGGTGACCATCTTAACATACCGATGTTCCTCCGTGCCTTGGATAGCACGTTAAGCCGTTGGTCCCGGCTGTCATTTGTAGATCTTTGGCAGTCGTTGCGGATTGTCAGAAGCCAGAAAATCTGACGCCAGTCTTGCCAAGAACTACTGTGTTACCCAGTTAATGGGATGTGGAAGTCTGGTTGGCAGCTGCTCCTCGTAAAATACTGGTATCATTCATCCAGTTTGACTAGAAGCCTCCAACATAGTTGGGAAAAGGCTAGGTAACCTTTGTAAAAGTATTTTCTTTTCTTACCAATAATAGCCGTTTCCTGAAGCGGAATTCAATTTAGATTTGTACTGTCTAGACTAATGTCTTTTAAGTTATACGCCTGATCCAATTCCCTCTTGGTTCAACTCGCCCCAACTCTTAAGTGATCCTAAGTCGGGACTAAGTGAATAGATAGGCGGTATCGGTAACTTTAAGTAGCGCTTTAGAATTAACCCGTTCACTCGTTCAGCTTGTTTTGAACACTAAACAACTTGGGACTTGATAGGCTAAGTTACCTAAGGTTTGGCGTTGAAGGAGGCAAGGTTGTCTACAAGTTGGAATTAAGTTATTTAGAATCTCATCTATATTGAGAGTAGAGTATGTTCTGAGAACTGGTGATCGTGAATAGCACTGTCTGCTAAATTATTTATTTCATCATTACCATCACTTCAGCAAGGAGACGTCATAAGCTTGACATGGATAGATAGATATAAATATATCTATCCTATTGTACGTCAAAACACAGCTCTTTTTTACATAAACTTATAGGTACAATAACGGTCTTATCGCTGTTAGCATTATCTACCAGACACCTAGGTCTGAAATATTTAATCTCAGTAAATTCAAAAGTCCAAAACAAAACATAACTAAATTTAAAAAAATGCTTGAGTGTCGTGAAACGCTCGGTTTTATTTTCATTTGTTAACATTTTCATAAAATTTGTTCCCCCTGACGATAGAGGTTAACCAACAAAAGTGTTAACAAACACTTAGGGTGAGTTGCACCAAGAACTACGTTATTGTTTCCGTCAAAGTTAATTTTAACGGTAACAATAACATTGACCATACAATTTAACTACTGACGGTTGCACCATCATGTAAAACGTCAATGTTAAAGTTAAAAGGGTGACAAGTGACAAAACGTCTTATTACCCTAAAATTTATGTGGGATATATTTTTTAAATGGCAATACTTCGAGCTTTTAGCAATTATTCGACACACACTGGATTTATGAACGCTTTTCAAAGACGCATCACCAATACCATCTTTGAAAAGAGCCACATGCATAGAACTCTAGAGCCATTAGTACTTGCTGTTCTGGTGTTATAGCGTTATTTCTGCCAAAAAATAAATACAAATGAATTATAAGGAATATTCTTACTTACTGAATATTATTGGACATATAGATATAATTACATAACAATTGGTTATTTATGAGGTAAGTAGGTACCTTAGGTAGTTACGAATCTTTCTTCTTTGTAAGATGTTATAAGTATATTATTTTAAATATATGTAATTAATATTCATGGTACAACTAAAATGTGAGGCTCAGCAGTGGGTATTAAAATAAGCACTAAGGGCATGATGATGATGTGGTGTGATGAGCATATCTTTCTAGTTACAAGGTAGATAAGAAATCATAGAATACGTAAAATAGGTACTTACTTCATGGTTCTTGTTTTCAGCAAAGGCCCGAACTTAGCCAGCGCCCTAGCCAAGGTCTTAGAAACCCGAAATCTGACTAAATATTCATTCTCATCCCATTTTTGAAATCGATCAATCCAAGGGCGATAAACTTTTTGCTTCCTAACTTGTAAATCGAATTCACTAGTATTAGTGTCACTATCATCGCTAGACTCCCACAGTATCTCGCAGAGTAAAGACATAATCATTCGTTTTTCACGTAAAATAGAATTAAATTTATCAACACAATATTTTATAGGTTAGAACAAAGCAGTTGACACAGACATAATGGCACTAACCGTAACTATAGCCCTTAACCGCCCGAAGTTGAGCGGTTAATGTTATCGTTATTTGTGACGTCATTTTAACATTTGTTACAATGGTGCAACCCGTATTTCGCTTAACCGGAGATTTGACGGCTGGTTACGCATTAGTTATCGTTATAGTAACTTGGTGCAACTCACCCTTAGCAAAGAGGTTACGCAGCACGTGTTCTGTTAAACAAAAGGGTCGTGACGGAAATTCGTGACGGAAAAATCTTACACTTTTTTTCGCCTAGCCCCTATCCGCCAAGTTCGTACCGTGCGATAAGTAACTTCGTTCCAAAAGAAACTTTTTAATTCTATTAACGAAAGCAGCACAAAAGCAAGCAATCAAGGCATTCACAGCAATCCTAGCATTGAAGCTTTTCATAGCACTCTCTCGGTCGTGTGCACCAGTCCTTACTGAATGCAAGTCAATGGCGCCGCGGCGACGACGACGGTCGATACGTCGCGACGCCTCGGCTACTCACATTTGCAGCGTGAAATGTACTGGCAACCCATCCTTGGCAACTTTTTCACCACATTTGACTTTAGTAGCACCTTTATTTCAAAATCTTAAAGGCGGTTTTCGTGTACCTATTTTATGAGTAGTATTATTCCCTATTCCTGCACGTCCATGGTAACCATTTGACTTTGGTAATGCCTTAATTTCTAAGCAGTAAAGACGGCTTTTGTAATTCAAGTACCTATTTTATTAGTACGTACTACTGCATTTCCATGGTAATTATTTGACTTTATAAGCGACTTCATTTCAAAGCTGTTCGTAATTCAAGTACCTGTTTTATTAGTACCGACCGACTAACGCTAACGCACGTCCGTGGTATCTATTCAACTTTGGAATCGCCTTCATTTTCAAAATAGTAAGGTTGGTTTTCGTAATTCAAGTACTTACTTACCTTATTTATTAGTCCTGACTGCCGCACGTCCATGGTAACTATTGGACTTTGGAATCGCCTTAATGTCAAAGCTGCAAAGGCGGTTTCCGTTATTCAAGTACCTATTTTACTATTACCTATTACCGCATGTCCTTGGCCAACGCCTTAATATCGAAGCAGTAAGGTTGGTTTTCGTAGTTCAACTCTGTGGCAACTCTTAGGAGGCAGTGTCTCGTCTAGTGGTAGACGTAGTTGTGTGCAATGATGGACTTGAATAGGATTATGAGGCTAGGTGCTATCTGCACCATTAATGACCCTGTCTTACGTGTCTAGAATGAACTTAGAGGATCAGACCCACTCGTTATCACAATTTTTCATGAAGGACTGTGAAGCTTGTTGGGATAACGGTTCTTAGCTTTCATAAAGAGTTCGTGAAGCCTTGTGTTACGAACTTACGATTGATGAGAGTAGTGCAATATCAAAGGTCACGAATTAGATGGAGATGCTGAGGAGAATGATCATTGTCTTCTTGGTACGTTATGTCAGGTTATTGAACCTAATGAAATATTTATTCTCTTCAAACAAGTCGCAATATCATCTGAGCGATATTTAATGTCAAAAACTTGTCAAAATGTTTTACATTTACGTATATTATATACATTTTAAAAAATACATAAACTGCTTAAGTCATAACCCTTCCTTTTGACTTTGCCGTAGTCGGGTAAATACAAAAATTGCTCCTCTGGAATGTGTATTTTTTCAAGTGCACTTTGCTAACGGCTGAGATATCTAAGATATTTATTATATCTCCAACAATCAAACATTTATAAAGTTATTTTGCATGGGATGTCAATTGACAACCACGCACGATTGTATTCCTATAATGCTGGCATTTCAGCTGGCGTTTTGTCAAAATATTAGTGTCAATTGTGTAATACAAAACATACCCTATAATGTTCCAAATAAGTTTAATTTTGTATTGACGACGTAACGCCAATTATTTGACAAATACGCCAAGTACATGAATGCCTATACAGGGTTATTTTTTAATGACCGGCCAAATTTTCACTGGGTGTTCTACCCATGAATATGAACAACTTTCACTATGGGACCAACTCTGAAATCATGAAAAAAAAATCAGCTGTTTCATACAAAAGTTCAATAGGTACCTACACGACTAAAATGTATGAAACAGCTGATTTTTTTTTCGTGATTTCAGAGTCGGTCCCATAGTGAAAGTTGTTCATATTCATGGGTAGAACACCCAGTGAA
Source organism: Melanchra persicariae (assembly GCA_947386135.1). Lineage (NCBI taxonomy): Eukaryota > Metazoa > Arthropoda > Insecta > Lepidoptera > Noctuidae > Melanchra > Melanchra persicariae. Next base: position 14,263,220 of record OX376664.1, read on the forward strand.
AATTTGGCCGGTCATTAAAAAATAACCCCGTATTTATAACACAGACTAAAATATGGTTTCTTTTGTTACAGTGATAGTAAACCCAAAGGCACCCCCCGGCAGCAAGGATGGCGCTAAAAGCTTCAACTTCGACTTCTCATACTGGTCTCACAATGTATGTTTCTTTTTTACTAATTAATTTTAATACGATATCGTCATAGCTCGAGTTTAAGCTGGTTTGTGGCCTTGAAATTGTATTTATTGATTTAAACTTTATGTACTTACAGTAAGTTATAGCAATTAGCTGACCCCGGAAAGAATATACAAATAATTATAATGTGTATACCCCATGAAATAGAATAAAAAAAATAAATAATACGTGTAAATAACAGAATAAACGCAAAACCTAAAAAGAATTCATGGTAAAAAATATCTGCTGTTCAGTACAATTAAGTAGAGTTATGCGCACATAAATGTTTAGTATGAGACACATTCCCAACAGCTAAATTTAACTTTAAAATCGATAGAACATTAAACATTTACATAAAAACCTCGCTGAAACGCGCTGTAGAACTGTACAGTGTACAACCAATCGCGCTGCCGTTGGATCAATAGTTTGTAGATTGGCTCCCCGGGGCTCCGGTTTCCTTGCACCGGAGATGCGATACCACAGTTAATCAAAGTCCAAGATTCTGATAGCTTTTGGTTTTGTCTACCTATAAACGTATGTACGTATGTGTATTGGGAAATACAAATCTATGTTCATGTTTAGAATGCAGTGTTGAGCATTAGCCGGAACTAGTTTTTATTTTCTTTTTTGGTAAACAAACATGGCGCGGGTTTTGAATGCAGTGCAGAAAACTGGCCAGAGACAACGTATAGTTTTTTATTTTCTTTAATTAATCATTATTTGCCTGCATTTTGTATCTTTTTCCTTTGTTGTGTGTAATGCGTGTAGTCTCTTCGTGTGGAGTACTTCTGTATTTGTAATTTGTTGATCGATAGAAGCCTTGTCCGTAATGCCCTTGATTTACGTTTAGTAACGATCAAATTCTATAACGAAGAACGTAAAATTTTGATGTTTTTCGATATTGAATTTGAGCTTTGTTGCTAATGCTTTAAAATTTTATCAGCCTTGTTCGGCTTTTGAGAAGTTATGCCTACGACAATACATAGGTAGATAGGTCTTGTATTCAGGCCCAAACCTAAAATAAAAATAAATTTACTAAAACTTAAGAAATAATGAGCATAGGTACAGTTTTGTAATAGGCATTATAAAAAAATACGCTCGAACATTTAGATTCCCTACAATGGCCAATAAGGCACTATTTACGAGCTAATGTGATAATGATGATGGCTTCAACTCTTCCCAAATTCCCATTATCATTTTACAGCCCCATCATCATACTAATCGATCAGATGTTAACGGCCGCGCTGTTGTAACGCAATTGTCCGCCATGTTACTGCTTGCTCGGTTTTGGACGGCAGCCATATTGGATCCGGCTGTGTCGTGATCGGATTAATAGTTAATAGTCGTGAGGTATAGGATTTCGGTGTAGATTAATATAGGGTTTGCCAAATGGTCGACAGTTAGGTCCTAGACAAAGTAGTTAACATTCTATCACCGAAACGATTTTCAATAAGTTAAAAATATATGTGATATCGGATTGACCTGACATTATGTGCTACCGTAATGTGACGTGAAGGAAAATTATTTACCTACGGTCATAGAATGACAGAACTGACATAGAAAATCTGATCAGAAATTATGATCTTAAATTAGTTAGTAAATACACATATCAAGATGCACATTGAACTAAACACAAAATACAGAAAAATGAAGGAACGGAAACTAGTCAGATGTACCTACGTCTTGCCTGTGACAACACTCAGCATGATGTAGTGCTATGGGGGACCCACAACACGACACCGATTTTTAGTCAATCCCAAATATTTTTATCTTTAATCGCACTGGTAAGACATACATAGTGATTGATGAATGTCACATTGTCGAGGCGTTGTGTCCTTTGAAATATTTATATGATTTAAACAGATGAACTTTTTGTCTTAAAGTGCTTCATAACAGACTAGGCTTGCTAAGCTATACAACGTGTAACAGAATAAACGCAATACCTCTTATGGGGTCATTGTACTCATCATTATGAACAACTTTCACAATGGGACCAACATTGAAATCGCGAAGAAAAATCGACGGTCCCATACATTTCGTTATACGTTTCGTTTCATTAAATGTACTGAACAGCTGATTTTATTCGCGATTTCGGAGTTGGCCTCTATGAGGCCAACTCCGAAATAAAATGTTTTTCATCATGAGAGTACAATGACCCCTTAAGAGGTATTGCGTTTATTCTGTTACACGTTGTATTTAACATTCCTACGACGCTGCTATGCTAGAATATAAGCGAAAATGGCAGTTTAAAGTAACTGCTATTTTCGCTATTAACAACGACCGGTAGCAGTCCTTACCGAGTGGAAGGCTTTAAATTAGTTCTCGAAATTAATTTGATACCGTTTAACATCTATCAATACTTCATAATCATAACATAGCACAATAATGTGTCTATTTGCCAAAATAATTATACATAAACACATAAAGCATCAGAATTGCTGGCAAATGACGCATAACCGCAAAAACCGCGTCCATTTGATAGCACGGAGATAGCGCCTAGATGATTAATTTGTACTCTACACATGCAATATTTGTTACACGAAAACCGTTCTTAGTGCTAGGTAATAAAGGCCTTGTCACGGTATATTTGTTGCTATTCGGGCGCAATCATGATGCCTCGGTTTGTGGTCTCATCTCACAACGACACATGGTTTCATATTGGCAATCATAATGGTTGGTGGATTGGGGCTTATACAAGGTGTGACATTTTATAAGGGCAAGAATATGATGAATTTGGTAATCCATATCTGTTTGAATTTTATCATTCAAATATCAAAATTTAAGCATTAAATAACAGATATTTACAGATTTTTACATTTCAAAACACTAAAAAAGGCAGCCATGTCAGCATTCACACAAAAAAGTCGCATACTTTAACGAAGTTAACGGCAAAGAGCATCGCATTTACTTAATTTGCAGTTTTAACGGGCGACGGGGATGGGTTCAATTAATACAAATGTATGCGTCTGCGCCCGGAGTCTGTCCACACAGACGTTACTTTGATAATCTAGTTTATCTAGTTTACTTAGTTCTGCTCGTTTCAAATTTTAACCCTAATTTGGTTAAGAAGGTTTTAGGTAATAGAATAATCTAATATTCTGATTTTCATAAATGGTTGTTGATTTTGATTCAGTGTATAATATCGTAACTAATCCTAGTATTTAATAGCACTTCAACAATAACTTGTTGAAGATAAAATGAGATATATTTATTTGCTCAAACATGTGTAGGTACACATACAAGAGTAAAAACATGCAAAAAAATTGAAGAGCTTTAAAGACTATATCTGTCTGTAGTTAGTGTGAACTAGTGAGTGGATGTATTCATTAGAATTCGAGCATTAATAAGCTCCCACTCGGCATGATTTTTTGCGAAATCTTCAACAATAATCGTCATATTTTAGCGAATTTACCAGTGAACGCAAATAAAACTTTCACTGAAATTTACACAACATTTAAATTAATTAATAATTTACACCTTCTTCGTGAGTCACTTCGTCTATTAATGATTTATTATTATATAAGCACAGGAAAATTTCGTTGAACTTCTTAAAAAGAAGTGTAGGTACAACGGGTCTATTGGTGAAAACCGTATGAAAATTCATACTGTAGTTTTTTTTTTTAAGTTTATCGTGTACAGACATACTAACAGACGCAGCGGAAGGACTAATATAATACCCTCGCTTCTGGGAAACAGGATCCCTCTCTGTGAGAGGCAGTGCGTCAGAGGGTAGGGTCTAATCTTAAGACCGCACTTGGATTATTGTGCGTGTTCAGATATATACAACGTGTAACAGAATAAACGCAATACCTCTTAGGGAGTCATTGTACTCATCAATATAAAAAAATTTTATGAGACTAACCCCGAAATCACGAAATAAAGTCAGCTGTTCAGTAGTAGTAGTAAATGTTGTAGAGTTATGCGCACATAAATGTATGGGGCAGTCGATTTTTTTTTTTGCGATTTTATAATGTCGAGTACAATGACCCCATAGAAGGTATTGCGTTTATTCTGCTACACGTTGTATATACTTCAATTCTCCGGGGACCTATTCTGCCTGACAATTAAAATATATATTTTTGTTGCAGCCCAGCGACCCCGAGTTCTCATCACAAGTCATGGTGTACAAAGACATCGGCGAAGAGATGTTGCAACACGCTTTCGACGGTAACAACCATTCGTACTTACTTTCCATCCGACTTTCACCCACTTCACAGTACAGATATACACTAATAATTACGCTTTCTTTTCGCGAATCGCCATATCTGTGCATCTTAGATCGGCTTATCTCTGTGGTCTACTTTTGGTGATCTTGGTCTTTGTCGATAACTTGCTGCACGAGGAAAAAGTACTAAGGGTTATTCAGAGGTGTTTAGTGGCTCCACATTTTGTTAGTTTATGTTTAGACCTGTGTAGGTACTGTATACCTACTGCCTATAAGGCGTTTTACTAATTGGCTAACGATCGTACGAGTTAACGATGCGATTTTGTCGCACGACGAGATTAAACCCAAAAGAAATCATCGCGCGAGCACAGTATCATTGTCATGATCATTATCCTCGCGCGACGAAATCGTATCGTTAACTCGTAGGATCGTTAGTCAATTAAGACGACGCCTTATGGTAGCCTTTTCCTAATATCCTTTCGTAGATAGCCGAACAATAAATTATGAACCGTTTGTCATTACGAGAGAACGTAAAGCTTCACACACACACAAACACACAATAGAAGTTGATTCATGACAGCTTTATGTCTTTATTTCTGTTTTTGATATTAAGAGGGCCCTTCCCGGTCCGTCTATCGCCAACGCGAGCATGGTCGAAAAGCTTGTTGTTTCATCCAGCGCAATGTTGTTGAATAACAAGCAAGTGAGAACGCGATAACATTGAACGAGAATAGTGTTCAAAAATTTCATAAAACTTGATCCAGGAAATACGTGTTTTTGAATAAGCCTAACAAGTATGTGAAATAAATATTATTCATTTAGAATCTCCATTACATGTGCAAGGTTTCTATCGAGATGTTTTCTTTACTTTTGTAATTTATGAGTACGTTATGTACCGCCAAAGTTCAGGTAAAATATGTAAAAAACAGCAGATTTTTGGAGGCTTAATAGAATTTGATTCTCCAAATTTTAATTTTTTACTTGCATTGAAAACTAGATATAGTGCATAAGATAGATATTAGTTCAAAAAAATCAAAGATAGATGTGTTACAACGGCATAAATACGTACGAGCGTTTGTATGAAAAATATGACGGGTTGGCCGCTCTTAAGCCGTTGGTCCCGGCTGTCATTTGTAGATCCTTGGCAGTCGTTACGGATTGTCAGAAGCCAGAAAATCTGACTCCAGTCTTGCCAAGAAGTACCGTGTTACCCAGTTAATGGGTTGTGGAGGTCTGGTAGACAGCTGCTCCACGTAGAATACTGGTATTCAGCTGAATCCGGTTTGAATGGAAGCCGACCCCAGTAAAGTTAAGAAAGGCTAGGCAGATGATGAGAAATAGATGTTTTTTCTTCAAACCACAAAATCTTTCATAAACATAATAGTGGGATTCCGGCAGTTAATCGATGCCCCTGGGTCAATGGCTCACTCGGTAGTTAAAAATGTATTAAACTTCCACGGAATTATTGTCCTTACACACGGTCGTTTCAATTAAAATGTCGATTTATAAATTAGAACGCCATTTACACACTCACCACACTCTCTCTCACTCACTATTCCGACGATAGGATAGTTTTTAATTTATTGAAATCGGATATTAGAAAACTGGAACTTAGGATTTGTTGACATTGAAAACTTAACCGGTCAAGCTTCACATGTCAAACTTCAAAAATCATATAATATACCTTGCGTAATAGTAATAATATAGTTTTAAAACGCGTAAATCGTGCGACACACCGGTGTGTCGGCGGAGCTTGAGCGGTAAGACTTGTCTTCAGTTTAATTAGCAAGTGTACCATTATCCATAAAAAACTAGAGAAGTAATTGAAAGGTGAATGGCCGGTTAAAATCTGTGCTTAAAATTCCAACCAAAACATGAACGTAACACCCCAAAACGAGGCGTACCGTTCAAAATTTTACCTTACAACTAACGAACTTAAGTACTAATATACATTTTCCCACAGGCTACAACATATGCATATTCGCGTACGGGCAAACCGGCGCGGGCAAGTCTTATACCATGATGGGCACGGGCAAAGATGGCCAGGAGGGCATCATCCCGCAGATCTGCAAGGATCTCTTCAGGCGCATCAGACAGACCTCCTCCGATGATCTCAAATATTCGGTAAGTATTCTAGATCTCTCCCTGGTCTAGAAACTAGTAAAAAGTAATGGATTGTTAAAAATGCTGTGTTAAAATATGGCTAACATCCGGCCTAAATGCAATATACGAGCAATGCTTGCTGCTTTATAGTGTCCAGTGATGATATAATTACTTTTGAGCACCTCGAGCAAGCTAATTGTGAGTATTCATTGGTAACGTAGCCAGCTAGGTTACTCATAATGACCCTATTAAGCTGAAAATTAAAACTTTACCAGATACACGCTAGCGCTAGCAGTAGGTACCTAACGTGTTCTTTCTCAAATGTACTTAGGTAGTTCCTATAATAGAAATCACAGTGTAACCCATTTCGTGGTTGTTCTGTTAAAACGGTTTTAAAATTGATAGTTACGTAAGAGTTCTTGAAATAACCCCGTCACCCCGCCCGCCTCCCCTTTCAAACCCCACGTCAGAGCACTGTATGACGTAGTAAGGGGGTTTATTTATTTACTTAGTATTGCTAAGGAATTATGCATTAACTTTGCACGCTAGTTCCCTGAAACACAAACAACAAGATCCTTGACAAGTATTTTTACCCGACTGCGTCAGAAGCAGGGTAATGGTTTTCGGGCGTATGTATATTATGTATGTTTGTATGTATGTCCATTTCTTTGGCACGCCGTACAGCCCAAACGGCTGGACGGATTTTGACATATGAGGTGTCGTTGACTTCGTCAGAATTATGGTAGTGACATAGGCTATATGTTTTTTCAAAATGGCACCCGCAAAGGAAAAAAAAATGTAACCCACTAAAATGTAGGGAATAATAAAAGGACTGTCAATAAACCCGACCGCTAAAAACAACAAAAAATTTGCAGTTCAATCACAGATCTGAGGTCACAAACTGCATCAGACTGCTTGAAAAGCGACTTGTTTAATTGGAACTTTTTAGTCGTTTTCTTCGGGTTTTTTTGACAAAGTAATTTTTTTTTAATGTAAACTTTTCGAATTTGCAACACTGATGGCTTGGTCTACGACGTGCACGTTACCTTTGAGGAGTTTGCCAGAACAGTTAGCTCAACGTTTTATTCCAAACGACAGATGTTCCAAACAATCCGAAATATCTACGGTTCTTCTTCACGAAACAAGTAGGATTCATCTGTCATGAATATTCATATTCATTCTAATTATATCGTTAGCAATTCAAATCGAGTTTATTTAAGGTTAATAACACTTCCGAAATACGAGGAGGAAATATCCTTTTAGGTAGTTATTTCACAAGTAAGAGAAACTGTTGTTGCTGAATATTAGACCTTCCCTATTTTTCATGATTGAGTTTGGATAATAAGGACGACAATAGTTTATAGCGTTATAGTTTTATGATTCCCTGTTTTTCACAATGTTTTGACGCACTTTTGATGACATTTGCTGGGGTGTCATAGGTAAATTAGTCAACGGTGTTAATAGTAACGAGCAGAAGGAACAAGAGACAAACCACAATAATCAGTGTGATATAAAAACCTCATCGATCCATTTCCAAAAGTTAAGCTATGCAGCCGATTGCAGACCATAACCAATCTTGTTCTCCATCCGGCTTTAATCTAGAATTTACGTTCCTAATATAACATTACCTTTTTACCCAAAAAAAAACAGGTGGAAGTATCCTACATGGAGATATACTGCGAGCGAGTCCGCGATCTCCTCAACCCTAAGAACAAAGGGAACCTACGGGTGCGCGAGCATCCAGCCCTGGGACCCTACGTGGAGGACCTCAGCAAGCTCGCTGTGACTTCGTACCAGGACATATACGACCTCATCGATGAGGGCAACAAGGCTAGGTAAGGAGGCGTATTTTTTTTTTAATAAATCGGCCTTTTAACCAGTCATGCATTTTCAGACTTATTAAAAAAAACATCAAACCATAATGATTAGTTTAAATACCGACTCTAAATTCAAATTCTGTCTAGAAAAAGGTTTTTTTTATGAATGGTCTGTACATTTGTGTGCATACCTACTCATCTTGTTTACCCAATCGCAGAGAAGGTTCAAGTTTTATTTTTATTTCAGTTTCTTCATATGAATAGATTAGATTATAGAGAGCCTATTCAGGACAGTATGATTTTAATTGGTGAAAGATTCCATAAATCGCGAGAAACCCGTACTTAGAGGTTCATGCTCCTTACAAAAAGGTGTGGTTGGTTCAAAAAAAAAATGTTTCGACAGGACTGTGGCCGCAACGAACATGAACGAGACCTCGTCCCGTTCCCACGCTGTCTTCACCATATTCTTCACGCAACAGAGGCACGATCAGACCACCAACCTCATGTCGGAGAAGGTAGGAATTGAAACCTTTTACCATATTTAAACACAAATAATTAACAAGAAAATAATACCAGAATTTCCTTTTTCTATTCTTTGTTTATTATTATAATTATACTTGTTCGAGGAAGTAGTCAAAATCGAGTCGATTGCTAGTTGCAGAAGGAGCTATATCGATTGTTTATAAAAATATTTTGATAAATTTTATTTTATTTTATTTCTAAAATTTGTAGCTTTTGTGTTAAATCTAAATAATTAATTTGAAGTTAGTGTATTGCATTTCCAATTAAAGCAGAAGATTTATGTTTCGAGTGGGGTCGGGCCGCCATGTTGACGAACACTGTGCGCATGCGCGGTTGCGCGAATTTTTAGAGCGGGAAAGTTTAGACTATTATTGTTAATCGAGTTGAAAGTGTGGCAAAGTTAATAAGTTAGATTGGTGTCGCGAACACGCTGCTCGGTTATTAAAATAGTTGGACGATCATTTCATTTCCTAGGAATTGCCCGATAGCTAACAAGTTAAATTGAAACGTTCTAAAAGTAGGTAGAGCTTGTCTAAGCTGGAATGACGCGCCCCATTACCGCATTTTACACACAAGCAAATGTAAAATTATATAGCGGGGCGCGTCATTTCAACTAAGACAAGCTCTACTTTGTTTTGTGGTCACCACAAGTGTCGAATAGCATGACTGAATAAATAAAAAAATGGAACAGAATTTTTATGAAATCTGCCAAGTTAGTTATTAAGAACTTGGATCATAGGTCGTGAAACGTTTAGTCTTACTATTGCTAAAATAATAAATATTTTTTTTTTCTCATTTCAGGTGTCTAAAATCTCGCTAGTGGACTTAGCAGGGTCCGAGCGGGCGGACTCGACAGGTGCTAAAGGCACTCGTTTGAAGGAGGGCGCGAACATCAACAAATCTCTCACTACCCTCGGGAAAGTCATCTCTGCGCTCGCCGAGATTGTGAGTTCTTTTGTTTTGTTTCACTCGGTGGTAGTACTAGTTTGGTGTTAGAGGACAGTTCTTCAGAAAATAGAAAAAGTATTTGAGATTTTTGGTTACGACGACACACGAGGAAATAGTCCTTAACAACGTGTTCCTGGCTGGTGACAATTATTCTATAATAAAAATAATAGTTAAGATATACATAAAATAAAATCAGAAGGCCTAAATTGTCATACTTCTTCAAGTGCCATATCATCATCGCGACAGTCAATGCCAAAAAGTATTTTGACAGATTGCGACTGCGATGCGATCCTACGGAATACGGGAATTGCCCTTCATATGAGTATCTATATACAACGTGTTACAGAATAATCGCAATACCTCTTATGGGGTCATTGTACTCATCATTATGAACAACTTTTACTATGGGACCAACACCGAAATCGCGAAAAAAAAAACTGCCCCATACATTTCTGCACGCGTTTAGTGTCGCCGCACACGAGCCACTCGCCACAGCCACAAACGCCGCCACTAGAAGCTAGAAGCGGCCACAAAAGTAGCTGAAGCGCGCGACAGCCACATGTAGCCGGTGGTCGACACTTGCGGTCGGTGGCTGCTACTTTTTTAACCCATACGCGCAGTATCATAATGGACTCTGACGACGAAGGTTTAGGGTGGGGAATCGCGCGAGTGGCGTGTGGCGGCTTTTTGTGTCGGCGTTTAGTGGCCGGTGCGGGCCACAAGAAGCAAGCTGCGACGATTTGTAGCGTGTGGCCGCCACCGGCGCCAACCGTGTGCGGCGAGTCCATATAAAATGTATGAAAATTACAGGAAATATGCCAGTGGCGGCGTTTTGTGGTTGTGGCCGGTGGCCCGTGTGCGGGAGCCCTAACTCGACAAAATGTACTGAACAGCTGATTTTTTTTCGCAATTTCAGGGTTGGTTAATAAAAGTTGTTTATAATGATGAGTACAAAGACCCCTTAAGAGGTATTGCGATTATTCTGTAACACGTTGTATATATCTTCAAATAAAAAAATCTCGCTACGCTACATTTCTTTGAAGAACTGTCCTGCATAGATAAAACTGATTAATGGACTAACTTGCCAGTGATGACACTCTTAAAGAAGTGTGTTTTACATAATAAAAAATAAAAACAATCTAAGCTCTGGAAGGGCAGAAAACAACACCGGGTTGGCTCACAAGCCTGCCATGAGTACCATCACTAATACCCGAAAGGGTCGGTTTGGGATCGGTTCTAGTATAACACGAGTAACTTTATGGGGCTAGACAACTTAAATGGTTGACAAATATTCACTTCAGCCGGCACTAGCTATTCTACAATGATGGAACAGCTAATGCCGCAATAAAAGATCAGTCAGTCGGAATAATTGGTGGCGGAAATGACTGGCTGATCAAAGATAGCCAAAGTCAGCGAAAAAACTTTTTTAAAGTAAATCCCACGGTAAATAAATACTCTACGCACTTGGCTATCTTAAAGTGTTGTGTTTAGATACCTAGATACCTGTATATACTTTCATAGTTTTAAGACAATAATTTCCAACGGACCGCAAGATTGATGCTAATTTAAAATAATTTTGACTAATTGATGCTATTTCTAGATACCCAACTAAAGCACGATGCACACTAGTAGGTTTGATAAGAAAAGTTAATTTTCATTATCAATTTGAGCCACGCAGCAATTACCAAAAGGACTTGGCAAAAGCTGGCAGACATTTTGTAGATATAAAATTTCTTCAAAAATATCCAGTCTTTATGCACTTCTGGATCAGGGCCTTTAAGGTCTTGTTCCGAAACACTTCAGGGTTTGAAGGTCCTCAGTGTTTCGATGCATGCTCTTATGTACACGAAGCCCAGAACCCAAAAGGCCCTGACCCGTAACTGAGATAAAATTTGACTATGCAAGTCGGTAGTGCAAGTATACTTGCGCCATTAAACATGCTAGTGGAACGTGCTGTAAACGTAGACGTATGCTAAACTAACAAAACATTCACGTTTGTTTTAATGCCCCGTATCTCCGTGGAAATTATAATATAGTCGGTGAGTTTGGTTTCTATAATAGAATACTAGGAGTGTGTGTGCACATTACTAATATTTTGTTAACCCCCCCTTTTAGCGAGTGGTCCTACTGTATTGTGACCATAGATAATTATAGCGTAATACATGGCGTGTGGCAATCCCTGTCATTTTGACAGTTCAATAATAACCATTGCGTCATATGAAGCAGATGAATTTGTTCAAATACGAAGCAATGAGTTTTGTTGTACCATCACATTTTGACTATTCGATAACATCCATTGAGTTATTTTTGCTTTTGTACTGTTGAATTGTTGAAACATACGAAGCAATGAATTATGTTGTACTGTCAAAATGATCTTTGTAAAGCAATGTATTTTACGTCACTACATATTGGGAACACTCGCTTAAAATCTAAGCTAAATATGCTTGTGCTAAGAGGCCATAAGATCAAAGCTCACAGAGCAGTGAACCCACACTGCTCTGTGAGCTTCGATCTTATGGCCTAAAAATGGCCTAACCAACGCCTTAGCCGATTGGCTATTGTTGCTTTTATTCAACTTACATTTGGAAAAATCAAAATCCAATTTTTTCAAATAATTGGTTCACTTGCAATATTTGGCTTCTCGCCTTAGTTCAGATGATCGTGCGATGGTAAGTTCTATGCTTTGGTTGCATACAAAAGCTTTGGTGAAAGCTTTTAAAGTTTAAAAACCGTGCGTCGTCGCACGACTATCTGTACGTGGCCTTATACTTGATCTAAGTCAAGACATATAACTTAGATCATGCTTTTTCCGTATAAAAGTTATCGGAAAATATCTGCGTCATTCTCTAGAACAGTTTTTTCTAAGTAACTTCTGAATAGTAAAATTAAGTTCTCGGCAGCTTAAGTAGATTTTTGCAGAAATTGTCGTAGGTACTGGGCACTACAACGCATGCAATAGTTCTAAGGGAGCGCGAACGCCACTAATTCGTTCAAGCGCGTTTAGTTCGTCCTTTGCGTAAGTGCTTATAGTAAATAGAGATATATAAAAAAGAAAAGACATCGTATCCATACACGGCTAACCTTACGCGAATATTTTCCGATAGCTTTCCTCAGCCTCGCTTCTACCTGTGCTTCATAACAAATATCGTTCTCCGCCAGGCCTCAAAGAGCAAGAAGTCAAAGAAGGCCGACTTCATTCCGTACCGTGACTCCGTGTTGACGTGGCTGCTTCGAGAGAACCTTGGAGGCAACTCCAAGACGGCCATGATAGCCGCCATTTCGCCGGCTGATATCAACTTTGATGAGACTCTTAGTACACTCAGGTAAATATGGAAATAGAGTTTTATACCTACAGCTTGTTGAATTAATTTAATCAAACTGTAAAATAAAGAAAGATGGTGCGTGGGCTATAGCAGAAAATCATATGATCTACTCAAAATAATATTCATGGCTGTTGATTGAACTTCTTTCTAATACAGTAAAAAAAGATTTAAGAACAGGAAGACTTTTAAGAATGATGTCTTAAAAGTCTTTCTGTTGTTGCAATACTCCTTGAAGCGACAGCATTACTGCAAATTGATTGATTTGATAATTTGATTTACAAACTAATATGATAACATAATTATGAGATGTTTTATCTGCCATGTTGTTCGCTGCAACACCGCTGTAAAAGTTGTTCGTAATGATGAGTACAGTGATCCCAAGAGGTGTTGCGTTTATTTTGTTACACGTTGCACATATACTTAATATTACAACCGCGAAAGTCACGGCTGAACGGATCTTGATAAAATTTGGCACAGAGGTAGATTATAATCTGGAATAACGCATAGGATATTGTTATCTCGGGAGCATGTTCCCTTTTTTTTTTTTTTTTTTTTTTTTTTTTTTTTTTTATTTTTTTTTTTTTTTTTTTTTAATAGGATGGGAAATCATCAAATGACCCCTCCCGCTCTGGGTGGAGCGGCAGGGAGTGTCAGACTTTTACTGACTAAAACCCACCCTTAGTCCTCCTAGTGCCTTTCTTCCCAGGGCCGCGGTAACTCTTTCGAACAATTCCGCAACAGCATGTTCCCTTGCGTTGTTTTTTGACATTCACGCGGGCGAAACCGTGGGCAGCTAGGATTAAATTTAACCCACCTAACCCACCTACCTACCCCCACAGATACGCGGACCGGGCTAAACAGATAGTCTGCAAAGCCGTGGTCAACGAGGACGCCAACGCCAAGCTCATCAGGGAGCTCAAGGAGGAGATCCTCAAACTGCGGGAACTGCTCAAGGCTGAGGGCATCGAGGTGGAAGAAGGTAGGTCCTAGTGTGTACTTGGGTGTGGCCTTGAGTCTTGTTTGAGGGTCGGTAGGTAAACTGACGACTAATGATGAGAATAGAAACTTCTTGATGTGTATCGGTACGATGATACGCAACCAAGTGGTGCTTCAACTGTCTGTTTGTCAAAAATGTGTATTAACGTATGGGCACCCTTCTAAGCCATTGCTGTTACGAAGGCCAGTGTGGACATAAATAAGTTATATGTTAAAAAAATATTTTAGAGGGCAGCAACTGGAATAGGTTAATTAGGATTTATTATAGTCAGGGTTTTTTTTGCTGTAATTTTAGCTTTTTAGATGGCAAAATTGTGTCTTAATGTTAGAACAGTATCTCTTAAAAAGTGAATTCCATGTCAGTTTATCTATAGACCTTCATAACAGCTTATTCTCGGCTTTCTGAGTGAGTTAGGTTGTTTAGACGTCTTGTGATGATAGACCGTCCTGTGTGATCGTCTCGTAGCGAACAAGCCACGCCACTTACAATTAACGCAACAAATATAACCATTTAACTAAGTCTCATATTCCTGATACTAAAACTTGATTCTGTTTCCAAAACCCACACGAACTAGGACCAGATGGTAAAGTCCTTTATGAAAAGAAACAAGAGCCTACCAGTAAGTAACAACAATAAAGAGGCTTGCGCATTTTTGCATCTGTACACCCCACCTGTACGCTTGGCCTCCATTTTGAATCGAGGTTGCCAGACACGAAAAAATATGCAAACTTTTTTGATACAATTTTCGGTCAATGATCTGGCAGCCTGACACTTAAATGAAAAAAAAAGCAAATTATTTAGCACCTTGTCCAGCGCTTGTGGCGTTTGTAGGCATAAAATATATAGTATATCACTTCACGACATGCGAATATTATATGAACTATGGTGTGGGTCATACCATCAATATATATTGATATAATTGCGCTTATCTGTCACTATATTCTATTGGTGTTGGTCTGGAACACTATTGAACATGGTTATTTACAGATAGTGTATGTATGTAGCAAATAATACTTGGTGTGCTGATATGTATTTACTGAGCATTTTATTTATCGTATATAAAATATATTTATCAATAGAATATTATTACAAATGCTCAGTCCCGCATTATGAGAACAATCGATTTTGATTGACCAGATAATCCATTTTGCACCTTGAAACAAAATATTGCAACATGTCAACTTACTGCGGTATCTACTTTTAACTGAAACGTTCAACACTGAGTTAATGCTATCACCGTTCCGAAATATTGATCCAACTTCTTGAATTGACTTCAATACTAACACATCTTCAAAATCGATTGTATAATCGGGTGGGTATCAAACCGTCCGTTGGCGGCCACTATCACAAACATTGGCATTCAAAGACATGAACTACATTTAAATTATGCTGGTCCAAATTTTTCTATGGCCAACATTCTCTGGTCCAAATTTTTCTTTGGTCGCCAAACGGCTGTTATATTGTGAATATATTGCATTGCTACAATATAAGCTTCCTAGCTTCAGAAGCCTTGCATGTTTTCCCATTATATTTGTGTCAGAATAGAATAATTTTGGTGTCAAATATTTATTTTGTGTAGTACCTATAATCACTTTTAAAAATAATTCGACTGTGGACTTTTGTCTAGCCGTGCAATAGTTTGCACAAATAACAAATGAGATTTGCACATTAATTTGCACTATGACTCACTTATATAGTGCAATATTAACGTGTTTTATACTTAGATCAAAAACAAAATATAATACAGTATGAATAGAATAGAAAAATTGTAGATGTCGACTTAAAAGTTGTCAATATTTAACCAACTATATGGTATACAAAAACATGTTACAAATTACAAGATGATCTATTTAATACATATCATGGCTTCCCGTGATTTAAAGGTTATGTAACTAGCATAACCAATGTTATCTTTGACTCTACAATTAAAAATTATATCTTAAAAGACTGACAGTAAACATCAAAATCCGGAGCCGTTAAATAAAAAATGTACCTACTATTAAATTGGTGTTAAAAAAAAACAAAAAATTTTGCCCCTTCCCCAAAGTATGTAATTTTCTAAATCTCTACAAAGCTAACATTCCTTTCATTATGATGAAAACAGGAGAAGAGAACAACTCGTCGCCTCAACGCAAGAAGAGCGAGGCAGAGGTGCTGTCTCCGAAGTTGTCCCGAGCGGCCACGACTATCGCCGAAGAGGCCGTCGACCAGCTACAGGCTTCTGAAAAACTTATTGCTGGTAAGTTTACACATATACCTACTAGTAGCAATGACAATGATGACTAGAATTGTGACCGCAGACGACTCAAATGGAGGTCATTTGAACATTTGCGGGTAACACTAGGCTAATTATTAGAAACCTCAACTCAACTCAAAGCATTTATTTCAACTAAACCATTTACAGACACTTTTGAATTGTCAAAGTCGGTCAGTCAAAGAGGTGAAGCTATTTGCACGTTCCAAAGCGTAGATCTCTATGGAGAAGAACTCGCAAGAAACTCCATGGACACTCTTTTAAATCAATTAATAATTACAAAGTTGTGGTTACATTGTTCTTGTTGAAATTATTTATATATTTAAGAACGATGTAGAGTTGAGAGATGACCAGTCCCAGCTGATGGAGCCCCCATCCCATTAGTGCTGCGTTTCATTAACATAATATGAAACATAGTTTGAGCGAATTACCACTAACAAAAGCGATTGGGCCAATTTGGCTTCGCGATCAACCATGTGACTGGCTAGGGCCAAACTTTCTTATAGTTTTATCGGCCAAGATTACAGTCAGTTTTACGTCCAGTTGTGGTTGTCGCCTCGCATTTTCGAGGTCCTAAAAATAAAGGTAAAGGATCAGGTCTTGTTTGTGGTCTCAGGTTTTCCAACTTTATCGTTGATTTTTTTCACCAATTTCATAAACAACATTAATTTCGCCGCCCATTGTTACACTCGTATTTATTTGAAGGGATAATAACGGTCTTCTAATCTCTGTGTAATCTTCCGCCAACAGAACTAAACGAGACATGGGAAGAGAAGCTCAAACGCACGGAGCAGATCCGCGTGCAGCGCGAGGCGGTGTTCGCGGAGATGGGGCTGGCGGTGAAGGAGGGCGGCATCACGGTGGGCATCTACTCGCCCAAGAAGACGCCGCACCTCGTCAACCTCAACGAGGACCCCAACCTGTCCGAGTGTCTTATTTATTATATCAAGAATGGTAAGCTTATGAGTGTCATTATACGTATTCAAGCTGTTGCGTTTAAGCAGCCTGCTAAGTTTCGTCGACGCGTGGGAGTACCGGTGCCTCAAGGCATCTTCTGGGCATACTCGATCCATCGTATATCTCATCCATCGCTTTCCATAAGGCGTGATCGAGGTCAAGAGCTAGCCCACTCCTCAATAAAAAAAAAATAAGAAATTTTTTTTGTGCCTGTGACAACCAAAAATGTGATAGTCAGCAGGGTTAGTACGTAAGTGAGGCTAACAAACCAGGACGCGACTTTGCAAAATATAACCAAATCGTCATCACATCGTTAGGTTGAAACTGTGAAAAATAGCATTAAGGATTTTACATCGACGATATTTAAATAAACTTCAGTGGCTTTTGGAAACGAATGATTGTACCAAATGTTTTGAATAAAGCCTGCGAATTAATTCTTGCAGCGCCTTATCTTTTTGCATGATCACAATTTGACGTTTTCAAACAATGACTTAATTAAGTTCATTTTCCAGGAACCACATGCTTTACATCTAATGACAATATTCTTGGACAGTAATCAAGTTGTACTTGGTAACTTCCGTAACTTCTAGTGTCACTTATTTGAGTACGCGCTACAAATGTTAACCTTATTCCAATAAGCAGGCGTAACCCGCGTGGGTACCTCGGAGGCCAACGTGCCGCAAGACATCCAGCTGTCAGGCTCGCACATCCTCAGCGAGCACTGCATCTTCGAGAACACCGACGGCGTCATCCTGCTCATCCCGCATCGAGACGCGCTCATCTATGTCAACGGTAGAGAGGTGAGCAAACAATCACGTGTAGTGGTGCCATCTATAACGCCACATAAGAACTACAAAAAAATGTGACGTCACACACATCTTCATCGCTCTATTAAAGTTGTATTCTATTTTTTATTTATGTTAAGCGGAGACGATGTCGACTATTCTGTCAATGACAAACGTAAATCGGAAAAACAAGTGCTCATATTCATTAAAAATTTTAAAAAAAGACAGACCATCAACTGTAGTCGTCTAATGCGCACTTTCTATAATATATCTCAATCCCAATCTTGATCCCGATCCTTGTCTGTAACCAATCAAAGGTGAGGATTGTGTGGTGAAGGACACAAACTCGGCCGTTGATTGGTTACAGACAAGGATCGGGATCAAGATTGGGATTGAGATATATTATAGAAAGCGGCCGTTAAACTTCTTCGATTGTTGCAATTTTGGAATTAATCCAAAAACACATTACTGTGTCGTGTTGTGTTACAGTCTAAACCAATCAACTGGAGCTACGTCATATTACCACAAGTTTTGAAAACGATCAACTACTTCAGAAGGTGCCACGACACGACACAGCACTTTAGGGGCTTCCTGATAAGCGCATTTCCATGTTAACAATATTTGTATTCCCAGCTCGCGGAGCCAGTGATCCTGAAGTCAGGGTCCCGCGTGATCCTGGGCAAGAACCACGTGTTCCGCTTCACGCACCCCGGCCAGCCCAGGGAGGAGCCGGTCAACAAGGAGAACAAGGAACTCACTGACACTGCCAGCAATGCTGAGAACGACTGTGAGTATAATGGCTTTCATACAAACGTTGTGTATATGTCGTAGGATAATTTGATACTTCGAATCTTCGCGGAAATCCTAGGGGTTTTGCGAAAACGCGGATAATTAGACATAGGCGAAAAATTATCAAATCTTACTGGACAAAGTCAGGATTTTTGCGAAAATACTCGTTACTATAGTAAGATTTGATGTGCTCAACACTGATTGGCTACAATTTTGCTGGCTGACTTCTAATTGGTTCCTAGTTTGCCGATGATTAACTTCAAGTATTGTATCATAGAGTTATGAAGGTTTAGAATAGGTGAGAAAGGAAAATCACTAAATTTAAGTCCAAGTAGGTACACTATTTACGATAAAAAACAAAACACTTCTGCAATTTAACTCAGACACAAACGTGAACAAATAACGTGCGGCAACAAATGATTGACATTTAAGACGTCAACCAATCAGAGACGATCTCTTATTGAACGCGCTGACCGACCAATCAGCGTTCTTATTTCATAACAGCCAGCGTTTCGTTTCGCAATATTGCTATAATAACGAGTATTTTCGCAAAAATCCTGACTTTGTCCAGTAAGATTTGATAATTTTTCGCCTATGTCTAATTATCCGCGTTTTCGCAAAACCCCTAGGATTTCCGCGAAGATTCGAAGTATCAAATTATCCTACGACATATATAACCAAGGGATTGTGCGGAGCAAAACAATTATTTATGCAATGTTGTTGCTGTTGTTTCATTTCCAAATAATTATTTTTAAGCAAAATATGTAGTAACCAAGACATGCTTTCAGAAAAAGTGCAGTGAAAAGATCACATAAAAAATCAGAAAATTCTGCGAATTTAACTAAATGTTCTGAAGATCTTGAGCATCATCTATTTTGTTAATGTTCCCTTATGATACTCAGATAACTTCGAAAATGTACTTAATTAAATTTTTTATTTCCTTACGTTTTCATACAAAAAACACTATGTACGTTTTCTTATACCCAACCTCTAAATTATCCTACCCAGCCGGAAGCACAGATGCCGACGGCAAGAACGTGGACTGGGACTACGCCCAATGCGAACTGCTAGAGAAGCAGGGCATCGACCTGAAGGCCGAGATGCAGAAGAGGCTGCTGGCTCTTGAGGAGCAGTTCCGCAGGGAGAAGGAACACGCTGACCAGCAGTTTGAGGAGCAGCGCAAGGTGAGAGTCGACTACCGTGATCGCAATTCATTAAAACAACAGACAGATAGACACACGAGTGATCCTATACGATTACGGGTTCTGTTTTTCCATACTCAAGTTCGGAATTTTAAAAATGAATCAATGCTACCGTTCTGGGCATTTCAAAATACGGATCCATCTGCCTTTTTGGTGTAATTGCACTACCGAACCGATTTTGGTGAAGAAAACAACAGGTACCAACATCATACTTATTCACCCAAGTCTCATCTGTGAACCACGGCCATGTTTTGCGTCGGGCTCAACAAAATTTACTTTTGAAACCTGCTAACGCCAACATATAACCGTCTGGTCGGTGATCTATTGGCGATGCAAAGATTACGCCCGCGCCTCTAGCGGCGAAATTTAGAAGTTGCCTAAGAACGACACTTGCAGTGCTGCCAACACCAATTTATTATATTCCCTGAAAATCTAAGACAAATTCCCTATCTTGATTCTTTGCAGTTTGGGGAATGCTACATACGTTGGCAACGCCGTGCGCAAACTGTCAAAATGTCGTTCTTAGATTACTTCACAATTTTGACACTAGCGGCGCTAGCTAGAATCTTTGCATCGCCAATATTCGAGGGGACTTCCCTTTTGTAACTGGTCCTACATTTAGAAATGCTTGTTGTAGAACTACGAAGCCCGTATCGACGCGCTACAGCGCCAGGTGGAGGAGCAGAGCGTCACCATGTCCATGTATAGCTCGTACACGCCCGAAGATTTCCATAACGATGAGGACATATTCGGTAAGTCTCCAGCCATTAGTCTAATACAGGTCATGACTAGACAGTATCCTCTCTCAGCATTCCCGGAAACTAGAGCTACGGGAACTGAAACTTCAAAAACTCATGAGATCTTAACCAAAACTGTCGGGTTGGTTTACTTGCTGAGATTTTGTAGTGCGCTAAAATGCTAACGAAAAATCCCAAGGCGTTCTTTCGTGATTTGTAATAACGCTGAATTGAACGTTATTGAATCCAGTTATGTGTAGTTTATTGTGTTTAATTTTGAAATAATTTTTAAAATCGGTGATGAAGTTATAAAGCTTCAAAGTTGAAAATTATAAAGAAAAGTCCGATATAGACTTTGACGTTATGACGTCAAAGTCCATATCGGACTTCTCCATGACGCCTATACAGCTGCCATACAAAACCGCGTTTTCGCGAGAGGGACAGATATATTTGCCTCAAATAGTTATATCTCGTTGGTTTTTCGATCAATTTTGATTATATTTTCATTGTTAGTATTATATTTTTGTATTTAGAGATAAACTGTGTAAATAACAAATATATTTTTATTGCATATTCCCTATTGCCTTTACGTTCCTTCCTTCTATAACTCATTTTCAAAGTCAAAGTCAAAGTCAAAGCATTTATTTCAATTAAACCATTTACAGGCACTTTTGAATTGTCAATTGTCAAGAAATTTAAAGATATAAATGCGACTTGTCAACCACCAAGTATTTTTTATACATTTATCGTTTGTTTAGTGAACCCGCTATTCGAGACGGAGTGCTGGTCGGCCCGCGAGGTGGGGCTGGCCGCGTGGGCCTTCCGCAAGTGGAAGTACCATCAGTTCACCTCTCTGAGGGACGACCTCTGGGGCAACGCTATCTTTCTCAAGGTACGTTCCACATATATCTTTTCCATGATTGATATAATAGAAAACATTTATTCGACACGCAACACACAATAAAAGAGATGTCATAAAATGGCATGCCATGTACACCATATCATGTCTGGCGAAAAACAAAGTGAAGGGCCATCCTCCAAAGTTTTTGCGGATTTTGTTCGAACGATTCACCGCGGCCCTGGAACGCAAAGGGCACTAAGAGGAGCACGAATGGCTTTTAGTCAGTATGACTCCTCCCGCTCCACCCAGAGCGGATGGAGTCATTTGATGATTTCCCATCCATAAAAAAAAAACCACCAAAGTTTGGGATAAGTCTAGGCACTGACATTAAAGTCATCTTGTCATAGCAGGATTCCCAATAGCTCTATCTCTATAAATGACAGCGCTGTTGTAGCTATAAGTCATTAAGTACAATAAGTACCCCTCATCATGTTTGACCAAGACGAAAGGCCAACAGTGGGATACAAAAGTACTCCTCAACTAACGACGATTTGTAGGCACAGAGTGTTGTCATTACACTCCAAATTTTTTTGAAGATTAAAGTAAGTAACACAGTATTGTTGCAGCAACATGACTAAGACACAATATGTTACCAGAACAAAAATATTTCATTTATATATACTGCAGTTAATGTATTCAGTAAAATATTTTTAGTTGAATCAAAACAATGACGCTGCTACAACTTCCTATCAATCTTCATTTTCCTAGATCTCGTGGTTTTTATAATGTTGTGGGCTGCTATATTATTACAACAAAATATTATTATATCGCATATTGTGGCTGTTAATTGTCCCTAAATAAATAAACAACATTTGAAAGTAAGCGACTGAACCTTAGCCATGCCCCACAGGAAGCCAACGCCATCTCAGTGGAGCTGCGCAAGAAGGTCCAGTTCCAGTTCACGCTGCTGACGGACACGCCGTACTCGCCGCTGCCGGGCGAGCTGGCGCCGCGCGACGACGCCGACGACGAGTACCGGCCCTGCGCGCCCACCGTCGTCGCCGTCGAGGTCACCGACACCAAGAACGGCGCCACGCACTACTGGACGCTGGAGAAGTTACGGTGAGTGGGGCTTCTAACTCAACGTGTAGATTGATGCCATGGGCGGATCCAGGGGGGGCTAAGGGGCTAGGGGGCAGATATATTTTGCAGTCTAAAACTTAACGAAGTCATTGAGGAATTTAGGAAAAGTAATCCAAGGAAAAATAAAATGATTTGTGCTTTTTTAGTGTTTACTTTACTAAAAATCTACTCAGCGGGATCAAAGGAGGGGGGGACAAACGATAATCCTAGATCCGCCCCTGATTTATACGATAGGTAGACAAGCTACTCAAGATGATCAGTCACCGGGAGTATTCACGTGTAATTTAACAATGAAACACTCCATTTTGTGCATTACAAAGCCAGTTGTATCTACTTCATTTAAAAACGTTATAAATTGTAACACGATCGCAAGCATGTTTAACAGGAGAATTTCCTAGTGTGGGGTTGGTTTTGTTTGTTTTTAAAAATATAAACAACATAAAAAATATGTAGGTACACCATATAAGTTACAGAAAAGAGAG
Source organism: Melanchra persicariae (assembly GCA_947386135.1). NCBI lineage: Eukaryota > Metazoa > Arthropoda > Insecta > Lepidoptera > Noctuidae > Melanchra > Melanchra persicariae. The sequence continues at coordinate 14,286,454 of OX376664.1, forward strand.
AAGAAGAAAAGATACATAGGGTTACATTACTCGCGAATGCTATTGGTGAGTTAAACATCTATAAAAACTGGTGTGTTAGACTCGATTCAACGTCACGAAAAAATATCAGTGGAAGAGAATATACTTGCAACCACATACTCATTTTATTTCAAGTGTCCTGAAAGACTAGGTCCACTTAATGTTATGGGAAAATACCCCATCGTTGAATTGATAAACGTTATTATTTTGACAAGGAAAACTAAGTTTAGAAATATTTAGGTCCATTACTATCATTTATGTATTATACTCGTTACTATTATTATTATTTTGAGTATTTAAGTTTCGTTTCATTTATTTCTCATTATAAAACCTTGTATTGTATTTTGACTTCACATTCATTATTTCGTTTATTAATTTCGTTGCATTTTGTTTTTTGGTCTTTACGTCCGATTATTTAAATCTTCGAAAGTTGAAACGAAAACCTTTTTGCTGGTGCCGTGTTGAGTATTTTCATTATGTACGTTATTGTATATAAGGTTGGTTATATATCTGTACTATAGACATTGTACATAAATAGTATTGGTGGGTATTAGGGTAAGTACACTTTCTTATAATAGGACTAAATGTATAGTTGCAATGTCTATCCCATTTCTATTAGAGCTTGTTTTATTTGCCGCTTTAATATTTTTATTTCTCATTTTAACGTGCTATTTATATATAATGTTCCGATAGTTCTCCCTCATTTTTCGAAATCATTACGTAAGCAAATGAAAAGATTTAATTACATGTTTTTGTCATACATTTTTGCTTAGTACCTCAAAGCGAACAAATATCTTCTATTTAAAACCCTATTTTGTTTCCTTTCACCTTATACGAATCATAAGAAGTTCGCTTGATTAAGTTCTAATCATTTGCTCGATCAAAATGAGAGGGCATGCCTACTCCTTACGAGGTTAGTGTAGAAGGACACATGTCTTATTAATTTTTAACATAGAAAAATGTGTTAGATTGTTCTAGTTTATTGTTTAGATATCGTTAATAGAATTTAATATTCTGGGAAGCGCTCTATGAGGATTTCTTCCTCACATACCAGAGAGGCATATCCTCTCAATACCCCAGATAGGTCAGACATAGGTCGGGTAGGGCAGCGGCGGGCTACATGGCTGTCTTGTCCGTAGCCATCGGCTGGAGCTCATGCGTCAGATATACAACATGAACGAGAGCGCATGCGCGGAGGACGAGGCGGCGCCGCCACTGGTGCTGGCCCCGCCGCCGCTGCCGGCCATGCCCGGCCACACGCTGGGCCAGGCTGGCGCGGCCCCACCCGGCGACATACTGCACTGTATATCCGCGTGTGCACAGCAGACGCGACTCTCGCTAGCCAATCTGCTGCCCTCCAGGTTTGTGAACGCCGACCTGCGCCTCGCTTAAGCCCTTACTCACGTCGAGATTAATTGTAGCGATTTAGCAGTGTTAACTCATCTTTCTGTGCTATCACACAGTCCAACAATTGTTTACAGTCATAAATTCACTTATAAGTTTGTAAGGAATACAAAAGATAAGACGTTAAAAATGGGTGAGATTTCAAATCAACTAGTTAATTCGCTAAATTCAATCAAGACGTATCGGGCTTCAAAGACAGACAGACCAGGGACGCAGAGCTTAGGGCTGGCAAGGCTGTGCACGAAAGACGCCTGTGCCGTGGAAATGTTGTTGCACTGGGGACTTACTAGTGCCATGCGCACTGACAGCTTGCAACATGTACATACACACAAACTGATGTGGCAGTAGTATTGTGAAATATGTGTATTTTTTTTAAACTGTACAATATCTACTAGGCTTACAAAGCTTCCCACTTATACATATTTGAGAAAATAGTTGCTGCAGTTTTTGCATATCACGACTGCTTTGCTTGTTGAAATAAGGTTGAAATTCGAATGATTAATTTTACGTGTGAACTGCAGCAACTATATTTGTAGTGGATCATCACTATAGTAGTCTATTTCATTTGGCGACTCCACGCTTCTCATGTAGCTTGGATTTGTGAAAGACTGTCTTTCCTCATACGCAGATTATTGGTTGACTAGCGTTACTTAGATTCTGTGTGAATTCTACATCCAATAAGATTTGATCAATGATAGACACTAGGGTGTGTGGGGTCGATAGACCTTACTGCCCACACGGTAAAGAAAGAAAGAATGATAAGAGTGTAAAAAAAAAAAATCAGCGCTGGTAACACTAGTCTAACCTCGCGCTAAGTAACGATCATGAGTATTGTATTATCTAAAATTATAAATATTCCCTAACATGTAGATCTTAATTGTTATAATATATGTGTTTACCAAATTTGTAAATGGATAAATGCCGCCTTTGTATGTAAAAAAAAAATAATCAGATAAATGTCGGTGATCAAAACTTTGACGCACTTGTTCAATATTTAAATATCGTAATTTTGGACGTTTGTTACCACCCACGTCGTAGAACATGATTGTATTATTTACTATGCGATTAAAATAGGAAACACCTAAATGTCATTTCAAGTTTAAAACTCATTTAATTGAAATAGCTAGAATACTTAGTCAAATATACTCTTCACCAACGAAAATAGACATTCTTATTCAAATCGTATAGTATGTATAAACATGTGCTTTAAACCGACACAAAAATCCTTCACACTGTTTTAGATAAATCCACATAAAAATTGCACTAGATGTTACTATTACTGTTATCTTCTGTATACTATTATTTTGCAAAACTGTTACTTTGTTTTCTTCTTTTCAGAATTGTTGTGTTTCCCAGAGTTGTTGTGTTTTCCAGAGTAAATGTATTTTCAAGCTTGCAATGTGCTAACGCCTATAAATGTACCTTGTATAACTTGTACTGCATGAAAATGAGCATTAAGAAACGTTGAATGAAAAGTATTGTTTTGTCGACTTTATTCGAGATAAGAATACTTTTAACACAATATGTAACCCCTGAATACCTTGAAACACATTCCACATCATTAGCTACACTTTTAGAGTTCAAAATGGCGTGGCCATTAGCTGCTACACACCAAGTATGAAGTACTCATTAGCTTTAGTAGACAATACCCCCAATATATTGTGTAATTATACCTCTAGAATCTGTACCTATCTATACATCCTACATACCTACATCTATACTGTAGATTTAATGACCACTAAATAAGTAACACCAATTTAAGCAACTGTTCAACTTTACCTCAATCAAAAATACACTTTAAAAAAATCTTCCGAAAATTCACTACCGCGTTTTAAATTCAACAAACAAATACACAACGTTACGCGACTTGCCACCTATTTGCTAAAGCCATAAAATCTAAATTACCGTGTTTATCCTTCAGACAAAGGCTGGAGCTTATGCGCGAGATGTACCACAATGAGGCAGAGCTGTCTCCCACTTCACCCGACCACAACATCGAGTCTGTTACTGGTGGAGATCCTTTCTACGACAGATTCCCATGGTTCCGTCTAGTTGGACGGTAAGTCGTGTTTTTTAACGTTGCTATTCAGCTTGATGTACTGTCGATACCTAACCTCAGCTAAATGAACCGTCGTTAAAGCCACCAGGAAAGTGGTTCGAAATTGCAACACTTGCCTTAACTTCTTCGAGTCGATGGCCAACTCGATTCCTTCCCAAGGAAATTATACCTCGTAAAAAAAATAAATGTTTGGTGTATATCCACAGGAGCTTCGTATACCTATCGAACCTGCTGTACCCGGTTCCGCTCATTCACAAGGTGGCCATTGTGAATGAGAAAGGAGACGTCAAGGGTTACCTGCGAGTGGCCGTGCAGGCCGTTATCGACGCTGAAAAGAGTGAGTACAGCTATTTATTTAAGTAGAAATGTACAGTGACTGCTATAAGCATTTTCTACCAGTCTGTCACCATCAACATCTAACATATTCGTCCACAATATATAATTAAACGTTTTGGTCTTTTTGCCTTGAAAAAAAAAATACATTGTATAGACAGCTTTAGCATAAACCATCAAGCCAGTTTTAAATTTAGAACTTGATTCCGGCATTACACGAACTGATTTTAAATTATAGTTGTTAAGTTTGTGTCAGAACCTCAGTCGGAATAAAGTTCTACTTAATACATTTTGCTTTGATTCGAACTTTTATAAGGAACTTCAATAATAAGTATTTAATTAATATTTTAGATTTCATTAAACTAACAAGCAATAACTTAAAAAAACTATAACACCTGTCCTCTTTCTCGCTCACTCTTGCTTCCACATTGCCCAAACGCCTCATTAAATCCCGCCCAAGCCCCTTCTAAAATTCTCCTTTCCCATTCTTACACTTGAAACGATTTTGTAGACAACGCAGAATTCGCAGCGGGCGTGAAGCAGTCGGCCAAGATCTCCTTCGACGACGACGTGGCGCCGGTGCGCCGCACCAAGCTGTCCGCCGTCGACAAGAACAACGCCATCAACCTCGACGAGCGCATCACCGATGTGACCGACTCCAATATTAAGATTGAAGGTGAGTTTATTCAAGTATAGAGAACGTGCAGGAACTATAGGTGGCAGCACCGATGTGTCACTGTCAAGTATATTTTACTTTTAAGTTTCGAATTTGTAACGCTAGATGGCACAGTCTAATTCGTGCACATTCCCCATTTGAACAGTAAATCTGCTATTTCATCAATCGCGAGTGCGAGTCTATACGTGAGGATTTGTAATCGGCTTTCTAGTGACTATGGTTTCCTTTTTTTGTTCGTTTCTATTAGCTGTAAGTCCTCCAAGTACTAAATAAATAAATAAATAATTAGTTAATGATTTGAGTAAGTTTATAAAATTCACCATCATAACGTAACATTGTCAGAATCATCGATAAAATTGATGAGAAAAGTGGGGAATTTGAGGATGAAGAAAGCCTAGTCTTTGACTATCAATCTTAGTTTCCCACTGGCCTAAAAAATAAATAGTGGGAAATTGCAGAATGAACTTTATTTATTTATCAAACTACAACTACAATAGTGTTAAATAGGCGGATTTGATTATCTGCTTGTCCATCATTTACAATCTATACGTTAAACCTATTCCAAAGTGATCCAGCTGAAGAGTGATGAAGTAACGTTTAGACTGTATTAAGAACTCATTCTTTTTCCACCAGAACTGGCAATGGGCGAATGCGACGCTGACAGCGGTCGCGGCGACAGTTCCCTCGCATCAGAACTGAAGGAGGAAGAGCTTCCCGAACACCTGACCCTCGGCAAAGAGTTCACCTTCCGAGTCACTGTGCTTCAAGCACATAGCGTGTCTACCGACTACGCTGACGTGTTCTGCCAGTTCAAGTGAGTCTTATTTTTAATGAAGTTATGATTTATCATAGCGTGGCAGAGTCGTAGAAATAAGGTTCATAATTGCTTGCCAAAAGGCACTTTATTAACATTTTCTGCCCGACGTTGAAATTGCATTTCTTTATTTGACTATACTATACATGTTCGGAAAACGGGTTACATGAATGTCTCTTGTTTCAGCTTCCTACACCGCAACGAAGACGCATTCTCGACAGAGCCCGTCAAGAATGCAGGAAAGAACACACCGCTTGGATTCTACCATGTGCAAAATGTAAGGACCCATTTTTTTTCATTAATCGTATGAATTCAAGGTGCATTATTTTTATTTACAAAAAAAAAGGCATTTCTTCCTTGTCACAGTCAACTACTTCGGTCCTTCGAGCCTGATCCTTTTCCATTTACTTCTAAAACATTGCTATTTTGTTGCCAGATCACAGTACCAATAACGAAGTCTTTCGTGGAGTACATAAAGACACAGCCGATCGTGTTCGAAGTGTTCGGCCACTACCAACAACATCCCCTCCACAAGGTAAGCGCAATTGTACGTAACATTCTACTATTATGTTGTCATTTGTGTGTACGCATGATTGGTTATTGCTATAAGAACTTTTAAAATACCAGACAACATTATCCGAAGAATATTTTTTTTTATTCTATGGATAAAAGATATTTGAAGTTGGAAAAAAAGGTTGTTGTGTTACCCAGACAGCTCTGTTGCGGTGCAAACCATACAAACAGGCTTTTCACCATGACAGCAGAGGTGTTAAGTTTCAACACAGAAATTTTGCATATTGCTTTCTCGTTTGTTTTGCAAAACGAGAGTTAAAATATTTGAAACTATGTTTAGCGCTATTGCGTTTTGGTTTGAGTTCGAACATGTTAGTATTCTCATTTGATGATATCATTTGATGATATCCCATCCAAAAAAAGGGTAAAAATAAAAGAAGAGCGAACCGAGATTTATTCATTTCATTTCGAGCTAGCAACAATTCCAATGGCTTTATCAATTTGTTATCGGTCCTCCCCCAGGATGCGAAACAAGACGGCCCCGTGGGTGGGCGCACCCCACCCCGGCGCATGCTGCCGCCCTCCATCCCCATCTCAGCGCCCGTGCGCTCCCCCAAGTGGGGCGCGGCGGCGGTGGCGGCGCCGTGCTGCTCGTCGCACCTGCACTCCAAGCACGACCTGCTCGTGTGGTTCGAGATCTGCGAGCTGGCGCCCAACGGGGAGTACGTGCCGGCTGTGAGTATACTGTGACATAACAAGTGGGGCGCGGCGGCGGTGGCGGCGCCGTGCTGCTCGTCGCACCTGCACTCCAAGCACGACCTGCTCGTGTGGTTCGAGATCTGCGAGCTGGCGCCCAACGGGGAGTACGTGCCGGCTGTGAGTATACTGTGACATAACAAGTGGGGCGCGGCGGCGGTGGCGGCGCCGTGCTGCTCGTCGCACCTGCACTCCAAGCACGACCTGCTCGTGTGGTTCGAGATCTGCGAGCTGGCGCCCAACGGGGAGTACGTGCCGGCTGTGAGTATACTGTGACATAACAAGTGGGGCGCGGCGGCGGTGGCGGCGCCGTGCTGCTCGTCGCACCTGCACTCCAAGCACGACCTGCTCGTGTGGTTCGAGATCTGCGAGCTGGCGCCCAACGGGGAGTACGTGCCGGCTGTGAGTATACTGTGACATAACAAGTGGGGCGCGGCGGCGGTGGCGGCGCCGTGCTGCTCGTCGCACCTGCACTCCAAGCACGACCTGCTCGTGTGGTTCGAGATCTGCGAGCTGGCGCCCAACGGGGAGTACGTGCCGGCTGTGAGTATACTGTGACATAACAAGTGGGGCGCGGCGGCGGTGGCGGCGCCGTGCTGCTCGTCGCACCTGCACTCCAAGCACGACCTGCTCGTGTGGTTCGAGATCTGCGAGCTGGCATTTAAGATCATCCTTGACACACACCAGTCTTAAACTCTCTGCTAAACCTCCTTCTCCACCCCCAGGTGGTAGAGCACTCGGACGAGCTGCCGTGCCGCGGACTGTTCCTGCTTCACCAGGGCATCCAGCGCCGCATCCGCATCACCATCCTGCACGAGCCCTCGCAGGATCTGCAATGGACTGACGTCAGGGAGCTCGTTGTTGGTATGTTGATATTATTGTAGGATTTCAAGATACTTAGGGTTTGACGAGGAATAATAAAACAATCTATTTAAAAAAAAGTTTTTTAATAATACTAGTAGTCTCAAACAATATTTTAAAAAGGGCTGAGAAAGAATGGCAGCATTCTTTTGGGGACTTTCTACATTCAATATTTGTAGAAAGTCTGAGTAAAGTAATTAGTAAACACATGGCTGTTACTTACGTAGGCTAATCTTTTTGACAAATACTTTTTTTTTCATGTCATTTTGATCATCAATAATTACTATCAGTTATAAATTTAAGAGGCATGAAATTCCAGAGACAAATTCCCGTTCTAAATAAAAATTATAAAACTAGTTCACCGAAAAGTAAAAATCTGTCGTTGATTCTTCCACAAGTCCACACCAAATTCCTTACTACTTTTTACAAATGGTTCACTTGTCACAATAGTATGTGATGTCGCAGGCCGCATCCGCAACTCGCCCGAAGCTAACGAGGACACCACAGACGGAGACGAGGACGGAGCCCTATCCCTTGGGCTGTTCCCTGGAGAGAGGCCTACGCTTGACGACAGGGCTGTATTCAGGTAAAATGGAAATCACAGTAGTGTATGAAATAATGTTGTTCATGAAATAATGGGTGTTGGATTGAGAACCTAACCAGGCGGCCTATAATTCTGTCAACATTTCACCGGGTAAACTTAGGTGTATCAGAAGTGAACCGTCATTCCATCTTGTTTGTATGGATATCAGAAGTGAACCGTCATTCCATCTTATTTGTATGGATAAACACACTTCATGTTTACTTCACCTCAGCTTACACGGTGAAATGTTTATTATAATAGGGATGATTCCTGGTCAAAAAATTTATATGATTCTATTTAGTCCGTCAGTTAGATTATCGAAAAATATTGGACACGTATTTTTTGTTTTATCAAATCAATAAAATAATACGAAGATAAAACACATCAAAGATCAGGAGTGGGGGGTTGTGACGTCACTTGTACGTAAAAAGTGTACTTACAAGTGACGTCACACTAGTTTTCATCGCTCTGTATCGTTTTCATTTTTAGTTTACGTGAAAAAAGAAAAAATACGTGTCTAATATTTTTTGGAAATCTATCTATCTTTCTTATCTTTTGCCACTACTATAATAAGGGTGGTCATGTGCTGAAGTAACTTTACTGAGATTGGAAATGTTTCAAGTAGTATAGCATTTTACAACTGCATAACTTTGCCTAAATAATGTCATAATGACAGATTTCAATTAATTTTTAGAATGCTTTACAACCACAACCCTTTTCTTTCTGTACAAAAGTCAATACAAGTTTTTTGCAGCTTAGTAAGTAATGCCTTATTACGTCAACATCAGGTTCGAAGCGGCCTGGGACAGCAGCCTGCACGGCTCGCCGCTACTGAACAGGGTCAGCGCCAACGGAGAAGTCGTGTACATCACGCTCAGCGCATACTTGGAGGTCAGTACACCCCACAACAGGAAGCGTGCAGAAACAATAGGCGGCAGCACAGAATTATCATTGTCAAGAATTTATACCATACAAGTTTCGAATTAATGATGTTTTGCGCCACAATATGCCACAGTCCACGCCCGGCACGATTCCCTAATAGGAGCTTGTTGGAACTAGGTGGCAGCATAGAAGCATCAAAGTCAAGTATTTATAATCTAAAAGTTTCGAATTTGCAACGCTAGATCGCACAATCTACGCCGTGCGCGTTCCCTATACGCGCATAAAAAAAAGAACAATGAAAAATAACAGACAGCACTATTTTTATGAGACCAAAAGGACTCCTATTGCAGCAGAGTGATGTGACGTAAAAAAGAATGCTACACTCAAGATTCAATTTGCTATTGACATGCTAGTCTCCTGTTCATGTAAGTTAAAAGTTGCGCATGATTATTGCTTGAAGTCTGCGAATATACCTCGTTTTTGGAGGAGATCAACAGTTATTGGTATTCCCAAACCTGTAAACCACATGGCGATCCTAAAAACTTTCGCCCTATATTGCTCCTCTGCCACACTTATAAACTGTTCGAAAGACTAATGCTAGCTCGTCTCACAAACCTCGTCGCTCCAAAACAAACTATACCAGAGCAAGCTGGATTTTGACCTGCGGAAGTTAAAAAACTGGTTCTTAACCTCACTTATTGAACCCGGGTTCGAAACCAAGAAAGTGACGGTTACAGTATTTGTGGACTTGACAGCAGCTTACGATACCGTTAACATTCAGCGCTTGTTGTGGAAGACACCAACCTAAAAAAAGATCCAAAGTTTACTCGAATTCTGAAAGAATTTTTCAGTAACCTGGCGATTTCAGGTGACCTTCTTGAAGAAAAAAGTATTCGGCGAACCCAAAAGAATGGACTGCCTCAGGGTAGTGTTCTGGCTCCTTTGCTGTTTAACATGTATGCATTAGCATACCATCAACCGATAAGCCCTTACACAATCCGCGTTTTATATGCATTGCATGTCACTGGTCAAGCTCATTTAGATTTTTTATGTTGAGGAGATTTAGGCCAACCATTACTATGCTTTAACGCATTGAAAGTAAATCCCTGAAAAACACAGCCATGCACCCTTCACTTTTGTAACAAAAAAACGGATCGAACACTACATATCACGGCAAAAGGTGCCAATTATTGATAGTTCCTATCCAAAATATTTCGAAAACACTTTGGTCATCTCAATCACAGAAATAATTGTCAGAATGTGAAACAGAGACGTCTCTACCCATGGGGTTTCTTGGTCAGTTCCGATCTTCAGTGTTCGTGTGGCATCTTTCCAAAGACCACCGTTCATCTTGGGCCACATGCCCTGTTACCTGTTCACGTGAGGACCGTATCGAATGCGTCTACGACCAGTATTGTCGCAGCCGACTACAAGGCCAAGCAAGGGATATAAATAGGAACAGTTTACTTTTGTCATCGACATACCAAGAAGATTGCAGCAACATTTTTATGGCCCTGTGATCATGTTTACGCTTTTACCGACATCTTTCGAATGTGAGAAGCTATGCCAATAATTAATAAGGCAACAGTCATTTTCAAGTGTATATTTGTGTAGGTGGACAACTGCAGCCGCCCTGCCATTATAACCAAGGACCTGTCCCTGGTAGTGGTGGGTCGCGAGGCTCGCACGGGGCGCTCGCTGCGCCGCGCACTGTTCGGCTCGCGGGCCGCGCGCGCCGACCACATCACCGGCGTCTACGAGCTCAGTCTGCACCGAGCGTTGGAGCCAGGTACTGTAGTGTGTCAGTACATCATCACCAGGACCTGTCGCTGGTAGTGATGGGTCGCGAGGCTCGTGAGGATCTGCTCCTACTAGGTGTTGTGGAAAGGATACAAAATGTAATATTAAGTATCAAAATTCTAGGGGCTGCACTGCCAATACTGCCATCACAGTTTTATTTGCAATTAAATAAGAGCAAATGCACCAATTTGTGTAAAAAAAAGTCTGTCAACCTCCCATGGTTCCGTGCGACCTACAACGTTGTCGATCTCGTTCCCTCTCACCCCTCCCAACACTCTAATTTATTAATGATGTACTCAATTGTTCACCGAATCTTTCGGATGTCACGGTGTGTATTGAGTTCCCTTCGTTGTGTTATCCAGGAGTACAACGTCGCCAGCGCCGCGTGCTGGACACGAGCGGCACGTACGTGCGCGGAGAGGAGAACCTGCACGGGTGGAGGCCGCGCGGTGACTCGCTCATATTCGATCACCAGGTATATTTTCTTAATTGTATAAAACAGTACTTGATCTACAGCGGTCAAGTAGAACATCTACTAATAATAGAATATATTATTTGGTAAATATTAATTTATTGATCGTTGTAAGACAAGACGATTACAACAGCTACATTCTATGATCATTCTATAATCACCCGCTTTTGTGAAACACAGAATAAATATTTTTTTAAATGCAAAGAATCTATATCCCTCCGAGTTATTACAAACGCCGTTAGTTTATAATAAATCGCGTGAAACCGTGAACTCTTTCTTCTCAATAGAAAACGGACAGATTGTAAAATATTGAATTTGGATGAAATAATTTTGTATTTAAAATGATAAAATACAACATCTAGATTTATAATCTAATAACAATGTATTACAATCTTCCGGTGATGGCAATAATATTGTGACATAAATATATTTTTCTTTATCGTCGTTTTTAATCTTGAGATCCAATTGAGACAAACTCCCAAAACACTATAAATTCTAGTAACATAACATAATGACTATTTGTTTCTGATCCCCTAGTGGGAGTTAGAGAAGATGACCCGCTTGGAGCAGGTGGGCCGCACGCGCCACCTGCTGGCGCTGCGCGAGCGCCTGCGCCACGGACACGAGAACACCGTGGCGCCCAACGACTTCACCAAGACCGAGAAGGTATGCCATGTCATAACAAACAGAGCTAGATGACCCGCTTGGAGCAGGTGGGCCACACGCACCACCTGCTGGCGCTGCGCGAGCGCCTGCGCCACGGACACGAGAACACCGTGGCGCCCAACGACTTCACCAAGACCGAGAAGGTATTCCATGTCATAACAAACAGAGCTAGATGACCCGCTTGGAGCAGGTGGGCCACACGCACCACCTGCTGGCGCTGCGCGAGCGCCTGCGTCACGGACACGAGAACACCGTGGCGCCCAACGACTTCACCAAGACCGAGAAGGTATGCCATGTCATAACAAACAGAGCTAGATGACCCGCTTGGAGCAGGTGGGCCACACGCACCACCTGCTGGCGCTGCGCGAGCGCCTGCGCCACGGACACGAGAACACCGTGGCGCCCAACGACTTCACCAAGACCGAGAAGGTATGCCATGTCATAACAAACAGAGCTAGATGACCCGCTTGGAGCAGGTGGGCCACACGCACCACCTGCTGGCGCTGCGCGAGCGCCTGCGCCACGGACACGAGAACACCGTGGCGCCCAACGACTTCACCAAGACCGAGAAGGTATGCCATGTCATAACAAACAGAGCTAGATGACCCGCTTGGAGCAGGTGGGCCACACGCACCACCTGCTGGCGCTGCGCGAGCGCCTGCGCCACGGACACGAGAACACCGTGGCGCCCAACGACTTCACCTAGACCGAGAAGGTATGCCATGTCATAACAAACAGAGCTAGATGACCCGCTTGGAGCAGGTGGGCCACACGCACCACCTGCTGGCGCTGCGCGAGCGCCTGCGCCACGGACACGAGAACACCGTGGCGCCCAACGACTTCACCAAGACCGAGAAGGTATGCCATGTCATAACAAACAGAGCTAGATGACCCGCTTGGAGCAGGTGGGCCACACGCACCACCTGCTGGCGCTGCGCGAGCGCCTGCGCCACGGACACGAGAACACCGTGGCGCCCAACAACTTCACCTAGACCGAGAAGGTATGCCATGTCATAACAAACAGAGCTAGATGACCCGCTTGGAGCAGGTGGGCCACACGCACCACCTGCTGGCGCTGCGCGAGCGCCTGCGCCACGGACACGAGAACACCGTGGCGCCCAACAACTTCACCTAGACCGAGAAGGTATGCCATGTCATAACAAACAGAGCTAGATGACCCGCTTGGAGCAGGTGGGCCACACGCACCACCTGCTGGCGCTGCGCGAGCGCCTGCGCCACGGACACGAGAACACCGTGGCGCCCAACGACTTCACCAAGACCGAGAAGGTATGCCATGTCATAACAAACAGAGCTAGATGACCCGCTTGGAGCAGGTGGGCCACACGCACCACCTGCTGGCGCTGCGCGAGCGCCTGCGCCACGGACACGAGAACACCGTGGCGCCCAACAACTTCACCTAGACCGAGAAGGTATGCCATGTCATAACAAACAGAGCTAGATGACCCGCTTGGAGCAGGTGGGCCACACGCACCACCTGCTGGCGCTGCGCGAGCGCCTGCGCCACGGACACGAGAACACCGTGGCGCCCAACGACTTCACCAAGACCGAGAAGGTATGCCATGTCATAACAAACAGAGCTAGATGACCCGCTTGGAGCAGGTGGGCCACACGCACCACCTGCTGGCGCTGCGCGAGCGCCTGCGCCACGGACACGAGAACACCGTGGCGCCCAACAACTTCACCTAGACCGAGAAGGTATGCCATGTCATAACAAACAGAGCTAGATGACCCGCTTGGAGCAGGTGGGCCACACGCACCACCTGCTGGCGCTGCGCGAGCGCCTGCGCCACGGACACGAGAACACCGTGGCGCCCAACAACTTCACCTAGACCGAGAAGGTATGCCATGTCATAACAAACAGAGCTAGATGACCCGCTTGGAGCAGGTGGGCCACACGCACCACCTGCTGGCGCTGCGCGAGCGCCTGCGCCACGGACACGAGAACACCGTGGCGCCCAACGACTTCACCAAGACCGAGAAGGTATGCCATGTCATAACAAACAGAGCTAGATGACCCGCTTGGAGCAGGTGGGCCACACGCACCACCTGCTGGCGCTGCGCGAGCGCCTGCGCCACGGACACGAGAACACCGTGGCGCCCAACAACTTCACCTAGACCGAGAAGGTATGCCATGTCATAACAAACAGAGCTAGATGACCCGCTTGGAGCAGGTGGGCCACACGCACCACCTGCTGGCGCTGCGCGAGCGCCTGCGCCACGGACACGAGAACACCGTGGCGCCCAACGACTTCACCAAGACCGAGAAGGTATGCCATGTCATAACAAACAGAGCTAGATGACCCGCTTGGAGCAGGTGGGCCACACGCACCACCTGCTGGCGCTGCGCGAGCGCCTGCGCCACGGACACGAGAACACCGTGGCGCCCAACGACTTCACCAAGACCGAGAAGGTATGCCATGTCATAACAAACAGAGCTAGATGACCCGCTTGGAGCAGGTGGGCCACACGCACCACCTGCTGGCGCTGCGCGAGCGCCTGCGCCACGGACACGAGAACACCGTGGCGCCCAACGACTTCACCAAGACCGAGAAGGTATGCCATGTCATAACAAACAGAGCTAGATGACCCGCTTGGAGCAGGTGGGCCACACGCACCACCTGCTGGCGCTGCGCGAGCGCCTGCGCCACGGACACGAGAACACCGTGGCGCCCAACGACTTCACCAAGACCGAGAAGGTATGCCATGTCATAACAAACAGAGCTAGATGACCCGCTTGGAGCAGGTGGGCCACACGCACCACCTGCTGGCGCTGCGCGAGCGCCTGCGCCACGGACACGAGAACACCGTGGCGCCCAACGACTTCACCAAGACCGAGAAGGTATGCCATGTCATAACAAACAGAGCTAGATGACCCGCTTGGAGCAGGTGGGCCACACGCACCACCTGCTGGCGCTGCGCGAGCGCCTGCGCCACGGACACGAGAACACCGTGGCGCCCAACGACTTCACCAAGACCGAGAAGGTATGCCATGTCATAACAAACAGAGCTAGATGACCCGCTTGGAGCAGGTGGGCCACACGCACCACCTGCTGGCGCTGCGCGAGCGCCTGCGCCACGGACACGAGAACACCGTGGCGCCCAACGACTTCACCAAGACCGAGAAGGTATGCCATGTCATAACAAACAGAGCTAGATGACCCGCTTGGAGCAGGTGGGCCACACGCACCACCTGCTGGCGCTGCGCGAGCGCCTGCGCCACGGACACGAGAACACCGTGGCGCCCAACGACTTCACCAAGACCGAGAAGGTATGCCATGTCATAACAAACAGAGCTAGATGACCCGCTTGGAGCAGGTGGCCCACACACGCACCACCTGCTGGCGCTGCGCGAGCGCCTGCGCCACGGACACGAGAACACCGTGGCGCCCAACGACTTCACCAAGACCGAGAAGGTATGCCATGTCATAACAAACAGAGCTAGATGACCCGCTTGGAGCAGGTGGGCCACACGCACCACCTGCTGGCGCTGCGCGAGCGCCTGCGCCACGGACACGAGAATACCGTGGCGCCCAACGACTTCACCAAGACCGAGAAGGTATGCCATGTCATAACAAACAGCTAGGTGAATAAGCACGTTCAATACAGACCAGAGCCACATCCCCTAGAGACCCTTCATGGGTAGTGTTTTAGCAGAAAATACAAAGAACAAGCGATTCAATAAACTCCTTTGCTCGTCGGTCGATCATAACCAGGCCCGGGTCGAGGGCCCGTTGTGTTCCACGCGCTCCTCAAAGAGATGTCAGCGTAGTAGTCGGGGCCCGCTAGGGGTCAGGGTTGCGGAATTCGCTCGAAAGAGTCACCGCGGCCCTGGAACACAGAGGGCATTTTGAGGAACAGGGATGGGTTTAGTCAGTAAGAGTCTGACACTCTCTTCCACTCCGCCTTAGCAGAAGGAGTCATTTGATGATTTCTCATCCTTAAAAAAGAAAAATAAAAAGGGTACAGTTGGCAATGACCACTAATTGCACTATTCCTACTAACATTTGTCAAATGATATTATTCTTCAATTCGAGCACTATTTTTATTACAGGAGGTATGCAATATGGCGGCGAAGGCGGCGGCAGAGTGCGCGCGCGACGATTCTCTGTACGAACCCTGGGACATGACGTCACGCGAGAAGGACCTCGCCACCAAGTACATCAAACTTATACAAGGTTTGTTACCCAACTTACTTGCCTATCTATTAATTATCCTGCCTCTGTTTCGCTGCGATATTTTCCATATTAATCTGCCTAGTATTTTATATGACTAGGCAACGCGATAAACCTTAGCAAGACTAGTGCCAGATTTCCCGGCTAATGATTGTCAAAGATCTTCATATGACAGCCGGGTTCAATGGCCTAATGGGACTGAGAAGTCTCGGTGTTAAATTGATGGTCACCCAAACACGAACACACCGCGAGACGCAGCGCCGTAGTACACTCATGTGTCAGCGGCGGCGAGGAGCGGGGTATTGTACAGTGAGAAGCGCATTTCATAGTCTGCTTCTGCTATGAAAATGGTTATACATGTCCGTGTCCGTATTTGTCCGATTGCGCCGACTTTAGTGCAATGCAAGTTAAAACAAAATGTTCTGTTGTGTTTGCAGGAAGGATAGGTGCGTCAGGCAAGGAGGTGGAGGCCGCGGCGTCGCCTGCCACGCCCGTGGACGAGGGCGTGTCCGCAGACATGTCCACGCCCAGTCTGCTCTCCTCCATACACAGTGCCAGCAGCTTCGAGTAAGTACCAGCAGGGCTTTTTTCGACGACACAAACAAAGTGGCCAGTAAAATAGACAATAACTTCAAGTTATCTAATTATTTGAATATTAAACCTTACGAACACTTTTACGCCCCGCGATAGAACACAGAGTGCGATAAATGTTCGCGAAGTAGGTTCTCCTTCAAAAAAATTCAAACTGCCTTGGGATAGATTTATCTTAAACGGGAAATACTGAAGAAGTTATGGTATTATGTTTTGATATATCCTTATAATTTTTTTGCCCATAAAATGTATATGTGTCAGTGTACGTATTTCATAAGTTACCTCTCTCCCCAGACTGTGCTCCCCGGAGCGCGGCCTGCTCGAGAAGTCCATGTCGGGCTGGGCGGGGGCCCACGGCGCCGCGCTGGGGGCCCTGGGCGCGCTGGGGGCCCTGGGCGGCGGCGCGCTGGGCCCCGCGCTGTACGTGCCGGACTGCGAGGAGGTGCGCGTGTCGGCGGCCGTGGCGCGGCGCGGACACCTCAACGTGCTGCAGCACGGCACGCATGGCTGGAAGAAGCGCTGGCTGGTATGTTCGTACTGTAGCCTTGTGATGAAATGATGGAAGCAGCTTGAACTTGTTATGTTTTCAAAGGCAAAGCCTAAAAAGGAATATTTTTAACCATACCTTCTCATTCCCAGGTGGTCCGACGACCCTACGTGTTCATCTACCGCGACGAGCGCGACCCCATCGAGCGCGCCGTCATCAACCTCGCCAACGCGCACGTCGAGTACTCCGAGGACCAGGAGCAGATGGTCCGCATGCCCAACACCTTCAGGTACGTCACCTTCCATCTACCCTACCCACTATCAGTAGTGATGAGCTGGCTAGACGACTTGTCGGCGCTCAAATGGGCGACTATTCAATGACAATAAACGTGGCCTATCCGGCCGGTCGGCTCTCTCGACGAAAACCGGTATAGAACTTGAGTTTACTTATCTGACTGTACCATTACAAAAGTTTCTAATAAAAGCTTCTTAAACGTAGTGCTTATAAAATATTACCATTTATTCTCGTTACAGCGTGGTGAGCAAGGAACGCGGCTATTTGCTGCAAACTCTCGGCGATAAGGAAGTACACGACTGGTTGTACGCCATCAACCCATTGCTTGCCGGACAAATCAGGTGAGTTAACTCCGTCTGTCACAGTCACTACCCTTTCATTCATATTTAGAACACGCATGCAGAATGACAGTTACCTTGAATTTACTTCATAAGATCTTAATATTACCAAATAATCATATTTTGCTTATCTCTTCATTTTTGGGCTAAGACTCCAAGCCATACTGCCACTGAGGCAAAAGCACCAACCCCTACAGCCAAAGGTAAAACCTTTACTGTCAACTTTTAGGCATAGGTACTCAACCTATACAGCCACTTTTTTAAGCAAAGGTATTAAGCCTATACATCCAGTAGTGTCAAATTCCCTGTTGTATGTAACTGGGTGAGGGACCTCGCACACTATGCGGTTACGACCACGACTGGTAGCACGACCAGAAGTAGAAGCTCAACCCTAGAAGAAAATTTCGTCGCACAACTGACCATATCGGATCAGTTCCGAGGCCAAACTTTCTTCCAAGTTAGAGCTTTGGCTGCATGACCGGTCATCCGACCAGTTTTGCGATTAAAGCTTCTTGGAAAGAGCTTCGGCATGTGGCCGGCCGTCCAGCCAGATTTACGACCAAACATTCTTGGTTGGAGCTTTGGCCGAATGAGCGGCCATTCGCCTAGATGTACGACAAAACAATCTTCGTGGTCGGAGCTTTGGCCCGGCTACTGGATGGCTCAACGACTTTCGAACTTCGTTGTGTCCGTTAGGTCGTTAGGTCGTGCACAAGCCGTGGTGGTGGTAGGTAGTGTGCGCGGCCCCTGTACCGGGTCGGGCCTGTCAATATACACGCGTGAAGTTTGCGGCCAGGTCGCGCTCAGCCCGGCGCGGCGACAAGGCGGCCGGCGCGGCGGCACCATGAGACACTCTCGTCATGGAGTCTATCCTCGTTTTTTAAGTGCGTCTCCAACGGGGCGCTCGCTCACAAAGCCTTGCAGAGGTATTGAAACGGCTCACAACTTCGGTTTGTGGAATTAAACTGAACTGATTAAGTGTGAACTGTATATGTAATGAACAAAGGCAGCTGTAAAATATGTAAAGTTGGAGGTGAAGTGAAGACTTCTGAGTCATTGTGAATTAATGTAAAGTTTGTATGTGTAAATGACCGAGGATTGGCAATGAAAAAAAGTCAAGGAATATACTTTAATAATATTACTATTATTACCTATTGTAATATTATTTTTGTTTTAAACTGAAATCAAATTATGCTGGTTCAGAAGTCTTCAGCAAAATGTGATATCTTTCTGCATATCCTATATGAAAGAGTTAAAATTCAGACTGACTACGCTAGCGTATAGTTAGGGTAGTACGAAAGAAGTACCATAGAAGTTCTTTTAGGCTGATTTTAACAACATTATTTATCATCCTAGATCGCACTGTGCGAACAGTTGCACAAATATATGTCGAATTAAATATATGATATGCAAGAAGATTGGAATAAGGTATTTTCTAATACTGATTCTAGCTGCATAAGCTAGGTATTGTAAAATATCCCTTATGTTGTTGAAAATAAAGGTTTAATTCCAAAGGCCGAATGAACTAATCGTTTAAAGAAGGAATATATCCGTGACTGGTTTGGTGGGGGATAGTCATTCTAGAGTCACTAAGCGCTCAAATAAGAGCTTTTGTTTACTGTGGTCCATATATAATATTTAGTGAGATAGTTTATTTCGTATTCAAAGTGGCCAAAATTTTATCAAAGGTTGTAAATAGTGGTGTACCTAATTGGATAATAGATTGAACAACAAGACTTGGTGCTTTATAGCCATCACTATTTAATAAGCGAAAATGTTTATACTTTTTATACGAAGTTAACTATTTCTATAAATTATATTTTTTGTTTCGTCAACTCTGGGACCACATGATAATACAAATAAAAGTCAGAGGACATGCAAATGAATCAATTATTTTAGCATATCTAAGTTTTATTATCAGTATTATATGAAGCAGCTGCATTTAATGCGATATACGATATATACGTAAATAGATATATATAATTATGTATGTATGTATTTTATTTATTATATTTGCTAATTGGATGAACGACTCAGTCTTTGGCCCTGACATTGGACTTACATATTTCTGATTAAAACAACAAAGTGTCTTTATAAATTATACAATATTGATGTAGCTTAATTCCTATTTATATTACAAAGTAATATTATACTCGTGAAAAGAGATTTTATTATTTTAACCAAAAATATTCAAGTGCCAAATATGACTAGCCAATAGCTGGTCAATTGATCCTGAAGTTAGAGTTTTACAGTTTAGTGCGAGGGTCGAACGAGTGGGGACCAAACCGGTGCACTGATCATAACAGGAACGGGGTAAACATAATATTTACATTGATATAAATACGTACTGTGTATTGTGTACGTCTTGTTGAGATTACGAGCTGTTTCAATGTCTTCAAGGCCTATTTCAAGCTCTTATTTTGTGTCTCTTGTAATGGCAACTTTGGACCACGATACAAACATAGCTCCATTAAAATATATTGTCAAAATAAATAATAACGACACCTTAAGAGTATGATACCAGCATTTATGTAACCTATCTATCGTGGTCCATCGGCCAACTTGTAGAAAGTGTAATGCGTGTCTACGTACAACTTTTGTGCAATAAAAACAATAATATGTTGCGCACAAATAATATCGGCGGTGTGTGATAGACTCCATTTTGTAACATGACTATACCTAAGAATTTAAAGAAAAAAAACATTGTACTTGTGAAAAGACAAATTACTGAACTACCTATATAAATTTTCTTCTAATGTTGGATACATTATTAATGTAATTTACCTTGTATATACGTATGACCCGAACGGTAGTATAAAAAATATATTTTGAGGCTCAAAAGGCCGGGTGGCGGTAGTCCGAACTCGTGTGACGTCATACGTAATCGTTTCACGTTTTAGTATCGATTGTAAATACATTGAATATTTGTAGTTAAATGTAGACTATGCATTATAAATCATTTACGCTACAGAATGTAGTTGGTAATATAATTTAACTTGATATTGTTTTGTGTAACGATGTTTTCTTTCAAATTCTTTATATGGGATGTATAAAGTAGGTTAATATGATGTTACTCAGGTGTATCTCGATGATTTCTCGATCACCGATGATTCCGTTCGGAGCATTCCGTACGTTCTAGTCATACCGTGTAGGTACATGTGTGATAGAATAGCCCCGAGCTGTGCTGCGAACAATCACAAAGTAGTGTGTTAATACGTGTTCAGTGTTCCGTTGTCCTTACGCCACCCCCGTCCCGTCACCGTCGTCACAGTCCATAGTCCTGCATACATTTATACAGATCAACATCAATATCATCGTAGGTAGAAAATGAATGTGACTGTAGTTTTATATGGATGATCTTTATAGGCATTACTTTTATCTCAAACACTGTTGTCCGAGGCAATTGTTTACTCTCGTTACCGCTTTGATAAATGTGGAATAAATATAATAATTGTCACTATACTATCGCTTCTAGGTGACTATTTTTCATTCGAAATCGAGCATACATAGTCATATAACAAACTTGTAAGCTTAAGACTTATTAGTCTTTGTAAATATTTTACTTCGTTTGGTACTTACATGGGTTACAGAAAAATATAAAAAAAATGGCTTTCTCCTGTTAAAAGTCCAGTCACAGCGGCTTACACACTAAACTGTAGACATAAAATATTCGGCTAACACTAGAGAATATCCTGATAATAATTTAGCATATAATAACGTAGCTATAAGAACAAAAAGTATTATCCAAAATTTAGACATGCTGTGTGTTATAGGTAATATTTCTTGAAATTGAAATTAATACAATTGTCGTCGAGATTATTAAATGATTATGTACCGTTTCAGTTTGTACAGCACAACGTCAAATGTTGCTAAATTATTTTTCATTCGTGTACTGGTTCAATAATTTGGCGATGTGCTTTATTGAAACACGAAACGCTCTTAAGAATATAAGAATCTAACAGATTACTATGTCCAAGTACTTCTTCACCAAAATTAATATTTGTGTAACTTCTTCAATAGGTGTGTTGTAGAGGATGAACGAGATCTCAAGTGAATGACATGTTTATTGATACCTTTCTTTTCTAGTCATTTTTTTGTATTTACATTACATTCCAAAGTTTGTATATTACTTATTTCCTTTTTTTTTAAATAAATAGGGTAATGTATTTTTGCATAGCAAAATGGCGTTTACGTAGAGTAAGTGCAAGCAGAATGATAAGAGCACGGGTGTGTCAAGGCGGCTGTAAACATATATTTTATAGCTTTTTATTTCCTCTGACGTTTCGTTTGCTGTTCGCGTTTAGTTGTTATATTATTGTAATTCTATGGAAACAAAACATTTTAAATTAGAGATACAGCGGTCGCTGGATTATATTTTTTTATAGAGTATACTGATTAAGCTATACTGCTATTTTTATAGGATTAGCTGTTGTTTTGATTACGTTTGTTTGATTCTCAACTAATTTATTTGGTGTGCGTCGTTGTTCTGGTGCGGGGCGCCGCCGGCGGCGTGGCGTCACGCTCGCCGGCGGCGCTCGAGTGATGTCGATCGTGATTGTTGATTGTTGGGCGAGAATGATATTGAAAACAAATTATATATTCTACATATAATTTATGAATTTCATTCAATTTATGAAAATAAGAACAATGTAATGATTGGTAATATTACTCATTGCTCTAAATGTACTATCAAAATATATTATACACAGTGTTAAAGGTCATAAATAAAATGCTTTGAAAATTTCCAAATCGTTGTTTTACTCCATTCCACACTAACTTACTATGGTAGATTAAACTCAAAGTAATTCTTTTTTATTTGAGATGGGTTTGCTCTTGATTCTAGTCTAGATCAGAGGTGACAGAGACAAAGTCGACAGTGGAGCGAGCTTGCCCAGAAAGAGTTCACTCTAACTTTGGAGAGAGATTAGGGGTTGAATGCGTTCGCAAAACACAGACGCAGGTAGAGAGTTCCACTCCTTTTCTGTGCGCATTATAAAAGACGTTTGGAAACGCTTAGTGTGAATTGGTGGAATAGCAGCAAGGTAGGGATGGTTACTTGCAGTGGTTCTAGATTTCCGATGGTCGAAGGGGGCCAGTGGGATGTAGTCCTGAACTTCTGAGTATAAGGCAGAACTATAAAATAACTAGAGATAATAATGGTCTACATTATGGATACTATATAATAGAATATAATCTATGATATGGGCAACAACCTTGGTGTTTCGATTCACAAGACGGTAAAGTACCAGGATCACTGTAAAAGAATTATCAGACGCACTAAACTTACGGGATGTAATTAAACAGAAATCTATGCTATACTATACAACGTACGTATACAGGGTGAATTATTCAAGTTCGCGTGAATGGCCTCCGAAACTCAGTAATATCGAAAAACACTGTAAAAAGTCTCGAGCCCGATTTTAATGAACACAAAAACTACGTCATTGGATTTTTGCAAAGGAATTGTTGTAAGCGAATATTGAGAAGTTACCATTCTTACAGCGAATTATTTTTATTTTAGTAGAAAGTTTCTGCTAAAATTATCTAACTACACTAATATAATATTTTAAAGAGGCAAGATTTGTTTGTGTGTTTGAAATGAATGGGCTCCGAAACTAGCGATTAGGACCGATTTGAATCCTACATTATCCGTGATGGACATAGGCTATAGAATATTTTCAAAAAAGTTAGGGATCCGTATGAAAACTTCGATGATGTGGTGTGAAAAAAATACCAAAAAAAGCCTAATATCGCGTACGATGCGGAAACTATTGACAATAGAGCAAAGTGTGTGTGTGTGTATGTTTATGGAGGTCGTCTATTTCTACAAAAAAGTCCGCTATACCATGTCTAACTATTATGGTTGTCACCATGATGAAGGAGGGGTGATAAAGTTTTTATGGGAGGACATTATTGCTTGCTTCAATTTACATCGGAATGCTATGAACGAACTAAAAGTGGGATCATTGAAAACAATTAGGTACCCTCAGTCCATATATATTAGAAATGGGCGCCGTGGCGATGTTTGACGGTGGCGACGTGGATCGAAAAGTTCTTTATAGATTTTCCCATACTGTTTTTAATTTTGATAAATAAATAAAAGCTTCCTTGAAGCTGTTGTTGAGCTGTTTGCTGTTTGTGTAAGTAGTAAAACAAAGTCATTACTTAAATCATATACTTATATCACATAATTATTATCATGATACAAAATGAATATACATAGCTTACAAAACAATAGGTACATAGTTTCCATTATGAGCCTTAGGCGCCACCTCCACGAGCGAGTATCTCGCGGCGATATTATCGTCCTGCCACTTCATTTTATAACAACTCTATGAACTTGTTTCGACACGGCGATAGGGAAAGTGACGGCGACAACTGCGCCATCCATAGTTGACATTGACGTTGGAACGGGCAAATAATATCGATATTTTTCCGTATAATTAACAATATATATTGCCGATATTTTAAATCGCGATAAATCGATATACTATTTATTTTAGAGTATCGAATTCATATCAATTTCGATATATTTTTAACGCAACTCTGTTTTCGTATTTAATGTTACTGATAATGTTAAAAAATACCTACCGCCAGAGTCAATAAGAAATGCAATATAACAGTAAGACTAAGGCTGCGTGCACGGAAATACTAATACTATTATGCCATCAGTGTGAGACGTATATGACCCTGAAGTTGAGCACACGGAGAAAATTAAAAAAAAAAACATAATTTTTTCTATGTAGAAAACTGACGATATATCGATATTTTTCACTCGATAATTATCGATAGTGTAAAAATGTCGATAAAATAAATATCGATATATTTTTTTCACTTGCCCATCCCTACATTAACGTTTCTGTGTTGCCACCTTTAGTTCCTACACAGCTACATAGGGACCGCGCGGAACGTGCATGGCGTAGACTGTACCATTTTTATCGCGGCGATTCGTGCCATTGAATCAAAACGACCACTCGTAGCGATTCACTCGCTCATAGAGGTGGCGCCTTATTTAGTTTTTATGTAAATGAAAACATAGTGAATTTATAAAATAGGAATGTTTTAATTATACAAATACATTCGCACATCGAAACACTATAATAAAAAGAAGGGAATATCATATTTATTGTTTTGACTAGTTTGTTTGATAAATAAATTCAGAAAAGTCAAAATAAACGTGAAAAATAATAGCGATAAATAGTAGGTACTTAATGATACAAACATATTTTTAATTAAAAAAGAAAAGATCAGACCTATGGTTAACATACAAATATATTATTTAGTAAGATAAGCAATTTCACTATACATTCTTCAATTAAAATGAGCGAACGATTGAAATAAGGCATGCTGCGGCAACAAAAACCATTATTATTTATTGATATTGTTATATAATCCATTGCAGTCTTGTAGCGTTTCTTTCATTGCATGAATGTGAAGATTAGAGCAGGACAGACAATAAAACTTACTATTTTATATGAGTTGTTTTGCAGTAGTAGTGACAATGTGTGTAGTGGCACATTCCAATCGTGATAAAACCCTGAATGCAGACAATCATAGTTGCAGGCATTTATGTAGAATATACAGTGAAACCTGGTTAATTGGGCCCTGGATATGTGAGAAACCTCTGTTATTGATTATTACTATGAGATCCCCGAGACTTTTGCATTGGAATATTTTTGTTAATGGGATTTAAAATTCCCAGTAACAGAAACCTTGTTAACTGAGATTAGATTTCATTACATTGTTTCAAGCTTACCTCTATGTTTGCGACTTCGTAGCTCAATAACCCGTATAGTGAGACAATTTATTAGGCTTAAACAAGTTATGGCAGGCTTTTTTACAAACAGTATAATTTCTTCCTCTAATAAAATAATCTAAATAGTGGGACCTTCTATAGATAAGACAACTGTCATGTTAATTAACTATTTAGAAAACTGTTCGTATAAGTGAAAAAAAATCTAGGTCCTTTGAGCTCCCAGTTAAACAAGTTTCACTGTAGTTCTTAAGGTCACCTACGTTATTTTCATTTGAATATCCTTTAAGAGAGATAATGTTAATCAGAAGCGTGGGGCCTAGACAAAAATCTTTTCTGTAGCGTTAACGTCAGACGCTGACGAATGACATTAGGTGTGGAAAGAAAACGTCATCACCTAATGTCATTCCCATACATTTTGTCGTGAGCGTCTAACGTTAACGCTACAGAAAAGTCTTTTGTCTAGGCCTGCAGGTCGGCAACTTTTTTGCTGACTAATATAATGAAGGTGGTGTGATCACGGTTGCGGGTCAAACTTGGCCAAAAATAGCACAAGTTAGATAGGTTTGGAAGGAGAAACGGGAGGCCTTTGCCCAGCAGTGGGATTCAAATCAGGCTGGTAAACGATAAAGTTACACTTCGCGTCAAATAACTGTGCCCCTCTGAAGTTAGCCATTTGCAAAGATCGCTTGGTGCAGTCACGTAGACGGGAGCAAGCGGGACGCAAGCATGCATCGGACGTAAACGTAAGAATAAAACATACAATTAATCCCCGCCCCCATGTCTCTTGCGCATGCGCAGTTGCAGTTTGTTCGTAATTTTGACCACTACGCAGCCACTCGTAGCCAACTTCAGAGGGGCACAGTTATTTGACGCGAACTGTACCATGCTTTATTTGCTATATGGTTCGTGCATTCATAGCAAGAGAAGAAATCTATATTTAAAATACTAGCACCTTTGCATGTACATACGCTCGCATTTCTAACAGGTAAAGGTATATTATGGCATTATTGCACATTTCAACTTCTCTTCTTATGTTTGGCCATACATAAGTTGGTATCATAGTGTGAAAGCTAAAATACAAAGCAAAAACTGAATTTATTGCTATAGTACGTTTTTTCAGTATTCAGTACTTTTCAAATTCTCGTGACTAAGCAAGTACGAGTGAACAGTACACAGTACAACTGCTGTTTGGTACACCAAGTGAGCCCGACCACTTCACAGTTTATCAAGTCAATTACTGTCACTCGCTTCATGAGAATGGGTTGTAGTTACTGTCGTAATCATCATCTTCGTTGAAAGGATTCGTTGGTTCCGCAAACGGGTTCTTAGCTTCATCATAGTTCTCATCTTCAAAAGGATTCTTGTTTGACCCATTGCTTATGGCAGCAGAAATGGTCTGATGAACGACAGGTGATACTCCAGTACTTCTAGGTTTATCTTCAAATCGTTTCTTGGCCGTGATGGGTGAGGAGAATGGGGATAGCTTGTGGACCGGCTCGAGTTTGTTCAAGTTTGCTTCGAGGCTGGAACTGTATCGTTGTTGCTCGATTAGCCTCATTCTCCCCTCTGGGACCGGGACGACGGTGGTGCCTTTTGGTGCTACTTGTTTTATTGTGTTTGATACAAATACTGTAAATAATAAAATTGGTTCGTTAGTTTCGGTTACATAATTAAATTTAGTATTTTGATAAGAGAATACGAATTAAGGTTGAACTAGTCGCGGGCTCGAACTCGCTGGTAAGCGTGGCCAAAAAGCATGCTGTCTCACCGGGCATCGTGCCCGACAGAGACAATATCAGTGATGAGCATTTAGATGCTAGTCTAAACGCACAATGTCTAGTTTCCACGCTCAAAACACCGTTCCGAACGAAAACAACGTTAGACGATGCACGAAAAGTCTATTGGAAGGTTGAGTTTTATGACAAAACCACTGAATAAATCCATTACAAATAAAGTTTATTGAACTCTTCTACAATTGAGGTTTGTCGGTGCCGACTTTGTTTTTAAGATTTTACACTTCTTTTATTACTTATTTACGCCTGAAGTTGCGTTAAAATTAGCAAAACAAACGAATCTTTGTTGGCTTATAACTTTTTATTGGCTTTTTATTTTACTATTCTGTTTCCGTACAGACAAAATTAATAATGAGATAAAACGATATCATGCTTAACTTTGAATGTATAATGTCAAACAGTGGAGTAATACCCCCCGAAATTTGTATGGACAAAATATCGAAGAGTGTAACCTTAATGACATCGAATCGATACTATTATATGGAGGAACTAGTTTGAAATGCTATTTGTACGTAATTTCGCCAAACGTGAAATAACGTTCTTGGTGACATTTTAATTAAACAGAAATACCTTGGTATATTTGTTCTAAAATTATTTGATACTATCAAACACAGAGATCTTTATGAAATGGATATCACTGGAAATGCTTAGAATATTTTTCTGTTTAGTAATTTTATTGTGGAGGCCACACAAGCGGCCGCTAGCTACATCCGGTTAGACCAAAACCCGACCTCAACATGTTTGGGAAAAGAGTTGCCTGATTCAGCCGATTCTAATAGGTTGGGGAAAAAGTTTCTTCGCATTTTTTAAGAAAATTCAAAACATTTTTTAATATAGTTTATTTACATCTAACTAAAGTATGTAAGGTACCATTTTGTTCGATAATTTTTTGCCATCTTGTAGGTAGGGACATGATCCCATTGCTATAGAAATTTTGGGACTTCTGATCAAAATATCGCGACAAGTGGTTTTGGCAGTCCTCAAAGTCAAAGTCAAAGCATTTATTTCAATTAGACCATTTACAGGCACTTTTGAATTGTCAAGGTCGGTCGGTCAAAAAGATGAAGCTATTTGCACGTTCCAAAGCGTAGATCTCTATGGAGAAGAACGTGCAAGAAACTCCACGGACACTCTTTTAAAAATGATATTTTGTTACAAAATTATGGTTACATCATTCATATTGAAATTATACATATATGTGAGAACGATGTAAAAGACGTGCAGGATAAAAGAGTCCGGAGTAAAAAAAGAAACAATTCAAAGAAATAATTAAAATAAACCATGGCAGTCGAGAGATGACCAGTCTCAGCTGACGGCGCCCGTTCACGAACATGACGCTTACGCTAGCACCATTCGGCTCAACCATTTTTAAGGGAGCCAAATGATCCAACGCATGCGCCACCATCAGCCAGACTTTTGAGTGAGCATGACATCCCCAATCGCCAGGGTACATTCAAGTCAAAGACCTACCCAAAATGATCATTATAGTTTAAAGCTACACAGTACTCACACATGTGCATGAAATTATACAATGTTAAATAAGTTGCATCTATACAATGAAAAAGATTTGCATTCTTACAATCTTCAGCCGGTCCAACAATATTACGAAATGCTAACAGATTACTTTGAGCCCTTAGTGGCTACCTAGTGGCGTTGTGGAGCAGGACCAGCATTGAGCCAAGCATTTGTATCTTCAATATACTCCCCTAACTTATAATATGCTTGCCTGCATAGTGTGCGTTTAATACAAGATTTAAATTTTGTCTCATTTAATTGTAATATATGGCGAGGTATTTTATTGTAACATTTTAAACAGTACCCCATGAAAGATGTTGCTACTTTAGCAAGTCTGAAACCTGGTTGAACTAATTGGTTCCTATTTCTAGTGACATAGTTATGTCTGTCACCTCGTTTACTAAAAAGATGTAGATTCTTTCTAACGTACATGATATTTTCATAGATATATTGACAAGGCACCGTCATTATGTTAATTTCTTTAAACAGTTCTCTTAGAGAATCGCGCCGGCGAAGATTGTAAATGGCTCTGATGGCTCTTTTCTGTAGAATAAAAATAGACTCGATATCAGCAGCCCGTCCCCATAGTAAGATACCGTAAGACATTATACTATGAAAGTAACTAAAATAGACTAGTCTCGCGGTATCAACATCTGTATACTGGCGGATTTTCCTAACAGCATATGCTGCTGAACTTAGCCTTCCTGCAAGAGATGTTAAATGGGGACCCCATTGTAACCTTGAGTCAAGCGTAATCCCTAGGAAAACTGTTTCATCGACGAATTCTAGTTTCTCCCTGTTCAATACTATGTCACAATCACTACGTTTGACATTTGGTAAAGTAAATCGAATGCACTTCGTGTTTTTTTCCATTTAATACTAAATTATTAGCAGTGAACCAATCATGTACCTGCAGTATATATCCTCTCGTGATGTTAACCTGCCACTGCTTATTGAATTCTGAAGAGACCGAAACAGGTGGAAATCTGAAGGAGCAAGGTCAGGACATGTGCATTAACACCTCCCAGCCAAACTTTCTATAATTTTTGCTGAGTGGCTAAAGATGTGCGAGGTCTAGCGTTACCATGATGAAAAACCACACCCCTTCTGTTGATTAATTCCGGCCGCTTTCTCTCAACTTCTTGCTTTAGTCTCATCAGTTGTTCGCAGTAGAGTTCAGAATCGATGGTCCTGCCTGGTGGTAACATCGCATAATGAATAATGCCCTTCCAATCCCACCACACACACAGCATCGCCTTGTTGCGAGTTAACCCGGGTTTCGCCAGTCTGTGAAGCCTGACCGGCCTTTGACCACGACCTTTTTCGCACGTTCTTGTCGTACGTGATCCACTTTTCATCACCAGTTATCAGCTTCTTCAAAAATGGTTCGGTTTCATTACGTCGTAATAAAGTATCCCAAATGAGTACACGGTTAATTAGGTTTCTTTCAGTGAGCTCGTGAGGTAGGTACCCAAATATCGAGCTTTTTTGTGTACCCAGTGTTTTTCAAATACGCCAAAACTGTTTTGTGGTCAATTCCCAGTTCTTCAGCTATATCGTAACTACTGATATCTTGCTCCACTTTTCAAAAATGGCATCCATTTTATCCGTAATAGGGCGACCAGAGCGACGTGCATCTTTGACATCAAAATTTCCGGATTGAAAACGCGTAAACCAAATTTGTGCTACTCTCACAGACACTGCACTAGGTCCATAAACATCGCAAATTTTTTTCGCGGCTTGCCTTGCATTTTTGCCTTTTTTGTAGTAAAATTTTAAAATGTATCGAATTTCTTCATTAGATTCACTCATCTTGACAGTACGAAAAACAAATGAAAATCACACATTTTCCTAATTTGAATTTGGAATTATGTTCTTTAAAATTTAAACTTTCAATGATACCAAAACCAGCCAGATACAAATAGTATAGCCAAAGAGATTTTATTACAAGTTCATACGTACTATAATGCGAAAAGACTTTTTCCCCAACCTAATATTATTACGAAAGCTTTTATTAGAAAGATTTCATTATCGAGAAATCGGTGGTAAAAATTCTTTTTTTTTTTCTTAAAACGCAAGGTATTAGTATCAACTCACTTTGCTTGCTCTGTCCTTCCGCTTGCCTCAGCTTGGCCTCGGCGCCGGGCCCGTAGGGCTGCGGCGCGGGCGCTGCGGGCGCTGCGGGCTCGCGTGCTGCGGGCTCGCGCGCGGCGGGCCCGGGCGCCGCGGGGGGCTCCGCCAGGCTCCCCGCGCTCCCTGCGCCCCCCGCGCCCCCCGCAGCCCCCGCGCCGCTCTCCGTCACCACGGTCAGCTTGTTGAACAGGCCGCGCCCGTAGTACTCCGACACCACTGCGTAACTGGAAGGTTAAAGTGGGATTTTGAGTAACGGTTCGAGAACGCCGAAATCTAAGAAAAACTAAGGAATTTAACACTATGAATGCGAAATACCCATGTAAGTAAATAAGAGTTATGAATATAAACATGGAAGGAGAGAGAGAGGGAGGACAAAGAAAAGATAGATGGATTGCGTGAGGAGCGAAAATTCAAATAATTTATTTGTAAAATATAGGTACAGTATCGTATGGTGTAATTTCAATTTCAGGATCGCTATTTTTAACCTATTAGGTACACAAATTTTGGATACATAAATCTAAGAAATAAAAGGAAAGGGAGTTAGTGATAGCGTGACAGCTGATACGACATAATGGAAGAAAAAAACATGTTGTGCCCCAAGTACTATAAGGAATAAGGGCAGGAAGATGATGAAATGCGAAAGTAACTCTGTCAGTCTGTCGGTCTATCTGTCTGTCTGTTTCTGAAGGGATTAAGATGAATCTTGGCACATGTGCAAACAATGTCCTGGCATAGGACTTGGGATACTTTATCCTGGGAGTAAGGTCCCTTGGGATAATTTTCGTCTGAAGCGCGAAGCCGCTGGCAGGAGCTAGTAGATTATAAATTATGGATAGGTCACGGTTTTTCTAAAATTGGCAGCAGTATTAATGGATATAAAAATAGTTCAAGACATGATTTAATGCAGTCAGAAAAGTGTCTAGTTTGGTATGATTTATTGATTTTAGAAGAGATTTTCCTTTTTCACTGCACTTTAACCAAATTTATAAAACACGATATCCACGAGTAAACGAGGGATCACCTCAAAATACTAATTATAAAAAATAAAAATATTCCTGCCATGATTGCGGAATTTGTTCGAAAGTCACCGCGGCCCTGCAACGCAAAGGGCATTAGGATGGGTTTTTGTCAGTAAGAGTCTGACACTCCTTCCAGGAGCCAGAGCGAAAGAAGTCATTTGATGATTTCCCATTCATAAAAAAAGTAGAAATTATTATGTATCATAAAATACATACTTTAACAGGCGGTTTATAAAACGGGCTTAAATTCGAGTGTCTTCATATTAAAAATATTTTCTAAAGAATTCAACAATGACCATTGTGGCTGCGCAGTGTCAAGTACCTATATTTATAAAACACGGCCAAACACAACACTTGCCAGAATGAGGTTCGAGCGATGACTTGCTTACCAAAACATGTCAAACGGAAGGTTTATGTTGCTACTGTTGTTAAGCGGGATAATAATATTACAGCTATAGCGCATTTTTCGGGCCGCTGCGCATCACATTCCTGTACAAAAATGCCTGGGCTAGTCTCGACATAGTTACCGATCGCCTACCGACCGAATTCGATAGACAAGTCCTAAGGCCACCCGTACACAGTTAATCTCGAACACGATCCACGATCAAAATCAATGATCTGATCAATGGATCGCGTGGATCTGATCCGTGAGATTGACTGTGTACAGGCGGCCTTAAGACTTATCGACCGAATTCGTTCGGTAACTATGTCGAGATTTTCCGCCCTGATAGTGTGCGGAAGAGATACTTACAATGCAGTGCGGCCCACTTACATATCACGCAAGCCTTCATTCACAGTTCCCGAGATTTTGACACTGTTGGGCAAAGGCCTGTTCTTAGGACGAGGAACAAACATGACCGCGCTTATTCAGTGAGGTTCCAGATTAACGATATTCTTCTACGATCATCGGTGTCAAACAAGTGAGCAAAAGTCAAGTCTCGACCAGTCAGGTTCAAACCTGCAACCTCTGTTCGAATCGCCGATAGTTCTAAGCTAATGGATCAAGTGCCTTTTCTATTTACTTATCGATAAATAATATTGATTTAGGTGTATTGTAAGCAGGCCTGCTACATTGTCAACGCATTTTGCAGCCGTTTCTTTAAACAACAGCAATGGTATGTTTTTATGGCAATTTTAACTATGAACTATAACAACTTTTTATAACAGCATATTTGGGTGAAGGGCGATGGTAATTTTTTTATAGACGTTCATTCAATAAAATTGGCTTTTTTAACCATGGTCGCTAGTAAGTAATTTTATAAGATTTTGGTAATTTAGAAATTTTAATCGACTCCGAAAAAGGAGGAGGTTCTATATTCGTCCGTATGTTCTTTTCTTACTGAACTGTCTACTACACACGTAATGTTTATCATGTTTAACTAAAACACGATTCAATTTGAAAGGGAGTAATAAAACTGGTAAATCTTATCGATACCATATCAGTCTACGTAAATTTATTGTAATTTTAAATTTAAAAAAAAATTTGTCATAAAACCATTCGTACTATCTATAAAAATCTGAAATTATGTAACTGAACACTTCGAACTAAGGATACTGAAAACTAAACACAAAGGGTACACAGATCTACTATTTATTTATTTTTCAGCCTGACCTTCCCAGTGCAGGGAAAATGCCTCCAAGGATGGGAAATCATCAAATGCCTCCTTCCGCTCGGGGCGGAGCGGAAGGGAGTGTCAGACTTTTACTGACTAAAACCCATCCGTGTTCCTTCTATTGTCCTTTGCGTTCCAGGGTCTCAGTGATTCGAACAAATTCCGCAACCCTGGCATCCCTTTCATACATAGCTAATAAACAAATTACGTATAAAATTAGGTATTTTTTACCAGATTACTTTCGCCACAGCCAACCTCTTTATAAACAGTTCATGGGCATTACATTAAAACCTAACCGATTCAAAAACTCACTCACCCATACCTATCTTCATTATTATTAGGAAAACACCACGAAAATGGCGCAATTGTAATAGATTTAATCAGCGATAAATACATGTTTTTAATTGGTACACTCTTACACTATGTTCCACGTTATCACACGTTAATATTGCTGTGAATTAAATGCGATCGAGCTGATAAGAGGACATGATTGCGCGCGCGCAGGCAACCGACTGGCTTAACTTACTACGATCAATGTTACGTTAGGTACGAATTGATGACGTTTGAGCTTTGGGTCTGCCTATGGCTCAGCATGAGTGGGAGCCTTGATGCCACAGGCACGATTTGCATCTGTCTACATATCTGTGTTCCTAACTTTTTCTATCTTTTGTTTTCAATCAATGTTTGCTTTACTAACATATTTTTAAGATTCGATTTAAGTATTTAGTCGCTAAGAATACTGATTCTATATTGTTCATTATTTGAATGCATGTTAGTTCAGCGACAGTAAGCCGCGAGAAAAAGCAGGTTTAAAATAAAACAGTCTGATAAGATTGAAACCAATCATGAATAATGTAAACAAACTCCATTTCTGTTAAAATTTTGAGATTAAACTTTCACTGAACCAGTACCTCATAGTTTAGCGGCCGCCGTCACCATGTTCTGTGGGTTTTTGAGTAAATTATGCTTTGGAATGTAATTTGTAGATTTACATATGCTTTTGTGTTAAAACAATACACTTAGCGAAAATTCTTCCTATTGTTCAAATAAGCAAAAGCCATAACAAGCTAGGAAAATTGTTCTAGCTACCAATTGCTGTTTAAAAGTCCCATTCTCAATTATTAATTTAATTAACATCAATTATGTGCACTCTAGTGGTAAACTTGTAGCAAAGAGTTCATGATAGACCCCGTCAAGGAACGTAAAGTAGGAGCGAGGTTTTAACTCAAATGGGTCACTAAGTTGGCTCGAACACAGATAAACAAAATTTCATAGAAAAATCTATTTTTCCAGCGGCTGATGAGTCGTTGGAAACTGTCGAATAATGAGCGGAGGCACTTATAAGTGAATGGACTATTTCCTTCATTACTCTAACTAGGAATAATGCGAGTTTATTTCCAATTACGGGTTTTGCTCTTGCGCAAGATTCACGTGAGAGCAATGTCTCCGAGACGCATGGCAGTGAGTCTTAACGACGTAGACTGTGCGTCTTAGCGACAACGGTGGCGTTATCGCAATAACTTAGTAATAAATAATCTTGTTTACGGGTCATGTTCGTTGTGCAGTTCGCGAGTAACACTTCTGAGACGTGTGGCTATAAGCATGGTGGACGAAGGCTATGCGTCTCATTGACGTAATCTATTATGAATATTAATGAATAAGCTGCAATACATACGGTTCATGTTCGTTGAACAATCTCGCGTGTAGCGCTTCAGAGATGTACACGCAATAATTTAGTAGTAGATTTAGGAATTATGTAGTAGACAAACTCAGAAAAATATGTGTACAGTTACGGTCATTGTCCCGTAAACAAACACCTTTTCTACATGCCTATGTTGAAAAGGAGTCGGCTGTTGCAGAGGCTGTTTTAGCGTCGAGGAAACGTCATCTTGGAAAGCGTAGTCATCAAGTCATCGGAATAGTGAAGTCTCTCTGCGAAGTCTGTGAAGTCCATTTTTTATTGATGGGAAATAATCAAAATTAACCCTTCTGTTCTGGGTGGAGCGGGAGGTAGTGTCAGAGTCCTAAAACCCATCCGTGCTCCTCCTAGTGCCTTTTGCGTTCCAGAGCCGCGGTAACTCTTTCGAACAAAATCCTGTACCCTGGCAGGCTCTGGCACAACGGGCCCCTTCTCCTACGCTGACATCTCTTTGAGGCGCGAGTGGAACACAACGCGCCGTCGACCCGGGCCTGGTTATGATCGCACAGCGAGCCACCCACCGCTCGCCGTCCGCAGCCCCGCGCCTACAGTGGCCGGGAATCGCCCTGCGGCGGCTGTGGGGGGGGGGGGGGGTGAGGGTTGTCTCTAAGTGCTGAGGATGGAGACACTACTACTAGGTAGTACTTACGGGTCATGTTCGTTGTGCAGTCTGGCATGTAAGGCCTCCGCGACGTGCGGCTGGGAGTCCGGGCGCCGCCGGGCACTCGCGCACACGAGGCACTCGTTCTCCAGTTCCGCGTACGTTGTGAAACAGCTAAAAGCAATTTGGGAATTAATATATGGATAACGGTCAATTATTTTTATAATTGGTTGAAATTATGAGTTCGGTGTTCCCTATGTGACTAAAAACATCGAAACAAACTCAGAGGTTTAAAAGTTGTTTTAAACTCGTGTTCATGAATGTTACATGTTGGCATTTCATGTGGTTTACTTTTGAATTTATTCTTTTTGAACGCGTCATTCCATCATTATGTTATGAAAACCTATTAAATTTTTTGAAGAATAAAAATGTATATGCAACTACGCTCAAGATCAGCCCTGAGCTCGCTCACCTCTGGTGGAAGGAGTGCTGACACAGGAAGTGCATGGTGGGCAGCTCCAGCGGCTTGTTGCAGACGGCGCAGCGCGACGACTGGAACACCACGGGCTGGCTCTGGAGCACGGTGGTCTGTTCTCGCATCTTCTCACTTTCTGTTCGGTACTTTGATGCCAGTTGCTGTTCTCGTGTTATTACTTCGTTCTCGGATTTTAGGACGTCTGTTAGGTACCTGGACAAAATAAATAAAATTTTAAGAAAGAAAGAAAAGAGAAGAAGAAAGACTTACTAAGACATAGGAGTAAAAATAAGTGATTAGAAAGTAACAATATAAAAAGACGTGTGCGAGCCCAAAAACGCTCCGTGGACAAAAAGGTTTTTCTTTTTTGGATGGTAAATCATCAAATGACTCTTGCCGCTCTGGGTGGAGCGGGAGGGAGTGTCAAACTCTTACTGACTTAAAACCCATCCGTGCTCCTCCTAGTGCCCTTTGCTTTCCAGGGCCGCGGTAAGTTTTTCGAACAAAATGCGCAACAGGACAAAACGGCTAGAAGCATTTTTGGCCCGGCACAGGTCAACATATATAGTAGCAAATATAAGCTACAAAAAGCCAAACATTTTTAACATTTAATGGGACTGGCTACGACTGCCGCTTGCCCAAAAAGCCGTGTCAAAATAACCACTTTATGGAGCCCTGACACAGTTAGACGATGTCAGAGTAGACTCCGTAGAAGATGGCAAGACGAGCTCCACGAAACAAAGCTCAACTATCTCTGGCGGTCAAAAATACAAGAAGGATAGATAACAAGGACTCGTGGCTAAATTATGACAGCCGCACGGGTCGATGTACCGATTCTACCGGGTTACGCAACGCGTGCCAATAGGGTAGATTACTACAAAAATTAATTAGTCCGTCAGATAGATAATTATTTATTTATTTAATCGTAGGAGAACCAACAGCTTTATCAGATGAATAACAATTGTATATGATACATAGAGCCAATTACAGGTTCTCACGGATAAAAACAGAAAAAACAGTAGAGAACTTTCCTAAGTTCTCTACATTACATACACATTACATACACACACACATACATTACACGTACATTTTTATTTTATTGTGCTTGTTAGTGATCCTTCACTAACAAGCACAATAAAATAAAAATGTTACTTAGTTACAAAAACATTAACAACATTATGCAGTTTTAAAAAAGTCAGCGTTCAGCCGAGTGCGTGCAGTATAGGTTTTAGTGGTAAATGGGTCAAATGAAAACTCTTTACAAAGAATATTATAGTCCTTACTCGCTCGCACTAGATATGAGTTTCGCCTGTAGTTAGGAGAGGAAAAAGGGATAGAGATAGGTGGATTAAATCTAACCGATCTCTGTGGGACATTAAAGCGCAGTTTATGCAGGAGATCAGGACAGTCAATCTCGTTAGATATAATTTTTTTTTTTTAAAAGAAAAGTGCAATCTGCTAGTCGACGACGATTATGCAAAAAATATTGGGCACGTATTTTTTATTTTTTCACGTAAACAAAAACTCATGTGACGTCACGCCTTGGTACACTTTAAACATAGAAGTGTTGTCACAAGCCGCCACTCTTGATCTTTGATGCGTTTTGTCCTCGTCAATTTTTATTGATTTGATAAAGTACGTGTCTAATACTTTTCGATAATCTGACAGACCAAATATAATCATATTTTTATAACTCAGGAATCATCCCTATTCACTACATAGTAAGACTCCTTTTTTATGGATGAGAAATCACAAAAATGACTCCTGCCACTCTGCGTGGAGCGGGAGAGAGTGTCAGACTCTTACTGACTTAAAACCCATCCGTGCTCCTCCTAGTGCCCTTTGCTTTCCAGGGCCGCAGTGACTCTTTCGAACAAAATCCTGTACCCTGAGTACCAAGACTCTTCCGTGCCTCAGAAAGCATATCCACACACTACATTTTTGACAATCTGAAAATCTGTCATGTCTTGTCAAGCTATAGTGTTACCCAGCTAATGGGTTTTGGAGGTCATAAGCAGTCGGTCCATGAAATACTGGCACTCAGCTACATCCAGATAGACTGGAAGCCGACCCGAATAAAGTTGGGAGAAGGCTAGGCAGACTGATAGTAAAAAAGAAGGGTTTAAGTTTACTTACTTTCTAACATCTCCTAATGTGTATGTAGGTGTGCTGGCGAGGCAGTCGATGACTAGAATAGGCGACAGTAACTTCTCGTTCGCTGTGGATGAAATGCATATTATAATAATAAGGTAACATTTGAAAAAATCTAATTAATTAGACAAGAGAAAAAATATGGGACAGCTCGGGCAGGCTCGGCGCCCACAGCACGTCGAGCCAGATGCGCGGGCACTGCTCGCTACACTACACTATACTCACCGATGACGTTGAGCAGCTCGGGCAGGCAGTGCGCGGGCGGCGGCGCCCACAGCACGTCGAGCCAGATGCGCGGGCACTGCTCGCTACACTACACTATACTCACCGATGACGTTGAGCAGCTCGGGCAGGCAGTGCGCGGGCGGCGGCGCCCACAGCACGTCGAGCCAGATGCGCGGGCACTGCTCGCTACACTACACTATACTCACCGATGACGTTGAGCAGCTCGGGCAGGCAGTGCGCGGGCGGCGGCGCCCACAGCACGTCGAGCCAGATGCGCGGGCACTGCTCGCTACACTACACTATACTCACCGATGACGTTGAGCAGCTCGGGCAGGCAGTGCGCGGGCGGCGGCGCCCACAGCACGTCGAGCCAGATGCGCGGGCACTGCTCGCTACACTACACTATACTCACCGATGACGTTGAGCAGCTCGGGCAGGCAGTGCGCGGGCGGCGGCGCCCACAGCACGTCGAGCCAGATGCGCGGGCACTGCTCGCTACACTACACTATACTCACCGATGACGTTGAGCAGCTCGGGCAGGCAGTGCGCGGGCGGCGGCGCCCACAGCACGTCGAGCCAGATGCGCGGGCACTGCTCGCTACACTACACTATACTCACCGATGACGTTGAGCAGCTCGGGCAGGCAGTGCGCGGGCGGCGGCGCCCACAGCACGTCGAGCCAGATGCGCGGGCACTGCTCGCTACACTACACTATACTCACCGATGACGTTGAGCAGCTCGGGCAGGCAGTGCGCGGGCGGCGGCGCCCACAGCACGTCGAGCCAGATGCGCGGGCACTGCTCGCTACACTACACTATACTCACCGATGACGTTGAGCAGCTCGGGCAGGCAGTGCGCGGGCGGCGGCGCCCACAGCACGTCGAGCCAGATGCGCGGGCACTGCTCGCTACACTACACTATACTCACCGATGACGTTGAGCAGCTCGGGCAGGCAGTGCGCGGGCGGCGGCGCCCACAGCACGTCGAGCCAGATGCGCGGGCACTGCTCGCTACACTACACTATACTCACCGATGACGTTGAGCAGCTCGGGCAGGCAGTGCGCGGGCGGCGGCGCCCACAGCACGTCGAGCCAGATGCGCGGGCACTGCTCGCTACACTACACTATACTCACCGATGACGTTGAGCAGCTCGGGCAGGCAGTGCGCGGGCGGCGGCGCCCACAGCACGTCGAGCCAGATGCGCGGGCACTGCTCGCTACACTACACTATACTCACCGATGACGTTGAGCAGCTCGGGCAGGCAGTGCGCGGGCGGCGGCGCCCACAGCACGTCGAGCCAGATGCGCGGGCACTGCTCGCTACACTACACTATACTCACCGATGACGTTGAGCAGCTCGGGCAGGCAGTGCGCGGGCGGCGGCGCCCACAGCACGTCGAGCCAGATGCGCGGGCACTGCTCGCTACACTACACTATACTCACCGATGACGTTGAGCAGCTCGGGCAGGCAGTGCGCGGGCGGCGGCGCCCACAGCACGTCGAGCCAGATGCGCGGGCACTGCTCGCTACACTACACTATACTCACCGATGACGTTGAGCAGCTCGGGCAGGCAGTGCGCGGGCGGCGGCGCCCACAGCACGTCGAGCCAGATGCGCGGGCACTGCTCGCTACACTACACTATACTCACCGATGACGTTGAGCAGCTCGGGCAGGCAGTGCGCGGGCGGCGGCGCCCACAGCACGTCGAGCCAGATGCGCGGGCACTGCTCGCTACACTACACTATACTCACCGATGACGTTGAGCAGCTCGGGCAGGCAGTGCGCGGGCGGCGGCGCCCACAGCACGTCGAGCCAGATGCGCGGGCAGTGCTCGCTACACTACACTATACTCACCGATGACGTTGAGCAGCTCGGGCAGGCAGTGCGCGGGCGGCGGCGCCCACAGCACGTCGAGCCAGATGCGCGGGCACTGCTCGCTACACTACACTATACTCACCGATGACGTTGAGCAGCTCGGGCAGGCAGTGCGCGGGCGGCGGCGCCCACAGCACGTCGAGCCAGATGCGCGGGCACTGCTCGCTACACTACACTATACTCACCGATGACGTTGAGCAGCTCGGGCAGGCAGTGCGCGGGCGGCGGCGCCCACAGCACGTCGAGCCAGATGCGCGGGCACTGCTCGCCGCGCCGCCGACACACCGCCAGCGCGGCTTCTGCGTCGCCGCTGCGCAGATGCAACGCTACCTGGGCTTGCCATCTGAGGGTATAAGATACAGTGCTCAGTTTACAGGTAAGGTTCAAAGATCATTTAGGGTCTCCTGGTATAGTTCTAATTTAAAGCGCCTTATCATCGCACGAATACGCAATCGACGTTATCATTTGTTCGGTACACCGCAAGGCGCCCTCTGTCGGCACGATGGCGAATTTAGATTTACCCAAAAAAAATATCGCGTCGTTGCACGGGTTACCTATCATAAGTTCGAAAAATATTTGACCGAATTTCTTTTCACCTAAAACTTTTCAACTATTTTCGTTTCGTGTTTTTACTTCATCGAAGTCACGTCTGCCACTGTTTATACAGTTTTTTTGTTACTCCGACGTTTCATTTCGTCTAAAAACTTTTTACCGAAGTTACACTTAACCGAAATAACACTTTTCCAAGTATTATGTTTCCGATCATTTTTAAGTGGTTTAAGTATGAAGCATACAAACAAGGATGCTTGCTCCAAGCCTGCAGCATGCAAGCAGGCATGCAACATGCAAGCAAGCATGCAGCGTGCTAACAAGCATGCAACATGCAAGCAGGCATGCAACATGCAGCAAGCATTGTTTCTGTCACGGCTCCGGCGCTCCGGTGGTCTCACGCGAGCATATCGTCGCAGATTTTTTTAACGCTCACCACCGCAGCTTGGGCTTGCTGCAGCCTCAGCCACGGCGGCGGGTCTTCAGACCTCCTGCTCCTCAGCTCGCGGGCCACCCCATCCCTCCGCGCCTACGCGGGCTTAAATTACACTTTAGGGGTAGGGCAGACAAGACTGCGTGAAGTCGGTTTTGCAGCGATTTGTCATTTGTCACAAAATTTTGTAGCACAACATATTGGTTTTATGACACTATGTTTTTTAATTTAATATTGAAAATGCTTCCAAGTAAGCGGCTATATATTTGTGACCAAATAATATTCCGTAAACTGATGTTTCGGGAAAATAAATAATTTTCCAAATAAAAACAGTTCAAAAGAGGCTTTGGCCATTAGCAAAAAGTTGTTTTGTAAATCGGCGAAATATAGTTCGGTAAAATAATACCAATAGCACATGATACTTCGATGATCTAAAAATATGTCAAATAATGCATATAGCAAAAAAGACATCGGTCAATAGTTTTCGGTAAAACGAAATTCGAACAAAACAAAATTGGTATAGTGATCGGTTCCCCTTTGCGCGAAGATCGCTTTGTGTTCGACGCCTCGTGAAATTGATGATACATGATCATTTATGCATGATTGAATCAGCGATGTGTGTGTGTGTGTGTTTAATACTGCTAGAGTTTCAGCTACTCTGCGTTCGGTCCCGACATCAAACCCCCGCATTCGATAGTCCACCACATTGGCGCAGCTATCGCATCAGAACAACAGACCATGGAACCGTCTTTCGCTAGTGCAGACTTAATTGCTGTTTTAAATTGGCCCTAAGTCAGTTGGTTTGTCAACCCTCGATTGAAAAAACCTGCAGGCTTGAAACTAGTCAGATCTAAGCCTTGGAAGCCTAGCATCTGACAGATGATCAGCGTCTGATCCTTGTCGTAGTGACGTCACTCTCTATAATGTTCTAATAACATAGTAGAGTTTACTCACAGCTTGTTCTCCTCGTACAGATACAGCACGCCCGCTTGGAAGCCCAACATCTGACAGATGATCATCGTCTGATCCTTGTCGTAGTTAGCGTCGGGGTCTTTTAGTAATCGGAGCACTTTTTCCTCGTATTCTTTCTTCTCGCTTTCTGGAGATTTTGCCCTGAAAAAAAATATTTCGGTTATTACGCTTGACACACAGAGGGGCTACCTCCACAAGCGAGTGAATCGCAACGAGTCCACCCTGCTATCTTCGGAAGATTTTCTCTTGAAGATTATTCTTGCGCCTGCGTATCGTCGCGACTCGCGGATCGCCGCTTGTTCACAACCAATATTTGGTTAAGTTTTGAGGCGATTTTGCAGCGAGAGATTGCGTCTTGCGGCGTGCGCGGCATGTCGCCGAGTGGAGCTACGTTCACAGAGTTGTCGTAGAAAAAATCGGAGGGATGACAATATGTCATATTCGTGTAGGTGGCACCAAAATGTAAACATTGTCGTTTTAATGAAAATTTTAGAGCCGAATGAACTGATCTGGGGGCCTAGACAAAAAACTTTTCTGTAGCGTTAACGTCAGACGCTCACGACAAAATGTATGGGAATGACATTAGGTGATGACGTTTCCTTTCCACACCTAATTCCCATACATTTTGTCGTGAGCGTCTGACGTTAACGCTACAGAAAAGTTTTTTGTCTAGGGGGGCAGGCCTACAGATATATAACGTTTTAGTTGCTAAAATGGCTGACTTGTGAGATTGACGAAGATAATGATATTGTTCAGCGCAAATACAATTCATGTATGTGTATTTTTACATCTTCTGCAAGCTTGTTGCAATGCACTTACCAAACATGAATATAATGTTCAATCAGCGCGTCAAACACTAGTTTGGAGCAGTCGGTCTGCTTCTGCGTCATGTGCTCCAGGAACTCGATGAGTCGCTCGGAGTTGCTGAGGAACATGGGGATGTAGTCGTCGGGCGGCGCGCTCTGGGGCGCCCGCGCGGGGACTCCGCCCCCCAGGGACGCCTCGTCCACCAGCGGCTTGCTGCGGGGCTTGTAGTCCGTGCACAGCACTGTGGGGACCAACGTGTGAGCAGACCGACAAGGCAATCTTATTGATGATACATGATGCATTTGAAAACAACCTCACTTGATGGAAAGCGTGTATTCGATTCGCGAGTCCCTGGGAGGGCCCGGTACGAACTGATCGGCAAACGATTGCGCGCGGGGATTTATAGTGTTTTTAAAATAATCGTGTAAAATAAATGAGTACATAAAAAAGACTGAAAAAAAAACCAGGATATTTAACAATACCTCTATTTTCCTAAAATAATTATAGTATTAATATGTTTATAGTAAAAAACTGTTAAAAAATTGTTGAAGTTAACCGATTTTCTATTTTTTTTTTTAAATACTAATTAGCCATATTTTCGTAATTGAGCCATGTAGTGCGCTATGAGACTACATATTCTGTTGGACAAACGTGTAATATAAAATATTTTAGCACATTACAATGGTTATATTCGTCCTGAAAGATAACTCTGACGTCTATTTTCGTAAAATGCTATCAGGGGATTGCTTTCTTTTTAAAAAAGTATCATATATATATATATATTTTTTTTACAAAGTAGAATAAATTAAGACTTAATCTTTCTAAAACCGTAATATTCTGTGAAATAATCTGCTCACATCATTACGATTTTGGTCTCGAAAAATTAAAAAAACATGAAGTTTTCGTCGCGAATCGAATACACGCTCTTAAGACCCCTAGGATGTAGCTATCAGGGGCCTAACCACCAACTCTTAAAGCAGTATTACTTTAATATTACTTCCAGTGGGAAAGAGACGATACGTCCTATATAGCTCCGTCTCTTTCTCACTGGAAGTAATATTGAAGTAATACTGCTTTAAGAGTTGGTGGTTAGGCCCCAGGAAACACTGTGGCTCTTCAAGTAGCCGGACTCTGTTTGTGTTAGTGGCGGATCAGAGAAGCAGCTTTTTTGTTTTCTATCGAAAGTTTAATTAAACTCTTTTGCAAAAAAAACGGGCACTTTAGATTTTTTTCTCTACTTCAATGAAGAAGATCAAGAAATAGGTTTTGTTAATTTGACGATGTACTGGCATGTTTTTTGAAGCATCCTGGCATGATTCTTTACGTTCCAAATTTAAAATTTGAAATTATTAAAAGAAAAATAATGATTATTGTGGATTATTCTAAAATTGCTTTACTAATGGCGCGAATTGCTGAAACGATTTTTAACTGATTACGATATTTTAAAACTTTTTGGATATTTTCTGCAAATTAAATAATTTAATCTTTCTTTTTACATTAAATACCACTTTTTGATATGAGTGATAAAGCGATAAGGACCGGTA
The DNA here is from genome assembly GCA_947386135.1 of Melanchra persicariae. Lineage (NCBI taxonomy): Eukaryota > Metazoa > Arthropoda > Insecta > Lepidoptera > Noctuidae > Melanchra > Melanchra persicariae. The sequence continues at coordinate 14,331,354 of OX376664.1, forward strand.
AAATTATAGCCCTACTTGAAGAAGGTTGTTCGCAAACTTACGTGTCTCAGCGGCTAAATGTGAGTCGTTCAACTGTCCAGAGGACTTGGCAACGGTATCAAGAGACTGGTTCGGTCAAAAGAAGACCCGGTTCTGGAAGAAAACGATGCACAGAACCAAGAGATGACCGCTTTTTGGTGAGTCCGGCGTTGCGTAATCGTAAGGCGTCAAGTGTGGACCTGAAGAAGAGCCTTGAAGAAGCAAGAGGAGTAGAAGTTAGCTTGTGGACGGTCAGGAGGAGGCTTTTGGCTGCCAATATTAAGAGTTACCGCCCAGCTCGGGGCCCTAAATTACTCCGTGAGCACCGTGTTGCTCGACTTCAGTTTGCTCGGAACTGTGCTTCATGGACTCTGGAGGACTGGAATAAAGTATTTTTTTTCTGATGAAGCTAGAATCTCTTTGTGTGGAGAGGACCGACGCCGGCGAGTGCTGCGAAGACCACGGGAACGCTATGCGGAAGTGTGTTTCGAAGAAATCACTCCTTTTGGCGGAGGTTCCGTTATGTTTTGGGCAGCAATTAATTCGACGGAGCGTACGGAGTTAGTTTTCATAGAAAATGGAACATTAAATGCACACCGGTACATAATGGAAGTCCTAATTCCATATGCACAACCCACATTGACTGCACTTGGGGAAGATTCCGTTTTTATGGACGATAATGCTCGCCCGCACCGTTCTGGCGACGTGAAAGCGTACATGCAAGAAGTTGGGATCCGCTCGGCCAGCTCGAAGTCCTGACCTCAATCCAATTGAGCATGTGTGGGATGTTCTTAAGAGACGGGTAAGATCAGTGCAACCTGCTCCACAAAACATCAGGGAGCTAAAAAGAGTCATTGCAGAAGAGTGGGAACGTATTCCTCAAAACGTTATTAAACACATCGTGGAAAGCATGCCCAGAAGGATTCAAGCTGTGATTTTGGCAAGAGGAGGTCACACTCGTTATTAGGTTTTTACATTTGTAACTTTATTTAATAAAAAAAGTAAAAAAAAACTTGTCTTTATTGCCGACCACTTGTTATTGTTTGGGCGTGTACATCGATTTTAAACAATCCATCGTTTTTTTTCTTTTAATTGCTCGAATTCACTTCACGCGCATTAATTTACACGATTATAAGTATACAGACTACGTCAAAGAAATAAATTTCATTTAATTAACTAAAATCGACCTTAGAACGTAAATGTCCTTAGGTGCCCGTTTTTTTTGCAAAAGAGTGTAGTTTCTATCGAAAGAATCATAATCGTCTGATCTCGTGAGTTGGGTCTCACATAAACCGCGGAGCGGGCTGCTAGTAATCAATATGCACTCACACTTCAAAAACTTGGTGCTCTCCTCGGGCTCATGCTGAATGAGCCTGTGTCCGTACTGCCGCATGAACTGATCAGCATCCTCAAACTCCAGCTCCACGATGTAGTCCAGCGCCTTGCGGTAGTCCTTCTTGTCTTCCAGCATCATCTTCAGGTACCAGTCGTGGCGCTTGTGGTTTGCCGCTAGGGATAACGCGTCGTCTACGCTTACTTGGCGCATTACCTGGTAGTAATAATTAGAGTTTGAGATTTATTTAAACTTCAGGCACAAAGGTACAATGGCGGACTTAATTTATACAGCTGTTGGTGTTTGTTTGCTGTTTCTTCAACAACAAAAAGAAAACATACAAAAATTAAGCAAAAACCAACCTTAATAGCGACATCAACATCAAAATCAATGATTTTGTCCTTAGAATTGATGAACTCCTTCAACTTCCCCTGTTGATCATGTTGGTCTATCTTCATATAACAGGTCAGCAGTAAGGTAGTGTGGTCCTCAGTGGCACAGCCCTTCTTCTTGTGAAGCTCTTCCAAGTACTGTACTAAAGATTCCAAGTGCCGAGATTCCAGGTACTTCCGGATTACGTAAGAGGTCTCTAACCAGCCAATAGTTTTCACGTATTGATCGATAGCACCTTTTAAGTCACCCTGGAAAGGAAAAATTGTTTGAACTGGTCAAGCGCCCGACATGTAAAAATCATATAATATACCTTGCGTTATTAGCGATGCAAAGCTTACGCGCGCCTCTAGCGGCGAAATTTGGAAGTTGCTTAAGAAGGACACTTGCAGCGTTGCCAACACCAATTTATCCAATTCCCCGAAAATCTAAGTGAAATTCCCCAATTTGGGGACAAAAATCCACTGATTTTGTGGGGACTGGGGACTTTGTGCGGCAAAGTCTCTGGCCCGACATAGCAAATGACAGTTGTGTGGAAAAGGGAGAGGGAGGCTTTTGCCCAGCAGTGGGACAAAATAGGCTAGATAGATAGAATATAGATAGATTTCGAACGCATCGTTCGAGCAATATAAATCAATTTAGAAAAAGGGAGTCATTCAATATCCAAGAGTAACCTAAAAAAATTTTTAAGTATTTTGATTTCTTGAAAAAGTGTTGGGTCCCGAAATCCCCGCATAATGCTAATCCCCAATCAACTTGAGATTCTCCGCAGGATGGGGAATTCTCCACACATTGGCAACGCTGTACGAAAACTGTCAAAGTGTCGTTCTTAGATAGCTTCACAATTTAACACTAGAGGCGCTAGTTAGAATCTTTGCATCGCCAATAGTAATCAGGCGACACACCGGTGCAGGTGTGTCGGCGGAGCTTGAGCGGGTACGCGTAAGGATAGTTATTGAATTATTCTGGTGATACTCATTATTGAGATTATCGGAGTATTCATGTATTGATAAAATGAATACTGCATTAAAATATCAATAACAAATATTTTTTTTTTTGTGTGCGAGTCTGACTTCCGCATTATAAGGTTTTCGCACTACAAATATGTAAATCGGAAAAAAAAATTTTTTTTCAAGTTTCTTATAAGTATGGACTTTAAAAGAGACTTTGACCTCGGAGTAAATCTCGGTATTTCTTCTCAGGGTAGTCAGCTAGGAAACATTAACAAGAAAGATTAAAGTGTAACATTGTTAATTTTAAATTTTTAACCAACTTACATAATTAATATAATTAATTAATTTAAAACAGAGAATGGATATTCACATACCTTACTGTACAAATGATCCCCATACTGCTTATAAATCTCTGTCAACCCAGCATCATCATAATGCTGACTGCTAGCTATCCTAATAGCGACATCATACAAATTCTTCTTAAAAAGCAGCGTCAATTTCGACTGCAAATCCTTTTCCTCCAAATATATCATTTCCTTATTCTTCGTTAGGATATAAAACGATCCCCATTCAGTTAATACGGCGTCAATTTCTTCAAAAGTCTTAGAGAACACAATAAATTTGTTCTGTATGTCTAGGATAGTGATGTGGTGTGACTTAGGAGTTGGTGCGGTACTGGTGGACGCGGCTGACTTGTTGGGCGTCTCGTTAGTGGTGATGACCAGGTAGCTACGGAACCAGTCGAGGCGAACCTTCTCGCCTTCGAGGGCGTAGCACGGGCCCCGGCCTTCGGTCGTGTAGCAGTATAGAGCCTGAGGAGTTAAAGCGATGTTAATGAATGGATGGGTCACTAAAATAACAAATCTTACAAAACTTACTTGTTTACAAAACTATTAAGTAAATAATTTTGTAAACATTGAATCACGTGCCGTACTTTCAAACTTTGTTAAAAGTAAGGCAAGTTTAAGCTTAATCGGATGTAAAGAGTGCTTGAAAAATGGATCACTAATATGTAACTGGACAAATATACGAATGAAGCAAGTTAATAAACAGCTTGTAATAACCAGAATCAAATATGTATGGGTTTAACAAACGCTGTCGAAATGCCCCGTGATTAATCCCCTATACAAGGTTTTAAAAAATTAACTGCAAGAAATTTAAGGGGTCTTTGTACTCATCAAAGCAACTTTTACTATGGGGCCAACCCCAATATTTGCGAAAAAAAAAAAAATACATTTTGTCGAATTATGCGCACATCAATGTATGGGGCAGTCGATTTTTTTTTGCGATTTCTTTGTTGGACCCACAGTAAAAGTGTTCATAATGATGGGTACAATCAAATGACTTGTTAAATTTCTTGCAGTTTTTTTTAACACCTTATATTTTGGCACTTTGTCTAGAACCTTAGGAAAGATTTGGGGGAGGCCTTTGCCTGGCAGTGGGACATCAGTCACATCACAGACTGAGTAAAATAAAAACAAAGTAACTTTTTAGTAACCTCGTTGTTAGCCACAGTGAGTCGATGGTTGTCGGCGAGCACGGAACACGCGGGCGCCGCGCCCATGGCGTCCAGCGTGACGCAACGCTCTGAGCTCAGCCAGATCACCATCACGCACGCGCGGGACACCACGAACAACTTGTCTGCTCCCCTGGGCAATGAAACACATATGTATTTAAACTTTATGAACAGTATAAGTCTTGCCAAAAAGTACCGTGTCAGCCAGTGGGTTGCAAAGGTCAGATGGGCAGCCGTTCCAAGTAAAATACTGGTATTCAAGATAAGAAGTAGTAGGGAAAAGGCTAGGCAGATGATATACATCAGTCTGTAGTGCCACACAGGCAGACTTAATCCAACAAGGCAATCTCTACCAGTCAACCTTTCTATCAGTAAAGATTCACCCATACTTACCTACTAATAATATTTGTGAAAGTGTGTCTGCAGCATGAAAGGAACTGTTATTCCTTCTTGCTTGAATAGATGTTAATTTCACCATTTCCAATGTGAGACTTTTTCAGAATAGCACTACTGAATTGGGTCACAGGACATTTTACATCGCGGTGGTAAATTTACTTGCGATCGTAAAATATTTTTCACACGATCGAAGACACGGACAAATCCCAGCTAAAAATAAAATCATACTTCGTTCCATACTCATCATCTGCCTAGCCTTTTCCCAACCAAATTGGGGTCGGCTCCCAGTCAAACCGGATTCAGCTGAATACCAGTATTTTACGTGGAGCGGCTGCCTACCAGACCTCCACAACCCATTAACTGGGTAACACGGTACATCTTGGCAAGACTGGTATCAGATTTTCTGGCTTCTGGCAATCCGTAACGACTGCCAAAGATCTACAAATTTCGTTCCATACCAATTGAAAGAAAGAAAGAAAGAAAGAAAAAGCATTTATTTTGTCACAAACGCAGGGCACACACAAACAATAGTGACACACAAATAAAAATAGAAAGAAGCAAAAACAAATAATAATAATAATAACTAAAATAAACAGTACAATTTTGTGTGCCTCACGGCTGCTCCAAAATAGGTACAGTTCAGCATGAATGCCAGACAACTAGTGCCTGACGCTGGTTTTCAACTGAACCTGAGGTTGTGACGCAACGGACGCAGTTTTTATTTTAACAAATAGCAGTGATGCGAACTCAGATAATATATAATATATAATGCATCATAATATATATAGCGAAACGTGTTAAATTTAATAAATAGGGATAAGATAATATTATATGTGTTTGTATATAGTGTGATGTGAAACATAAAAATAAAATTGCATACATTCTTTCAGAGAGAGAAAACTACACTCTAGTCGAGTGACTACTGCCGAATGTTTTTTTCTGGGTTTTTCCCGCAGCTCTAGAAACCTATCCCACAATACTCACGTCTTCTTTATTCCGAATACAAAATTTGCGTATTAGCTCTGAGCAATAGTGTAAATTCCTATAAATTAAAGAATGTAGGTATTCAGATATATGTTGCGGAATTTGTTCGAAAGAGTCACTGAGGCCCTGGAACGCATGAAATGAAATACATGAGGAGGAACACGGATAGGTTTTAGTCAGTAAGATTCTGACACTCCTTCCCGCTCCACCCACAGTGGAAGAAGTCATTTGATGACTTCCCATCTAAAAAACGGTAGGTATTCAGGTATGTGCATCCAGAGATTTATATTCTACAGACATAATTAAATGATTTACCCCCTTTATATTATTAGTTCATTTACATTCTAAAGTTGCTTTAAATCAGATAATACCAATAATGAGCAACCATATACGGCATATTGAATTATATATATTTTCAATGCAAAATGAGTTACAATGAAAAGGAAAATTATGCACTATATATTGCAAAGGTTTAATATAATTATAAACAAACTATTCTCCTTATTTTTGATTAATTAAAAACTACATTTTACAGGTACAGTCGCCAGCACATCAAGCTACAACTATCTGTCAAATTTCTTTAATAGATATTCAACTTTATCGCTACCGCATTAGGTTCAAGGTTGATTGGGAAAAATTTACAATTTCGGGTAGCTTGATGTGTTGGCGTCTGTACATAATTAGAAAAATATGAATCATACTATTATTATGTTTTTAATTTGTCAAACAAACAACTGATATTAGAGAGTTTTTATAACGTGTAACAGAAATAAATGCAATAACTGAGCATGGGTCATTGTAGGTAATCAATTATCATTATTATCAACTTTTACTACGGGACCAGCACTGAAATTGCGAAAATCGACTTCCCCATACATTTATGTGCGCATAACTCGACAAAATGTACTGAACAGTTGTTTTTTAAGGTTCCGTACCCAAAGGGTAAAACGGGACCCTATTACTAAGACACCACTTTCCGTCTGTCAGTCTATCACCAGGCTGTATCTCTATAAACCGTGATAGCTAGCTAGGCTGTTTGTATATGTGAGTTTGTATGTTTGTAAACGCACCCACGATACAGGAGTAATTCCTAGTGTGAGAAACGTTAAAAAAAAAAAGTCACTTAGGTTGTTGAAAAATCGGCGCATTTAAATGAAAAGGCTGGGCAACCAATTAAGCGACTGATTAAGCTTATTGGCTGCGACACATACAACACATGCTGCGACGACCTCAAATTTTGGATAAGAGCAGGAGAATGTTTACTTACTTGAAAGCTAGTCCAGTAATAGGGCTGGTTCCCGAATCAGGCAAGGTCCTCATCTTTCCGCTGCGCTGTCGAGCTATGACCCCGCGGAACAACGACACTGAGCCGTCTAGGAAACCAACAGCCAGGAGACTCTGTAAAAAGTAAACAATTTATTCTTTTGATGATCTTGGTAATTGGCAGCCAAACTGTCCCTAAGCTCTATCTCACACAATGGGGAGGGTTTTGCTCAGAGTTTCATTGCGAAATCGAATCAGAAGTAAGGAGATTCGCAGGGCAACCACCATAGGTTACACACATTACAACATTGCTCATAGACCGGATAGCAGATGATGGAGCTGAAGAGTTCTATAGTTGGCAGGCCCAACAAGGCATACCAACTTGGTGTCAGCCACAGGATTCTAAGGGTCCACTAGTGGACCTCTTAAACTGAAATGAGTGGAATGAAGTGATGATTTGTACCTACCTCGTTCATAAATATAAAACAGACCCACAATATGTTATAACAAATAATTATATTTTTTTAACACATTACTTTAAAATCAGTTCTTGTAGTTTTCCTGTAATCTATAGGTAAAGACCTATCTGTTCTTTTTTTTTAAATTTAGGCTCAGTCATCTGCCTAGTCTTTTTTTTCCCAACTTTAGACTCAGTAGTATTACTTAAAACAAAACTACCTACCTTATTCTCATGCACTGTGAGCGCCGTAGCAGGCGTGGGTCTCATGTGTGAGGGTACTGCACGCGATACTCTTGCGCATGTCGGGTTGCCGTGCCTGTCACTGCGGGACCAGTCCCAGACTTTAATTAGAGGATTCACACCTGCTTCGTCATCCTGGAAATAGGTTTAGATTATTTTACTCTGTTCGGCTGTCACAGTTAGAAATAGCATTGGCAAGTCACCAAGTGTATTTTGTTGTAGCCATACAACAAAGAACACAATCATTAAGTTTTTTTTAGGTGTATATATTAATCTATAAAGATTGCTTTAAGAATTAATACTGCTTCGTGACGATTTTTAGGTCAGATTTTTGTAACTTTGCCTTTAAAAATACCTAAATTTGTCGAATTTTCTTCACCATGACTTATGTATGAACATATCTTTCCAATTAAATCAGATATGGTGGAACTGTCACAATGGGAATAATGATGTCAAAAACAAAGAAACAAAACAGAAATTATGCTAACCCCAATAGTAACAAGATAAGGGTCATGCGGCAGCTGCTGAGCGAGTGAAACGGTCAGCTCGTAAGCCTTGAACGACGTGACCTCCCAGGAGCGAGAGATGAGATGGGCCCAGCCCGTGACATCACACAGCACAACGTGACCATTGCCACTAGTTGTTGCTGTCACATGTGTATCCTGAAAGTGAAAATGTTGATTTGAGAAGAAAAAAGACAACTGTTTGTCAACTAGAAACAGTCATAAGAACTAATCTCTTATAAGAATTATTGATCCATTTAGCTTTTACTTATGATATTATGTGAACCAAACAAATGTTTTTTTTAAATTTACAATGATATTGTTGATGATAGATTCTGATTCCCTAAATAAAACAGAGATGAATTCATTTTGTTTGTTGATATTTTAATGTCTGTGCAAAGCTGTGTTATAATATAGAACAAAATTACCAACACATAGAAACTGAAAACACTTACTTGCAAACATTTAGCTACTTTTCCGTTGTCGACGTTCTTGTGAATGTCGAAAAATGAAAACTTTCGCCACTGAAAATCAAGTACATTTGATGAAGTAAATATAGGATTTAGGGGCTTCATATTTACTTTCATAATGGCTAGGTGGTACTGTTTGCAAGGTTAACTTCAACATATAAATATAATTATGGATGTAAGTACTATTTTAACAGGAGTTTTCGTTTATTCTAACAAAAGATATCGAGCAACCACACAACCATTCGTTTCGTTTGTTTAAATATCAATGTTCTTTTAATTACCTCCAAAAAAGCCATTGTTATCGTATTTATAGTTCACGCACTGATCATGTTATCGATATAATCACTGAAATTAACAATTTACAGCGTTTTCCTCATTCAAGATGTGTATTGGGCACACAATATTTTTACAATAATCATATCTACTGACGGCTGAATTTCTCTCTGTTACACGATACTACATTTCAAAGTTACGTGTAAACAAGGACAGATATACTTTTATTTTATAAGAGTGACAGTGACCAAACAATTCAGATTAAAAGCAAATTGAAGATTTTATTCGTGTAACTGAGCGAGAAACATCCTCCCTGACTCATGTCAACTGTCAATGTCAAACATAATGTTGCCAAATATAAATATCGAAATCCTACTACCAGAACCAGAGGTCTTTTATTTTTAGTCGTGAAGTAATTTTACAATGTATTTTGCCTTTTGAGCCACCTAGTCTACCAACATTTATGTTTAGCTGTTTTAAAGCCGGGTGTCATCTAATATACTCTAATTCAATAAAGTAGCATCTTCCTAGCACGGCGGGTTGTGCTGGGGGGCGGCTGCTGCGGGTGCAGAAAATCTCAAACGGACCTTATTGGGAATTATGTATTTTAGCCGTTTGGGGTTAAAACACTAGGGCCATGGGGTGTTACGGATTTTGATCGAAGGAGTTACCGCGGCCCTGGAAAGCAAAAGGCACTACGAAGAGCACGGATGGGTTTTAGTCAGTTAAGAGTCTGACACTCCCTCCCGCTCCACCCAGAGCGGCAGGAGTCATTTGATGATTTCCCATCCATAAAAAGGGCCATGGGGTCCGAGTACTCATAGAGCTTTTCGAGAAATCAGCAAGCAGTTAGTCGACTCTTCACGTGACCAGAGGGCTAGACTTTTCTTTGGCCAAAGAATCAGCGTTGCCATTCCACGTGGCAATTCTACTATCTTTTCAAACTTCTCGCTAGGTGTTGAGAGAAAAAAACTAACCAATCAAAAACCCTATTGTCTCAGACTGTCATTTTCCTTGAATAATGTAGCTCTAGATCACAGCCTGTGGCTGTGACGACCAAGCATTGACCGCTTCTCGTAATCAATGCCATGAGTTGGTTAAACTAATAAATTGTGATCCAGCCCAGCCTTTTGAGTAGCCTAGACTGAGAGCATAAATCCACAAGCCCTTTCCAATAGAACTTTTAAAACGGGACGCGACAATAATAATTTTGAACGTGTACGGAACTACAGACTCACAGACTACATTATAATTTAGCACAGACTACAATACAATGCACTATAATATTGGTGGATATGGTTCTGCCATCGTCGGTCTTCAGTTTTGTAAGCTGGCTCTACCTAATAGACAAATCTCTTGCAAAGACCTTGGAGCCCTTATTCCGCTCTATCGCGTCTTTAATCTTTTCAGTATTAAAGCGGCGGAGGTCGCTTTTCAAGGACTTGGAGATCCGTCTATTGAGCTGCCGGTATTTGCACGCATCGTCTGAAGACTGCAGAATCATCTCCCGCCTCTCCTTCATGAGCTTAAGATTAGGATCAGAGAGCCTCTTGGTCTTATCTGTACGGCGAGTCTTGAAGAACTTAGACCCGACCGTATGAACAGTTTCCACGAAGCCATCGTTGTATTCGTCCACGGAGCTCCCTAAGCAACGATTTTGAAGTTCGAGCTGAAAGCTCTCGGAGTTTTGGATCTGGATCTGTGCTGGACGGAGCGTAGACTTCATCAGTCAAGACCTTTCCAGCTTGATATTTAGATTCAATGTGCCTCTGTGAATGAATGTTTAGTTAAATTAAATGCGTAAATGATTGGCAAAATTATTTATTCATGTCATCTTGATTCGTGTTTGGTTGGGTTACAACATGTAACTTTTGGATATAATAGTTTATTATACATTTTGGCTCTTTTTTCGGTTTCATCCACTGCATCAATGTTTACTTGCAAGTACGTAAATAAGCGCCTCTGCTCTAAACTATCCACAGTGTACGATAGAGATGTTAGGCCATCCAATAAATACAGCGGAGATGGAGTTGTCAAATACTGAGATCTGTAGAAAAATAATTAAATGATTTCAAACAATATCCAAAACTAAAATCATCACCATAATTGTGCGTACCTACAGCTAAGGAGTGGAATATCCTGCCAGAGTCAGTTTCCTGATAGCTATAACCTGGGGATTGTTAAGTCAAGAGAGACGGTCCAGCGGCTCCACGGTGGATCGCGCCACTTACTATCAAGTGAGATAGTAGTTAAATACGAATCTATCACAGGAAAAAACTGACCGAATCAGATTTTTACAATTTATTTTTCTTCTTTTCTTAGGTTTTCCTGTAATCTGTAGGGAAAGAACTATGTAAGTACTGTTTTTTTATCAAAATTTGTTTCGGTGATAAGAGTGTTACGGGGGGAGAATGGTCATTTTACATGTGTAATATTATAAAAAATCTTCCAGACTCTTACAATAAGCCCTTTCATTTGATCAGTCACATGGCACAATATGAAAATATTTTTAGGGTTCCTACCAAAAGGGTAACAACCTACAGAACCCTAATACTATGCCTCCGCTGTCCGTCCGTCCATGAGTCTGTCTGTCTGCCAGCGGGCTGTATCTCAAGAACCGTAATAGGTAGGCAGTTGGAATTTTCACAGAGTGGTGTATCTATTGCAGCTATAACAACAAACAGTAAAAAACAAATTGAAAATTAAAGGGCTCCCATTCAAGAAAACGTGCTTTTTCGGTTTTTTTGTCATTTTCAGTTTTACCAAAACTGTTAGCCGTAGGTACTCAAAATTTCTTTGTTTACCTACGTTACGCGTCCGAGTTTAGGTCACAGATGTGTACCTTTCAACTAAATCGGTCCAATCGGTTTCAACTTATCGGAGGTCGGATTCGGAGAAAATTGGCTGTGACAGACGGACAGACAGACACACGAGTGATCATATTTATAAGGGTTTCGTTTTTCATAAGGACGTTCGGAACAATAAAAACAAAGAAAATAGCAAGTCTACTTACTTTGTCCATAAACCTAAACCTTTTCTTATCGTTTTGTATTTGCCAACAATAGGTAAACTTTTTTCAAGGTAGTAGTTTGAGGCATTTATTCTGTAAACAAAAAAGTTATTTAAAATAAGTCTCTTTGTTCATGTTTAAAATATTTTTATTCAGTATATCAAAAATGTTTTTTTGCTGCTTGTAACACAGAGTGCTACCTTTTTAGGGTTCATACCCGAAATGTAATCTACGGAACCCTATTACTAACCCTCCGTCCTTAGTCTTTTGTTTTTACCTGTTATACAAGTCGTAATAATCCGCATCATTTCCCCAGTAGACATTAGAAAATCCGTTAAGCTTGAGGAACTGCTCCGACGTGAAGGCGACTGCACCTCCAAGTAAGGGTAGATATGGCGCCCTGGGAAATAAGAAAACCCTGTGGTAACATGGCTATTCTGTAACTTCTGATGCTCACGGCTAATCTAGGTACTAAAATCGCACGAGTCGATCTTCTGGATCTCAGATGGGGGTCAAGCCATTACATACCGAGATTTCTCAGTGCTTCAGAGGGCAATAAGCTCGTGGCTGTCTGTTGTAGATCTTTGACAGTCCTTAAGTAGGTATGGGTAGTCAGAAGCTAGAAAATGTAACACCTGTATTATCAGCGGGTATCGTGTGCCCCTATCACTGAGTTGAAAAGGTCAGATATGGAAACGCTCCATGTGGGTAAAATAATGGTATTCAACAGCATCCGGGAATATCTCAATAACCTCTGTGATCTTCATAGCTGCTAAATATGGGGGTCGAATAGCATCATTCCTTTTACGAAATGAGACATAGGTACAATGATGTCCACAACAGTTTGTTATGTGACCTGTTCGGGGTTATGGAGTTTCATTTGTAGCTTAGGTTCGACACAGTTCTATTCTTAATCTCCTGCCCCCGTTGTCACATGAATTTGCTCCTGCGCATGTGGCAGTGACTGGCCTTGTAATCGGCCCCGCTATTAACTTTGAATCGTACCTACTGCATTCATTAATATAGGCTTACCGCTGTAAGCGCGCAACACCCTCCCTCAGATTCCCAGAAGTTAGTTGGTAGGTACCTATTTTAGTAAACGAGAGGGCTGTGCTTAGGGCAGTCGTGCTAAAAGATATTGGATACAAGATTCATACTTTGCAGGTCTTTCCACGAACATGGCCAGCTGCCTAGGATACCAGCCGCATCGGTACAGGTTCCGGGAGTCCACAGGTACTATGTGAGGCTCGTGGAAAATGATGCAGTGGAACCCGCCCTTGCGGTACCGAGTGGCTTCCGCAAACCCAACGTTCAGGAGTTTGCCGCGGTTGTATGCCTGGGTCTTGTTAGCTAGAAAAAAGGTGCTAGGCATAGTTACTTCTTCAGAAAAAGGATGACTGAATAAAGGTAGGCCCTGAATGGCCCATAGGCTCTTTGCCAATGGGCAAAGCAAATAAGTCCAGTGGGCGTTAAATACCCTGGCCTTAAAGAAGCATACAACAGTGGAACGCAAACAAAGGCCAACAAAAAAAAAAAACACCTGACCAGTCCTTTGCATAACCAGAGTAACTTCCTATCCATGCAGTGAACTCAGGTTTGGTTTTAATATTTAATGTATACCCTTAGAATAATAACGCCTAGAAGGAAAGTCTCATACACGCTCCCTACAAAAAAATGAAGCAACTTTAGTACTTATGTGTGAGTGAGCGGTATGTAATTACAGCCACAGATACGCACACAGACGTAAAAAATGTTGCTAGAAATGAACACTTTCCCTAAAATCGGGAAAAATGTTAATGTACTTGGGACTAATCATAGATCAATATAAAAAAATGTTACGTACGTTACTTATCGGTACGTACTTATTGTAATAGGCCATGGTTTCTGGGGTCGCTATCTGACTATACCGACTATAGGGTCAAAATCAAAATCCAAGATGGCGGCGACGAAATTTGCTAACCTTTCTTCATGGGTGTCATTTTTATGGTTTTCGGGGTCGCTAAAATCGATTATGGGGTCAAAATCGAAATCAAAGGTGGCGGCGACGAAATTTGCTAACTTTTCGTCATGGGTGTCATCGCCGCCATCTTGGATTTCGACTTTGATTCCATGATCGGTTTTAGCGACCCCAGAAATCACGAAAATGACACCCATGAAAGACTGGTCGGCGGACAAAGTTCAGTCTGCTGTTCATTCCAAATTAAATACACGATCTCATACACAGAGGTGTCGGTGTCGCGTCGAGAAATCATTGATTTTTTCCCACATCAAAACTGCCCAACGCGCCTAAAGAAGTTTCAATGCGAAAATTATTTGAATCAAACGTAATTATTATCTTTCGTTTCATGCATAAAACAATAAGCATTATACAGTAGACTCCAACAGTTAGTGCCTACTGTATTATGGGTAATTTTTCTTTACAACTGGCAACACTACATTGTGACAAATTAGGTTATGAAAGTTTTATTTCAAGATTGATTTACGTAAAAATAATGGATTTAATGTAAGTACTTAGGTGTGAAACGTAATTTTATCACATTTTTCAGTTTTCCGGTTGTGTTAGAGCATCTTTTCATGCAACAAACTGTCATCTTTAAATATTTCTCGGGAGGTGCATTCAACAGAGCGTGACCTTGAGGACTGACGGCTCGCTGCGCCGAGTACTCCATATATGGAGTAGTCTGAGTAGCTTCACTTTTAATGCTCGTACTAGGTTTCCAGGTGTTATTATTCTAAGTGTATACCCTACTACCTGCATAGTCAAAAAATGGATTGCACTCACTTTGTTCCACCACAAAGATTTGGTATTCCAATTGTTGCTTAATCAGGAACGTATGTAATGTATTCATAAACATAGTTAGGTAATTTTTGCAGCCTCTGCATTTCAAACAAAAAAATTGTTAATTTTAAAGATGGCCGGTTTATAAAATGGACAAATACAATCAGCTTCAAATTCAGAAACTATCTCGAAGGAGCATACTATTAGGATTAAAGGTAATCTTTGTCTTAATCCAGGACATGGTCCACCCGTGTGGCAGTTTCATCCAAATTCGTTCTGCCGAGGCGTGAAAAGAGTTACTTTCGAATTATATAATTTTAGTATGGATGCGAAAACGCGTCTGTCTGCTGCATTTTCACGTCTTATCCCGGGTGATCCCTTGGGATGATTTTCGAATTTATGCGGGCGGATCCGCAAGCAGAACTTTATAATATTAATTCTGGACATTTACCTGTACGCTATAATAATAGCTACACTTTGTAGAGACTTGCAGCTTTTCGGTTGGTATATACCACCCATTTTCACATCATCCAACTTAGGTTTAATAGAAAAGTAGTAATGCGTCGAGATTAGTGATCTATCTTCTATTTCAGGACCTGGTGGGATTAGAGTAGGTAATTTTCATGGAATCTTACAACTTATGTGTATTTCAGATATAGGTACAGAGAGTCGTTTCCTAGAATACAATCAGCTAATTTGCAAAAAAGTTGCAACGTGAGAAATCTCTCCTCGGGACAATTTGAGGCGCTACGCTATGCACACATTTCTAGCCAGGGTCCAATAGTGTTCCGTCGGATGGGAACTTGCACACATTTTGAACGAACTGTTTTTTGGACAAGCTGGTCACACGTACCCCATCCACTGCAACGACAAGAAGCCAGAATTAACAGTGGTGATCACTAGAAAAGCGCCGAGACAATGATCTGTCAACTCACGTAAATATGGTCTTCAAAGAGAAGAACAGCGGATGATTTATATCTACTGTAATTTATATCCAATGTACCTACTTGTTCACATAGTTTCGTGTTAGGCGCGTCTGGCCGGACCGTCACCGTGCTGGAGCATGTTCTACCAACACTGTCAACTTATACTTACTTTTCAGATCGATTCCAACCAAATGAATCTGGCAATAAACCTCAATGAGATAGCATTTTCAATGTCCATAGAACCTGTAGGTTCTACAATTCTTTAAAGAAGCAGTGCTTACCAAGGCCGGGTGGCAGTTCAGGGCACTTCCCCATTTCTTTCTCATCAATGGTTTTCGGGTCGGACATCACAATATACGGGATGTGGGCGGTTGTGTCTGGTAGGCTATCGTTATTTCTTTGATTGCTACTTGAGCATGAATTGTTTTTCTTATCGCATCGAACCGGTTCGGACCAGATCGTACGGTCTGTCAAGTAGCTTTTGGTTTTCGTTGTACTGCAATCAATGTTCTACTGCTTAAAGTGTTTTTAAAGTGCGAGTCGAACTCGCGCACGAAGTGTTCCGTACCATCTATAAAAAACGTCAAAAAAAAACACGTTTGTTGTACGGCAACCCCACTTCAATATTTATTTTATTCTGTTTTTAACCGACTTCCAAAAAAGGAGGAGGTTCTCAATTCGACTGATTTTTTTTTCTTTGTTTTTTTTTTTGTATGTTTGTTCAGCGATATTTTCGCCAATTGTCAACCGATTTTGATGATACTTTTTTGTTTGGAAGAGTATCTTCCCGGACTGGTCCCATTTCAATTTGGTGAAAATCTGATGAAGAACTTCGGAGATAGGTAACGGAACTCTTCAATAAATGATAGCAAACCTGTCGGGATTGCTGAAATCGCATGTCTGTTTATTGCTTACACCAGTTCATAACATATCATCACGCCGGTACGCTTTGAAGGGGTACGCAGAAGTGTACAATTCAACCATGGTTTTGGGGTTATCTATTCAGGAATAACTTTATTGTTTATGAACCGATCTTGATGATTCTTTTTGCGTTGGGTTTAGTTAACGATAACCACTAAAAAGTGTAAAATAAAAAACTTTTTTACAAAAAAAAACAACCGACTTCAAATAACTATAATTTCGGAAGACGGTGTTTTTGTAGTTGTTGTTTTCCGAAATTATAGTTATTTGAAGTCGGTAGTTTTTTTTTGTAAAAAAGTTTTTTTAGTATTTTTTGTTATAGCGGCAACAGAAAATTTCAACTGACTAGTTATCACGGTTCATGAAATAGGTACAGCCTGGTGACAGACAGACGGACAGACAGACGGACAGACAGACGGACAGACAGACGGACAGACAGACGGACAGACAGGCGGACAGACAGACGGACAGACAGACAGACGGACAGACAGACGGACGGACAAACGGACAGACAGACGGACAGACAGACGGACAGACAGACGGACAGACAGACAGGTCGACAGACAGACGGACAGCGGAGTCTTAGTAATAGGGTCCCGTTTTTACCCTTTGGGTACGGAACCCTAAAAATAGATGATTTGTCAAAGAAACGTTAATTTAAATGATTAATTTAATATTTGGAACGTTTAGTAAAAACATTTGAATTAAGTACCAAGAAGTTTCAGCCTATAGTTTTCCCACTGTTGGGACACAGGCTTCTCTTCAGGGAATATATTCTGCCACGCGGGCGCAGTGCGGGTTGGTGGATGTTACACGCCGTCGAATTTTTGCGGGTTACGTACCCAAACGGCAAAACGGGACCCTATTATTAAGACTCCGCTGTCCGTCCGTCCGTCTGTCTGTCACTAGGCTGTACTTATTTTATGAACCGTGATAGCTAGACAGTTGAAATTTTCACAGATGATGTATTTCTTAGCGGCAGCTATTACAAAAATACTAAAAACAGAATAAAATAAACATACAACAAACATGATTTTTTTGCCGTTTTTTTATAGACGGTTCGGACGGACGGTTCGGTTTTAGTTCGGAACCCTTCGTGCGCGAGTCCGACTCGCACTTGGCCGGTTTCCTCACGATTTCCTCACTTATTAATTTAATACGTAAGTACATAATGCATTTATGTTCTTACCCTGGGCTGATCCAGTGGTACCTACAACAACGGAGAAAATGGTCTTAGTCATACGCTTATTACTAAGGTAGGTAGGTAATTGTATATTATGCAGGTAATGTTATGTAAATAACTATGTGATAATAATATACTTTAATTACCTTATAGCTTTGTGTGGGCTGTTTCGAGACGCGGTGTAAACTCTAACGACCAAATAATTCGAAACATTTAGGACAAGAGCAACAAACATGAACACCAGCATCAAACGAAGCGACAAGCTCGCCATACTTTTTTAACTTAACGAACTAGGAAAAACTCCAAGAAATAAAAGATCTAGAAAAAGCGTTTACAAAATGACATTTTAGTTTTGTGTCGGTATGACAGACTTCTATAATTTTGGAAGGTCCAAAACTCATGAATATATCCTGGCCTCAAATCATAACCAATGTTCATAAACTAATAAAAAAAACTAGGAACACGTCAGAAATGTAATGTCATTTTGGGATTATCGTAAATGTTATCCGTGTAACATTTTTTTGCAAAATTTATATTGAAAGATGCCGAAATATTATAGATTCAGAGCGACGACGCCGACTCGGAAACCGAAGCGGAGCAAGGAAAAAGAAAAGGAGAGAGAAATAGAAAAGTGAGTCAAAATTAACTTCCAAGCAGTAGGTAGGTACCCTCCTCCTAACGGTAGGTTACCCTACGTACGGCTGGATTTTCAGTCAATGGAATAAGGCAACGTTACAATAAACCGGTACAGTAGGTACCTACCTACCTACCTATTTGTAAAGGCAATAATTATGACCATTCCAAGTTTGTTCTAAGGCTAAGCGCGCACTACGAAAATAAGTCGTTGCGAAAAAAAATCGTCAACAGAAATGTAGTTACTACAATCCGCGCACGATTTATTTTCGCAGTGCGCGGATTGTAGTACATTTCTGTTGTTTACAGATTGACGATTTTTTTTCGTAGTGCGCGCTTAGCCTTAGGCTGTTTAGGATAGTGACATTATTTTATTTTAATATGAAAATCTTTTTTGATACCTAGAGTAGGTATAACCAGTGAACGCAAATAGGGTAGGTATAACAACATACCTACCTACTATTCAGATATTTTAAAGGGTAGGTAAATATAATAGGTACCTATTAACTGCCTACCATTTAACCTAACCACGTCACCCAGCGTTTTTGGAAGTATTTGTTTTTAACTTTTTAGGGCCAAGTTTGAAGCTGAAAGAAATTGGTTGGACTTGACATTAGCGTGCACACCGGCGCCATCTTGGTATTTACGACGCACGTCTTGGCGCGAAAGCCCGCCGCTGATGGGTTTGCCGCGACAACTGGCCGCCGGCCTCCGAGCCTCGCTCCAGCTTAGCAACCGACCCATCTTTGTATTCAAAATCCCAGCCGTTCGATCCCAGGACGTTCTGCGTCCATTTTAAAATTTTGACAATGATAAGAGTAATTTTCCCGCGTTTTTTTTGAACATTAAACATAACAGTGACTCGTTATCGCATTTTGTGTGTGATCAAGTGAGAGTAGTGTGCTCCTAGTTTTTTTTTTCGTGTGACAGTTGACTTCCATATTTTGTGATGGTTATTACATTGACTAAAACCTCGATTGTGTTTAAATTTTCTTTGCATATTAATCTACCACATCATCTCGAAAAGGGATACTTACTTAATAGTTATTGAAATCAAACAACCCAGTTTATAAAAACAAACCATATTTTATTTAAAACAATTTTGACAAAAGAAAAACTAATATTTATCACTTTTCTTTAAGTAACTCATCGTCTAAGCTATAGTTATCTAATGTACAGTTCTCGTCAAATAACTTTGCCCCTCTGAAGCTGTGTCGAGTGGCTGCGTAGAAGTCAAAATTACGAACACACTGCAACTGCGCATGCGTAAGAGACATGGGGGCGGGGCGCGATTTCATGTCTCAGTCGCTCGTTTACGTTCGATGCATGCTTGCGTCCCGCTTGCTCCCGTGTACGTGACTGCACCTGCGCGATCTTTGCAAATGGCTAACTTCAGAGTGGCAAAGTTATTTGACGAGAACTGTAGACAGGCAGTATATCGACCTTTGATATCTAAGCGGGTTTTACACTAGAAACCTATGTTGCTTACAAGAAATTATCATATACCTACACGCGAGTACTGAAATTTAAGCGATTAGTTTACATTTATAGCTTAACAATTTATTATTGTGATGTAAGTAGGCCTCGATATTTCTCGCGTATAGATTCAGTACAAGTAGACATTTACAAATTCTACTTCTTATCATAAAAATAGCACAAGTATTGACTTTTCAATCTGCTGATCGAATTACTAAAGAAAATCTATGGCTGAGAGTTAAATAAGTAAATAAAATGATGGAAAGCATCCTTTAAAAAAACCTAAGTTTACTAAAAATAGGTATCAAAATTGTTTTTCAAAGAATGTTTAGAATTATAATGCAAATAAAAAATACGTAAATAATAAAGCGTTTCAGGTAAAAATTAATATAAAATTAAAAACCAAAAATATAATAATCAAAATATAAGACTTACAAGTATACGAAAGCTAGATATATCGTATCAACTGTTCGGTTACCGTTAGGCCTTACGGAAGATAAGCCATTGCTCAGTAGTAATGGCCCATTTCTCTTGGCACTATCATTTAATAGAATAACTAGAAGAAAATAAAAGAGTAATCGTAAATATTTATAAATTATTCAACATTTCATTAGGTTTTGACTTTGAGCAACTTACTGTATCAGAGCAATGGTTATATCTTTCGCTCAGAAACAGATGTATCACATTGTATCCCTTAAAATTAAAATGCTAAATTACAAAGAAATAGAAATGCTTATACAATGAGGGCCCGACATAGTAGTTTTACGTCGTCGGAACTTGGCAGCACTATTAGAAAATGGCGCATTATTTTGCACTGCCTTGATAGTTTGTCCGGGCCTCATCATAGTTTTAACTTGGCTGATCAAGGAATCTACAAAAACAGAATTAAGCAAATAGCATCGTTCTTTTGGCATCAATTATTTTTTTTTTACAGCCCTAGTACTCAGTGGTCAATGTTACCGCATTTGAACGTACATTGTCCCATTAACATCTACTGGTAATGAAAACTAGTGAAAAACCGAGCAATGTATGTCGTCTGATGGCAGCATTAATCATTTTGCACTTAGGCATATTACATGTTATAATAGTCTGAAAATGAATTCAGAAAAATATTACTCAAATCATAATTAAATTCAAAAAGATAATTGGGTACTTGAATATAAGTTTTAGAGAAAAATGAACTATCTTACATAGTTACGTTAGATATAGTTGAACAAAACATTGAACATCAAGGACATTAAATTCTATTTATAAGATTTCTACCTATCTAACTACAAAAGCTATTTACAATTTAATTTATTTGTATGTAAGTACATAATTATTAGTTCATAATAAAAACATTTATACACCATGTGGAATATTGTTTTAGCACGTGAGTGCTTAGATACTAGTCAATATTTAAATGATATTTCATACAAAATAGTTTTGGAGATTCTTATATTTAAAAAAAAAACCTACAGCGGTCTGCATATAATAAAACTGTTAATTGTGACCTTAAAATTACAATGAGTATGTTCAATAAATATAAAAGTATTAATAAAATAACGATTATAGAATTGGGGAAAAAATATACTTTAAAAAAAAATCGAAGAAAACTATTTTGATAATTTATGTTTAATGCTTACTTAGGCCGTAAATTCTTCATAAAAAATCTATTATTAGCTTTTATTTGTTTTAGTAACCGATCTACATGTATTTCTAATGCATGCCGATGAGAATATTATTATTCTACGATTATTAATTTAATAATTACCAGTGTTAACTGTAAGTACCTTATTTATGAACGCTCTCAGCGCAACCATAATGCTAAGTTTGAATTTTATGTACTATATTGTCATTCTGTACTTTAATATTACAATAAAATGGCCGTCTGTACATTATTTTATCTACAATTTCCGATCATTTACATTTTATACATTCCATTTTTAATATTCCAGATTACGATAAAATTGTTCTTATTTTTACATGTTATAGTCGGCGATGATCAATTCAAAAAGTAAAAAAAAACATAAAATTAATAGACAAAAGTACAATAAACTTGATTATAAAAATCTACGAGCGATACTTACATTACTATAGACCTCATAGAAAATAAACATACTAAAGTTTAATAATGGATACATCTAGGAAATAACTGTATGCTTCATAAAAATACATAATTTCTCAAATCATTTAAAGCTTAGATACTAGTTCGCATAAATAAATACATACATTTATGAAATATTTAACGTAGTTAAAAGGCCTATTTTTATAGTATGCACATAAATTGTTACATAGTATTGACAAATCCCTAGTGTTGCCATACATTTAAATGGAGTCAAAGTACAACGTTTTGACATAATATAATCATGGAATGATTAGATAATTTTTAACAGGCAGTCGACACCTATATTAAACAGTTCAATATTTATAACATCATAATAATTGTCGCACAATTACAATTGTCTAACGACAAGACTTACATAACGTTCTGCCCACAAATTCAATAAAAAGCGTACAAAAAATCACCCAGTAGTTATCAAACATAATGCTACCACACACATTCGTTATTTTCAACTGGCAACACTAGTGAACTGTCATTCGTTAATGCGAAAGAGATCAACAACACTGGGTAACGATCGTATTTTTTTAGAAGCGTCTGTGCACTGAACTTATGTTACCGGTCCTCGCCAAACAAGAGCTTGGCGAAGTATGTCCATCAGCTACGCTCGTCTATATTGGCTAGGATGTGCGTGTACAAGTGGTATTGCATCACTTGCACTATTTCATATCGGAGGGTAGACAGACCGTCCCTGCCAAACGTTTTGCCTTTCTGTGACAGCAGCTGGTACCTGGAAGTGAAAGAAAAATAATATTAGGTGTGGCGTCAGATTTGTATCACACAACTTTTGCGGCGTCACATAGTCAATGGTGTACATGATTTTCTCTAAATAATTAATGCAATGCGTGACAAATTAATCATATCTCAAAATTGGGAGATTGAATTGCAGGATTTTAATTCTATCCCTCAATGAAAACGTTTAGTTGACCCGTTTTGTTTTAAAACAAGTACTAATATTACTCCAAGTTTTGAGCTTGGAGCGCAAATTTCGATTCAGTTTTTATGTTTTCTACGTCTTTATTCCAACGAGCGTAGAGTTGTGAGGGCATTTTCGGCCTTAGTGCGTCGAAATACAGTAAAAAAAAACTGGCTGTTAAGTTTGAGCTACGATTAAAGTTAGAATTAGGTTTTTAATGACAGATTTTCAGTTTTATTGAGTGATTGAGTGATTTCAGTGTTAAACCAATTGCTTACCTCTTTGGATTGGGCGTTGATCTCTTATGTTCTAGACTGGCGTAACGAGCGATGGACATCTTGTACCTTGCTATGTGATAATTCTTCTTAAGTAATCTGTAAAAGGACAAATACCAATCAATCAATGAACAAATGACGTTATAGAAACATAATTACTATTTTTTTATGTAACCTTAATGCAGGCGGTAACTTGACATAGGCATATTTAATACCACGATGATGTGGCCGAGGTTAAGTTTGAGGGAATTTGGGGCATGAAATGGATAGTTTAAGCTCAAATGGGATGACGGGAGTGAACTAAGCTCCCGTCCTCTTATACATGTTATAATAGGTTCTTTTAAACCCTCTAAACAGAAATATTTTAGCAGGCAAGGGCAACATCATGAAGTGGCCAACCTTTTTATGAAATGGCTAATTTTACGGCCATGGCCACGACAGCTATCTACATAATATAGGTCGGAGAAAGATCAGTCTCCTTCCACGAAAAGAAAAACAAGATAGTGCTTACCTGTAGTACATATCATCGTCCTCTCCTCCCCAGCCCCAGTACTTGTTAGAGAATCCGTTGACCGTGTGGATCTGCTCCAAAGTCATGGCTGAGACCCCGCCGAAGATAGCCTGGTATGGTAACCTGGAACAGTTTGAGTATTGGTTGAGTCACTAAACTTTCACACACCTACATAATTAATTGTACAATAATCGTTCAGGAAAATACAACGAAACATGATTTACACCTAGGTACAGTTATCGTCAAATAACTTTGCCCCTCTGAAGTTGTGTCGAGTGGCTGAGTAGTAGTCAAAATTACGAACACACTGCAACTACGCATGCGTAAGAGACATGGGGGCGGGGCGCGATTTTATTTCTCAGCCGCTCGTTTACGATGCATGCTTGCGTCCCGCTTGCTCCCGTGTTCGTGACTGCACCTGCGCGATCTTTGCAAATGACTAACTTCAGAGGGGCAAAGTTATTTGACGAGAACTGTACTTAATAACAAATTTCGAATTATATCTATAGTAGGCGCCAGATAAATGAAGAATAACGGTAATTGACCTTTCCTTAATATCTCTTCGTAGTACCCCCGGACAGTAAATTATGAATCGTTTTTCATTACTAGAACAGTAAGGATCACGATGGATGTCGATTCAGGACAGCTTTATGTCATTATTTCTATTTTTGAAATTAAGTGTGTCAATAAATATAGGTGGGTCAATGACCGCTATTCTTCATTTATCTGGCGCATACTATAGCGTAGATTTGCACTGTAGTTTTTTACATGTTTCCTAAATAATAGTAGCACTTTGGAGGTAGCGGAACGGAGAGTACCTAAAGTCGCGCATACCTCCAAAAAAAGGGAGGATCCTCCGATTGGACGGTTGTTGTGTCCGGTGGGCAACTGCCCGATAGTTGATATTCGGATTGTTGGTTCAAATCGCACGGTAACTTCTGATATCGCGAGTCAGGATTTCGTTGTTAGTTGGCAGCTGTCGTGATAGATGGCGTTGGTCTTGTTGCGATGTAATTTTTTGCTACTTTGCGCTTTTTATGGCGACATTGATGTCGCTACAGCATGTCAATTTGGATTTTTGCTAGTTTATTCCCTTATTCTGAACAAAATGCATTCTCGAAGACAGCTGAATTAAGTTAAGTTTAGCTATACAATATGTCTGGGTTCGGACTGTACAAAGTTTAGGGGGTGATAGTTTGCTCTATTTTATCACTAAAATCATTCTACAGGTGGGGTCTAAACCCAACGCCCTCTAAATGGCAGCCATTTTTGTATTTTGGTTGACTTTTGCGTAGCGTCCATACTAAAAGTAATGTAACTTTGGAATTTAATGTCCGATTATCGTAAAACAAAAATTTCCCATAACGGAAAAGTATTACCAATGAGATAAATAACTCAAATAATTTTAATAATTGCTGTATCATATCAAAATAAATGATAAAAAATCAATTTTACGTCAAAATTAACATTGTTTTTTAGTTTTTCAAGGTTATTACAAAAAACACCCCTGAGAACTACCTCTTTTTACGCACGTGTCTTACAGATGGTAAGCTTACCTAAATAATGATACCAAAAACTCGATATAATATTTTATCGCACCAGTGTCTAGATATTTATTACCCAGACGTGTAACGTATACATACATGCACAAAGAAATACATACTAGAGGGACAATTCTACAAATTTTCAAGCAAAGTTCGCATTCGCATCCTTACGTTCGCATCTCAGTTGCAAACTGTCAAAAAAGTCTCAATTTCCATACATTTTTGACAGGTTGCGACTGACATGAGACCGCGAACGTTACTTAAAATTTGTAGAATTGCCCCTCTGCTTGAACTTGACTTACGGCCGTTTTCTATAATATATCTCAATCCCAATCTTGATCCCGATCCTTGTCTGTAACCAATCAAAGATGAGGATTGTGTGGCGAAGGACACAAACTCGGCCGTTGATTGGTTACAGACAAGGATCGGGATCAAGATTGGGATTGAGATATATTATAGAATGCGGCCGTTAGGCACTTGACTGGACTTACTTGAAACATTGTATGAAACATTTTTAACGTCCGAAAACAAACAAGAAAAAAAAATTAGAACTTACTTGAATTTAAACCTATCTATAGAAGCGGACATGTGCCTGGGCTGTCTTGTGCAGGAGTACAGGTTCCTAGTGTCTAACGGCAGCAGGTCGATGTCGTGGAAGACGAAGCACGGGAAGCCATCCGGTTCTAGCTTCTGGCTCTCCATGAAGCCCACGTTCATCAGCTTAGCGCGATTGAACTGTTTCGTGCCTGGAAGCAGATGACTACTGCTTTAAAAAGGGTTCTTATACATCATTGGGTGTTATATACAATGTGTAACAGAGTAAACGCAATACCTCTTAACGGGTCATTGTAGGTACTTCATTATGAACAACTTTTACTGTGGGACCAACAGGGACAAACACTGAAATCGCGAAAAAAAATCGACTGCCACATACATTCATGTGTGCATAACTCGACAAAATGTACTGAGCAGCTGATTTTTTTTTATCACGATTTCTGAGTTGTACTCATATAAAAAGGTAAGTATTCATAATGATTAGTAGGACACAATACAATGAGGTATTGCGTTTATTCTGTTACACGTTGTATATAGGTGCTTGTTTGGCAACTGGACATTTCCAATCCTATTAAAAGAATCGGTAGATTCCTGGGGCTTAGTTGCCCATATTAACACCACTCTAGGAATTTCTCCTGTATCGTGGGTGCGTTTACAAACATATACACAAACAGCCAGACCCGGAACAACTATCTGTAGGCCATACAAATATTTGTTCCGTGCGGGAATCGAACCCGCGACACGTAGCGCAGCAGTCAATCGCTCAACCACTGCGCCAACCATGTCGTATTGTGATTGACGATTGTCCTTGGCTTTACAAATAAGGCAGTTGTAAAGAAAGAGAATTCATAAATTACCTTTTTGTTCAACAATGTATATACCATATTCAATTTGTTGCTTCATTAAAAATGGATGCATGTGATTCAGGAAAATTGCTAAATGCTGTTGGCGATCTCTGTAAATAAAATATAAATATAATTTTATCAGTCATCTCAGTAGTAATCCGTTTTCTATCAATATTACTTTAAAAAAATTCTTTTAACGTTTCTTTGATCATCATAAGTCTTCCTAAAAATATATACAACATCATCATGCAGAAAAAAATACAACCGAATTGAAAATCTCCTTTTTTTGAAGTCTTTTAAAAAAAGATTAAGTACTTCCTTCCGGTCCGCCCAGAGCGGGAGAAGTCATTTGATGATTTTCCACTTACAGTTCTCGTCATATAACTTTGCCCCTCTGAAGTTGGCTAAGAGTGGCTGCGTAGTAGTCAAAATTACGAACAAACTGCAACTGCGCATGCGCAAGAGACATGGGGGCGGGGATTAATTTTATGTCTCAGTCGCTCGTTAACGTTCGATGCATGCTTGCGTCCCGCTTGCTCCCGTCTACGTGACTGCACCTGCGCGATTTTTGCAAATGGCTAACTTCAGAGGGGCAAAGTTATTTGACGAGAACTGTAAGTGACGATGTCAGTACGATCGGACTGAGATCGTTACATTCCTATGTAAAAAAGGAACTTTTGCTTCCCACATTCAGGGGATTCCCATTACCTTATGAGCATTTACTGGAGCGTTTGCTATAATAATCGTAAAATGTTCGTAGCGATGTTTGCCTCTATGCTTGGCTCTGTTCGTTGTTCAATTCGAAAAAATGAAAAACGGCGAATGCTCGATGTTCTGTTACAAGTGAATGCTCAAGTTTATCAGCACCTAAAGACAAAGTGTTGCTCATACCTGTATGGCACAATGATGGCGACTTTGTGTTTGGCTGTGCAGTTGGGCGGGGTATACCGACCCCCCCATTGCACCTCGGGGAACTTCTTCTCCACATCGTCCAGCTCCATGTCGGTTGTGTTGGCTGGTACGGGACCTTTGGATAATTGAATATAAGTTATAAACTTTTGATTTTCTGACCTTATCACCTACTTTATTGCAAACAATATAATAGGTTATAAGGTCAAAAAAACCGTATAGGTCTGAGCTTATTGAAGTTTAGAAAGATACTGTCAGTAGTGATGATGGTCTGCATAGTAGGCAAATGGACTAACTATCCTACTAATATTATTAAGGTGAAAGTTTGTATGTTTGTGTAAAAATCAGGCAAAAACGGCTGAAGGGATTTGGGTGTTTGGCACACATATGCAATAAAAAATAGGCTACTTTTTATCCCGGTAAGTGGCATGGATTAATGGAGACTGAGGAGGAAGTGGAAATTCAGAGCCACTGCTGCCTTGGTACTACAAATTCACCAGGAGACCAGAAACATATTAAAGTATGGTAGGTGTAGGGTAGGTGTAGGGTAGGTGTGGGGTAGGTGTAGGGTAGGTGTAGGGTAGGTGTAGGGTAGGTGTGGGGTAGGTGTAGGGTAGGTGTAGGGTAGGTGTAGGGTAGGTTGGTAGGTAGCCAGTTGACGGGAGCGAAGCTGCGGGGAACAGTTAGTTCTAAATAAAATAAAGGCAGGTTGATGCTATTTGCACCGGAGCCCTACTATGACGTCTTAAAACCATCTAGACTCCATTGCGGGAGGGAGACGAAGCTATACAAGACGCATAGCACTCTATCCCTTACTCACAACGGAATCATGATGATATTTCCAAATGTTTATTTATTTATTTAACAGTTCTTGTACACACAATTAACAAATATATAAGAATAAGGAGACAGAAAAATAGGTACAAAGGTGATGTTGTGAAGTTAAAAAGTATCAGAAAGTCAAAACTTGTTATTTGCCTATCATACAGAAAGATGGTAGAGGAGAAACAAGTTCCTTACCAAGCTTGTTACGTTACTGGATCCATTATTTTACCACATAAATAGATAAATTAGGCTCAAACAAGGCAAAAACAGCTTACCTAAGTCAGTAGCACTCTCACACATTGGTAAGGTCACCGGAGAAGAATCAAGCTTGTTCACGACCTCACTCCCATTCTTCACCCCATCTTGTATCTTCTGGATCAGCATAGAGGTAGGAGTAGGTTCATTTTGAGCAGTATTTTTCATTGACATCGTTTTCGTGATATTGAGGTCGATAGGTCGTTGCGCTACCTTGTTAGGATCTGTGTGGTTGTGTCCGGTTATATTCTGAGTTGAAGGTTCGGCGTACCCATCAGCATAGTTCATGTTTATAGAGTCCGTTAAGGGGAACCTTTTTAATGATGCTGGTGTTCTTTCGGCGTTTCTGGAAAATGTAGGATGAAGTTAGAGAAACTATATTACTGTCACCCAGAACTTAACATTTTCAATACTACTGTTGGGCCTGATTTTTTTTAAGAACTGCTCAACCTCTCCCAGATAATCAAGCCATATATTTTGGTTCATTTAAGTAAGTTTAGGAAAAAAGCCAAGAATCTGTGAAAAACCTGAAAGTAGGCTGGCCATAATTTTGGCCAATAATAACGATTACGAAACGTAGCAGAAATTCACTAATCTTTGTCTCCTCCGGGGAAGACGAAATAATAATTCGTGCCAATATTTCATACCGGAGTGTAGGCTGCGTGGCGTTATACAGCGGGGTGTAGAGATAAGTCCGGAGTGGGGACGCGTCCAGGATGGAGCCGAACAGGTACTCCACGGCCGCCAGGGCCAGCACGAGCAGCAACAGCAGGCGCAGGGCGCGAGTCGCCCGCCCGCCGCCCGCGCTCGCGCCGCCGCCCATCAACGCATATGGTGCTGGCAGCTGAGCATAGATCCCTGCGAAAAAATACAGACACATATAAGATATTGATAGAATTAAAACGAGTTGTTTAATGCATCAATAAATAACCGGCCAAGTGCGAGTCAGTCTCGTGGGCAAAGGGTTTCAACGAATCATATTTTGGAGGTAGCGGAACAGAGAGTAAAGTCCCGCAAACCTCCATTGAAAAGGGAGGATCCTCCGACCAGACGGTTGGTTTGTCTGGTGGGCAACTGCCCGAGAGTTGATATTCGGGCTTTGCATGTGTTCTAATTGCACGGTAAACTTTGATATCGCGATTTATGATTTTGTAGTTAGTTCGCAGCTCTCGAGATAGATGGCGCTGCGAGTCTCATTTGTTGTGATGTTGATTCTGCTACGTTGATTTTTGTGGCGGCATGAATGCCGCTACAATATTTCTAACACTTTGTTTTAAAATCGTATTCTTGCTATAGGTTTTCCTATAATCTGAAAGTAAATAACTATATACAGCCTTTTTTTCTCACTCGTTGCGGAGATAAAGCGGAGTGGTTATTTATTATCTATTTTCTTGAATACATAACTTCTAAACTAATTATTAAAAAAAAGAAAACAAACTTTCAGACCCTTACAATAAGGCCTGATATGTCACATCGGGTTTAAAAAAATGGTTTACTATTTCTAATTTCCCCAAAAGTGACCCCATTCTCAAAATTTATTTACGTTACGCAGCCTTGTTCGGGTTACAAAAGTTTATATGTGTAACAACAATTGAATCAGTCATACAGATTCAGGGCAAATTGCCTGTAACAGACGGACAGACTAGCTCTGGTAGATCGGTGGGACTCTCCGACGCTGGCTCGCTGGAAACGGCTGCACGCAGTCGTATAGTGATTTGACACTATCATCGGAGAGTCCACCTGAACCGGCCACTTAGTGTTTAATGGCTTTTTATTTTGTTACTAATACTTTGTAAGCTCGCAATTCTACTAACAAGTATGGATGAATCTGAAATAAATTACTTATTATTATTATATTATAAGAGTTCCGATTAATATTACACGAACCCTAAAAAGTCAGCAACGTCATCATCAGCCCCTACCCAAGAGCTAGCGTGATTTGTTTGCATTGTCGCAGCTCAGCGGTCTAAGGTGTCGTGTAGGTGTCGTGTTATATCTTTCTCATTGGACGACTGAGTTCGCTTTCAATGTGTGGCGAGCGCCTCATGCTCTGTACTCGAAAGAAAAATTCGTCAAATGCAAACCAGTAGCCAGTACACTATTGTAGTCTTTGAAACCAGTATAGCATAATGTGCGAGGCAAACTTTATCTTCTTCTTTAATGGAAATGACAGTCGTGTAGAAGTTCTGAAACACTTTTAAAGATTATAGGTAGAACTGTAACTTATTTGGCACTCCGCCGATAAGCTCATTAAGTTTTCAGAACAGGAAGACGGACAATCTATTTCATCTAGTTACTTGCTCATGGCAGTGCGATTCTGTAAACATGTCGCAATGAAAACTTAGACGAAGTGAACGACAAGAGCCAGCCGGTCGATTCTGTCGACAACTCCCGGTGTTCACCTAGGCGGAGTGAACGACAACTGAGCTGTCATTCCATCTTATTTGTATGGCTTGACAACTCACCCGTCGTGCGCCCCGCCCAAGTGTTCACTTCGACATGTTTACAGAATCGCACTGCAGAATCGACCGGCAGAATGCTGCAGTGCAAATCATGTCGAAGTGAAATCTTAGACGAAGTGAACGACAAGTGCGTTGTCAAACCATACAAACAAGATAGAATGACAGCTCACTTGTCCTTCAATCTGGTTACTGGTCTAAAGTGTACACGGTGAGCTGAGGACAGAATAAACCGGCTGAAAATCATCAGTTACGATCTTTACCTATATCTTTTTAAGTACGTTACGTGGGCTTTAAGACCACGCTATTGAAACAACGAAAGGCGGACCGCGAAGGTAATTTCTAACCAAGATTTAATTACATTAACTAGCTTAATTTTAATAATTGATACTTATTATCTTTCGGTCGACGAAGATGTTTAATTTGTAACAGTGTTTGTTCTGCTCTTGTAAAATAATACAACCCTTCGAAGATCTACAAGGGGAACGTAATTAAATTAATTTGGAGTGATTTTAATTTTTAATTATTGTATAAAGCGTTTTCTTTGATTAATATAACAATATTAATTAAGGTGAT
Organism: Melanchra persicariae; assembly: GCA_947386135.1. Classification (NCBI taxonomy): domain Eukaryota; kingdom Metazoa; phylum Arthropoda; class Insecta; order Lepidoptera; family Noctuidae; genus Melanchra; species Melanchra persicariae. The sequence continues at coordinate 14,362,852 of OX376664.1, forward strand.
GTTAATTTTAATTTTTAAACACACTCGAAAACTGGGCCAGTGCCTCAAGGCATCTTCTGGGCACGCTCGCTTTCATCATGGACCTCATCTATCGCTTACCATCAGGCGTGATCGAGGTCAAGAGCTAGCCCATTCATAAATAAAAAATAAAAAAAGATTCACAATGTAGGTAGTTGACTAACGTGCTTGTAACGTCTAATTATTATTGTCAGTTGTCACTCGTGCATTGTGGCCACGATTAAATTATAATAAACACGATTAGTCCAAGCATTGTTACCGTTTATCGTTATAAAGCCATCAATATTAAATAAATGTATTGGAATCTATGTTTTCTCATAACAAAATTAAAAACTCTTCAATCTGCTTAGCCCTTAACCGGCCCAACAAAAAAGTCAACTTTTCATGGTTTAAGTGTAAGTTCTTGTGTCATGTTAAAAAGCAATGCAGATAAAGTAGAATATAAATTACTGAAAATGAAAAAAAAGGTATTTTTTCGTGTGGGAAATTATTTCCCTTTGCCCGTTTAGGGATAACCCCAGTGGGAAATTATTTCTCTTTGCCCGATTACGTCTATATATTTTAATAGACTAGTTATGTTCCTCATGTTCCTCAATCCTCAAATAAACAAAAAATAAGTCGACAGAAATAAATAAAGGCAACTATTTTCCCACTAAATACTACATTTTTGCCTTGAATATCATAACAACGTTACACAGACTATAATAAATTAGTCAATAACGGATCAAATATCTACTTAAGTACCAGAATCTTTCTTGAAGAAACTTAACAAAATTGTGTCTCCACTACATGAAAAACGCGCAGCTTTTTCAAAAGTGACGGTAGTCTGATTCTGACGTTGACATTTGACACTTGAAAGAGTGGGGTTGTTAATAAAATAAATCAGTAACTAATCAAAAATATATTTGGGTTAAAAATATAATAGTCTGAAGAGTTGCTATTTTAAAAATATTCGAGTATTTATGACTCAGCTGTCAGGGTGTGAACCCCTTTGGCCTTTTGAACCGCAGTCGAATTATTATTATGAATTGTTTTGAACACAAAAAAATTTCCATTGAGATAAATCTGAGAGTCTAAAGCTACCTACATCAATACGACAAAATCACAATCTCAATACATATCCTTGAAGACCTCCAAGTATTTTTAACTCCCTTTGCGAAAGTCGTACAAACGTTCACATCGTATACCCGTTTAATTTACTTCTCGACTGTACATGACAGCTAACGTCACGCCTGTCAGATGACGACACGCTTTTAAACACGTATGCGAGAAACGGGCAAAAGGGTCCTGGGCCGATTTTTTCCCGTGATACGGATTTGCCCCTGACAAATCTGATACGCTTAAAGTCGGTCCACTAACTCGTGAAAAGGAATTTCTAGTGAAGGTAAAATAAGTAAATGACAAAAAAGCCCGTAAAGTTATTTCGCTATAGTACCTATAGCAATAACGGTTACCCATCTACTTTACTGAAATTCTTAAAAACAAAAATAAGGTTGTTTCGAAAAAGCAGTATCCGTGTTCTATTTCAAGCATTTGTGTAGATTTAATGGATAAGAAGGAAAACATGAATTACGATGAAAATTTTATTGTTTGGGTGCCTATAAAGATAATTATGCTAAGGAAAGGAAATTGACCGCTATTACCATGCTTCTTGTCAGACACCTTAAGCCGGATTTACATTACGAAACTAGTTTCATGCATGATGAAATTAATTTCATAACACTACTTTCAGTACCTGTGAAACTAGTTTCATTAAAAATAATAGTGTCGTGAAATCCACAGTATGTCTGTGTTCATGGCTCCGCCAACATCAAAGCTTTATTTTGCATTGCAAAATGTTGTCATACAAATGTTATAGTAAAAAATTAAGAAAAGTTGTCTCGAAAGAAAAGATGTTGGTGGATTCGCGGCTGGCTAGCACGAAACCAAGCGCGACTAATAAACACACGTCCTATCAGCGCAGGCGCTTTCGCGACACTAGTTTCGCGTCGCGTTTATACGATGACATTAGTTGCATGACACTAGTTTTATCCAAAAATCGCGCGCAACACGAAACTGCAGTGTCGTGAAATCGATGCATGCATTGTAAAACTTGACGTTTACACGTGAAATTGTTGGTGAAATTAATGTCACGGAACTACTTTCATGCCACTAGTTTCGTAATGTAAATCCGGCTTTAGTGTCAGAGTTTCTAAACCGCCTCAAGAGGCCCTAGACAATGTGCCGTTCAATTAGCGAATGCGACTGTCGAAATGCCAAAATGTAGGAATTTGATCACGTGACATTACGATAGCATCTGTCAATCCCATACATTTTTGAGTATTGACAATCGCCTTCGCCACGCTACCGCTGACAGAATGTCATTTGTCTAAAGCCCAAGGGCCTCTGACATGGTTTGACGACCGCCATTTGGCGGCCGGGACCACCGGCTTATACGTATCAAACGGAACAAGTATTTATGTGCCTACTTGCAATGAGACGACATGTTTTCACAATATTTTACAAACTTAAAAGTGTGGAAAAACTACCGTACAAAAAAAATTGCAGATCCTACTTACCTTTGTTTAATTATGGTAATTATTTTTGTCTTTGAACCCAATGTAATTAATGCTCCTATTCCCCAAATTAACGTTTTGTTATCATGGCTATAATCCTAAATTACTTCGCACTATCGCCGATGGTCATTATTGGTAATATATAAATTGTTCTTTAGGAGGAAAACGTTCCTGTATTTTTCCGGTGAGCACATTATCCACATATTAGAAATTTCCACCAAAAAACCGGAGTTTCAATTCCTCCATCAAGTGTGAATAACCTAATTCTTCCAACCTGGCATGGGATTCTGCTTATCTTCATAGACAAATGATTTATTAAATCCGTGCGGTGTCTCATGACACGGAAAGTTTTCTTATCATTAAGCAAGACAGATACTTTTGACTCGCCGTTTATCACCTATCCTTCACAAGGTTCACTGATATGTAATCAGGGGTTAATAAAATATAGGTGCGTAGGTACAGTTAGTCTCGTTCAAGTTAGTTCGTATATTTATATTAGTCTATGAGTTCGTAATGACGGTATGAGTGCCAGTGCAGGAGTTTCAGTCATCTTCCAGGCTTCTCTCAACTGTGATATATGTATGTCGGGGTCGGCTCCCAATCTAGCCGTAAGGGACGAGCACGCGGCGGGCGCTAGGCGGCGGGCGTCGACGAAAATGTATGAAGTATATTTCGTTCCTTTCATGCCTTACATATAATATTATCTTGTCCGCGCGCCCTGTCCGCTTTGTATATCAAGTCCTTAAGTATCTGAAAACTACTTAGTCCTTTTAAGGTACCCGAAGGGTAACTAGCGGAACTCTATTACTAAGCCTCCGCTGTCCGTTCGTAAGTCCGTTCGTCTGTCTGTCAGCGGCCTGTACCTCATAAACTGTAATAGGTAGACAGTTGACGCCATAACAACAAATAAAAAATATAATAAGAACCGAACCGATAAATCACGGTCCTGTATCATCATGAGTTCCCTGAAATAAGTACTAAGCTTATTTATTTCCTGACTGGTACCTACATAATAAGTACTTGTTTATAAACCAAAATAAACAAACAGTACACACACCAAAATAATTAAAAGGTCTTGCACACCGCGTCGAGGGTAACATTTTACAAATTTTTGCATTTCCCAACGGGCTGCGGACGAATCCGATTTGGCGGCAGCGAACCAACAAAATAAAAATTCGGTGACTGTATCTACTGCGGTCGAAAGCAAATTTTTAAATTATGTTTCTAATTTATTTTATGTGCATGTGTGTGGAACTGAATACGGGTAGGTAAACAAGGTTGTTTGGTAACAATGTTTTAAAAAAAAATTAGTTGCATTTCAGTGTAGGTAGTGAATTTTCTCTCTCTTTTCCCAGGTTTCATCTGAGGGAAAGATATCTAGGCAGTCATTAAATCCAATGTTCATCTTTTGTTTTGTTTAGATATAAGCTACTCAAATAAAATAATTTAGAATTCAAGTTCTGCAGTGATGTTGTGTTTGTGGTTTCGTTAACCTTTAAATCGTCTCAGATCTATTTAGTTCGTAACCTAAAAAAATACAGTCAAATTGAGAACCTCCTCCTTTTTGGGAAGTCGGTTAAAAATCGGCCAAGTGCGAGTCGGACTCGTGCACGAAGGGTTCTATACCATTATCTATAAAAATGGCAAAAAAGTCATGTCTGTTGTATAGGAGCCCCCCTTAAATATTAATTTTATTTTAATTGAATTATTTATTTTTAAAGTGAATAATATAATTCAATATTCTGTGAATATTTCAAGCGTCTACCTGTTGCCGTTATCAATATCGAGCAAAAACAAGCAAAAAAATCACGTTTGTTGTATGGCAGCCCCACTTAATTATTTATTTTATTCTGTTTTTTAGTATTTGTCGTTATAGCGGCAACAGAAATACACCATCTGTGAAAATTTCAACTGTCTAACTATCACGATTCATGAGATACAGCCTGGTGACAGACGGACGGACGGACAGCGAAGTCTTAGTAATAGGGTCCCGTTTTAACCCTTTGGGTACGGAACCCTTAAACATCTATATGTAATGAGAGTCTAAGTGCAGAAAATGGAGTCCCTACTCTACTCTAGGTACTATACATAATTATGTTCATGGTGACACTCGCATATTGATCAGCTGACTAAATTACTATCCTTTTCTTTTTTGTTATTGATGGGAAATCATTAACGGCCGCTTTCTATAATATATCTCAATCCCAATCTTGATCCCGATCCTTGTCTGTAACCAATCAACGGCCGAGTTTGTGTCCTTCACCACACAATCCTCACCTTTGATTGGTTACAGACAAGGATCGGGATCAAGATTGGGATTGAGATATATTATAGAAAGCGGCCGTAAATGACACTCCCTTCCACTCCGCCCAGAGCAAAAGGGAGTGTCAGATTCTTACCTACTGACTAAAATCCATCCGTGTTCCTCCTAATGAATGACCTTTGCGTTCCAGGCCCGTGGTAAAATCTTCGAATAAATTCCGCAACCCTAGCAGGAAATTACTATCCTAGAGGATGTCATATTTTCGCTGCTCAATATTATCAGAGCTAATTAGACCTATTCTACCCTATGACTGGGATATCATTGGGAAACCAACCTCGGAGGAAGTGATGAGCAGGGAAGGAGCCCGGTGAAATTGTCCCATTCTTTCACTGTCTACTGGTATGATGCGCCATTACAACCGTCTTATCTGAAACAAGGGAAATACAGTTTGTTAATACGACGATATTATTCGCTGTTAAAGTATAAATTGCTTTGACCTCACTTATAACAAGCATGTAACAAGGCGAAAGCACACAGTTTGCTAGTTCGTTATGTCGACAGCAATGGTTGGTTACTTCTGCTTTCTCCTTTGGTGAATGCAGACGTTATTTATTTAAGACTGATGGTCGTGGGTGGATATCCAGATCAGAGTTATAGCTGATAGGAACAGTCTTTTAGCTATATCGAATCGCAAAAATGTATATGAAGTCGACGCCAGGTAAAATTTACAATAACGGTCATTGCCTTTTCCTTAATAACATCTCTTCGCTGCCAATCTGAACAATAAATTATGATCATTTCACAATGCATTGTTTTTCAGCTATAATATAATTCTTGTTACGAACAATCTTGCCTATGGACTTTTTTGTCTGAAATAAAATGCCACCAAGAGAAATAAAAATAGTTATTTGGTTTAACGTTTGTTTTCATGTATTTTTGTTTGCGAACCGAAATAAAAGTATCCGGTCTAGTGTTTATGAGTTGTTTATGGTAATTTTTAGTAGGATAATGTGGCCGTTTTCAATCCTTTCCGCTGTTTTTTAGTGTACTTAAATCTATTTGTGTTTATAGCGAGTGCTGAGCCTTTGATATGAAAATTCTTCTTCTATTTGTTGCTGGTATAAAGTAAAGGCACAATATCGAAATTTAAAAAAAAAATTACTAAAAAAAATCCCGACCGCAGAAAACACTTTTCAAGCAGTCTGATGCTGTTAGTGGTGTCTCTTTTAGTTCAGTCACAGATTTAATACCAGCAACTGCATTAGACTGCTTGAAGTGCTTTTTTTACTTGTTTTTCGAGGCTGGGTTTTTTTAAGAAACAAAAAAATACTTTTTCTTTTTATTTCGATATTATTTCTTTACTGTACAGCAGCTACAGAACACCACCCTTAAATATGACCGCGTACTTCTGGAACACCCTTGTAACGTACCGATCTCACTAAGGTGGGGTAAGTATAACCTACTGCATTAAATCTTAAGGATTTTTGGGATAGTTTTTTTTCACTCCACTATAAGTAATTAAGCTTTTATGTGTAATTAGTGAGGATTTGATTTGATTAAGTAATCGGCTTTCTCATCGTTCATTCGCTGAGCAATCCGATTGGTCTACGGATGAGCGCAGTGGCGCCACACTTCCGCGTGTGTGTTTTCGCGCTACTAACACTTCTTAACTTAAAAAACTAACGTGCTCCGCGCTGAGAAACACTTTCAAAAAGAAAAAGGTACTTCGGTGTCTTCGTGTTTACAACCCCCTCAAGATACGTACAATAACAATAACTAACGCCTGTGGAAACTGTGTGTAATGAAGTTTAGCTGGATTCAGGACTACTGACCACGCTGCCGAGCCCTAGCAGCGCGAGGCAGTGGACGGGAGTTTTCGGTAAGCTTTTTCGAATCCTCATCCTTAACTACTACAACCCTGTATGTTTAAAATTGAGTAAGATATACCATGGCCCAAGTCATTAGGAATAACCTACCTAATGTTTATTAAAAGAAAATTACGAATACAGTACGAACCCCCTATTAAAACCAAAGGGACAAAGAGGTAAGTACAATAATTATCGTATTTAAAAAAGCGCAATTATTTCAGATGGGTAAAAAATGGTAGGGAACGTGCTTCACTGCCTTAATGACGGTATTTTGAGCGTAAATAAGCAGAGATAGATATTCTGGTGACGTCAGCAGTGATGCTGCTTTATCGCAGGACTTACAATTAGTATGGGCAGGACTGTGGGCAATTTTGGGTATCATCCAGTTGGATAAGATAAGATAAGTAAATTCTAGTCGTAGTGTGGTTTGAAAACACAGGATTTCACACAGTCAATATAAAATAGGAACACTAAATAAAAATGATGTCAACTTAGTAATTGGGCACGTTTTGGAATTTAGTATCTTGAGTTATTACTTTATATTATCTTGAGTTAGGCTTTCAGGCTAAAGTAGACTTTGACGAATAATCAACTTCAAATACTACTATATAATGTATCTTCTTATTCTTCTACGTGTCGCTGGCACAACAGTTGGTTAAATTTGGGTGGCCCAAACCGTTGCCACTTCCACAGCATCGTTGGTAGCAGCGATTAGTATGGGCAGGACTGTGGGCAATTCAGGTCACCTAGGCTGCATGTTTTGGAGCACAGAAGGCAAGATAAGAGGTGGAGCATGGTTTGTGACTCGGCTGCACATCCACACCCTGCAGTTGATGTGTCACAGTAGCCCCACTTAGCGAGGTTGAAATTACACCTAACTACTTGCGTTCTGAGGCGGTTCAGGGACTTCCAAGTGGACCAAGGAAGGTAAGACCCTGCGGGAAGATGTTCGCTTGGTTGTAAATAGTTCATAGGTGGGGTAGAAGTATCCTGCCATAGTTTGCAGCGGGTGTCAGCTGGGCTATCTGACAGCGAGACTCTTTCAAGTTAAAGTTTCAATATGTATGATGTACAATAAAACTATTTCCAAAAAAAACTTCATAAATTGAAACGGATTCACCATTCTGAGCAGTAAGAGAGCGATAGGGAAGAAAGAGACGTAGTTTCAAAAAGAAGGAGATGATGGATACTTTGTTTGTTTTGATACAACATCTTCTAAATGAAGCCAGTGTCGAGATAATATTCTCTATACTTTTTTTTTATTTTAAATAACGTTGCCCCAAACTAGGAATTTCTCCTGTATCGTGGGTGCGTTAACAAACATACAAAGTCACATACACAAACAGCCAGACCCGGAACAACTATCTATAGGCCATACTAAATATTTGTTCCGTGCGGGAATCGAACCCGCGACACGCAGGGCAGCAGCCGATCGCTCAACCACTGCGCCAACCGTGTCGTCAATTACTTTTATTTAGTACGGTTAAAGGACGACCTAAATAAATGGTAATTAAACACTCAAACCTTCAAGATACATACCACCATTAAAAAATAACAAACAACATTCGCTAAGTATGGGATGACATGGCGGAATCCAAAAAAGGGTAAACACGCCAAAAAACAAAACATTTTCTAAGCAAACAATTGATTTCCGGTGGAACATGTGACGGAACCCGAAAAATGTTACAGAATACCCGGAACTACCCGGAAAGGGTCAAAAATCCACGCGAAAGGGTTCAGCGCCATTTTACGGACAAGGGTCAGAAAATTCAGGGCTTTATTTATTTTTAGGAAGGGTTAGTCCGCGAATTTTTCAATGAAAATATCCGTTGGGGATCTTTAGCGGTTTTAAGATGTTACTGTGTTACATAAGCATAATTACCGACAATGTTGCTTATTTCACTGCTGGTATGGTAAATACAATTAATTGAATAGACGGGTGCTGACCAGCGACTTTTCCGCACTAGTGCGAAATACACTGCATTTCTTGAGAAACCAGTTTTCGAGGAACTGTGTTGAAAATATAAATAATTACGTCGAATGAAGGAAAGATCTAAAAACCGGCCGAGTGCGAATCTGACTCGATCTATAAAAAAAATGAAATGAAAAAAAAAATCACGTTTGTTGTATGGGAGCCTCACTTAAATCTTTATTTTATTCTGTTTTTAGTACCTATTTGTTGTTATGGCGGCAACAGAAATAAATTAACTGTAAAAATTTCAACTGTCTAGCTATCACGGTTCATGAGGTACAGCCTGGTGACAGACAGACAGACAGATGGACAGCAGAGTCTTAGTAATAGGGTCCCGTTTTTACGTTACCGTTTTTCCTTTGGGTACGGAACCCTAAAAATGGAACTTAACTAATCCCACATGTTATTTTCCTCAATTGTATAGAATGTACAAGGGCCTATACAGGATCAAATTAATAGAAATTCCTTTACAATGAAATGGGACTCGTTTTGTTAACTATCTATGTACTTAAGTAGCTAAAGATAGGTGTTTTCAACCGTTAAGAGTAATGAAATATCAGTCAAAAGGGTTGGCGGTTCTATCCTTTTGTTGTTAAAGTCATTATTATGTTAATCAAAGACCTTTAATCGGATAGAAAGGATTTTTTAATTCCGTAATTTGGGTTTAAGGGAGAAAATTATATTAAAGAGAGGATATATTTTATTACGAGTATTTTGTAGTCCTTTTTGGGGTCCACAGGGTCAGGCACACAATTCCTTCAAGGATGGGAAATTATTAAATGACTTCTTCGGCTCTGGGTGAAGCGGAAGGGAGTGTCAGACTATTACTGACTAAAACCACTCTATGTTCCTCTTTATGCCCTTTGCGTTCCAGGGCCGCGGTAACTCATTGGAACAAGACCACAATCCTGGCTGAATTTAAGGGAGAAGTCATTTGATGATTTCCCTCCCAACCACAAAAAAGGGTCATATTAAGGGCCTGATTATACTAAGAATATTCAAATCTTATCACAGATTACACCACAAAAACACATAATATACGAAAATGATGTCCACACAAGACAAGTAAATACTGACCAAAAACCAGTCAAGTGTTAGCGGTCGCGAACTCGTGCGCTGCGGTTTTAACGCAAATATAATATTTTAATCTCCTTTGCTTGTTCGCTGATGTAATAGGATTATTTAGGAGTGTGTTTTATGTAGATAACAGTACTTTAGTCATGAGTAGATTCATTTTGAAATGCAGCTATTTTGACGTTAGTATTTTTTTTACAATTTGATAAATTAAGATGTTGGAATATGCACAATCATGTTACCAATTTAAAAACTGAATTTATGCACGCAGTTTATTCGCAAAATGCTTTCCCTTACATGAATAAATATTTGGCGAAATGTAAGAGTACTAAAAAGTGTAAGTACCTCTGCTTGACCTTTCAGAGAAAGCGGGTGTGATGTTAAATGACTTGATATTTAGACTTAAATAGGATTGAAATACTAAATAAATTAATAACTAAATTACTGTGATATATGGTTTATCAACAGGAAAATCTCCTCATCCATCGCTTTCCATCAGGCGAGATCGAGGTCAAGAGCAGGCCTATTCCTTAGAAAACAAAAAAAGCGCATGTATTAGACATCTCTACTTGTTAAAAAAAATCTTGCTGATTGAAAAGACAATGGCTGACCTACTTTTAGTTTCTCAATAAACCTCTTGTTTTTATAGATGCTTATTTTTTTCTATTAGTCTACATGTCTACGGGATCTAGAAACAAAATAAATACGACTTCACCCATCCATACATTGCGGAATTTGTTCGAACGAGTCACCGCGGCCCTGAAACGCAAAGTGCATTTGGAGGAACACGGTTGGGTTTTAGTCAGTAATAAAGTTCCTTGATGATTTCCCATCCTTAAAAACCCCGTCCATAATAATATTTTAAATGCGAAAGTAACTCCGTATGTCTCTATGTTTGTTCCTCTTTACGTGAAAACTTCTTTAGCGGCGTTGTGCACTTTTCGAAAACTCGTAAGACGAGGGGAGGTATTTATAATATGGATTTTTGGGATTGTTAAAAAATGTTAAACTCGCGTCAGGACACGTGACCTGATCGAAAATTCGTTAAACGGAGGGAGGTGTTAAAAATATGGTTTTTTTGGGATGGGTAAAAAATGTTTAACTCGCGTCAGGACACGTGACCTGATCGAAAATTCGTAAGACGGAGGGAGATGTTTAAAATATGGAAATTGAACGAAGTGCATGTCAAAGTTTTCACTTCTGCCGACACTCCCGGAGTGCAACCCGTTGTTCTTTTTTTTATTTGATGAAATTGGCCCACGGCTAGTCTATGTCCTGGGATATGAGGATATAAGAAGGATACTTCTCGTCCCGGGAGTATTTTCCGTCGGAATTATTTTCGGTTTATACGCGAGCGAAGACTCTGGCAGAAGCTAGTTATATAATACGTCTTATCCATTTCCAAAAGATATGACTACGGTAAATCAAAAATCAGCGATTTTGTGGGGCAGGCCTCGCCATAAATAGCCCCCTGGGGGTTAAATCCTGGGAGGGACAGGTGATAAGTCATGAGGGTTGGTAAGTGACGTCACCACCCCCTATGAAAGGGTAGAAGGGGTGTACAAAGTGATATTGATACTTATTTAATAGAGCCAGTTGATCGAGGCCGATAAATTGACAAAATGGTTTACTCTTGAAGATTGATGTTGGAGTAATGTTAGTTTAGAAGGCTCAAGGGTACAAAAAAAAAAAGAGAAAAAAGGTTACGTTGAAAACCAGTCGTAGGATGTAGGTGAGAAATAGAAAACATTTATTCGACACGGACACAATTCAACATACTATAAATAAGGGGCTTTCAATCGCTTAAGGGGCTGAGCACCTTTTGCCATTTTTAGTGTAATGTATGTTTAGAGTACCTACATATAAACACACAAAAAAAATGGTGCCCAAAAGTGCTGCGACGCCGAGATATTTAGAGTCAGAGATCGCTAATTGTGGACTTCAAATCCAATAATCTCGTAAACGTGACATTTTTGGGGTACTTTGCCAGCTTCCATAAATGAAAGTAATTAATGTTTATTTTTGCAAATCCCTACTAATATTATAAACGCGAAAGTACGTTTTCAAGCTAAAATTAGTGGAATTGGTCCTCAGGTGAGATTGTTGTGGAACGCGAGCCAATCAATGATAAACAGCTGTCTACCTATCATGGTTCATGAGATACAGCCTGGTGACAGACTGACAGACGGACAGACAGACAGACGGACGGACAGACAGACGGAAAACAAAGTGATCCTATAAGGGAACCCTAAAAATAAACCAACAGTAGCTAGTTCGAGACTAAGCTACTCAATCTAACGCCATCTTTCTTTTTTAAACCAGTTAATGGCGGGCAATAGAAGATACTTTCCAATAACACAATAAATTAATATCAAAGGCAACTCGTATCGAGTTGACCGACTGCTTAATAACTGTTGCTATAAATAAGTTTCTTCGGTAACTAGTTATTAGTTTGTCGGAGGAAAAACGTGAAAAGAGCAATACACCCCTTGGGCACGGATATTTATCGCTTCGTGTTGAATTGAAGTTTGTTCTCTAACTTTTGTATTAGGTCAGTGCTGTTTGAAAACTCATTAACTTAATTGAATTATATGCAATAAGACATTAGCAGGTGGTACTTCAGAACAATTACAATCGAATAAGAATTTAATTATAGAATTTAGAGGCATACGCCAAGCGCTAAAATGTTTCGTAGGCGAATCGTAGCACTGGCGCCATTCGTAGCACGCTACGAGCTACGACGTAGCCGTGCTACGGCACAGCGTACGCATCGTGCTACGAGCTACGAGAATCTACAACCTAAGGGCAAGAGTAACTAGAACATAATTATTATTTTTCTCTAGAACAAAATCCTTGTAAAACATTCCATGATTACTATAGGATTTTAACCTCGTATGGATTAAAATGTACTACTTTTTCGGAGATCTCATTAAGCCTTTGGCTATCATTTGTAGATCTTTTGTAGTCGTAAAGGAAGTCAGATGCCAGAAAATCTGATACCAGTGATTCCAAGGGGTTTGTGGAGGTCTTATAGGCAGTCGCTCCACGTAAAATACTGGTATTCAGGTGCATCCAGTTAGACTTGGAAGCCACTCCAACATTTTTGAGAAAAGACTATGATTGTTTTTTTTACGGTCGACACGAATTGTCAGAAGCTAGAAAATCTGACTCCAGTGGGTTGTGGAGGTATGGTAGGCAGCCGCTCCACGTAAAATACTAGTTTTCAGCTGAATCCGGTTAGACTGGGAGCCGACCCCAATATAGTTGGGAAAAGGCTACATAACTTGATTGGTTTTTCTAAAATTTCTACAACCATCAACAAAAATGCTGTAGTTCAAACGAAACGACCAATATTTCTCCGTAGGAAACATGCAGCCTGCCGTGTGAGACCAGGCTATAAAACAGAACAATGGCGGCTGGCTGTTACCTGGAGCAGGCCGAACTCGTTTCGTTACAGTTATTTACGGGCTGTAGACCGAGCAAGTTTGGGTTTCTTAGTTTACGAATTTACGATAGGTGTATTTGTTTTGGTGATTGTGTAGTTTTTGCTTGAGGAAAAAAAAAAACTATGGTATAATTTGGGTTTGAAATTATTACGAATGTATTGAGATTGAACTGGCTTGCCGATGGGACTTCCCAAATATGATTACATCCCGTACAAACTTTTATACCCTATAAAAACTTTCAAGGAATAATTTAAAGAGAGATGACCAGGGGCCTCACCATCAACTCTTAAAGCAGTATTACTTCAATATTACTTCCAGTGGGAAAGAGACGGAGCTATACAGGACGTATAGCTCAGTCTCTTTCCAACTGGAAGTAATATTAAAGTAATACTGCTTTAAGAGTTGGTGGTTTAGGCCCTGGTGAGGGTCGCGGGTAACCGATGGATGCGAGACGCACAGGACCGGTTGTTGTGGCGACACTTCGGGGAGGCCTATGTCCAGCAGTGGGCGTCTTTCGGCTGATGATGATGATGAAGAGTTTGTTTGTTTTGAACGCGCTAACCTCTGAAATTTCCAGTCAAATTATTTTGTATCTGATAGCCACGTTCATGAGGAAGGCTATAGACTACACGGGGAAGGGAAACAACAGGATATGCGCGAACGCAGTCGCGGGCAAAAGACCGAGGATTTATCAGTGAACTAATTATTTTAAGTAGATTTCAATTCGTTTATGGAAAGTAATATAACCTTGTGTAAAAATAAACACAACTCAGTTTGGTACGAAAACTACCACACAGAAAACTCGGACGTCAGTACCTTGTAGATATCTACTTATAATGTGGAACTATGACTTTATTTATCTTCTCTATGGTACAAACTTAGTCTACCGAGTACGATAAGCTTTCAGTATAATATGGAGTTACTACGCAAATAATTTCAGGCGTTTTAGTTCACAAAAATCTTTCAAACAAGCTGCCATTGAAATACAATTCTATAATGTTATTTTTATTTCAATTTGCTATGCCATGTTCACGTGGCTACGTGGGAAGCAATTATAATGATTATCTCATGGATGAAATTCAGGGCTCTTTACTTAAATATTCGGAATTTACCTAAAGAAAAACATATTGTTTTCAATTTCCAAATATGGGTATATTTGAAAATTGAAAACAAAATGTTTTTCTTTCCAACGCAGTGGCATTATATTGACAATATACTTGTCAGCCCTTTGTTTGCAATCGCTGGGTTTCACTGCTAAGTTTAAAAAAAAATGTAGGCCATGACAAATTATCATTTATACCAAACATTGCAAGAGTCTGACTTCCATTATAACTAGATGCAGCTAGTATCAGCCTACCTGATCACTACCCAAACTATTAAATTAAATTAAAAGCTGAAGCTAATTTTAAGCTTAAACACCTCCCATTGCATTTCCAATAACCTGCCTGCTAAATTAGATTCAGCCAGTGAACGTTGACTTTTCACTGAGCACGGACACTAATTTAATTAATCTCTTGAATAAATCTAATAGAATCCAGGTCAGTCGTAATGTATGCAATGTGGGGAATATTCGAAAATGTGCCAAGAGTGAGTCTTTAACAAAATGTCTGTTAGCTATAAAAATTGTTAGAAATCTCATATATGTTACCGGAAAATTTTACAGTCCGTAAGATTGTAATAAATCTTGACTAGATAATAATTTCTCGATAAATATTATGAAAAAATCGTTTTGTATACAATAATCATTTTGACGAGATGGTTGGCACAGTGATTGAGCGATTGACTGCTGCGCTACGTGTCGCAGGTCCGATTCCCGCACGGAACAAATATTTGTATGGCCTACAGACAGTTGTTCCGGGTCTGGCTGTTTGTGTATGTGAGTTTATATGTTTGTTAACGCACCCACGATACAGAAGAAATTCCTAGTGTGGGGTACGTTTAAAAAAATCCCATCCAAATTCAATACCTAGCTTTAAATATATCCGTGTCTTATTTAGAAAAAATAGTTTACAATTTCACGCGATATTTTACAATCATAAGGCGCAGGCGCGGCGTTCGCTGGTTTTCAAGTGTCATTTACAAAAATTATATGAAATTGACATGCACTACCGAAATGTCACGTGGTCATTGTCAACAGTCCAAAATAATGTTTGGCACTGTTAAACATTTTGGACTTTTGGCAGCATCTATCGGATAGAATGTTACATTTTCATGGACTTCAGGGGGGCAATACCCGTATTTAAAAAAAGCGTCCCCTTACAATATACATACATAGTCTAAATCACCTCTAATTTTCCAACATTTTGTCAAATTTTATGTACGAGAAATTTACCTTTAAGTTATCCTTTTACCAATTTAACATTTGAATGATGTCATCAACTTAAATGCAATTACCAACTTGGCTTGCTTGAGTCCATGGCATTTTAACGATATTAAACGCTGTCCTTGCATGTCCAATAGGTATTCTTCCTACTGATTTAGCCATTCTAATAGAAGCCACGCCACCTATGCAATGTAGGTTTATCGGAAAATGTGCCAAGTTATTTCTAATTATATATTCATTAATGAGAAATGTGAGCGGCGGATGTGAGCGAGCTTCCATTGTGTGTCGAGCAATTAAAATACGATAAATGCTTGCGGTTCTGTCTGCTTAAATAATTATTTACTCACAATGTGAAGTAATAAGGCGGTCTCTCGATGGTCATAACTGCAGTTAAATAGGCGAGATGGTTTAAAATATCGTTACATTAAGTTTGTCCGGAAGTTTGACGATTGCAGCAAGTTGTAAAATGAGTCTCGGTTACCGTAGTTTGCAGTCAGTTTATGAGCATTTTTTACTAAGAAGAAAACTAAGACATCGACGCATAGTATGTTCCTACGGTGCCCGCTCTTTAGATTCAAATTTTATTCCAATTAGTAATTCAACGGATTCAGTGCCTCTACGGGCACTGAATCAGACCCGCACTATTTTAAAAGACAAACAAAAATAAAGGACAAATCCCCCACAAACACATGTCGCAATAGTACAAACTCAATCCAAACATAGCCCTGATAACCGGGGCAAGCCCGGCTTTGAATGATTCCCGTATAATTCCGACATGAATATAAAAAGGTGGGCGTACCCCACCCGGGCTTATCCGGACAGCGGCAGAATTATATTCAATAAGACGTTATTGCCGCAAATGGTAATAAAAGTAAGTCTATCGACAATTCTGTTTCAGCAGTTCCATTGTGTGCTCAAACAGACTGCTGGTATAAGCCTGTTGTAGCAAATTGTTATGTACTCAATGGAAATTTAGTTACACAGCCATTTATTACTAATGCATGCGTAAAAAGAGCGCAAGGTTACTAATAACAGAGAAACAACTACCTCTTTTAGAAAACTTCTGAACTTAGAACCGTCTTAAACAGGGTACCTTCTTATCAGTCGGTAACCTTTCAAAGGGTGAAAGTATTCACGAGTATGAACCACTTTTATTACAGGACAACGCTGAAACCTGAAGTATAAGTATTTTCAGAACGTATACCTGAAGTATAAGTATTTCATGAAAGATTTCCAATGAATTAAAAATCACGCTGTACATTGTCTGAGTGGGTATAGTAACAATTACAATGACGACAATTTATTGGTCTAAATAAGCTGTTAAAGATCTGATAATTATCACACCCAAAAATACTAGTAGACTTAAGATAGATTGCGTAATTGTCCGAAATAGTCACCGCGGCCCTGGAACGCAAAGGACCTTTGGAGTAACACGGGTGGTATTTAGTCAGTAAGAGTCTGACACTCCCTTCCTTTAGTCCATTTGATAATTTCTCATCGAAAAAAAAAGACAAGATTTACAAAAGAAAAGAAAAACTATCTACCTTAACGAATAACTAACAATTGACGTCCAAAGAATTTATGTAGCAACCAGATCGGATGTGATACCAACCCGTATCACTCCTTACCCCGGTACCTCCTGATTAATGTTGAACCCCGTCAAGGCTGCCATTGGCACTCGCCTTTACGATTCATTACTCGACGGGTGTTGCTGAAAAATCGACTAAATGTACTGGACAGTAATCGATTAATCGTCGAGCGATATCTCGATTGGTATAGTGTAATCGGGGTTTAATGGGTTCTGTGGTGAATGTATTTTTTCTTGGTTATTATTAATGTTGTTCCTTACTGATTGTGGTATTTCACCAGTTATGAATATAATTATCAAGAATTGAATAATCTTTTTAGGATTCTGTACCAAAATGGTAAAAAGGAAACATCATGGTGCGACTCAGTCGGTCTGTCTTTCCTTCTGTCACAGCCGGATATCTCAAGAACTACTAATGCTATCAACTTGAAATTTGGAATAGTTTTAGATGTCGTGTGCCCAACTATTTCGCAAAGAAGAAAGAAGTAAAAATATGTATATTTTTTGCAACAGGGACTGAAAGGGGTTTTTAAAAATCGAAGTGGGCCTACTGGGGCATTTGGGGTATCTTATGAAAGAGCGCCATTCTCAAACAATTTTTCTTTTTTTTAAGCCGCATAGTTTTCGACTATTGACGAAAAATGTAAAAAAATATTATACCGTCCCCCCCTCTTATCTCCGAAAATTGCATAGAGAATAATCTGTAATTATTCTATGTGATAGAAGTGTATGTTAAGATTACAGGAAAAATAAAACAATGTCTCTAAATAGCATACTTTTTCAGAAATCATAATTATGGTACGGAACCCTCGGTGCGCGAGTCCGACTCGCTCTTGACCGGTTATTTTTATTTTTGATCAGCTCCCGTTTGACCACAATCTCACCTGATGGAAAGCGTCGATGTAGTCGATGGAGCTCGCTTGCCTCGAAGTAATCAGTTTACTCTTCATGTAAATACCTAAGGTTGTAGCTGTCAGGAAGCACAGACTTCGGCAGAGAATTCCACTCCTTAGTTGTACGCACAATGAATGTGTTCCCAAAACGTTTTAATCCGAATGGGTGGGATGTCCACCATGTACCGGTGGCGCATCGCCGGACGTCTTATAATCCGAAGATGGAACGGGATTATTGAAAGTAATGTTAAGGTTTACGCCATACGCCATTTCATACAAAATTTCAAGCACTTATTTTTCAAAATGAATGAACCGAGTTTAATTAAACATGAAGAGGAAGAAAGAGTTCAGGGGGAAACATAGAATTTTTCACTTGTTATATAAAATTTAAAATCGCTCTCTCTCTCCCTCCAAACTCTTTTTCGAAACTCTACTAACTATTTAGACCTGGATATCTGGCGTATGCATACCAAGTTTCATTTAAATCGGTTAATTCATTTCGAAAAATAAGGACTTGAAAGTTTGTATGAAATGCCGTACGGCGTCAACGCTCTTGAACTAGCTTTCTTTAGGCTAAAATTATATGACGGGACTATGACGGGTATATGACGGGACTGGGATAAAAAGTAGCGCTGGTTGTCTGGCATTTTGCTGAACTGGACCTGTTTGGCGCAGTCGCGAGACACACACACACACACACATTTTAGTTTTAAAATTAGGTCTCCTTATTTTTGTCCCTCCTTTGCGTAGGTACCCGTGTTTGCCGAATACATATGTTTTCTTTGCTGCTTGTAGCATTGGATATCATAGTTTTTAGCGAAGATGGCAAAAGCCAAGCGTAAAAGTGACGTCATCAACGTCAATGTTGATGACGTCAGTATGACGACATGGTTGGCGCAGTGGTTGAGCAGTTGACTGCTGCGCTGCGTGTCGCGGGTTCGATTCCCGCACGGAACAAATATTTGTATGGCCTACAGATAGTTGTTCCGGGTCTGGCTGTTTGTGTATGTGAGTTTATATGTTTGTAAACGCACCCACGATACAGGAGAAATTCCTAGTGTGGGGCAACGTTTTTAAAAAAAAAAAAAAAAAAAAAAAAAAAAAAAAAAAAAAAAAAAAAAAAAAAAAAATGTTCCAAAAATTATCCCTGACTTCGTGCCCACAGGAAGTTAAGTCTATATTTAGGAAAACACCTAAAATTTCAAGACCGCACCGAATCGTGGGCGGCGGGTTCGCGCAACAAAATTATTTACTTGCGTGGGTTTCAGAATTGCGAAATAAATTACCTCTATGTAGACCGCTCTTATATTTGTGCGTAGTTAATAATAATAATAATAATAATAATCTTTATTAGACCAGAAAGATTCACATATGTTCACACAATTTGTTAACAAGCTACTTATAATTATTCTTAAAATTATAATCACATCAATTGTGTCTATATTTAGCATCTGCTACCGAACTAGGTTTATAGCCTGTGTCTCAGTACGCAGCGCCTCAAGCCCTCCAACTCAAGATGCAAGTATGAGCTCACGAACAAAAGTAAACATTAAAATTCAAGTTCCTGTTATATTTTGTTTCTTAACTGTAGCTGAGAATCTTGGAACAGTGGTATTTATCGCGTTTGTAAATAAAACTTCAAGTAGCATGTCATGATGGAACGGAGTTGGCGGAATTAAACTATGAAATTCCTTCGCACACTTCCCAAATAGAACCGAGAGAAATCCGGCTAGCAACTCGGTGTCGATGCTCAAGACTTTGGAGCTTCGACTCGACAGTGTACTCAAGCTCATTCGAACTAAGTTTATTCGGCGATATGTTTACAGAAAAGGAAGGCGGAACACGGAAACGCTATCATTGACATCATTCACCCAAAATAAGTTCAATGCTGAACTCGAGACGCGGCAAAAATAGGCATGCTGGGAGTACTTCCCCTCACGACCTCCTTCACCGTTCCTGAAATATCATTTTAATTTGTCCCTCCCTCTTATGTTTAATTTTTTAACCCCAGAGTGGATTTTTTCAACACTTTCGGCTTTTTCAGTCGGGTAATGAAATTCCTTTCGCGTCAACGGCTTGGAATATTAAATTGTTACGTTAATTTAAGTCGGGTACGTACTGGTTTATACTTTTCTGTAAGGCTGTGATTTGGTTTTCAATTAAATTGTGTATAGATGGGCATCGAAGGGTTGGTTAAGAGAAGAATATAGGGATGGGGAATGAACAAACTTTTCACAAAAAAGTGGAATCCTTAGCTCGGGAAATCTTTTATTTTATTTATCTAATTGTTAGTCGGTATCTGATTGAGATAAATCTCATGGAAAGAGGTTCATACATTCTATTTACATAATACCTCTGTAATTCGCAAATAAGACAGTTTGAAATTGCGACTAAATAGAATAAACACACATACTGGCTGGCTGGCTTAGCCATGATAAGAAAAAAAAACTTGTTCAATAAATCGTGCTCATAATTTTCTTTCGAACAAATAAGTAGATGATTTTGGGTGAAAAACTTCTTGTCTTGTTTCGGTAATAGTTTTCTAACTATTGGTCGTTATCGAATTAAGTATACTAAACAATTCTAAATAATTATATTGACATAAGACTTAAGGTAGTGAATTCAATAATAATATTTTATGTTGACTCGGAAAATTCTTTTGTTTGTGTGTATTTTCGTGAAGATATGAACCGATCCTTTTCCATTCATATAAGTGTATTATTTACCAAAGTTTTAGATGTTTACCAAAAGCTCGAATTTTCGAACACAAATGTTCAGTCTTTGTGTGGTATATACAGGGTTATTTGTAAAACACAAACAACCTTTCAGTGGGTTCAACTCATGATTATAAACAACAACAACTTTTACTATGGGACCAACTCTAAAATATCAAAAAATAAATCGGCTGTTTCATACAAAATGCAATATTCACCCGATGAAAATGTATGAAACAGAAGATTTTTTTCTCGATTTTTCAGGGTTGGTCTAATAACAAAAGTTGTTCATAATCATGAGTACTTTCACCCACTGAGGGGTTGTTGGTGTTTTACAAATAACCCTGTATAATAAAATTATTGGTAAACACAATTTATTGTATGTCTACCGACTGCCATCGGCATCAAGTCTGTGATTGAACTAAATTAAATGCAGACTGTTTCAAACTGCTTCAAAAGTGACTTGTTTAGCTTTTGCGGTGGGGTTATATTATGCATTTTTATAGCCTATTTTATCCCACTGCTGCGCTTCTGTATCATTATGCAGTGATGTCCCACTGTTCAAAAGTCGACGCTAGTGAAAATGTAATAGCCGAAAGAGGACCTTTTAAATAGGGTAGATGACTAAAAAAATCTAATTAGTCCGTCAGATAGATTTCCAAAAAATATTAGACACGTATTTTTTCTTTTTTCACGTAAACAAAAAATGAAAACGATACAGAGCGATGAAAACTTGTGTTTTTTTTTTTTTTTTTTTTTTTTTTTTTTAGTTAAGTTAAGTTAACACACTTGGGATATCAACTGCTTAACCGGACTAATGAAAACTTGTGTGACGTCACTTGTAAGTACACTTTTTACACTCACGATCTTTGATGCGTTTTATCTTCGTCTTTTATTAATTGATTTGATATAACAAAAAATACGTGTCCAATATTTTTGATAATCTAACTGACGGACTAAATAGAATCATATATATTTTTTGACCAGGAATCATCATCCCTATTGAATATCAACATAAACAAAAGGATAGAAGGTAAATACAGACGTCTATATAGTTATGTATAATTTGAATTACGCCATATTGGAAACAGGGTAGATAGGGAAAAGCGGGAAGGATTATTTTAATATTCTATGCGGTCCTGCGAGAATACAGAAGATTATTATTGCTGTGTCTTAATTAGGCTGGGCTTATGAAGCCATATATTATATATACAAGATAACTATTCTAAATAGTTTTTGCGTGGGTATATGTACGTAGTAAGGTTTAGCTTTTAAAATGTTATTTCTATCCCAAAATAACTTATTTATCTATTTGTTTCTATTAATACTAAACTAACTCTATAAACTAAAAATAAAAATCAAATAGCCTAACTAAGTTAATTCTAAAACATGGCGTCAAAACATTCATCCGCATCGCTGTCGACTGGAAGTGTGCCCAAAAGACTGGCGGCATTGCCACGTTGTATGGCAATGCTTATCCTTTGTCCAAGGTAAAAGCCAGCCCTTGGGTCACGCGAAGTGTCAACTAAGCGTTTAGTTAGTTTTTTAAAATAACGCATGAGCACTCGGACCCCAGTAAGATTTAGTAGATATAAATAGTTAGGTTACATTTTAGTAACTCATGTTCATATATTGAAAATAAATCAGCTATCATTCATAGTAACCTATAGGTACTTTTTAACTGTCTGTCTCAAATAACTGTTACCGTTCCCTAGAGATCATCGAATTGAGAACCTCCTCCTTTTTTTGAAGTCGGTTAAAAAATAACATTACTCTGTTTCTAAATGGTCCTTTGTCCTATTTCTGGACATATCCTGGAATAAGACATACGATACTATTTGACCCGGGACTCCTTTGGATAATTCTCGACTTTCACCCGGGCAAAGACGCTGGCAGAAGCTAGTACCAATTGAAAGCTTGTAAAAATTAAATGCATCTAATTTTAAGGGCATGTATCAACTCAACGTGCAGCTTTTGAATTAAAAGTAACTAAAGCATGACTTTACAACTAACTCATGTGAAAGATAGATGCTTTGGAATTTCATACGAATGTCTGAATCCGCTTTAATTGGCATAATTTAAAAGAAAAGAGTTCAGAATTTTATCAAATGTGTGTTGATTTCAGGATCACGAAAATGGAGAATGAAATGAAAAATATCGCTAACATTTACATTTGAAGGGCAAACATTTTTTGTATGTTAAAATATGAGTTTATTTAACATAACAAAACGACCGTATTTAAAACAATGAGTTAAATAGCGAATACATCTGAAAGCTTTCAAACTTACATAATTAATACAAAAGAATAAAATTAATAGGTACCTACGTGCCTTAAAACAATAGGTTACCTAAATGGAAAAATTATCAAAAAAGGAATACATTTTTCTCTACACAGTCCGGTAAATTCAGACAAACGTCATCCTGAACTGTTTTCCCACAATTCTTTTACACAAATCTGAAACATTTAATGGCCAACCACCCCGATTGTTTACGGCCAACAATCCGTATATCTTTCGGACCGTACCTTTTTTCTTTTACCCTTATCTTTTCGATTTTATCTTTATTAAGGCTGGAAAGATTAGATGACGAATTTAGCAGTGAAATTTAAAAGGTAAGTGAGATGCAATAAGAGTTACATTTTCTTTTGTGTGTTGAAGTTTGTTTTTCTTTGAGCAAAAAGCTTTGTTTTGTCGTGTTCTTTTCTTTGCTTTTGCTCATTTGTGTATTTATTCAACGTAACAGTTGTGGCGGCGCTCTTTTGAGTAAGAAAATGTATTTAAAATATTGTCTTTTAAGATATTAAAAAAGAATTTAGGGTCCAAATAATACAATTGGTCATGACGATAACATAACTTGATAACTTTGCCAATGGCCGATTTTTTAAACGTTTGATTTTTACTCGAGTATCAAAAATTAAGGTTTGACAGCTTTGGTTTAAAAATATGTCGCACAGCCATCAGCTTAAAATTGTCTGACTATTGCATAGCATTTAGTTATACAAATGAAAAGAAAACCACGCGATCTTCCAAATGATTTGAAGGGTAACTAAGAGTAGAGATTCGATGGTATTCAATAAAACCCAATTTTGTGCTAAAAACTGTCGCCATAAGAAAGGCGATTGAAGCATGATTTATAGAATCAAGCTATATCATAAGGGTTAAGTGGCAAATGACGTTTTTATGGAGTCCCTGGGGCTCCTATCCACTGCCTCGAGAAAATGAAAGAAAAGAAAAGTACCTTGATATCGAGTACCGATACGGGAATCATTTTCCGTATCGTGTAGTTTAATTTAAGGCGAGTCACCGGAGGCTAACTTTACGTTTGCGCAACGGTATAATAAATTAAAATGCTAATAAAAAAATAGGAAGATATCAGTTTTAGTACACCACTCTAAAAGGACAGGTCAATTTATAGTAGAATTATTAGAAGAAAATTTTTACTTGATTTCGTAATTACTTGACGACACAGACTAAAAAATATATTAGTAGGACCAAAAAGTTTCACTTCATGTGCTTTTATTTTAACAAACTGCATAGTAACAACGCTACACACAGACGTCTCACACAGTCAACAGATCTTTTTATACATTTGCAATTAATAGTTATTTATGATATTAGTGCGGTAAGTTGGTTTTTACAAACGAGTAGACGAATGTAAGCACGAGACGAAGTCGAGGGCTTACCATAGTCAAGAGTTTGTAAAAACCAAATCCGCACGTGTGTCATACAACGTTTTTCGACACATTTGCGAGAAAACAGTACAATAAGTAATGAAACAAACATTTTTTGTCTTTAGAAATCAGTCGGAAAGTCGCAACAATCTTTGACGTTTCTAATATGAAAATGGCGCGAATTTGCAAAGGGCGCCACAATGAACGTGGTGAAAATTAGAACCACATTTTTCATTTATTTTTATTTATCTTCTCTCATTTTCTCTTTAGTATTAAAATGAGACAAACCTATACAGCAAAAGCGCTTCCGAGGAGGTTCGATCATTCAGCTTATTTATTCTCGTGATGTGAAACTCCTTGGTGGAAATCTTATTATTTTTTATGGAAATAAAAAAAAAACCGTAAAGAATACGCACGGCGCTATACAACGGAGTATACGGTAATATATGTACTTAGGTGAGAGTACCTATTTTTCCGCACGTTCCATTGTGTGGTCCATAATTTTTAACTTTCGAACAATGCATACAGGCTTCGTAAATGCATTTTTTGAGCAAATGTGTTGAAAAAGTTATTAATGTCGTAGTGTCCATTTAAAATTTGCTATTATTCATTCTCAGGGTATTTTCTCTTTGGAGAAGTTTATTTTGCGATACGATACACCTTCGGGCCAAAAATCATCCTTCATGAAAATGCCAAACTAGCGTTTTGGGGCCGAGATCCAGACCCATTCCAAGGTCGGTCTGTGGATGGGTGACCATTTTAGGTCACCCATCCACAGATTGACCTCGGAATGGGTTGCTTAACCTTGAAGATAGACCCGTTTAGCTGTTTCAATTTAGCCACGAGCTCCTACCAAACAAATGGTTAGGTTAGGCAGAGACGTAGTATGGTTAACCGAAGATATGGTTATTTATAGACATAAGTAATATCTTTATTTTTAAATTGAAAGCTAAATCTTCTTTACTTTTGCAAAATTAATGCTATAATTAACAAATAAAATAAACTAAACTACAAACTAAAATTTAGCATAAAAAATTCGTCCCCAGCGCTATCTATCACTTAGGAGACTGGCGGCGCAGCATTGCCACGTTGTATGGCAATGGAATAGCCTCTGGCCAAAGTAAAAGCCAGCCGTTGGGTCACGAGAAGTAGAAGCAAAGAAACAATCGATACATACTTGTGATTGTCAATCGCTAGGCTACATGTGAATCGTCCAGACATTCCGTCGACACTCAATTACACTAGACCAGTCGCAGGTTAATTGGCAAAAAACGGGTCATATGGGCCATGCAGAGATTGAGTGAGTCAATTGGTATTTGACCACTGATTCACTAACAATAGGCTTTTAATATATGGAATCGTTACAAGAACGAGAATATGAAATAAATCGGCCATGTAAGGCGACTCGCACGTAAAAGATTCCGTACCTGCAATTATCCGTGAAAGTTTCAACTATCTAGGTACCTATTCATAAGACTGCAGATAAATAGACGTAGGGAGAGCGGACTTCCATTGTAAAAAAACAAATCAATTACCTACTCCAGAATTATTTAAGAAAGTTATAGGTAGATGAATAAATTTGAGAAAAGACTTGCATAATTTGCTCCTTATAATTCAAAACTGAACCAATGATTTGTTTTGTTTTTATACACGTTTGTACATAATTTGGCAATTTTTAGTCTAGTTTGTATATACAAACCTAACTATATAGTTAGGTTTAGTAGATATAAATAGTTAAGTTCCTTAAATATAACCATGTACCCAAATGTGAAATAAAATTAAACTTTTTCAATGGTTTTTTTTATGCGACTTTTTCAATGGTTTATTTTATGAATTAAATGAACACCTTATAAAAAACGCCTTTCTTTTCGTATTAGGTACTCGCCATCTTGCTTTTTTTTCTTCATCTTTCACTCGTTCGATCACTAATCCAATCATTCGTTCAGAAACATGTTTTTTTAACGTTTAGAAATGTTAAGTTATACAGCCTATTACTAATCTTAATTTAATCCTACATAAATATATTGTAAGATAGAGAAAGTGTTGGCTCAAAGTAGGTACAGAGGTACCCACGCCTCTTTAATCATAATGGAAGGTCAGAAAAAGGATCAAAGGCGGAGGAAACACCCTAAAGAAGTCTAACGAACAAATAAGATCACGACCATCAAGAATAATAGCAATCAAAGCGCTTGAAGGACTGGAGCAAATAAAGTGAGCTCTTTTGATCAAATCACAGACAGAAAATCTACGAGAAAATACTGAATCGGATGATTCGATTTAACATACGAACGCCTGACAGATCAGTAGCTGAGTACTAGTATTTATCATGTAAAATACTGTTACTGAGAAGCCGTTGTCAGCAGCATTCCGTTAGACAAAATGCCGACTCCAAACTAGTTTTTTTAACGTGGCCACTCGCAGTTCAACATGCTACAATAAAATATCGATATATTTGTGTCTCAGAAATCGAATACAATACCTCATGCTCGACGGTTGAGCACTCTTCCAACGAGGCATTCGGTCGAATTCAATATACTAAGACAAACTTATTTGTAAAACCAAACGTTATTTTTGTACCTACCTTCCTGCCACGTTAATTAATTTATGTTGCTAACGGCGGGTTTCACACTTACCGCGAGAAATGAGTATTTGGCCTGCCTCGATTTTTTTATGGACCAATATTTTCGCGCGACGTTGAAATGAAGGCAATTCTGGAAATATTGCGTTTCGTTATATCTTTGGTAGGAAACATTTTATTAGCTTTTCTAAGGACAATATTGAACTGATACGAGTGAAAATATTTAAGGCAAAGAAGGTACACAATATTTGGAATGTATCTCGTCTTGGATTTTTAGTAATTTCCATTTTGTATGAACTGAAAGATGCCGCAATATCCAGCAATAAAAGTAACTGTATAAAAAATCCTTTATGTTTTAAAAATATATTACATTTTGAATGGTAAAAATTTATGTAAACATGAAAGCAACTTATTTACAATATAATACTAATTTAACTATGTACACTTAAAATAAAATACAAAAGGAAAACTCCTAACTAAAAGCCGTCAAAAAATTCATCCGTATCGCTGTCGACTGGAAGTGAGCCCAAAAGACTGGCGGCATTGCCACGTTGTATGGCAATGCTTATCCTCTGTCCGAAGTAAAAGCCAGCCCTTGGGTCACGCGAAGTGTCAACTAAGCGTTTACAAAGTTCTTTAAATAATGCAAAATAAAAATTAGGCTGAAAGGTAGCAATTTTTGAACGTCAAAGCAGGCAGTCCCCCAAAACGCCGCGCCCGTCACCACTTCCTAGTGTTTTAGTTGGAAAGGGAAAAGTGGCGCAACAAACTCTCCCGCACCACATCTATCTGTTAAGTTGGAAGAATTAATACAACGTTTTTATCTATACAGGGTTATTTTTAAACACTAATAACCTTTCAGTGGGTGAAAGTATTCATGGTTAGAAACAATTTTTACAATGGGACCAACTCTGAAATATCAAAAAAGTAATTCAGCGCTTTCATACAAAATGCAGGTTTTGTATGATGTCGGACGTCAAAGAATAGCACCATCCCATCACTTCCCGTGGGTGTCGTAAGAGGCGACTAAGGGACTCACCATTCTCTGTAGGTATATTGCAACCGCTACACTGCGATCTCCGGCCTGCCAAGCGTGACGATTATGGCAAACACCCCCGCCCTTATGAAACAGCAGATATTTAAAAAGATTTTTCAGGGTTGGTCAAATAGCAAAAGTAATTTATATTCATGCGTACTTTCACCCACTGAAAGGTTGTTAGATAATCCTGTATATAAACGTATACGTATTACTTATTACATATTTGTACCTACATTTTGTACTCGAATATACATAATTTACGATAAAAGAATATAAATATATGGGTATACTGTAGGGTTCTGGGTCGCTTAATCCGAAACAAATAAAATGAAATATATTGTTTATTAAATGTTCGACTTTATTGCCAAGTCTATACCATTCCTGAAGTCAATCTGCGAGAAACGAACCGAACTCTTTCTTTGATATATTTAATACTTATTATATATCGTATTATTTAGGCCCTGAATATCTTTCTTTTAGTTCTATATGATACGATTTTGTTTCAATGGGTACTAGAAATACGTATTATATGGAACAAATCCGGAAGAGTTAGGTTTAAGATTTGCTTTTAATGAAATCGAAACATTTGCAAATGGAGTTATAAAATATGTATCTGGATAAATGGTATCATTCATATCATATATGGTAATCATTGCATAGCTTCTACATTTATAAAACTCTTATTTTCACATGCTTAGAAAATTATTTTTGTTCATTCTATCCTAAGATTGTCTTGAAGGTATTGATACAGTGATAATACCGAAAATGATCCCATAATTTAAATATTAAAAATCGAAAGGTCACTCACTGATTTATCAATCACGAAATCTCGAAAACTACTAGACCTATAAAAATGAAATTTGGCACGGAGGTAAGTTATGATTAGGAGACGTCAGCTAAGACAGGATTTTAGGGAACTCCCTCTGTAAAGTGGTGAAATAGGGGTTGGAAGTTTGTATGAAAACCGCACGGACGAAAACACACGCACACGCGTCTCTAAAGGGCTGAACAGATTTGGACAGAACTTGGCACATGGGTAGATTACCTATGTCGTGAAATAGGACATGGGACACTTTAAATCCTGGAAGTATCTATGTTCCCTTGGGTTCATTTTTGATTTTACGAGGGCAAACTCGCTGGCAGAAGCTATATTGCAGAAGCTGTATTGCAATGTTGCTGTACAATAAGTTATTTTGACTGACTATGTTAAGGTATATTTAAGACCTATTTATAAACTTTATCGAACTACTATCATCATATCAGCCGAAAGACGTCCACTGCTGAACATAGGCCTACTATGCAATCCATGAATAGCCATCGAATTGTTTCCAAAGTTGAAATTGCCACTGAACTCAATTAGAACCAAAAATAGCTTTCATACGTCAAAATGTAAATAAAAATGTTAATGTCTGTAAGCGTTGAAACAATAAATCATTGTCATTCTAACTTCCATTCAGGTTAATGACCACTATTAATGGCCAGAAATAACTTAATTCCACCAGTGCCTGCTATTAGACACCATAAAAAAAAATATAAACGGGATATATTTCGCACTTAAGGCGAGTTCAATTTCTCGAAGTTGAAATTGGAACATTCGAGATTGCCCCTATAGAACGGAATTGTACCTGAGTTCCGCGGTCGTACGATTGCCTTTACGACATTTCTTACCTACCTTCGTTCTTTCAGTTTAGAAACAGTGAGGAAAATCGGCCTTTTGTTTTCTTAATTTCGATTGGAAAAGTAAAGTCCTATTTTCAAAGAGATTAAGAGGAAATTTGCGGTGTTGTGGATAATAGAATCGCGTGCCAATCAGTTTAGATAAGAAAATCTTGCTAGAATAGCTGGAGAAAATTCTAAGTAGATAATAAGATTTCGTGTTCATGTGATAGGAAAATGGAAATGAAACTCGATTATCTGCGTAGTTTTCTTTAAAAGGTTCATTTTAAAAATTCTTTCACTGCTAAAAAACCTGTTCCATTACTGTGTGCCCCAGGCTAGTTTCTAGCGTAGTTATCCCGATAGATAAGGAACTCCATTTTGCACACTCCCATTTGGTTCGTCGTGCGTGGGTGTTCTGGCTCACATAGCCAGAGTAGCGCCCGCGCCCAGTAGCACTTTCTGAAGGCCTTACAGGCTTTTGGGATATTAACGTGACCTCATTATTAATATATCCCAAAAAATACGGTTCATTTGGAAAAGGCCGGGGGCTCAAAATCACGGGAAAAATAATTTTGTGTAAGAAAGATTTAAGACATTATAGGTGTTAAGCGAACAGATCGCGTTAGAAACACCACCACAATTACTAAAAACACTCCATAACTAAAGTTATTGATGTTGGGGAAAAAACAGCTAGGCTAAAGTGGGAGTGGGCTGGCCATGTCGCACGAATGCACCCGACGATCGTCACTCACTGGACACCTGAGGAAAGACGTTGTCGTCGAGGTCGACCGTGGCGAAGGTGGTGTGACGATCTCAATATGTTTACGGGGAAAACTTGGCCAGAGATCGCCCAAGACAGAGAGGTTTGGAAGGAGAAGGGGGAGGCCTTCGCTCAGCAGTGGGACACAAAAGTAGACTAACAAAAAATAAAAAGAAAGATTTGCTGTAAGTAGATTCTACTACAAAGATGGTACCGACACCTACCAACATACCATTTCTCTTACAACGAAAAACAAAACAACACTTTTCAAAACTTCTACTAACAAGCTGAATAAATCTGAAAAGTTCAGACACGCGTCTAACATACGTACAATGGTTCAGATGAATAATAGTCTGACGTCAGACAAAGATATTTGTCAAGAGGGTGCGTGGAGGCATCAGTCTTACGTAATCTATCCCTGGGGGTGTATCTGACATCTTTAGGAGTAGGCTCTCTCTGATACAGGAAAACCGATGCTTAATGATCCATTGTTACTAAATACCAACTACCACCCGCGTATCCGCTTGCGTGGATCTTGATGAAATAACAGAGGTAGATTATAGTCTGGAATGACACATAGGATACTTTTTATCCCGGGAGTATTTTCCCTTGGGATAATTTTCGACATTGACGCGGGCGGAGACGCGGGCGGCAGCTAGTATTGCTATAATCGTAATTCGGGTACGGAATATCCAAAAGGTAACCAATGGAAACTTATTACTAAGATTCCGCTGTCTGTCCGTCCGTCTGTCTGTTGGAGGTTGTATCGCTGAAAAAAATCTGTGTGTATTTTCGCTATAAGTAACAACAAATTATAAAAAAAATATTAATTAAAAATTTAAAGGGCAACAAGAAACGTGAGCTTTTCGTTTTATGGTAAAGGACCCTTCATGTGCGGGTCCAATTCCTACTGGACCGGTATTTTTTATCACTTTCGTCCATGGCCGGATGATGCAGTTCATTGACTTTTGCTATCACTAAGTACTCTAAACAATTGCGCGGTTGAACAGAATTCCCTAGTATACAATCACTAACTTCGACTAAACCAATACAGGCCATTGTGTAAAGGGCAAGGCTAAACAAGGCACTCCTCTCTATCGCATGTTTGTCTATGGTGTAAGCGTGTCGTTTAGTGGTGTTAATTTATTGGACCATAGATACACTATTCAAGTACGGGGTCAATCGAACTGGCTCGTTCGCTCAACTAATTAGTTTGTTCGTTTATTTACGAGACAATGAAAGCTTTTATTGTAATGAAATAGAATATTTGGTTTTTTGGGTACATCGTTGTGACTTTATTTTCTGTAGGTAGGTGTTTCAAAGTAGGTAACGAGAATCCCAATATCACTAAGTACTCTTTGTAGAATAGTTTTATTTATACCTTCCCGTCTGCTTTTACCGTCGAATTAGACGGAATAACCACCCTACTCCCCACCCTTAAACCTATAAAACACTTCGTTCTTTATGTGTGAAAACAGGGCGAGCCTATTTATTGCTATCAACCCGGCACCGATCAGACTTCCAGCTGCTTCTAGGAATGCCCTAACAACACTTAAAAACCTAATAACACTTTGCCCGGCCTAGGAAAGCCCAGGATTTCATACTCAGCAGTAGCACTTTCGACCACAACACCAGCAAGGCAATCCAAAAAAAAGTAAAATATCTTGAACTCTTGAACCCCACCAAAACACAGCATTCATAACCATAGCACAATAATATCTTCCATAAAGCTAAATGAGATGAAAACATTTGCTTTCATAAATAACAGTAACAAATTCTTATTGTGATGGCCATTTTATGCAAGGGCACTGGACTGGCATCAAATATGCCATACGTTACGTTCCTTAACGCTATGATGAGGCTCATCACAGTCATCAACAAGGGAAAATATTGTCGTTTCTCACCGTCACCAGGCTTGTGTTGTGTGTCGTTTAAATACTTTACAAGTCATTGTTTCACCCTATGTAAAATTTTCTTGGGACAATGGGCAGTGGAGAAGGCAATGCTCGGAGTTTCCTTGCGTGATCGAATCAGGAATGACGATCTCCGCAAGAGAATCAAGGTTACTGACATAGCCCAAAGGATCGCCAAATTTAAGTGGCAGTGGGCAGGGCACATTGCTCACAGAACAGATGGTCGATGGGGCCGAAAAGTTCTGGAGTGGCGACCGCGTACCGGAAGACGCAGCGATGAAAGGCCTCCCACAAGGTGGACCGATGACCTGGTGAGGGTCGCGGGTAGCCGATGGATGCGAGACGCACAGGACCGGTTGTTGTTGCGACACCTGGGTGAGGCCTATGTCCAGCAGTGGACGTCTTTCGGCTGATAAGATGATGATCATGAACATTTTCTTCATCTATCTTTTCTGTAACTTACATGTTTAGCTTTACATTATAAAGATTATTCTATTCTATGCATATCGATGTGGGGGAAACGGTCTTCAAACTAAAAACTATCTGAATGGTTGCCGAATTACGGAAAGCAACGCCGTGGAAGACCCAAGCGAAGATGGCGACACCAACTACTTCATGAGGGTTTGGGCTACAACAACAAACAATAAAATTTTAAGAAGTGGAGGAGGCAAGTAATTTCTCAGCAGTGGGTGTGGGACAGTACGTTTTGACATTATATATAAGTACTATATTAATATTATAAAGCTGAAGAGTTTGTTTGCTTGGTTGAACGCGCTAATCTCAGGAACTAAGGGTTCGAAATGAAAAAATATTTTAGTGCTGTATACACCATTTATTGAGGAAGGCTATAGGCGATATACCAGATTTTTTTCCGAAAACCACGCGAACGAAGTTGCGGGCACAGCTAGTAAGAAATAAACACAGACAGTTGCCTCTTACACCTCAAGATAACTTGTATCTTGAGGTGTAAGAGGCAACTGTCTGGGCAAATGCGATCAAAACGTCTAAGTGAACACCCGCAGGACCCAAATACGTGTCACGTTAGTAAATGTACAGTTTCCGAAATACATACAATCTTTCATAATACAAGTGGCAGTAAATAGGGGTGGGTACGAAACCGGTATTTCAAGTTATCACAAATGTTTAAGTTTCTACGACGCTGAAATATGAAAACTATTCCGAAGTCTTTGCACATAATATATACTTTTTCAGTTCGAAATATTGGAATATATTTGTAGTTTTATTCAAAGTAGGAAATATCCTTTATACGCATTCAGTTCAGTGGACAATTTTAAAGAGCTAGCTAGCCTTTTGAAAGCACTAAACGTGTTCCATAACCGGATTTAAAAGGGAGGCATGCAAACAATTCGAAGGCAGCGTCATCGAAAACCAATCGACCAAAAACTGCCGCCGGCTTTACTTTGTCTAGTTCGAACTTCGAACTGCGAACCACGGCCGACCGACGACGATCAGAGTCGATAATTAAACATTTTTTCCATTTCAAAGACCCAACCTCTCTGCATGTGTAGATGGGGGACCCGAGTCACCAGAGCCTTTGAATTTTAAAGTGGGGTAACACGAAATTTTCGTTCCCAGGGCCTTTATTACAGGCGTAGAGCAGAACCGTGGAATGGAAAAAGGTCAATCAGGGTACAACGCCAGGCTTTACTTTAATCCGAGCCTGTCAGCACCACGGAATTTATCACGGATTAGGTCACAGCTCCGTAAACGTAACGTTTACTTATTCCGCCCGTACAGCTCCCTAATTGTATGGATTAAATAATTGCTAAGCAGAACATGGCCGGACTCTAAAGTGGTTGCTAAGCATAAATTGTATGGAAGTAGCAAATTTTAATTGTTTTTTTATGAAAAAAAATATGTTCCGTTTTTCGTTTATACGGCGAATATTTAATGAGTTGGCCTTTTATTTTCCAATTCGAGCTCAATTAATCTTTACCGCTGATCCAACTACGGCCTTAATTCGAATATTCTATAGAATTTAATCATACAACGGTGGAATACATTTATCAAAATTGAGCGGGAATTCTCTGAAACTCTCGCCGCACGGTATTGTGGCGGCTTGGGAGATTAGATTGATATCTGTTCATTCCTGTTTTGATTTATTTCGACCCCAAACCGAGCTACTCGACACCTGTAATCAACACGGCTATGAAAGCTTCGGTGTTGCTATTTCAAGGATATTGATTTTTTCATTTATGTGGCTAAATTATAACAACCGAAAGGATCTTCAAGGTTAAGCAACGTTTGCCGAGGTTGGTCTTTGGATGGCTGGCCATCTTGACATACCAAGACTCCTCCGTGCCTCGGAAAGCACGATAAAGCCATTGGCCCCTACTGTCATTTGGAGATCTTTGGCAGTCGTTACGGATTGTCAGAAGCCAGAAAATCTGACACCAGTCTTGCCAAGAAGGACCATGTTACCCAGTTATTGGGTTGTGGAGATCTGGTAGGCAGTCAACTCCACGTACAACACTGGTATTTAGCTGAATCCGGTTTGGCTGGGAGCCGACCCCAATTTAGTTGGAAAAAGGCTAGGCTGATGATGATTTAAGTACCTAAGCATGGTGTTTGAATCCATACACTGGATACGAATATTATAAATGGGGACTGTTGGTTTGAGATAATTTCCGACTTTCATGCGGGAGAGGTCGCAGGCAAAAGCTAGTTTTATAGAAATTGTGGCCTTCAATCTACTCGACCAATATATCTCATCTGTCTAGGTAATAGAAAAACAGTTGATCCCATCAAACTGAATCCCTTCAAACTTTCTTCAATCAGCGCTAAACGAAACTATCATCCAACAAAAACTGCTCCCAAACTTGTTAAAACACATTAACGCTTTCAGTTAAATTCAGACCCTCGCCGGAAACCTTTCGCTACAAAATAGCCTTGATATGTGAAGTACATAATAATATAAACTGGTTCGAACATGTAATCACAACAGGAGGGTGTCCTTCGGGCGCTGTTGACGGACACTTTAAATAAAACTACCCAACCTACCTGAATTAAGCGGAAAATTTATTTTATCGAACGTCAGCCCTTAATCGAATTGAGGATTTAAATTATGGAAAGCTGTTTTGGGAGTCCGTGTAGGGAATATGTAAGCTTTTCCGAGTTTGCAATAAGTTTAAATTTTGATATATTACAATTGTCCGTTGTCTGTAAGAATATGCAAAGAATGAGATAAATCTCAGCAGCGCGCTCCAAGACGCGTCGAATCTCGACATTCTGCCTCTGCATTGGAATATGTCGGATATCTTTTAAATTCACGAGACTTCAACGTAGCTTAGCCGAAATTGCAATATACCTACTAAGTACAAGATAACAACATATTATATTACTAAATGAATTAACCTATGTATCTGAACAACGACGCGACTTAGCAAGGCATTAGGTTAATCGATCAGCTGAGGTTTGCCTAGTCAATCCGATTCCGTGTCCCGAAGGCTCTAGGTTCGTGACGCATGACAGAGTGGATGTGACCAAACCGACGTCTGGGTAATTTCCCTTGACAATGGATTGAGGCTGTACGGTGTAAATTATAGACGGGTCAGGTCCCAGCTGGGCGCCAATAAGCCTCCATAATGATAATTTCCAATATTGCTACGTCAAGTTTCCTGTGCAGTGTTTGCTAACTAGTAATTTTGTTGCGGTTATTCAAAAATAGATGTATCTCCCCGTATTTTGCAAAATAATGTTTTACACAAACAAAAGTTCCACGCTGGGCGCCATTATTTAAATGTGTTGCGCAAATAAATTTCGCTGACTTGTTTCTAGTTAGTATAACAACAACGAAATAAAATGAAATTTTAGCCGTTTGTAACATATAAATAACACATACCACACGCTCACATGACAACCAGTAGAGGGTCGAAACGTCATGTCGTATTTATAACAGTCCCTCAAACAATCAGTCATTGACACCTTCGTATAAAGCTGTGCAAATAAACAATGACATACCCTCATATCTTGAAAACTCGCAGCTATCATTCGTATTTACTCAACCTTAAGATTCCGTACATATTTATTAGACGCTAATGAAAATGGACCGTGTAGGCTCCGGCCATGAATACTTAAAAAGGTTAAGTAGGTTTGCAAGAAGGTTTTTTATGATAATAAGGTAGGCAAGCTCGTTGACGTGTGATCGATTGGCAGTCTATCTCTAAAGTGATTGGATGAGTCGGTGATAGAAAATTGGTTCGACGAAGTTTATTTAAATAAAAAAGAGAGGGGATGAGACGTGTTTTAGAAGATATTGAAATTTTTGTCGGTGCTTTTATAATGTGTTTGTTCAAAGCTATTGAGTAAGTGGTTTTGATGTAGTATTTTATGCACTATCGTTTTACTCAGCATGTGACATACGTAGAAAGTTACGCCATAAATCCCACTTTTATCACCCACGAGATTTGCAGAAGAAACAACTTGGTTACATTTAACGCAACTATGTATCGTTAATGAAAAGAAATCCTTCCTAAATTGTACATGGAATCTGCTAAAATAGCCTTAAAAGTAAGCTCTAGAAATAAACTTCGCTATTAATGTCTCATTAATCAAAAAGGGTAAATAAAACTTTGTAAATA
The DNA here is from genome assembly GCA_947386135.1 of Melanchra persicariae. Classification (NCBI taxonomy): domain Eukaryota; kingdom Metazoa; phylum Arthropoda; class Insecta; order Lepidoptera; family Noctuidae; genus Melanchra; species Melanchra persicariae. The sequence continues at coordinate 14,399,786 of OX376664.1, forward strand.
TTTAAATATAAATTGCAGTAAGTAGCTAAGTTAGGCTATAACAGTGAAATAAAAGTGAGCCATATAAAATAAATGTACTTCGTTCGGAGAAGCTAGCTCAGGATTTACTGAAATGAGGTTTCTTACTTTGTACGGTAGAAAGGCAATTATTGGATCCTCGTGATTTCAAAGAGGTCTATTTTTAGCGGTTGCTTTAGATTAAAGGTTTCATAATATTTTCGAGTCTGCCCTTTAAGGATTTGCAGATGTTTCAATTTTGATCAAAGTTTTAGAATGCTATTTTCGTAAGAGGTTCTTTTAAGCCTGTGTATTTCCAAATTTAATTAGTTTATTTGGACCGTTTTTACTGTCAGTATCTTATCTTAACCTTCGTGCTTAATGTGTTCTTGCTCGAATGAAGTTATCGCAGACAAAAAGTTTAATTGCTCAGTATCAAGTCCGAGGGCAAGAGCAGTGGGACCCAAGGGGCGAGACGAAAAAATTATGTGCAAACTTTTAAATGGCGCCGTTCCAAACGGCCCCCATGGGAATTTGTACTGATACACAAATTAGCTTGTTTTCACTGTCGGTCGGAAAACGAATGGGAATGTCTCTGCTTTTCGACAATATTGGCTGAAAATAGTAGTTGACTTCAAACGAAAATGGAACGACGAATTTAATTTTAAATTCGAAAAGAGAATTCGAAGCGGGAACATTACATTTTAAATGTGGAAATAGCTTTTGGACTCCGAATATCCGCCCATTTTTTAATTAAATTATGTTTGCATGTAAAATTGGATTATACAGATACAATTATGCTGAATCCTTTGCTAACATTAAACATTTTTATAAAACACAAGGCAAAATAAGCAAGAAACATGGACCTTGGGTTTAATAAAAGAGATGCAGCTGGGACCGGCTAGCCGCAACGACTAGTTTGTGGCACAATTAACTCAGAGATAGGTGTTACGGGCAAACGATCGTAGAGCCAGGACAAACGGCCTTTGTGCACCGTTGTTAGTTGTTTCCGTAATAATTTTAGTTGTTGCAATTGTTTTGTGATTAAGGACTGTACTGTCCCTGTATTACGAATGTACTTTGACAGTTCAACACATACATAGTAATGAACTAATGATAATTTTGGGAAGAATAAAGAAAAAAAAAATGCAATGATCTGTAAGAAGATGGAATAAAGAGCCTGTAGTTAAGATTTTCTTTTTGAAATGTGGAAATATTTTATGTAAACTGGAGTTCTGAATAGTCACTACCTTGATTAGTTATTTAATATTATTTTAATGATCTACCAGAAAAAAACGATACTCAACTTTTCGGGAGGAGATTGTGACAAACATGTTTCAAAAAATTTCAAGGCTCTTAACTTGAACAGTTCACAAGAATATGATAAATAACCTTATACCGATGATCCATGTTTTCAGACAATTACGTATTCGAAGGCACGACCTCTTTTCACACGAGTTGAAAAGAGCTAAGTAATATGATGGCGATATTGCTCAAGTGTTGGATCCGACGTGTTGGAAGCGTTGAAAACCAAGTACCTATTTTAATAATACGCTTTAGAAATACTATTTATGTCCTAGAATTCAGAAGTAAATATAGAAAGTCCCCATACAGGAGCTCGTTGGTAAATAATAACAGCCACACGGTTCGAGCTTCGAGCTGCACTAGTCTAGTCGAGGTTGATTCGTGGATAGATAAGCCCAAAAGTTAGGCCGTTGGTCCCGACTGTCAATTGTAGAACTTTTGACAGTCGTTGCAGATAGAAGCCAGAAAATCTGACACCAGTCTTTCCAAGGGGAATCGTGTTACCCAGAAAAGGCTAGACAGACAAGTAGAAAAGTAAAAAAACAACCGGCCAAGTGCGAGTCGGACTCGCGCACGAAGGGTTCCGTACCATTTTCAATAAAAAAACGGTAAAAAAAATCACGTTTGTTGTATGGGAGCCCCGCTTAAATATTTATTTTATTCTGTTTTTAGTATTTGTTGTTAGAACGGCAACAGAACGGGCTTTCATCTTTCTATCACGGTTCATGAGATACAGCCTGGTGACAGACAGAGGGACAGACAGACAGACGGATAGCGGAGTCTTAGTAATAAGGTCCCGTTTTTACCCTTTGGGTACAGAACCCTAAAAAGTAGAAAAGTAATGCTTATAAACAAGACATTAGCAAGAACATTTTATTAGTGGATAAAAATAAACTAATTTCATATGGATTTTTAGATAGAATCGTAAATAAGCGTAGATATTACATGAATCAATCGTGACAGCTTTCCATTGCGCAGTTGCCAAGTTCTTAAAACTAAAGCATGATAAGTAGCTGATACACTCACAAAATTAAAAGAAACATGGAGTTATCCTAGACTGAGAGTAGCTCGGAATAGAAGTGACTCAATAGCTGAGTACTGGCCACAAAGAAACTGTCTATATTGTAAATAAATACTATATCGACATTTTAGAATTTATAGTGTCTGCAAAGCGGTAACGGTCTGAATAAAAGATTTTGGAAGAAAAGTGTACACTACCGTTCAAAAAGATGGGTACACTGCAGAGTACTCAACTTCCTTCTAAGAACCTTGTTGGCTGTTTATTTTGAGAAGATATTTAATAATAGCTTATGTTGTGTTTCATTACAGCTAAGGGCAAAAGAATTGGTCGTAGAACTTTGTAAGAGCTTTCCCAAGTTTAATGAAGAAGGTTTTAATCTACCAGTAAATTTCAAATTTCCGAACTTTGCCGGAAAGGAAACGGTTCTTTTATCGGAAAATGGCTGTGAATGCAAATTGGCCGAAATTATTTGAATGGTCTATTAGCCTTCTTTGGTAAAGTTACGAGTTTTTGAATAATTATTTATGTATTTACCTTCCTCTAAAGTAATAATTATTAGAGCAAAAATTCTTTCACACGATAGAAAGCTACGCCATTGGCTACTTTGAATTCAGTAAATAATGCAGCGCTACGCGAAATCGCGAAAAATTACAGATATTAAAACAACCGTTAAAATGTATATCTCAAAAACTGCTTTCCCTAACAGTGCCAATGAATTTTGCAAAACTAAATTGACTTACGCTAAATCTCTCTAAAACAAAAAGTTTTCCACATAAACTATAAAAATAAACCAAAAATAAAATGTTGATAATCCTATTACGTGAGTTGTCTGTCGTATATGAAAAGCCGTTTATAACGCTCAGTTAAATGATTAAACGCTGGCACACGACAAAGGGGTTTAATTAAAACTAACTATGCGTGCAGGTATCTCTATGTCGCGATTTTGTTATAAACTGGGGTGAAACTTTGGCGCGCATAAAAATGTCATATTTGACAGCCGCCATTTTGGTATTTGAAATGATGGTACGATGGTACTTAATAATAATGTTGCACAGTAAAAAAGTAATTTTCTATCGAAAATCGATTTTTAAAAACGGACATAGTTTCACCGGTTTCAAAATAGAATTTCTTTTAGCGATAAGAACGCCCATTTATACAGATTATTTTTCAAGCTCGTAGTAAACTTACTTCTCGGTATATTATTTTAAATGATTTAATATCGTTTTCAAAGAACTGAGTAATTAAAGTCCTGAAAATTCCAAAGAATAGAAAACCTTGAGGTCATTCTAGTTGTGTTTATAACTATTAAATATGTTTTTAAAACTTCAAGAAGAAGTCAATTTAAGTTACAGCTTTTTGAACTAAGCGAGAATAAAGTCTCTACAAGGTGAAAATCATGCATAATCGTTAAAACTTATGTAGGTACTTTGGAAAATACATTCTAGATTCACTGAAAATTCATGACGAAGTTTGTAAACTTTTAGTTTGATATTCATTGAGAGTCAAGCATACGTAGGTACCTAAGTACAAAGGATGGGCTCCAAGGTTTCATTTAGCAGTGTCTATAAAAAGAACGGATTTTATCAGAGTATTTTTGTTACAAAAATAATAATAAAAACTATGACATTATCTCTTACCGCCACAGTAATCAATACACCGATTTATTGCCAAAAACACACGAACCTTACCTGTAATAAGAAAAAGACATAAATTAGTAAAGAAATGATAAAACCATAAAATCTGACGTAATTTATGAGCCAGTAAAAGTAATATCCTTTTTAGTATTAGTTACCTCTGGCAACACCGCTTCTCGATTGTCAATCCACGGGTAAGGGTTACCTTTAGGAATTTACGTTAAGTATTAAAAATAATGAAACTTTATGAGGGTTTAGCCTTCATAACTCGTCGTTAACGTAAGAAATGGGTTTTGTACTTATAGTGGATTTAATGTCATAGTTTAGTTTAGTTATACTGGATAGTTTAAAACTCGGATTTAACCTTTAAACTTCAACGGCTTTAAATTTTAAAGAGAAGGACACCATCAGGTATATACAAATTCCATTTTTTTTTCTTGGGACCGGTTTTTTATTGTTGGCAATATTTAAGAAATACAATCTTTGGGGAATCAATTATGCCCAATTTTTTGCTTCATTTCGTTTATTTCCAAATGAAACGGAACATGGTACTTTCTTTGAATTTTAATATTTCCCTCTCTTTTGAAAAATGAATTTCAGTACCTACCTACTTCATTTTCGGATGATTTCATAAAGGGTTCTAAACTTTTACCTCTTGATTGGCTGTCATAGAAAATTAAACTTTATTTCTTAACTCTTAAGATTTAATGTTAACAGTCAATCACGCTCCAAGTCTTACTTAGTTTTACCTATCGCGGTAAAATTTTCATTAAGTTACCGTTGTTTTTACAAAACTTTTGATTCTTTTACAGGACTATAGCGGTTTTATGAGTTACTTGTTCTTAAAAACGGTAATTCTTTACTGTATTCCATACAAAAGAAGAAGTCTTTATTTTTGGAAATGAATGAACCGATCTAATGAAACTTGTATCTTATTAACAAGAGCTTTAGGTCTCAAAAGAAAGTAAGATAAAAAAATTGAAAAAAAAATAAACATAGAAGCGTGACTTTTCTATTTATCGTACGAAACCCCTCGAGTAGGAAACCAACTCACACTTGGCCAGTTTTACAGCTAGGTAATGTAATGAATATTGAATTTGTTAAAACTTCTATTTAATTAGTACGTCGCGTGTCAGTAATTGGGATGTTCGCATTAATTTCGCTCGTTAGTAGAACAAGGTCAGTCGACTATCAGTTTGTATGACACGACAGCCATTGCTTCCTACACGAAAGAATGTTGCCTTTTTATAGTACCTACTTACTTAAATTATGTACAAAACTGTAACTTTCAAATGACTCTTTTCGCTCTGGGCGGAGTGGAATGGAGTGTCAGACTCTTACTGACTAAAACCCATTCGTGTTTCTCAAAATTCTCTTCGCGTTCCAGGGCCGCGGTGACTCTTTACGCGGTGAACTCAGGAATAGTTCTTTTGTACAGTGAAAATATCTATCCCGCGAATCTATCTATACTTCTATACTAATATTATAAAGAGGAAAGATTTGTTTGTTTGTTTGTTTGAAATGAATGGGCTCCGAAACTACTGGACCGATTTGAAAAATTCTTTCACCAATAGAATCGTACATTACCGATGATGGACATAGGCTATAGAATATTTTCAAAAAAGTTAGGGATACGTATGAAAACTTCGATAATGTAAGTAAATCCTTGGTGATATGAAAAAATGGTGATTTCGGTATCATGATATTAATCCTTATCCATTTAAATGGTTTGATAATTAAGGTTGATTATGTCCGTGTAAATCACACTTTAAATTATTCAAATCGGACCTTTCGTTCAAAAGTTACGACGGTAATAAACATGCTCGGAGTAAGAAAAATGTCGCGGCTTGAGCGAACTGGGGAGAATCATAACAATGCTTAGTCCGATGAAGTTGAAAATGATTTCGATAAAACAATAAGAATATCAAATGTTTGGATTTTTCGCAAATAAACTACATACATAATAAGGGGTGAAGCAGGGGTTGCAGCAAGTTTTTAGGGGAGGACATTATTGCTTGCTTTAATTTACGTCGGAATGCTATGAACGAACTAAAAATGGGATTATTGAACAATTTTTGCATAATCAACTCCTGACGGGGTGAACGGGGTGAACAGTTGCGCTGAACCTGAGACCATAGAATAAGTAGAAATGGCTAAGTAATAAATGTAATTAATGAAAATCGTTGTGCCTAATTTTCCAAAACTAACCTTTATAAGGGGGTATAGGGGGCGTTGAAGTTTGTGGAGTACCTACTAAATCCGCGCGAACGAAGTCGCGCGCGAAGTGCTAGTTAATAATAACAGTTCAGGGTAAGCCTCTTCTTAGCTATATTAAGATACAATATTGGCGGATCGGATCTTTTATCGTGTAACTAGCCATCTTGTTTCGTAGAGATTTTTGCTAATGCTAACCAACAGCGACTTCTAAAAACACTCCAGTGCCAAAATAACTTAGCTATGGTAGGCGCCAGATAAACTTGCAATAAAGTACATTGACCTTTCCCTAATATTTCTTCGTAGACACCCGAAAAATGAATTATGAACCATTTTTCATTACTTTGAGAACGTAAAGGATCACGATAGAAGTCGATTCAGGACAGCTGTAAACAACGTGTAACAGAATAAACGCAATACCTCTGAAAGGGTCATTGTACTCATCATTATGAACAACTTTCACTATGGGACCGACATTGAAATCGCGGAAAAAAATTGACTGCCCCTTACATTTTTGTGCACGCAACATGACGACAAAATGTACTGAACAGCTGATTTTTTTTCCATAGTAAAAGTTGTTCATAATGATGAGTACAATGACCCCTTAAAAGGCATTGCGTTTATTCTGTTACAAGATGTATATATAGCTTGTCTTTTTCGACAAAACACTGTTACATCCAATAAAATTACCTACCTTAATAACAAGCGAAGAAAAATCCCTCCTAAATGCTTAAGCACAAATTAATTGAATATTCAATAAACCAACTGAATTCCATCAGCGATAATTAAGGATGAGTAATCACTGAATTATTATTTTATATTCAAATTGGTTTACTAACATTAAATAAATGTAAATGGTTTATTTGAAATAAATGCTTTGACTTTAATAATTCAATACCGTAAGTAAAAAAATATACATAGGCTATTCCGTAATTAGATTTAGAATTCAGATTAATTGAGTTAGAACCGGTTGAACGTCTCCTGAGATTGGGGATGTCACAGAGCTAGGAATTATCGCAGCGGCAGTGACTAGAGATGCCATTATCAACATCATCATATCGCTGGACACACAGAAAAGACGTAAGACGAGGATGGGGTGCGGACAGGGCATAGATGGGGTGCCGTCGCGACTTTTTAAAACAAACTTTTTAAGTCCTCGTCTTATGTCTTTTCTGTGTGTCCAGCGGCTAAGGCGTCCGCTGTTGAACATAAGCCGTCCCCAAGATTGACCACGTCGACCGGCCCTGTGTGGCCCGCACCCTGCGTATTCTCACATCCTTCACCAGTTCATTGGTCTTCCTTGTTCTAGGCCTTCCAGCGCTGCGTCTTCTGGTGCAGTCGCCATTCCAGAACGTTTCGACCTCGTCGACTATCTGATGTCATCATCGTCCTGTTTTAAGAAAGACGGTGCTGATTTTCAGTGCCATGGTCTCTCCATGGCACTGAAAATCAGCGCCGTCTTTCTTTCGTCTTTATTTAAATATTTATCTTACTAAGGACATCATTCACATTGGTCAGGGACATTCAATCCACATAATTTTTTTTTTTTAAATGGACTTTCAGTTTTTTGGTCCAATAGTTTATGAATCGTGAATGATCTTCTATCACTTGACCTTATTCTTCTTTTTTTATTTGACTTAACTATTACTTTTTCTGTCTTTTTCTCTTTCAATTACTAGATAATAATATTTGTTCCCACGCAATGAGCGTTGAGCGCAGCGGTTTTGCTGTAATAGCCATAGTCATAATTGTCACGTGCCGTCAATTTTATTGCTATGAGTATTAACGGTGTCACCAACTGACATGGAAAGTTTTGACAATGCCGTCTCTAGCAGGAGGTGTCTCGGCGGTCTGTGGGAGATGTTAAGTTATTCATTTGTTTTGGAACTGGGTTAATCAGGTAACAGGAATAAGGGGGTTGTTTGGGGTTTTCATTAAATGAGTGAAGAAGCTTCGAGATTGTGTTTGGCAAGCAGGTGGGTAAAGAAGCGACTGTAGACATACTGAGACAAACTGGGGCTCTACTTTGAAGTCTTAAAACCATCATGATTTTATTGTGAAAAAGGCATAAGTAGTCAGTTGTCTCCCTCCCAGTGTTAATGATTTTATGCCATGTTTTTTTTCAAAAAAGGGAATGCTATACCACGCACAATGGCGCTTAGAAAACTAATAACCAACATCTAATATCTCGTCTACCACATTGAAGTAGTTAAAATGACGCAAATTCCTACTTCATCTTCCATTGCTCCATTTACATACAACAAGTCAGTCTGCTCCTTACTAATGCAGCATTGGACGTTGAAGTAAGACTACCTTACAATGGCCATTACTCTGTCGAACACATCTAATTCTAACCAGTTCCTATTATTCAAATGGCAGTAGCCAGGTGTTATACTAAGTGGAAAGGTACTTGGGTGGACTGAAACTTGTTCACGATAACGCATTGCAGGTAGATCTGTGACCACTGAAGAATAATTACTGGAAGAGCAACTTTGTAGCTTAGATCATTAATTATTGTTATTGTATTGGTTTGACATGAGATAAGATGGTGTGTTTTATTAACTATCTGCCATTTATCATTTTATTTTTCTATTTAGCATAACATAATATCGCCTCTTTGCTTCAATAACGTTGTTCAGTAACGGATAAGTCCGGAAAAAGAATTTCCGGACTTATCACGTTATTGAAGCAAAGAGGCGATATATGCTAAAAGAAACATTTATTCTACCTTGTAGACGCTTCTTCGTAAGATATTCAATCATTTTATTGTGCGTACAGTTAAAGACCGGAATTCCCCGCCAGTCTGTGTTTCCTGATAGCTGCAACCTGGGAGTCTTTTAAGTCAATAGGTTATTTTCAGGCAAGCGAGCTTCATCGTTGACCACGCCATTGTTTTCCATCAGGTGAGATTGATGTCGAACGCGAGCCTATTCATCGCAAAACATATACTTTCCACTTTAAATTCCTCGAAGTTATAAGAAATATCTACATAGTATTCCTAACACTATCTTTATTTTCTTTCCATCCTTTTCCCTGCCACACAATCTTTCTCATTTTACAGCTAATGACTCCACAAGGGAGTCAGCCGTTACTCTATTAGCCTCCCACTATCGCATACAATCCTCAGAGGAGTTCTTATGCGGTCTTATAACTAATTAATGTAATCACTTCGCCAACATGCTGGCTAAATGTAGTTTCGAATTCGCTGGTACAATATTAATTTGTAGTTGCATTCAGGTGTAGAGCGAGTGGGCTTGTAAAATCAAGCTTTGTTCCATGTGGTCCACAGAGGCGGGAAATCTGACTAGATGCCGTGGGGTTCTTTGGTTCGGGAATTTTTAGGTATTCTATCAATAAAAAATCGGTAGTAATACCGTTTTAGTCAGGTACTGGGTCGTGGAGGTCACATAGGAAATCGCTCTATGCTAAATACTGGTATTCAGCTGAATGCGGTTTGACTGAAAGCCTACCCCAATACAGTTGGGAAATGGCTATACATCTGGTTACCTTTTCAGTTTAGGTTTCAGCCGCATGAGTATCTTTTGTGACAGGTTGATGGGATTTGTCTGGAGTTACCTAACATCGTTAAAAATGTTTTCGAATAAAATCGTGATTCCATTATCAGACAAAACATAAACAAAGTCTACACTGGTGCTCAAATATATTTGGTAACAACAGAACACTTCAAGCAAAAGGTAATGTTATATAAAAATAAGGTGTTGAATGAAAAAGCCTACTCATTTAATAATGCTTCCGTTCTAAGGATTCCAAAAGGGAACCTAAATATAAGCTTCAGAAATCCATTGAAATAACGCTAAGAATCGGTTCTCGAATACTCTCGATCTCGAAAAAAACATGTTTTCTCGAATGTGTCGGCACTTAGTACTTTTACTTTGAGGGTACGGTTCTGAGAGGAAGGGGAGGCGTTACGTCCTCGATACTTGAATGGGTGCCTTTCAGCCCACGATTATATCTAAAAATACCGTATTTTTTCTCGTAAAATGAACCTTGTGATGTTATAATATGGTTTCAGACTAATTAATAAAGGGAGTTTTTCATAAACTACTCGACTATGATATTAGTTCCCGTTCCTGGGGTACTGGACCCGTATGCACAGCTGCAGGTCTGGTGCAGCGGGTAGCGGACATAGTTATAGTTTTTTGTATTAGTTTTATTATATTTTATTTATTTTAATGAGAAATGTTACTTACATAGTTTTATAAGTGTTACTAACAAGAATATAAATAATTTGTGTTAGATTTAAATAAATAAACACAAATTATTAGGTATTCAATTTATAGCTCATTTGATCAAGAATAATTTGTTGTGTATTTTCTGTCTGCTAGGGAATAAATAGCATCGCAAAAAACATTACCCTCCTTTTGAGGCAGACGTGTAAAAAGCTCTTAAACTGATTGAAAACAGTATTGCATGTTTTGCAAATAAATACCCACGCTTTCTTTGAAAACCGTGCAGATTTCAGTCTTAAAAATAGACTATAGATGAGTTTATTGATTTCAATATAAATTTTATGCAGCTACCTACAATAAAAATATAAAACAATAAAATTCATCTGAGCCGTATCTAATGACGATATATCTTTGTACGGGTATTAGTTTTGGCGCCAATCCAGCGTCCCAGGTGCGTCCGTCTATGCATTCTGCCATGTTTGAACGTGCGCGGGAATATATCGCGAATACGTACATAGTTCAATCTTTGTTACATTTGGGACTCTAAGCACGATTCGAGGTGCTTCTGTTAATTTGTTTAGTAAATCTAGACTGATAAGCTCATTTCAATTGAATGTCAGTAGCTGTTTTTGGCACCTGATGAAGGCCTACTGATGTCTCTAAAAATCAGAATAGCAGGCATGAAATGTTGAGAATGCCGAATATAATAATGCCATTTGGCCCAGGATTTCGTGTACAATAATACGATTGTGTTACCCTTCACTATAGAATTATTATTTCCAATAAGCTGCTCGCTGCCAGCCAGCGTCGAAGCGTCCGTCACTCAGCACAAGAGAGGTCCATCAGAGTAATTAGTAATCTGTCAATGGACGGACGTGGGATCGCGTCCGATGCAGACCGTACCTAGTTACTGTTACGTTCAAACAACGCTCCATTCTCATAGCAGTTCGAAATAATTCTAATTTAATCTGCCCGAAATACTAAGCCGATTTTCGCACAAAACCATCTATTGCGCACGATTCGAAAGCCAGTTTACGGCTGAATACAGCGACTGATACGCATTATCAGTACGAATTCCGCAATATTTCCATACAAAGCATTGTCCGTATTTACCCTCGCTTAGCTCAATTTATGGTTCCCGACATTACATTTGCTAATGCCTCAAAATGCCTCAGTGGATGCTCGACCTAATAACATTGATGTTAAATGATTTAGAACGTTTCAAATAATTCGGCAGCGCATTGATTTGGACTTGAAAGAGCAACAATAGAAATTAAATTAGGCTGATTTGATCATAATATTATTGTTGTTTTAACGTTAAGTTTGTCCTCTGGGGCTGCCATGTTTTAATATATAAGTACTCGAAATTATATCAGTATGTCGTCACAGCGTTTTCCATTCTATGAATAGTTGAATACCATTAGAGCACTAATAAATTGTCAAACGAAAAAACTACTAACAAAAACATTAATAAACTCCGTGCAATAAAAGCGAGTCCAGTCAAAGGGAAAGCACGGAGAACCCGGAGCCGGAGCAAAAAATAGGTAGAAAAGGAAGTCAGCCATGTTCTTACAAAAGGGTATTGATTCAGCTATGAATTATTAGTAGCTTTGGACATCTTTAAAATGTCGTCTTTACTGGGCAGACTGCCAACCTAGCTAAGTAGTTCAAGAGGACAGGGAAGGCTTTCTGCAGTCTTGTCCCGACTCATTAATGCACCTCCTTGGAGAATTTGAATTTAATAAGTCAGACGTTATTTTTGTTGCCAGCTTAAAAATTGTGGCTGACAAATGGTAGCTTTATAGTCAAGAGTACACAACATACATTGAATTTTATGTCCTTTTAGACCTTTCGCTACGCAAGTAATTTTTAGTTTTCATACTCATCATCATCATCCGGATTGACTGGGAGCCGACCCCAATAAAGTTGGGAAAAGGCTAGGCAGATGATGATACACATCATCATCATATCAGCCGAAAGACGTCCACTGCTGGACACAGGCCTCCCCTAAGTGTCGCCACAACAACCGGTCATGTGCGTCTCGCATCCATCGGCTACCGGCGACCCTCACCAGGTCATCGGTCCATCTTGTGGGAGGCCATACTCAGTTTTTTTATTTTGTACCTACCTAGTTTTCTCGCCTTAAAATAGCCCCACATCAAAACTATTTACTCAATTAATTTCGTTCGCCTAACATGGCCATTATATAGATATGGCAAGCAGCCAATATGGATCAATATCGTTAGTGAATTGAAAACCTTCAGTAAACAAGCTGATGTACAAAAAATAAAGTAGAGTAAAAAGAAACTTGAACAAACCAAGGCTTTTTACAACGACGCCAAGTCTAGGCAAATAGGTCACACAAATAGGTTACATAATGGATTAAAATATTTCCAGTAATCCAGACTGCCAACTTACAGGAACATAAAGAATCATATTCATTCATTGTATTCAGCCTTTGGCATAATGCCTAAACCGTTGTCCTAATTGGCAACGACCACGCCACGACTCAATCGCTCAATTCGTAGAAACTGGGACAAAAATTGATGAACTCAATCAGGAGACAGATTAAATGGACGGTAAACTTTCCAATTTATCAGACCGTTGAAGAGGTTTTATGTTAAAATTTCCATAAAATTCGGAACTGTTGATCAATGAGGTTCTGTTAATAGTCCTCCTCATTTATTAAATGTAGGGTAGCGAGTAGAAGAAGAGTGGAAGGCAAATTTCAATTTGGCCTAAAAGGCCAAATTGAAATTTGCATTCTAGTGTTTACTTTGGATTAAATGAAGTGTTGACTATAGTGACAAGCCGTCAAAGTTTCAGCTATAAAATTTCCGAAAAATACGGCTGTTCCCCACCAAAATATTATTTCATATTATTCCACCCCATACGATAACAAGAACTGCCGTTCACAAGTTGGGAATAACAACAGTTGAAAAACATCGTCAAAACAAAACGATGCAAATATTTTCGCGGCAAAATAACCCGGATTACTATTCAATTTGACGTCAACTGGGTGCCATTATCGGATAAAAGTGCCCCCTATATTTGGTATAGGGAAATTTTATCTGAAATTTTCCTAATTTCTTCTTCTTTGATTAAATTGGTGGCTGTCTTTATAAGTGTTATCTTTCGTGAATAGAAATTAGCAGAATAAATGGTTATTGGATATTACATTATGCTAAGTGTGTAAGTCTTTTTTTATGATATGAATGGAAGAAAAATACTAGGAAAAGGTCATTCCGCTCGATTAGGCAAAATCAACTCGGTGAGTTTGTTTTTCTGAGATCGTAGGTCGAGCGTACAAAACAATCAAATAATACACCATCATTTCGAACTTATTTAAAACACGATCACATAAAAACACTCATGTTCACATTCTGAGTAACAGCATGTTTATATATTCCATATTTTTTTAATAACTACATTTGTTTCAACACCCAGGATAGCTTTTTGGTAAATTGGCTTTTATAAGTGATGAGTTTTCACGAAAAAAAAATATAATAACGAGATATGTTCGTTAACATAATGAAATCAAATTTAAGCAGTAAATACCTTTTAACGAGTTATTTTAACGTGATACAAAATAAAGCCTCCAACACCAGTGAAATAAAAATGTTCCTTTTGGTGCTGAAAGCAGGAAAAATCTTTAAATACTTCTCTTTATTTCACTGTAAATATTAGCTTGTAATTTATACTTCAAAAATATTTTTAAAGACACTTTTCTCCGTTTTCGCTACTTTTCTCAGCGGTTTTTAAAGACATTTTTATGGAAAAATGTACCTCTCGCAACACAATCTACTTTACGATGATGGTCACAGTTTCAGAGACGATAAAACTTTTGGAATTGCTTAGCAAGTCAATAAAGTCGAAGAATGATCGGTTGCGCGGAACCTGAGTCGTTGAGGACTTGTGGAGTACAGCAATTTTTATAACGACTTCGCTTGTCAAATATGTTGATTGAAAGTAGGTAAAGTATAACGTCAAAGTTATACAACGTGTAACAGAATAAACGCAATATCTTGGTCATTATACCTACTCATCATTATGAACAACTTTTACTATGGGACCAACACTGAAGTCGCGAAAAACAATTGACTGCCCCATACATTTATGTGCGCTTCACAAAATGTACTGAAAAGCTGATTTTCTTTTCGCGATTTTGGGGTTGGTCCCATAGTAAAGTTTTTCATCACGCACATAATATTGAAAGAATTATTAGTTTTTTTTGGAGATAATTCTTGAGTGTCTCAATGCTGAAAAAAATACACCGTCGCTTGGTATTTTAGACCACACGGTTTCGGTGTGGATCGGACTCGGAAGCGAAGCCGCGTGAAAAAGCCGATAGTCGTTTTTCCTTCAAGCGTATTTTCCAGCAATCGCAGCTGTTGGTACTTCTGTCAATTAATTTTATTACAAAAGCTAACCGGAGATTGGACAGATATTGATCAGGTTTTCAGGAAGAAATAAATTGGCAAATTATATTTAAAGTGAAAGAAGGTATAATTTTTAATAGTCGTATATTTTAACGTTTCTTTGGCATTAGTTAAACTTGGTTTTTAAGACGTATTTTTACAAGACTTACACATTTGTATTATGTTTATGCGTAGTGCAACCTTAAGGCGTAGGTAAGTACTTACCCACCTGTATTTTGATAAAATAATAATATCAAAGCGAAGGGTGGAAAATTCGAGGGTTTAATCCAATTATTTATTGATGTGTGTATTTCATTCAGCGTCGAAATTATCCAAATTATTCTGCGGAAACTCTAATTTACTGATGCTTTCACATGTACCAAAGCCGTCATTTGCGGTGAACTGCTTTTGAACTTTTGTGTCATAGTTATAAGGTCGAAAAGTGGTTTACCGCAAAGGTCCGCGATGGTACCTTTAAGTCAATAATGGCTTAGTGGGCTGGCTTCTATGTCTTTATTTTTATTTTGATTAAGTAATAGCTGTATCTAGCAAATAGGACCAGCTACCAGCTAATGGGAATTAGATGGCGATCAGTCGATGCAGAAGGCAGATCTGGGATTTGTGGCAACTAAAGAAGAAGTATTATTTCTAAAGAGCTGAAGAGTTAATTTTGTAATAGAATACATTTATTCGACACAGACAACACAACAGCAACAAACACATGTTAAATTAAAAGAGAACTATAACATAACATACACAATACTGGTGCTGAGTGTGTCCATAGCGAAAGGGTAACCATCTCAGCATTTAATGGGCATCAGACACCCAGCGCATAATGGCGCGCCCATTTTGAAGGGTAGGTTACCTAAATTATTTATAAAACCTAAGAAAGCCTAATAAAAGAAAAAATCTCAAATAAAAACGGAACACAAGTATTGCCGTGTTCGCATAAAAATCGAAGTGATCAGTACATCACATACACGTGTTTCTACGACATACGTGCGGGCACGTGTCGTAAATGGAACTCGTAAACTAAACGAGGGTATAAAACCTACCAATGAGCTCAGGGAAGATGCTTCGAAGGCTTGACAGACATAATTAGGTACGAAAATTGTCAGTTGAAGAGCGGAGCTTGAGAAGCTACTTTGGTATGCATTGCAAACATTTGGAGGAAGACTTAATTTAAAAGGTTTTAACCATTTAACTGAGTGTTACACAGTTTATTTTAGCTTGATGGTGAACGTTTATTTCCTAAGCCGATAGACTGTACAATGGCCCAAAGCCTGCTATTTTTTATAAATTCGTCATTCCAACACGATGCCATTGTCATTTTGCTTTATATTCGTAATCTGCTAAATTCATAATGGTCGATCATTGGTCGGTCAATGGTCTCGTAATAGAATCGTGGTTCTAAATATTCAATGTCTTTGAAAAGCAATGACTGCACAATAACGTTCTAATGGTAGGTCACTGATCGAAGGAACTGTCAAAATTTTAGCAGATTACCGCTTTTAAGTCTGTCATTCATTTGTCATTAGGTAAGAGATTACCATTCTATGCCATTTCGTTCAATGGTGTGTCAGTGGTTGACCATTGGAAAGCCATAATGACGCTATTATATTATTAGATTACCAAACTTGTCAAAATCAACAATTATGAAATCAATGATAGACCATTCTGACACTAATAGCAGACTTGAGGCCTTTTCGACGGGACGATCTTGAGACTCTACGGAAGAGGATAACGAAGAATTACATATTTCAAGTCATCATTACACTCGTCTCAATCACATTGACAGCTGTAGTTTGTAATTTATTGACATTTAATCGAGGAGATTTTACTTTATTGCCTTCAAAATTGATTCTTTATTTAATTATTATATTCTTTATTTTATTCCGCTGGTCAAACGGCGCCGTTCAATAGAAAGGATAGGCAGCCATTTAAAAGGCTGATTACGCTAGCTGGCTGCGACATATATACAACGTGTAACAGAGTAAACGCAATACCTCTTAAGGGGTCATTGTACGCATCATTATGAACAACTTTACTATGGAACCAACCTTTTATCAACCAAAATCCCGAAAAAAATATCCGCTGTTCAGTACATTTGTCGAGTTATGCGCACATAAATGTATGGGGCAGTCGATTTTTTTTTCGCGATTTCTTTGTTGGACCCAGTTAAAGTTTTTCCATAATTATGAGTACAATGACCCCTTAAGAGGTATTGCGTTTATTCTGTTACACGTTATATAAGTATATTATGTAAATGTAATTTATTATAATCTGGTCAGTTCATTCTTGGATTAATAAAATAAGCAATAACATCACAAGGTTCCAAAAGGGTATTATTCATTATAATTGTAACATGAGTTAATGAGTTGGTAATTTGATCGCGTCCAGGGGAGGATTGGAAAATAATTATGAAGGTAATAAACAGGGATGTTTCCTGAAAAAATCTAATTAGTCCGATAGATTTCCAAAAAATATTTGACCACATATTTTTTCTTTTTTGATGTGAAAAAATACCTAATGAAAACAATACAGTGCGTTGAAAACTAGTGTAACGTCACAGACCGATACACTTTTTACCATAAAGTGACGTCACAAGCCCCCATTCCTGATCTTTGATGCGTTTTATCTTCGAATTTTTTTATTGATTTGATAAAATAGAAAATACGTATACAATATTACTACTATCGATAATCTAACTGACGGACTAAATAGTATCATATTTTTTTCACTCAGGAAACATCACTATTAAGTTTGGGGGGCGATTTTCGATTTACCGACCCTATGTAGGTATGCTTGGTCATACTCGTAGAATGTAAGTACCTTTGTTCAGTAATACACACGAAAATTGCTAGAAGTTTAAAACAGTTACAATATAAGTTATTGATTTTATATTCTGTTAGGACAATTCAAACATTGTTATCGCCTTCCGTAATTCAATCAAACCCTTCGAGATTAAATAAAACCCTTTCATTTTATGAGATTGATGCGATCACCTGCCAAAATGGCCGCCACAAAATGGCGCCGGTTTAAATTGAAAACAATAGCTATCTATTCATCCAGCATGAATCCTACGCAATTTCCAGTACAGTTGAAACAAAAACCTTTTTGGTTTGTGACTTTTATCAATGTTAATTAAAGCGCGCTGAATCGAGACACACTGTATGAGAAGTTAATTGTGTTTTATTAATTAACTTGCTTCTGCTATCAGCTTTGCCCACTTGCAAGTCGAAATGTTGTCACTTTGTCCAAAAAGTCTGTCAGTAGAAAATAAAATCAATCTACGTAGCCTTTGCCCCAAAATTTGTTCGTGTCAGTGTATTTTTTCACGATACGCCTTAGCAAGACTGGTATTAGATTTTCTGACTACCTGGGGGTCGAGTCTGCTATTGCAATCGTGTCTCAATGACCGGTCATTGATCGAATATTTGACAACTTTGACAGTTTTTGTATGGGAAATGTGTCATAAGTTTGACGTCATACGTCAAAAATCGATCATTGACCGGTCATTGAGACACGATTGCAATAGCAGACTCGACCCCCTGATGATTGGGATCTTGACGACAACACTTCTTACACTTGTTTATCCTTTATTCAGAACACTGTTTTATACTGTTGTAGGTACAATAATATCAGTCTCACAATTATATTTACGTCTAAACTAATTAATTTCGTAACTGTTGTTATGAAACGTGTGCGCACCGCAACAGAAGAGGTTAGAGCGGGAAAACCATCTATTATCTGTCAAGTTCATATTTAGTTTGACAACTAGTCATGACGTTGACATTACAGAAGGTATACTGTCAAATATCTACAACTGACAGCTGAGACCAACATCTTCTAAAGATTTTCGAGGCGCAGAGGATGGTTACCTATCCACAGACCGACCTCGTCAAGCGTTGCTGAACCTTGAATATCGAATTAAATCGGTGAGCCACGAGCTCAATTAAGTAAAGGTATCCTCTCCGCCTGTGTTTATTAAAACCTGCTGAATCGAGACACAGATAAGAAATTAATTGTGTTTTATCAATAAATTGTGTATTATTAATATATTGAGTATTATATTAATTGTATTGCTGCGCAAGCATTAACTTCCTGATTGCTTCGGCAATAATGTAATAACGTCGGATTTTATTGTTTTGTTTATTATTTGTTGAGGTATCCCTGCGGGCCTGGGAGGGCGTATTGGGGGTGAATAGAAATCGGTTGGTTATCATTTGGAGCACGTTATGGATGTTGATTGAGTGGTCCGGAATACTTGCAAGTGATGGGGTTATTTTTGGGGTAAGCTTTTATCACTATTTTTCCCATATTATTTCACACTTATAGGAATAATTTGTCTTCCCTCGCAGTTTGTGCCAACCCCAAATAAATTGGGAAATATGTAGGTACGATATTTCAACATATTTTCTTAATTCATTAAGAAAATATGAAACACTTGCGTAAACTGCTGTACCCTTTTTTGTATTCTGGGGGAAACCTTCAAAAGGCGCCTGCCTGTACTTAAGGGAATAAAGACCAGGGAGCGTGGGATTTTTTTCTCACTTAAACCACCCCGGTGATCACCATCAGCACATAGACGCACCGGTACCTCTTAAAAAACCACCCCGTAACCCCTCTGTGCAACGTCCGTTACGCACATCCCTGGGGAGAATTTAAAGGGGGTCTCCCCTGAACCTCGCTGTGACCGGCAGCACGAGATCACTATGCCACCGTCTTTCCTGGGATCACTCCGTTGGCAGACAGTCCCACCTACCTTCCCTGACGCTGGCGGAGTTGCAGCGTTTTAGGCATCGAGGCGGTTGCCTCCCCGACGCCTCCTTGTCCTAGCGAGATAGGCCCTCTCAGATCCCGCTCGGCGGCCTCCTTCTGGACCGCAGAAAGAGTCCATTTCTTTCCAGGTTTCCTAATCTGCTAACATAGCCCTCACAACTGCTGGCAGAGTATTTATTTATTTGGAAACTATAAGTAATCAGCTGTTAACTGTGACAATTCAGTCGACCAGTCGCAGTACTTTTGTGAATCTTCGTTGTAGAAACTGGCCATAATTATTTGATTTACACATGGCTTAGATCACATATCAGTTGGTACATTGTGTTGCAAATGCCCATAGATGTATGCTGTAGGTACATACATACATAATGACATAAATAGATGCATCAATGCAACGTTTTCCGATGACAAATGATCCGCATTGATCATTTAACAAGCTTAGTTAGCTGTTAATAGTATTAAGAGCATATCGAATCAGTTCAGTTACAAACAATAAATTAATCGGACATGTTCGGGTATTAACTGATTCGATATGCATGTAATGCCTGTTATATTGAAGTTAATTAACGTGATAACAGTAGGCCACAGGGTTGATGAAAACAAAAATTTATTTTTTTATGGAGGTGTTTTATATATTTTTTTAACAATTTATTGATGGCATGGACCGATGGCTTGGTAAGGGTCACGGGTAGCCGATGGATGCGAGACACACAGGGGGTCGATTCTGCTATTGCAATTGTGTCTCAATGACCGGTCAATGATCGATTTTTGACGTATAACGTCAAACTTTTGACACATTTCCCTTACAAAAACTGTCAAAGTTGTCAAATATTCGATCACTGACCGGTCATTGAGACACGATTGCAATAGCAGAATCGAGCCCCTGGACCGGTGGTTGTGTCGGCACTTAGGGGAGACCTATGTCCAGCAGTAGACGTCTTCCGACTGTTATGATGATGATAACGATGAATTTATTGGCCTGGGGCTCTAGACAAGTGACATTCTGTCAACGGTAGCGTGGCGAAGGCGATTGTCAATACGTCAAAAATATATGGGATTGACAGATGCTATCGAAATGTCACGTGATCAAATTCCTACATAGTGGCATTTCGACAGGCGCATTCGCTAATTGAATTGCACATTGTCTAGGGCCTCTGGTGTTTACCAATTCACTCTTGATTTAAATACTCTCAGGTTCTAGCTATCAAGAAGCACAGACTCTGGCAAGGAATTCTTCTCCGAAGCTGTTGGCATTATGTAAGTATTCCCAAAACGTTTTAGACGACGACATTTTGATTATCATTGAACGGAAACCTTCATTTGAAAAAGCAAACATGAAAACCTAATATTAGTTCACCGTCACCTTAAACCAGGGCTACCACTTAGTTAAAAGTCGAAATTTTACAATCAACCGCTACATATAAAGTGACCTTTACTGCTCAGTCAATAGAGTGCACAATAAACCGTTCACTTATGATCTTTCTGTTTGTTTGGGGTTGAAAAAGGGTGGCGAGGTTTTAGAAGATTTATTAAGTTAAGCGGTATCAGAGCTCCCTGAGTAATTGCTGCGGACTTCAGTGCTGATAAAACGGAATTTTGTGGCAACCCTATAAGCTGCAGGCTAAGATGGCATTTGTAGACATTTTGTTAGAAGTCGAGGGTTGGAAAATTTTTAAGAGAAAATAATTGCAATGTCGTTGCGTTGCAATTATTTGCGAAAATACAATTTGTATGTGGAATACAGAGTTTTGTTTCTTTATAGTAGTGCGAAGGAATTCTGAGATTTGTAAGTGTATCTTCACCTATTATTGCAATTTTGGTCTAAAATTATTTTGGGGAGATGCGATTTATTACAGGAATTCGAGTTCTATGTTTACACTTAATACTAGCTTTTTTCGTATAGCCTATAACCTTCCTCATGAATGTTGCTATCATATATAAAAAGAATTTTCCAAACACCGATGCGAAATGGTAGTTTCAGTTTTATTTTTTGTTGCCCCACACTGGGAATTTCTCCTGTATCGTGGGTGCGTTTACAAACATACAGTCACATACACAAACAGCCGCAGATTAGCGCAAACTCTTCAGCTTTGTTGTATTAGTATACTCGTAGATAGTAGTGCGAATAAATTCTAAGAATTGTAGGTATAACCACATCAGTATAATTGCAATATCTCTTTAAAATTAAATTGCGAAAATGCAATTTAGAAGGGAAATACAGAATTATACGCTTCTGTATGGTATTGGATTGAATTCTAAGAAATTGTTATATAAACATCAGGAGACAAGTTCCAGGAACACATTAATGCAATTTCTAGTCAATTATTTTCTGTACTATAAAATAATCTTTGTATTATAAATTTTCTGCAAAATATATTTTTTTAAATGAAAATGTAGAGAGGATAAATATTCTGTGCAATATAAAATAACTGTATGTGCAATGTTATTGCATTTGATCACGATACATTGCACAGTTTGCTAGAGTAAATGAACCCATTTATTCAACTTGTTAAATTGTTGCTGCAATATGTTTACATAAATTATAAAAAAAAAAACTAGTGAATACAAATATTAAAAAGAACAAACAAAAGAAAGAGACAGAGGACTATAATTATGGCAATCCATGGTAGAAATTATAATTAGGTTAGGTTTAAAAAAGTAATTTAATGATGGAAGTAGATTACCACTGCTTAGCCTCTCCCCTATGTTGGAGTCGGTTTCCAGCCTAACCGAATGCAGCTGAGTCATCATCATCATCATTTCAGCCGAAAGACGTCCACTGCTGGACCGCCACAACAACCGGTCCTGTACTTACGCCTCGTATCCATCGGCTATCAGCGACCCTCACCGGGTCATCGCTCCAACTAAAGGGAGGCCTTCCAACTCTGCGTCTTCCGGTACGCGGTCGCCACTCCAGAACTTTTCGGCCCCATCGACCACCTGTTCTGCGATCAATGTGCACTGCCCACTGCCACTTCAATTTGGCGATCCTTCGGGCTATGTCGGTAACCTCTTGCAGATATCATCATTCCTGATTCGATCACGCAAGGAAACTTGAGCTTGCCTTCTGCAGGCAGCCTAGGTCTTGGCTGGGGCCAGGCTGTTAAATATCTTTAAATGATCCGGAATGGCCGAAACCAACAGCTTAAACTTCTTTCCGAGACACTGAGGAATTTCGGTAGGTTAAAATTGTCACCCATCCATGGACCAACCTCGGCAAGTATTGCTTAACCCTGAACACCGACCAGATTAGGTCACGAGCTCCTTCATACTCTTAACTTATTTTCTAGCAAACTTTCCTGTTACAATAAACGTGTTCTACATGCACAATAAGTCATGTAAGCAATCATATCCCTTAGCAAAAGTTTGGGACAACACAATTACCAGAAATGGACAGCAAACAAACAAAGAGAGAAACATTACATTAGGACAATAAATAAAACAGATAACATACAAGACGAAAATAAATCATATGCCTCACACAACGCCGATTTATTTGGAAAACTGCCTCACTAAAATGGCATTGGGCTGCCATCATTTTTGGGGCTGCTGACATTATTTTGCTGCATGTCAGACGATGAATAGGCCAAAGGCACGACCCTAAGGGACTCTACATGGCAAGCGACATGGTGGGAGGCCTAGGCGGCGATGGTGGGACTTCTTCAATAAAGGCTAGTCCTAAGTAGCCCTAGATAGAGAGAAGAGGAAAGAAAGGAAAGCCTTTGTACTGCAGTGAGGAAAAACAGTCTAAACATAATATAATACCATCATATAAGGAAAATCTGGAAATCCTCAGTGGCAGCCCGGAGTTCGGATTTGCCCGGTTGACAATATAGGCTATCAGGTCAATACGGGCGTGTTACTTGGGACTGAATGGCGTAATGTCGGAAGGTATAGAGGCAAACCTCTGTCAAACCCTTCTAGAACTAGGGGCTTGATGTTGTGATGTTATAGAGGAAAATATGCAATACACATTTTCGGTTTAAACTTTAAACGAAAGCTAAAACAGAAATGCAAATGGCGGAACCGATTCCACAGTAAAGGGTCGATACAAGCCAAATATCTACAGATCTATTCGACCCACTGATATTGGAATATATTGCTGCCTCGGGAAATTGAATGCAATTTTAAAGCCAATATGAGCGTTGCATGGCAGCAGTACCGATGTAGTTTCAATATCGACGCTAGAGCGATTGGATCGTGTATCTTCTATAAGTCACTTTTAACGGAATACTTCAAGTCGTTCAGTGATGGTTTTGAAATGTACTTTGTGGCTTCTTTGGTGTCCATTATGGGACTGGTAGATAGAAATAATATGTTTTATAGTAGGTACACCAAGAACAGTTTAACAACTCACTTGACTAGTTTTTAATTTAGTAGCATGAAGTTAGAATGTAATTCAGAAAAAGAGCTTGAGAATTCTATAACTGATAGAAAGGTTGCACTGCTACCGACTAATACCCCACAGTTTCTACCGCTACCATGAGTCCCCGAGATATAATTAAATTCAGTGCCACCCCCGACTGGTATCCGCCACTGCTGGCGGGCCCCATAAAGGCGCGCATGGAACAATTGCCCACCGGCTCTTTCTTTAGGCCTGAATGGGCGATTGGTTAATTTTGTGATATTTTGTAATAATAGTTTTTGTTTAAGGTCTGACTGAAGTATTTTGCATGTTTTTATGAAGTGGACTTTTTGTATGTGGTTCTCATAGGGACGTACTGCGCCGGGATTTGATTAGGAACAACAAGAGTGCGTTGTAAATTAATACCCCACAGCTTTATCATACTGTTTATAGTAGGATTATAGTCAGTATGACTATAATTTATTCGAAAAATTACACGGTTTAATTACACCTACCTATCGTTAGTTTTGTCATCGTCTATCAGAATGTAGATTTGTATTGTTTTTTATTGTTGGTTTTCAATTGATTTAGGAATTAATTGGTATAGATAACCAAACTTACTTAATCTTTTACTATGGGTTCGTTGCTGTTGTGTTGTGTCTGTGTTTATTTTTTTCTTTTCTATTTTTAGGTTTTTTTTTTTATTTTAAGATTACCTAAGAGTCAGAGGGCAGGACACATTGCTCTCAGAAACGATAGCCTTGAGGCCGAAAGGATCTAGAGTGATGGAATTTTGCTGAATTTGTTCGAATCAACGCGGGCCTAGAATGCAAATGGCATTAGAAGGAACACGGATGGGTGTTAGTTGGTCTGACATTCCTTTCCGCTCCACCCCGAGCAGAAGTAGTCATTAAATGATTTTCCATCCAAAAAAAATGTGATGGTGTTGAATCTCTCCCACAGATGAACCGAGGTCGCGAGAGCTTGATTTCGGGAAGAACACGACCACTCGATGTTTCCTGCAGTAGACGTTTTTGGCTTAAATGATGATGACAATCATAAATGCAATATCAGCTATCTAAGGTCTTAAGTGCTTTTGATTAGATGACACAACCAACTTTTGAAATGAACCAGTTTTTTTTTTCGATCAAATTAAAATGGTGTTCTCTCTGTAAAGCTTCTATTATTTCCAAAAAAATATATCCATTAAAAATGCGCAGTTAACTTCATAAAGCGGTGGTTTCCTATTTATTTCCCAAAACGAACACTTCATATAAAGCGAAATCACCCATTAAAATGTGGGTAGTAATAAAGGGAATAAAGCCTCAATTCCGGGAGTTCGGGATTTAAAATGTGGCAACATTTCATCATTGACAAAGGTCGCGGGCGGTCGTTCGCGTTAATTTATGTGTCGGTGTTGCCATAAATTGCAGTGTTTTGGTTTGCTTTAATTACCGGTGGTAGCACCCCGAAATAATGGATCTTGGTACGATTGTAATTAATTGTCTAATTACTGAAACGGCGCCCGTCCCATAACTTTTGTCTAAACAATTGACTATTATTTTGTAGGTTTTGGTCCTAAGTAATTGGGGTTCAGGTTATTTGTATTCTTAATTACATTACGATAGATGATTTAACGTTTGATTGAATCCCAGTCCCTTAAATAAAGGCGGTTATATTTTGCAGGAAACTACTACAACTGCTATGGTGTGGCAAAAAAAAAACTAACCATCCGTTTTTAATGCAATTTCTACTGCACATATCGTACAAAACTATGACATATAAATTTTTCAACAAAATGAAAGAGCCATTTATTTTTTAATCCTTGTTAGAGTTAAAACCTTTTTAAAACGTCATGTCATCAGACGTCACAGATTAAAAACTCCATAGTCCATCAGCGTTTCATTGACGCAGATTGGCACAAACAATCACTTCAAATTTGGAACGTTCATCAAATTGCGCTCAATATTTCGGCTTCGATTTATTAATCGGCCAGTTTCAATTTCAAACCAGCGATCAAACACTAATCTGTGAGTTCATTGGGTTCGAATAGATTGTATACAATGTTGCAAATCCTATCCTAGATAAAATGGTACATTTATATCCTAAATATAAAAAAGTGGTAAACTGTAAATATCAATATACATATTATGTTTTAATACAAATATCTCGGTTTATAAATCCTAGTTATAACAATCAAACATTTTATCAGATTAACGAAAAAAGCTTGTGTACCTACATAAAAATGCATTTAGGAACAATAATTATAAAGGTAAACATATTTTACGCAGATCTATTTTCCCCTGAAAAAGATGGCGATAGCATCTTAGCACCTTATGTATATCGTCAGTTAAATCTGTGAAGTTGGCAACCCTGATTGTGTCGGACTTCGAGACTATACCGAGCTCCATCGATCACGTACGAACGGTTCCGATTCCGCAGGTGATCCATTAGAACAGTCAATACATCGAGGATATTAATAGTTCAGGAAATGGCGGGATATACACGGCGATATTGTGATACAGCTCCGTAATTACTTGTTTGTGTCTCAATAATTGAGTGTAGGAGGTATGTACCTACCCGGCTTGATATTATGTAAGCCGATAATGGCACGAACTCCCAAGCACAAGTTCGCGAATTTAATCGAAACCGAGATGTTTAGTTTATACTGCGTTGCTTAACTGTTCTATCTATCTATGTAGCCTATTCTTTCCCACTTCTGGGCAAAGGCCTCCCTCTCCCTTTTCCGCACAACTCTGTCATTTGCTATATCGGGCCAGTCCTTTCGGTACGAGTCGAGCTCGTCCGGTCATCTTCGCCCTGGTCTGCCGCGATGTCTTTTGGCATCTGATGGGAGCCATTCGGAGGTTCTTTTTGCCCATTTCTCGTCTGACTTGCGGCAGACATGTCCGGCCCAGTCCCACTTAAGTTTAAACTTACCTTACCTGTTACCCGTTAGTCCCCAAAGGATAAGGCAGAGGTGTTACTATAGTTTACCGACATTTTGCCAATTATGTTAAGTACCATGTAGGTAATAGATGGCGAGCCTTTAGCACCGAGTACAAAACTAGACTTAAGTCTTGCTTGTAATCCATACTAATATAAAAAGTGCGGAAGTAGCCCTGTCTGTTTGTTACCTCCTTCTAAACGTTCTAAAGGCTGAAACTTGGCAAACGGGTGGAACATGTCCTGAAATAGGTCACAGGATAGTAGTCCTGAAGGGAGTATGTTTCCTCTGTATATATTTTTTTATAATGACGCGGGCGAAGCTGCTGGTAGTAGCTAGGATGAAAACAAATGCTAGTCCATGCCATTGCGATTAACACAAGAGGGACGTTTAAAAATATGTAAGTACCAGATGTTTTTGTTTTTTGAATTGGGAACCGTGGTGGTAAAGATAAGACGAAAAACGACAAATACAACCGAATCGCGAACCTTCTTTTTTTGAAGTCTGTTAGAAATGAAGAATCTTTACAAAATGAATTCGATTGTAGAGGTTTTATGTCAATCCGTTGTCAGATACGATTTATTCGAGCTCAAAAAATAAGGTACGAACAGATTGTCCTTTATTAGTATTAGAAAACAATTTATTTTGATGGATGAGACATGAAAGTAGATAGCTTTGACCTTTAGAATTTTATTTGCTGTTGTAAAAATTCGTAGTCATTGAAAAATGATATAACACAGAACAAGACAGCTGTCAATTTATTATAATGAATTATCGACTAATGAATGCCGTAAAAACAGTATTAATTTTAGCAAAAGTCAATTTTGGGTTAAGCTCTACAAAAAAATATTCCATATTGGATGGCGGCTTATTCTTCCTATGGTAAAAATACGGCTGTCCAAACGTTTGCTTTTACGCGTTCACCGTACAAAAACATGGCATTTAAATAACGTCTCGCGCACACGAGCCCGCTCAAACCACTGCAACAAAATCGCGAAATTACAAAATAAATAAAAACAGGATAGAAGTAGATAAGCTATTGAATTGGTTTCGTAATGAAATTAAATGTCTCCTTTCACAATAACCACAATGTTTCCTTTAATACCAATATGTTGTCGTTTCACAGAAAAGGGCTAAGGGTAACTTTCGCACTATGTCAAGAATATATATATATATGCCATAGACGCCACATTATAGACCAAACTATTCTTAATATCACAAGTTAAGAAGTTGGCGACAGACGTTCTCAAGGTTTTCATAAAACTTGGCAAGCCTTACCAGAAGATCAAGCTGTGGGTCTTTTAGGTTAAGGCGAGCCTGACTTGAGCGCGTAGGCATCTAACGCTTACCTCAGGCCCCGCAAGGAGTAGCAATACGTAATAAGTTACGATGCGCGGGAGACGCGCGCACCAAGCGCACCGCTCGCTCATGAGTTCACAGACTCGGGTAGGTACTAAGTTTCGTCACAGGATAAAGTAATGCAGTAGATCAACTTGAATTGATTAGTATAAGTTTATTTTGTTTTATTTTTCTATTAAGTACTTTTTAAGTTTATAGATGGATTAAGTACGTATTGTACAAACTTGAATCCAATTACTAATCATTAAAAATCAGTAAGAATACTTATTGATTTTAGAGTATATGGTGGATTTAAAATTGACTGACACGAAAATTAGTAATACGAGTACGATACAAAACTACGCGTCGCGCGCTATTTGGCTTTGGTGCGATACCTTCGTAAAAATCAAGTAGTAGGTAGGCACACTTACTTTAGGAAAATTATGTTACAATATTCTTGAATATTATAATTCAAGAAAGCTTAAAAGTGTAAATGGTTTGGAATTTGCCTAGATGCTATTAAAAAAAAACAAAAACGTTTTTATATTTTTTAATCAAATAGTTAACATAATAAAAGTTACCAATGCAACTGGCTAAAATTCGTTGAACTGTAGCTGTCTCGGTTTGCATAGACCTAGCTGAGTAGATTGACACGGAATATGGTCCTTGGATTTGCTTGGACCTGGCTGCACAGGCTTATCATTAACATTTTCTTTGTTTTCTTTCAATATTATGTCTCGTATTGGCATACCGCGATTTTGGCGCGGATCCAAAATCTCTGGTAATATACATTTCAAATAAAAATCTATAATTTTTTTCTCCATATGCACCCGCCAAAATTCGTCATCTCTTGAAATATTTTCTACTACTAGTTTTCACCGGACCATATTCCAAAAATGCATTGGTTCCTTTCTGTTACGTGAAGTTGACCCTGCACTTGGTAATACCAATTACTTTTTTTGTTTATAACTCTGGTATGTTTTATTCTATCGAATTTAAATATATGTATTTTATTTTCTTCAATAGCAGCATTTCCCTTTTCTAAATGCCGTTATTGGACATTTAATTTCAACAATGGTGTCGTTCCCAACTATACCGTTTGGGGTAACCCCAATAAATGAGTATTATTTTGGAGACAAGTCACGCCCTTCCGCATGCTCTATTGACCTGTACTAACGCAAATTTTGATTTTGATTTGTTGGTAATTAACAAGTAAAATTTTAAAAACTTACAAAATATCCCTGTTCAATAAAGATAACGGAGCTACAGTGCCAAAGACAGATACACAGGCACACAGACGCACTTACACAGAAACATAGATAGCAAACCGTTTTAAATAAATAGGATAGAATTGTAATAATTACGTAGGTATGTACTTATGTGGGGGTGTGTGTTTAATTTCTTTATGTATTTTTATGGTGTTATAATAATGATAATGAGATACTTACTATTTTATTCAAATCTTTACTAAATAATATTATAAAGTGGAAGTGCGCTAAGTGGTAATAGCTAATTATACGTAAGTACCATGTACTACAAAGATATTGTTTTTCATTCGATCTAAAAAAAAGTCCGACGTTACACCTATATCTATCTCTTATAAATAAGCCACACTAAGGCATTTTATGTCAAATAATTTATTTAAAAATTAAAGGTGGTTTTTCAGCATTAATATTAGGCAGGCATATTAATCCTTACTAGCGAAAGTTACTTCATCATCAAGATAATTTTATGAAGATAAACTTTGTCTTTTACAGCATGTTATTTGAACTCACCGTTTAGGAGATAATGTAAAATTAAAATAATTCAACAATGTTATTAAATCGAACGGGCGGTGCACGAGACGCGGCCACCAAACGAGAACGCGTCGAGCGTGCGTGACTGCGTGCGACGCGGTGCGAGAAATTCTTTTTTGTATTATGATTATGAATTTATGATAGTTACATTCATGGGGAAGGCTGTACGGCTATACGGGAACGGGAATTCCTACGGGAATGAAGAGTTCCGTTACCTATCTCCGAAGTTCTTCATCAGATCTTCACCAAATTGAAATGGGATCAGTCCGGGAAGATACAGTTCCAAAAAAAATAGAATCATCAAAATTGGTTGACAATTGGCGAAAATATCGCTGAGCAAACATACAACAACAAAAAAACAGTCGAATCGAGAACCTCTTCTTTTTTGGAAGTCAGAACAGTTTAGTGTATGTAATTTATAATTTCTATGCATTTTTCCTCTTGCCAATAAACACCGATAAAGTTACGCATTGGATTAAAAACTATCCAAACTGACCACATAGTTTTTTGTATGTCTTGTCATAACTTGATACATTGTTAGTAATTAGTAAGAGGATGGACTCTAGTGTACAGCGCATAAATGAGCTGGTCCGGTAGCCTAAACGTTACCAAAAGTATGTTATTATAATATTTTCATAGAAAATGGTCATACTGTAACACTTTTACACTATGGCACGCGACTCACGAGTGCGCTGCGCGTATTGGTTGGCATAGACGAGACCTACACAAACGTTGCAGACACCATAAATATTATTATTTCTGTGGCCTGGTGCTAATAGGGCCAATATCAATAATCCTTATTTTCAGTAATGAGCATTAGACCAATGAACCAGCATTAATAGTTATTATTTACGTGTCGTTTTTGTTAGTATGGCAAAAATATTTTACTGTTATTTGATTTATGTTTTTATATTGATTTATGAATTAATTCTTATTTCAGAAAAATTGAGTATTTTTGAAAATATTAACTACTTAAGCCCCTTTAGCACAGATGATAATTATTATGTTAGATCATAATTACTTATAAAATTAATCAGAATTTACAATATTTCTTCATCTGAACTTGACATAACATCCTCCGTTTCGGGGCCAGCCTCCAGCGACGCACAAAATGGATGGCTAGATGAGCTAAGCATCAAACGAAGAGTCTTTAACAAAAAGGGCTAATGTTAAGTTTGGTCGTTTTAGTTCTTACTCTATTACTAGCTAAGTGAAAAAAATAATATTTCTTATCGGCTTAAGTACACTGCAGCCCTTTTATCAAATATTTTTTTTAACTAAACGGTATGAAAGCGCACACCACATTGGCCTTTTTTACGTAGTAACTTTTGAAAGATTGTTGATAAACTCACGCCCTTTTAGCACAAAAAAATATCGTACTTTTTCAATAAACTGGCGTTACAATCTCATTTCATACAAAAACGAACTTTGGCCCTTTTAGCACCAGGCCACAGATTTGTTGTGTTGTAGTGGCGTGAGTAGGTACCCACCTAGCGTATAACTACACTTATATTTCTTCTCTACATGAACACCAAAACATTATTGCACCGATATTCAACTCTCATGTAGGAAATACGAGCTATTATTTTGGCATTTGTTTTGGAGTAAGATAAGTGAAAACGGACATTTCTAATAAATAACAAATATTATAAGACTTGTACAAACTCTCCGAAACCATCAAGACTAACGTAGCGGGGTGAACTACCTATTTGACATTTGAAAACAGTAAATCATTGTATCATGTGCGCGCGAGGTGGCTTTATGCACTCTGAAATAGGGTTCAAATTCAATTGTTTTACATACTTGATGCGGTTGGTAAATCTATTTCGCGCGAAAACTAAACCACTAAAGCGCACGTCTTTATGCGTATTGAAATAAGGTTTAAATTAAACTGTTTACATGTTCGCGGTGTGTAAATTTATCTGTTCCGTGTTGGTACTTACCTAGTTAGTAAAGTAAATTATGTATAATATACCTATATACCTTTTTGTTTATTCAGCCAAAGTTTATAAAAAAAAAGTAGTCACCGCTGCAACGAAGAGCCGTTGATGACAACTTTTATTCCCCCATTTTTTTTTACAAAGTTATAGCTACATCAAATAAAAACTAACAACTGTTTGAACACTAAATTGTATACAAATATTATTATTTAACCACTCGACACGTGAAAATTCCAAAATAAAAAATAAATCTTACGTAAATAACCATAAACATTAAATTCGCGGCACACCGGTGTGCCGGCAGTGCTCGAGCGGTAATCAATTTAGGCTTAGCCAGTAACAGAACTTAGCGGGGGTGGCGGCATCGCAAAAATTGGCACACGTCCGACCTCCAACACGTTCCGCTCGGGACTAAATGACACGGGGCGCGCGCATGAAAAGACAAAATCACTTGATTTTGGAATTAGTGGGATACGTATTTTCATATTTCACATTATGACGGCCGATTTTTATCACATTTTTTACGACCTTTATTGTGGTATAAGTTTTATTACTCAAAACCTATTATAACTCAAATGAAATGATAATTACATCTTGATTTTGACTTGTCTTTGCGATTTACTTGGATGCAGTAAAGTGCAAGTAATCGTGTATCGCACGGCCGAAATAGCTAGATCGAAGTGTGAAATATGTAATAAATTTTTTTCAAAATTTAAATCCGTGTTGTTTACGAATAAAACACAATTTTACACAATGCAAAACAACGTTTTTCCGGATAACCTAGCCTTAAGGGTTTTCGTGCGTTGAACAGTTTCAAATAAAAAAATAAACGGTGATTTTTTTGTAGGTACCTTGTAGTTACTGTGCAAAATTATTTTTGGTCTGAAGGTTGAGACTTGAAGGCTGACAACATTTATGAGGCTCAGTGTCCTGACACTGAATATGACAAATAATGAAACGCACGTCACTGAAAGAAATTAGGTAATTATTAACAGCCAATCTCACCACTTGAGAAGCGTCTAATTTACAACGTCGATAATAATAATCTATTTCCAGAATGCAAGGGGTAATGTTGTTTATTTGCTTCCTGACTAAACACAAATTATTTTATTATTGTACTAAAAGACTAAGCCCTGCCTATCAGGAACCACAGCTAAGATCTCCAAAGCATTTGGATTAGCCTACAAACTACGAAGACCGCTTCAAGACGGAAGTTTCACTTCGACAGCTCAAAACTATTGAGTTCCATCAATGCTGCGGGTAGGTGGTGACAAGACCTTTATCTCTGCACGTTTTCCTACCAGCGGGACAGTTTTCAGACCAAGTTTTGCTGGCAACCAGCCAGATCGTGGTCCGCAATAATTATACTTGTTCGAAAGCACTGCGGCTAAATATTATCGGGATTTACACTGAATTCCCAATAGTTTACAACGCTTTGTTGAAGTTTATATTTGCAAATTATCAGGAGGCAGACGCATGACAGAGCAGCAAATCCGTTCTGGAAACTATCATGAGGAGCCGAGGAATGCGGTCACTGTGGCCGTAACCGTCTAGATCATCATCATCATGAGGGGAAGTCCAAAAAAAAGTTGGATGGATTATCATACAGCTAGAAAGAAGGTGAAGGAAACACACAATTTAGTATCGAAAAAGTCACAATGCCCAGTTTTTTATGGGAAGTCATCAAATGACTCTTTCCACTCTGGGAGGACTGGAAGGGAGTGTCAGACTCTTACTGACTAAAACCCACCCGTGTTCCTCCAAAAGCCCTTTGCGTTCCACGGCCGCGATAACTCTTTCGAACAAATTCGGCAATCCTGGCCGGCACTGGCCCTAGCGGGCCCCGTCGATTATGTAAGCATAGTCGACGGGGCCCGCTAGGGCCAGTGTCGATCGATGATGCCCTGACCCCTGAATTGATGAAAGCGTTGAAACAGTATGGGAAAGCCGAGTAAAACAAATTAAATGGATTGAACGTACATAACATACGTATTTCAATTTTCTAAATTGACTTCCATATGTGTTCAAACTCAGAAAGTGGTGGATGTTTGCCCATCACGCTCAGTGCGGACCAAGTGAAGTTATCGTTTCGTTTAGTTAGTAAATACATATTTCTATGGTAAATATTGACATGCATTTGTCAAATTAAACTCTTCATTCACAATTTGAAGTACGAAAATTTTTTTTCGTAATTTCTATTAATTATTTCTAGAAGGAGTGTGGTCCGGCTTCGCACGATTCTTTTAAACAGTCAATATTGTGATATTAGAGAAAGATACGAATTTTAGGCCCCAGACAAACTGTTGCTGATTTGAAACTAGCTATACCGTTGTTGCATCAACTTATCAGTTGGTAGTCCCCGTTCCTCTTCTTTTATCACTTTCATAACGGGAAGTTAGTACAAAAAAAATACAAGATCTAAATAACTATTTATGATGGGTATAATCTATACGTACCGTGGTTTGGGTGAGTACACCATAAAAGATGAATCGTTAAGAACCAGACTACAGTTTGGGAACGATCCTAAAATTTTGTTCAAAACAACCGCAAAGCACAAATCACGAGCTTATTATTATGAGTGACTTGTCCTGGCTACACAAATTCGGTGATAAAACTATTGTTATCGTCATTTATTATTCATCGCCAAAGTTGATTCTGGAATTATATTTTTATAGGTAAACTTTAGTTTTATTTCCTATGTTATACATTTTCTTATGGTATACCTTTCAATGTTGGATCCTGTTTTATATTCTTATTTTACCTTTAGCAAGCCACTGCTAGGTTCCCCTCTTCGAGAGGGAAGGGGCTGCAATCCACTACGCGGGCCCACTGTTGGTTTATAGAGACCACATGTCTTCGTTTTTTGGTTAGAAACGATTCAACTGTGTCTTGAATCCAGCAACGAAATTAATCTGAAAAGCAGCGGAGGAGTAAGCTATTTCACCAACTAGTCCCTTGGGAGTACCTATGCCTAGTAAATGTGGGTTTATAATACCCACGGTAACTGTAAGCCTATCGAACTCCCACGACTAATCCGATCAGAATATCTACACACACGGTGCGGATCTAGCGTTAACAGTGGCTGGGCATAACTGTAGTAACCTATATAATAGCTCGGATATTTGCAATCCCTATATGAGCTCGTAAGGATGTAAGTTACGAGAATGATATTCAAAAACTTATGTGATATTATAAATGTGAAGATGAGTTTGTTGGGTTAGTTAAAGTAGCCACTTTAATGCAGGCGAAGCCGTGGAATTAATTTCTAAATCCGTAAGATTGTAACAAATCTTGATTAAATTGATAAACTCTGGAACTTACGATTTTTGCAATAACCCGGTGACATAATTACCTATACAAACTCAAACTCTTTACACGTGCTAAAAGTCACAAGTTAGGGGCGAGCTGTGATTGGCTGCATGACAAAATAACCAAATCAGAAAGACAGCCTTTTTCTTCCTGAAATGAGTCACTATAGTTAAAACCAAGTCCTATTACTAATGCTACATAAACCATTTCAGACAAGCCAATTTGACAAGCGCCGTAATTGAATAGGAATTTACAAACCTCATAGCTGTTCTGTTGAGTTAGCTTAACTCTAAAGTGAGGCTCAAACTACCTGCATTTGGCAATTCAGCAGTCTTAAGTTACATCAGACTGCGGCATACCGCGAACACTTTGCAACTTCGTTAGTTTAAGTCAGCCTTTTTCTTCCCAGTAAAGAGATGGTCCTTAAGAACTCACTAGTTGAAACACTCACAATACTTGCGCTACATACAGCTAATTTAATTATTATATACTTTATCGTACACCGAAGGTAAATTAAAAAAGGAAACTTAAAACTAAGACACATACAAGGGGCGGCCAGGCTTCCAGACAACCTGGGATGGACAGTATTTGCCTGGATATGAAATTGGGGTTGCCACTGGTGTGATAAATTTTAAGCTAAGTGATTTGACAAGCGCTGTAATTGCATCGGCATTCACGAATCCGATAGCTGTTCTGTGGAGCAGTGTGTTAGCTCAACTCTAAACTGAGTTCAACCACACTGAATTTGGTAATTCAGCTTCCCTAAGTTACATCAGAGACTGCGGAATACTGCGAGCACTTTGCGAGTTGGTCGGCATCGGGGCGTCCGTCCAAAATGCGCGGTCCGGTTGTGTTCCGGCTCCGTCAATGGTGACACTTCCGATTGCTTGGACGGACGGCAAAGGGTGCAGGTCTTTTTTGGTAATAGACATGAGGAAATTAATGCAGGGGTAAAGAAAAGTGGACGGCTGGATATTGGACGTTACTAAGGAAATAGGTGTTAACAAGTAATATTGAAGTAATACTGCTTTAAGAGTTGGTGGTTTAGGCCCTGATGGTCTTTGCAGAGTTTAGATACAACCACAACTAAAGGAGTCATCCCACGAGCTCTAAACAAGGTCTGCATCCT
Organism: Melanchra persicariae; assembly: GCA_947386135.1. Lineage (NCBI taxonomy): Eukaryota > Metazoa > Arthropoda > Insecta > Lepidoptera > Noctuidae > Melanchra > Melanchra persicariae. Next base: position 14,436,151 of record OX376664.1, read on the forward strand.
GGCAGTTGAAGATCCAGAATTTCTTGAAAGCACGGCTTCCAAGGGGGCGGAGGATGTTAACAACACATACTCTGTGGTCGAACGAAGCGACTGAAGTTGGCAACACTGCCCGGAACTAAATTAAATGATTAATTGCAATAAAAGGCCCTGTAACTATGGACTGCGATGGAATTTGAACTTTGCTATGTATCTCGAATTTTGAAATCAAATACAATAAGTTTATTAACAGACGCTGTGATTACATAAAAAGATAAAAAAATCAGTCTGGGGTCAGTCTGAGATAACATAATAAACATGAGAATTTAGGATTTATTTTATTTCATTGTCTCCAAAAAAAACCAAAGGAATATCGCCATATTTTATCTTACATAGCAAACCAACGAATTACCTATTTAGAAAAGCTATATAGACTTGGCTAGCTACACAAAAATATGTGGTAAATTAATTCTTTTATTTTCTATTGGTAAAGTGCCAAACCTTTGGATATCATAGCAGTTATTAGCTTAAGCTTCAAATGCAGGAACATTGGTTGGCGAGCTGTTATGTCATCTAAACTGGGTATTACAATATTGTTGTGTTCGATTAAGGCAGTAAGTCAATAGTGGGTGGATCTAAGGCTTTGTAGGTATTATTAGAGCATTGGTAACTATCCAGACCATTATAAAAAGGTTGATCCAAAAGTAATGACTGCCTCCGTGGTCGAGTAACTAACTAGGCGTTTGCCTTGTGACCCGGTGGTCGTGGGTTCGATTCCCACGGGAAGCATACTTTGTAAAGTTTTTCCGGTTTGGCTAGGACATTGCAGGTTTGAATCACCTGATTGTCTGATAAAAAGATGATTCCGTGCTTCGGAAGGCACGTATAAGCCGGTGGTCCCGGCTGCCAAATGGCTGTCGTCAAACCATGTCAGAGGCCATTGAAGCGGTTTAGAAACTCTGACACTATGGTGTGTGGGGTGACCTTACTACCCACACGAAGAAGAAGAAAAAGAATGTAATGACGTCTCTAAAGTTCGCTTTTTGCTGCACATTAGATACCTCACTCCTCAGCGCCGCTGTCATATGAAGTTACTACTAAACGCAGCGACTCGCGGAGTGTTACGAGCCGTCATTTGTTTTGGTTCTACCTGTATATGTTGGAGTGCACCTATTGCTTTTACTCTTGCACTTTTGAGGACCTTAAGGACGCTAATGACGCTGCTACTAACTTGGATACCTGCTGGGCTCAAATAATTATTATTAGTTGGAAAGACACACTAGCAGCTGTTATCTGATGCGTGCTTCAAATAGCTTGGAGAAATATTATTTCTCCAATCGGTTCTTGAAGCAGTTTGGTGTGAGAAATGCCACAACAATCTCCGGGAGCCATTCCGGGCTGACCAGCTCGATCAGATCAACAAAGTTTAATCATCGACACAAAAAGAAAAAGGTGGTAAAGATAGATAGATAGCATAATCACCTATATTAGTACTTGAAGCAAAAACTTTGTACCCTTTTTTACGAAAATGAAGTCAACGGAGGAGTATGAAATTTGGCACAGTCAAAGTTTATAAGGAGGAGTGCAGAAAGCTTATATTTTTTTATAATAAATATAATAATACTTAGAAAATCAATTAATTAATAAAAAACATTTCACACACTACCATGCCTTAATACACAAATATATACTCTTTTGTATATGGTTAAAATCTGTTGTCCAACACAAATAAGTACTCTTTGCTTAAAACTTAGATGAATTATGGTCGAATTCCGACCATAATTCATCTGGGCAACCATTAGTATTCTTTATTGTATACCAAAAAATAGTTACACAACTTTTATACAAACTTTATTCTGTTTCGGTGTTATCTACCAGACATGATGGACTGAAAGATACGGTATAAGGAGAAGTAGGAGTTTCTTATGCATAAAAGCTCTCTCATAATGTTTAATCTATGTAAGAAAACTCGTCAAGATAAGTTTTCTGACGTGTTACGTCACAAAACTTATCTTGTCGAGTTTTTAGCCGCGCCTCAGAACTTCTCGCTGTATGAGCGGAAAAACACAAGTCTAGAACTCTAAAAATAGCAAAAGAATGTATCTAATATATTCCAGGTGCTTCATATCTCTGTTAAGGTCTATGCCGTAGTAGTCGGGGCCCGCTAGGGCCAGAGCCTGCCAGGGTTGCGGAATTTGTTCGAAAGAGTCACCGCGGCCCTAGATACGTACATAAATGCATGACTATGAATTGGTAAACCCGACGGAAAAGCGTGAAGCTTTTGTATTCCAAAAAACTAATATATTTTATTCAACGCGGAGAAAAAAATACAACAGCCAAAAAAGCCTACATGTACCAATTTATGCAAAACAATACACCAGAGATTAGCCTGACTGCAACGCACGCTTGCCAACGATGACGTCACAGTCGCATACACTGCGCACGATCCCGTGTGATTCGCGACGCTGCACCGCGATTGGTTGCGGTCCCAGTAGAGATGTAACGAAGGTCATTTAGCTGAGGCGAAAGTAAAAAAGAGGAAAAATATTCATTTTCCAACTAATTGTTTTCAAAGGGCAAACTACGTACATGTTTTTCGATTTAACAGTTTTTGGCTTTTTCTTATACTTCTAGGCGATTTCTGCTATCTGTCTAGCCCTTCCCAACTATTTGGAGTCAGCTGCCAGTCCAACCTGATGCAACATGAGTACCAGTGTTTTTCATGATGCGACTGCTCATCTGAACATCTCCTTGGAAAGATTGGTGTCAGATGTTTATCTAGACGATTTCTGGGTAGTTCAAAAATATTATAGTTCCACTAAAGTGAGCAACTGGCTCACTTGGTACTGGACCTGTAACTGCCGCCAACAGTGACATCATCATCATCATCATCATATCAACCAAAAGAAGTCCACTGCTGGACATAGGCCTCCCCCAAGAGTCGTCACAACAACCGGTCCTGTGCGTCTTGCATCCATCGGCTACCATCGACCCTCACCAGGTCATCGGTCCATCTTATGGCCTTCCAACGCTGCGTCTTCCGGTACGCGGTCGCCACTCTAGAACTTTTCGGCCCCATTGACCATCTGTCACAATTCTTCAACAGTGACATGTGAGAAAAAAACTTGAAACTTCGAGTTGTATCAACAGAGCGAATACCCTAATTTCCATCACATCAAAGGGTCCTCCCTCGCTTCATAGAAAAAAAAACATGCGAAGCTGCGATTTTTTGCGGTACATGAGGATGCGGAGGCGAAGTCCCGTACCCGTTCCAACCCTAGTTCCCAGTGTTAAAATAACTAGACCGCTTTAGGTAAGGGACCCATTAACACTAATGTTTTGTGTGTTTTGCATCCGTGTCCATTTAACTTTATTATTAAGTGTCTGAGCAGAGCTGGTAAAACGAGGCGTTAGGATTGCCTCGGGCTTATTACGATGCAGTTAAAATTTTAGTAGATTTAAACTAGACGAAGTTCACAGAAATGTCAACATAAAACAAGCAAGTAAATACTAAAGAGTAGAACTAGTGAGAAGTGGACTAGTAAAGTGCTTATTATAGAACAGGTTCGTATTAGGTTGGATAGGGTAACGACAACCATCGTACCTAAAGTCGAATCTGCTGAACCATTTAATCAGTTGTTGGCAGAACAATAATAATTTTGTTGAACGATATTAGCACAAATACCTTTTAAATCCCTCATATAAATATTACTAATTCATCAATTGACTGCGATACATCGCACATACTAGGTGAACCAATGGTTAAAGAAATTCTACATTGTGATTTACAGATACACTAGCTTTTGCCCGCGACTTCGTACAATCATTTCCCGTTCCCGTATGAATTTCGGGAAATCCTCTCTTAGTGCTCTCCTACACTTCCCAAGGAACCTACATGCCAAATTTCAGCTGTGCGTTGTCTGTCAGTCACCCAGTCACTTGGTAACAGAGTTTTATATAATTGTATTGATGGTATGTGAGAGTTTTGAATATTAATTACCTTTAGATGTAAAATAGGCGATGAACACTTATATGAAAGTTTGGTCATAGTTTCGAGTAATAAGTATTAGATGTGTTTTCACAATTCTAAAGTTAAGTACTTATATACCATTTCGATTTTCAACCACGTCCAGAATTTCAATCCTTCTCTATCATGGCAGACAGAGTTCTATTACCGAAACCGATTCGATAATAATTATAATTGATTCAGCAATTCCGACCAGAGCGCAGTTAGTATGAATAGTACAATCAAACCGGGGCTGACTCGTGAACTGTTTGCGGAACAGAGCATGGAATGCCACGCCGGCAGCTGATGCAGATGCTATTGATAATAATATTCCTGGCCAAGGAATTGCGCTGAGCACAAGCTTGGTTGTTCATTACCATGGTTAGAATAATTATTGTCTGAGCTGTCAATTTCTACGAGTCGCTCACTAACACGCTTGGTTTGTATGGAAAATGTGGACACTGCTGTCTAAAGATACCATTGCGCAAAATATTTGTCACTTAAATGAGAGTGACATAGCCATCGTAAGAATTGACACGGGCTTAATTTCCATTATAGCTTAGGAGAATGAAAAAAATGGGACTGGGTAGTACATGTCTGCCGCAGTCCAAACTCTGTGAACAGAGCACAGAGCTGGTGCCCTGTTCAGTAAATGTCATGACAGACCATAATTGAGATGGCTGGGCGAATTATACACATTTCGCCTAAACTGATAGTAGAAAGCGCAAGCGCACGAAATGTGGAAGAAGTCAAGGGAGACGTTTGCTCGTGAATGAGACAGAAAAAAAAACTGCGGTCGCGTTTTGACATTGCCGTCTTTAGCAGTGTTCGCCAAGGCGTCTATCTCCATGCTCTGTGGCCTGAAAGCAGTATTGATAGCCGACTTTGAAACTACTGCCGAACTATAATACTGTGGGTACTAAAATACCAGCCGGTTTAATGTATGTCGCTCCAATTATTTGTTGGTAGAATATTGTCGATGGTTGTCTGAGGTTGTGGTTAGGCTTGGCTAAATGAGTTGGTGGCACGGTAGTCCCATAAAGTTAACATTTTCTGCATTTATTTTCAGTAAGTTAATAAAATAAGGTGATGTTTGCAAATGTTCAATAAAATTGTTCTTCAAATTTTTCATTTATCTATGGGTACTAATAATATAAAGTGTGAGGTTGAAGGGGGTAATCTCTGGATCTACTGAACCGATTAACATAACAACACGAAAATAACCTAATGATGAGTTCTTTTCTGCTTTAAAGACACGAAACAGCTCACAGGAGAATACTTTATCTTAGTCTATGAAGCCATTACCTGTTTCTTAGGAAGCCAACTTTATTGTAACTTATATGGTGTACATAATAAAGAGTATTATATTCTTGTCTATAAATATGTCACGGCTAATAGCCGAAGTGCGGCTACACCTAGTTTTAGCCGGGTCATTGGGCACCAATTTAGCCGGGTATTTTTTTTAAACCACACAGAAATAGGAATTTTAAAGTGTTTTGAGGTTAGGTTATAACTAGTTGTAGCCGGCTAAAACTAGGTGTAGCCGCACTTCGGCTATTAGCCGTAACATATATACTAATACTATAAATGCGAAAGTTTGGATGAATGGATGTATGGATGGATGAATGTTTGTTACTCAATCACGCCAAAACTACTGAATGGATCTTGATGAAATTTGGCACAGAGGTAGATTATAGTCCGGAATAACACATAGGATACTTTTTATCCCGGGATTATGTTCCCTTTTTTTTTTTTTTTTTTTTTTTTTTAAAAAGTCCTCCTAGTGCCTTTCTTCCCAGGGCCGCGGTAACTCTTTCGAACAAATCCGCAACCCTGGTAGGCTCTGGCCCTAACGGGCCCCGACCCATGCTGACGACTGCTGGCTTGGCGCGCGTAGAACACAGCGCGCCGTCAACCCGGGCCTGTTCTGATCGGACGGCGAGCTACCCATTGCTCGCCGTCCACAGGCATCAGCCACTGCGCCATGCTCAGGAGCATCAGTTCCTGGGCGGCGCAGTGGCTGACGTTCAGCAGGAGGGGGTGAAATGGGGCCATTACTGGCACTCCATTTCAGCCCCCTCCGGAACCCGTTGTAGGGGCTCCACTGCGGCTGCTGCAGTAGCAGCAGCCGCAGTGGAACCGGCTTTGGCGGCGGAGGAAGCGGCGGCGGCGGCGGAGGAAGCGGCGGCGGCGGCGGCGGCGGTCGCGGCAGAGACGGCGGTGGCGGAGGGCTTTCTCCGATTTACGGCTTTGGCGGGTGGGGCGCAGGCCCTACCCCCAGCCCAGTGGTCGGCCGGCTTGCCAGCTGCCGCACAGACTACGCAGTGCGGCGCGGCGACGCAAGAGCCGGCCCTGTGACCGGGCTGACCGCAGCGGGATTATGTTCCCTTGGGATAATTTTCGACATTCACGCGAGAGGAGCCGCGGGCGGCAGCTAGTAAAACAATGCCATTAAATATTATTAATGTAAAATTAAGTAGGTATGTCTAGACTTTAGTTGATCAATCACGTTCCTACGTTCCTCAACGGCGGCGGGGATTTGTATGAAATTCAGAGCACGGGCAGAATATGGCCTGATTTAGCACAAAATATACTACCCACAGGGTAATTTACGATCGCCACGCGGGAAAAGTCGTTGGCAAGAGCTAGTTTTACATAGATTGTCAATACACGTTACATATAAATACAGATATGGTCCTATCCAAGATTTAAGCCTGCATAATAATATTTTATCGAAGCACTTTGGCGACGATTTTATAGTTTCCCAAAGTGCCAGTAATAAAATCGATCGCGTCTTAGTATTTTATACTGTTTTAGGGTCTACGCGTACTGATTCAGTATTATCTGATATTGTGGACATAAAAAACTTAAATATCTTTAACAACCGATACGAGTAATCACAAACCAATAGGTTACTTCTAGGCAAGCGTGCTCCATCTTCGACCACATCATCGCTTACCATCAGGTGAGATAGTGGTCAAGCGAGTGCCTATCAATAAACAAGTGCAAGTCGGACTCGCGCACGAAGGGTTCCGTACCATTATCTATAAAAAACATCACGTTTGTTGTATGGGAGCCCCACTTAAATATTTATTTTATTCTGTTTTTAGTATTTGTTGTTTCATTATAGCGGCAATAGAAATACATCATCTGTGAAAATTTCAACTGTCTAGCTATCACGGTTCATGAGATACCTACAGACAGACAGACAGACAACCAGACGGACAGACAACAGACGGACAGCGGAGTCTTAGTAATAGGGTCCCGTTTTTACGCTTTGGGTACGCAACCCTAAAAATAAAATATGACAACTGTCTTCCCAAGGGGTTTCGTGTAACACAGTTAATTCTTGGAGGTAAAATAGGCAGCTAAATACTTATATATTCAGCTGAAACTGGGTAGGTTGGTGCTGGTAGCCGACTCCCACACAGATGCTACAACCCAGTAACTGGGTAGCACGATCTGGGTAGATCTACACATGACAGCTGGGACCAACAGCTTAACGTGATTTCCGAGGCACGAAAGAGTCTCGGTATGTTAATATGGTCACCCATCCAAGGACTGGCCTTGGCAAGTGTTGCTTAACCTTGAAAATCGAGCCGTGCGGCTGTTATTATTTAGCCACGATCTCCTCTGTTCGGCCAGCTAGCGGCCAGTAAATTATACTAATCGGTCAATCATTACTAATCCCAGGTTTAAGCAGCATGTCGTAACCGCTAACTGGATATTGGACAGCGCTACCCATACACTTTATATGATCCTTTAATCGCCTATTACGACACTAGTGTAGCCTAGGTGGCTTAACGATAGGTACAGTCAACAGAAGAGATAAGTACGAGTAACCGGGCAGATAGGTTACTTCAGGTTTTTACAAAGCATTTTGTGCGTTTACTCAGTGCTTTTTACTGTTGCTAAAACAGCATGGCAATTATATAACTTAATTATAAAACAAAAATCTCAATTTTTAAAAGGGAAACTGACTGAATGACTGATATATCAACACACAGCCGAAACTACTAGGACTGGGAACATGAAATTTTCCTTCTATAATGTAGTTAAACACTAAGGAATTTTTGGAAATTCAACCTTCAAGTGGGTTTTTTTATTATTATTATTGATAGGCACGCGCTTGACCACTATCTCACCTGATGGTAAGCGATGATGTGGTCGAAGATGGAGCACGCTTGCCTAGAAGTAACTTATTCACTCTTGACTTAAAGACTCCCAGGTTGCAGCTATCAGGAAACTCAGACTCTGGCAGGGAATTCCACGGGTGAAAAGGGGAAAAAATTGTTTGTGCTAAAGCTGCGGGCGAATTCGTCTACGCAGATTTAGCAGTGCCGTCATTCGACATTATTACGAATGGTAGTTTATTACTCGGGTATCTACAAAGAGAGCAATAACCACTTTCTCCATGCTAAAACAAAACAACACAACAACAACAACAACAACAACTAAAGTATTTGTTAGTCTGTGTAAGCAATTCATTTTCACAATGATAAAGCAAGTTATTCACTTTAGTGACTGTACCTACGTATCTTCGTAGTGGAAAATCGGTAACTACGAAACTAGTTCCGAATTTGAATAACAATAGCTACCTAACTAAGTACGTAGTCTGCCAAGTTTCTATACATTTCACGATATTACTTCTCGAAACTCATCTCGTAAATGAGAACGTTATTCTATTTTCATTGGTTCTTAAAACCACATGCGAAGATTGTTAAGAGACGTTTAATAAAGTTTTATGGCAACCTCTAATTTAATTGGTTTGGCAACATTTTAGTTACGTAAGCCAATAGATAATGGAACAATTCAGATCTTACAAAGTTTTTGAAAGATCTGTTTTGAGTAGGTGCCATTAAAATGGATTTTTTTTTTTAAATTTGAAACTGCGTTAACACATGGTGACTTTTTCACTACCTCCTTATAAACTGAAATAGCGGAAATATCAGCTGATTCCTAGATCATGTGAATGACAATTGTGATATACTTAATTGTAGGAAACGCTGATTTTTTGTTGCTGTGCTGTGTTAGTTGATCTGATGACAAGTGAGTATTTTCACGTTCCGAAATATTGCCACAAAGAAGTAAAAACCACCGCAGTCAAGACACTATCTCAATAATACCAACATCATAAAACATCTTGTGTAAAAATCTCATTGATCAAAAGACCTCGAAAAAAAATATCCCAAAAGGATTTCAATCCACGCTCGTAAAGCACATGACTACCACAAAGGAAAAGTAATTTATCAACCAACATAAGTGTTTATAAGAGGGGTTCGCAAAAAGAAGCTTACATTAAAAAAAAGTCCTCTCAAGACAAAGTTTCGAGAGCTTGAAACTGGTGCCTTCTACTTTGTGCTTACAGAAATATTTTATCTGAGATGTCAAAATATTTTCTTTACACAAATCTGAAGTGTTGTAAAAAAAACTAGCATTTGAAAGAGCGACTGATCTGTATTTTATCGTGCTTTACTTTAATATCATGCCTGTTTTATTAATAGGTACACAAATGTACATAATAATAAACCAACATTTTGCCAATTATGTGCATGGAATTAATAAGTAACGTTTTAGTCGCATTGGGTCAATATCGTAATCCAATAGGATAGTTCTCTAAAAACTATTGAACACGTATTTTTCTTTTTTCACGTACACAATTAAAAAAAATACAACCGAATTAAGAACCTCCTCCTTTTTTTGTAGTCGGTCAAAAATGGAGACAATTTTTTACCAGCGACGTGACGTCACGCGTGTTTTCTACACACTGTATTGTCCTCATTTTTTTGTTTTCGTAAAAAAGAATAAAATACGTATCCAATATTTTTGGAAATTTATGTGACGGACTAATTAGTTTTTTTCAGTAAAATACCCTAGGTATTTGATTTGTCTGACCACAGCACCAACGAGGTAGGTAAGTGATAAATATTTCCTCAAAATATTTCCTTTTGCATCACAAAAACTCGTGAAAAACTAAAAAAACCAGAAACATTGCATCGCGTTTCATCATGCTTCCTAAGTTAGAATCAAGTTGAAGTTTCCTCAAGTTACGTTAGTTTGTAGTCACGTTTGCATTGTCGCCGACTTAGTTTGGAGCACTTGGAGGATAATAATTAGCAGGCCGAATGTGATTGTGTTTGCTGATGTCCCGGAGTCATGGCTTGTGACTTTTAGGCGCTGGACACACAGTAAAGACGTAAGACGAGGACGGGGCGCGGACATGTCTCTTTCGCGTCCGTTTCATACAAAATATATAGAAGTGTCGCGACGCAAAACATAGAAAGGACAGGGCGCGGACACGATGCTTACTCGTCTGCACCATATTGTAAAACATACAAAAAGGACGGGGCACGGGTACGAGGCAGACGAAGGACGGGCGAGAACGGGGGTGCGGGTGGGTGGGCAACTCGCGCTTCTCTTGTCAAACACAATTACATTACCATAATTAACCGCATCTTCATCTTCGGATGAATCCTGTCAAAATCGGACGGTTGAATGAAGTTGGTTGAAAACCATCATCTCTCGCGGCACCCAGCATCACGTCCGTGCCTCGTCTTTTCTATATGTTTTCTTGTGCCCTGTCCGCGCCCGTCCTCGTCTTACGACTTTTCTGTGTGTCCAGCGCTTTAGTATGTATGTCTTTGGATGGCTTCATGAAGTCTTACTCCCATATTGAAACTCATTTCCTCCGCTCGGCTCAATTTAGATTCATCCTCCTTCAATCAAATTGATAGTCATATCATATTATTTCTCGACTAGAGTAGGTATTATTCCGTTGTCACGGTGACTAAGTCGAATGGAGGAAGGCACCACCGAAACTTATTATAAAATGGGGACTATATTTCTTGTCACCAAAATTTATATTTGTCATCAAGTTGCATCACCAAATAAATAGATCTATCGCCACGAAGTATTTTCGTTCTCAGATATATAAAAAGTGTCGCCAGGTATGAATTACCAAATTAATGCCAATATGTATGTAAAATAAGAGATGGATTATCAATAAAATCGTAGTTCATTCCTTGGATAAAACTTTGTTCTCAAAATAATAGGTTTATTCCTTTAACTTCGTACTCAGAAAGGTATATCTGTCACCAAATATTCGAACATAGGGCACAGGGAGCTTAGGGCACCCCGACTCGCACAGGTTAGGTTAGAAGGGGATGGCGGGGTCAAGTGAGCGAGCGTAGCGAGCGAACAGACCCCGCCATCACCTTCGTGGTTATTTTTTTTAATCCACCCAGTAATATGGTTTACTTCCCGTTTTATATTAAATCACAACCTATTTATTTGATACTTGATAATATATCCCGAGGATTACATGTGATTTATTATGGAATTGCTTTTTACAATTATTTGGCAACTACATTTTGGTGACAGATCCACTATTTTGAGGACAAACCCTATTATTAAAGAAATTCAAAACGAATAAAATTGGCGATAGCTTAAATCATACCCTTATAAAATACCCATAGCAGTTTTTTTACTTAATTATGAAAAACACTTTTGGCACTGAATTAGATACTGTCACCTCCTTGGCTGCAATCTCTGGCAGCCATAGTCATTGTTACTTTGGAAGCGTCCAGTGGAAAAGTAAGTTAATATTTTAAATTAGGAAATAATGTTAGGACTTGTTTGTCGATTATTGACTGATGGAGTAGGTAGAAGTTGGGATGGATTGCCCTAATATTATTCTAATTCATATGAAATTGAGTTTAATTTCTAATATTCTAGGTATAAGTAGCACAGAGGCCGTAGCCCTGTGGTGCTACTATAGGTCCTACATACTTTTAACAAGCTTCACATATGAAAACTACTGCCCGCACCAATAGCTATTACAACGATAACTCTAGATCAATTTTGTAGCCCAACAACAAACAAAACAGTATACGGGCACTCCAAAAACTCACACAAAAGCCCCAAAAAAAAATGGCCAGCGCAAAACCTGCCAATGCAGCGCTGCCGCACTAACGAAGAATACAATAACTCGATTTTGGACGTTTTTGAGTTATACATATATTCGGAATCACCGAATCGAGATCTATTAATCTCTCTAAGTAACTTTTTATAATTTCTTCAGGAAACCGATTTTTCAGTAAGCAAGAATACAATAACTAAAACTTTATTACAATTGCACTAATCATAAATACAATAATCATTCTTGTGGTGACATCAGGTTTGAACTACGCATAAATTACTAGTCATAAGTACAATAACTATTAGTTGTTCCACTTATGTTATGTAGGACTCAGAATTCTAATATTTTGTTTGCTAGTCATAAATACAATATCTTTGAGTAATTGTGCTTATTATTAGTATAACTAAACTAGAAAAGCCAGACATGCCATCAAAACTAAAATATCATTACCAGTTATTGCGTTTATCGTTAGTAACACTATGCAACGCGGGGCTCAGCGGAGAGATACAGGGTGCAAGGGGGAAGTGAAACACGTCAGTTTTGCCAGTCGCGTCGCTACCACCGGGCCAGGTCCACGTCCACTTTTGTGTTTGCGGTGGACGTGATTCATGCGGTAAGTAAGCTTTCCTTTGACATGATTGTACTCATGATAACAAACAATTTTCCCAAAGAACCTAAGACAAAATGGCGTCTCGATATCATGTAGATGTACTTTTTCTACCAAAGTTAAGTTTCTACACAATTTTTGTTTTTATTTCAGGTAAGAATGTATCGGAGAGATCGAATTTCGGCCTTGGCGTTGCCTAAACAAAATCAGGTGACAATATCTACTCCACCAGAGACTGCACACAAATCTTTTCCACTAGAGACTGCAAACGAAACTGCTCCAAATGATCCACCTCCACCGGATACTGCACCCGAACCTTCTTCACCAGTGACTGCATACGAACTTTCTTCGTCAGAGCCTTCGAACGTGCCTTCTTTGCCAGATAACATTTTATTCATTGAGCCTGAGACGCAAATACCACCTTTTCATAATACCCGTGGTGTTTCTCTAGTTTGTTATAAAACTATGCCATCAGATGATGAAGAAAATAATGAGTTCCCCAATGTTGATATTCATGAAGATTCTGATGACAGCGCTAGAGACCAAAATTACGAACCACCAACACAGAGAAAAAAAAAGAAATATAATTTCGCCGATTCAGTTTTACAATCATCTCATGAAGAAACTGCTCCAAGGTCTGTCGTAGTGTTAGCCGAAGTACATGAAGTACCCGTTGCTTCAACGCAAGAGATTGATTTGCCTCGAGTTCACAAAACAGTGTTTCCAGAATCACCTAGTGATGAAATTGAAGTAGTGGAAGAACAAATTGAGAATGTACTGGAAAGTAATTCTAATACTGACGCGTTATCTGCAACAGAAGAAAACTACACAAAATCGGGTGCTCTTAGAAAGAGGCGAAAATTCAAAACAGCATTATCACAGCGTGTGCTAGAGAAAAAACAGAGAGATAACGAAAAATTGAACCTTAAAGAGCCATGTACAGAAAAATGTCGCAAAAAGTGTACTACTAAGATTTCTCAGGAAGAGAGGAAAAATATACATGATCAATTTGTTAATTTGAATTTTGAATCAAAAGGCCTATTTATAAAAGGATTAGTAGAACCGGAAAACGTGAAAACAAGGACTGTAAAAGAAGATTTGTCACCAAAGAGGAATATTTCATTCAAATATAAGTTTTTTGTCTACAACCAAAAAAAATTAAGTTTGTAAAACATATTTTTTAACAACACTTGGTTATCACCCACAGAATAATAGGTAGGTACACATCTGCATAAAGTACTCCAAAAACCAGTCGATGAACAGATGGACAAGAGAGGAAGTTATGAGCGTAAAAACTTTGTTGTTTTTAAAAACACTTTGTTGTTTTTAAAAAAACTTTAGAGAAAGTTTTAAAATTAAACAGACTTATATTATGAATATTTTTAGTTTGATTTTAAACACTTATTAAACGTAAAATAGTGTTTTATTTCATTGGGATTACTGACTGTTACATAGATGTTTCTAACGATTAATACAATAACTATTTCAGTTATTGTATTTATCGCTAGAAATTACCGGAATTATTTATGTAAGTGTTTACTTAGAACTGCAACAAGTAGGTTTGCTAGAGATAAATACAATAAGTATTGTAGTTATTGTATTTATGACTAGTGATGATGGGTTAATCATTTAAACATTTCTAATTATAAGCATTATTTCCACGATTTCAGGTCAAAAGCTTTACATTTTTCACATAATATGTATTTGAATTCATTCTTTATTTGTTTTCCTTTCATTTGGTACAAGTGTCATGTAGATGTCTTCACTAGTTCATGAGATACAAGAAAAACAAAGTCCAAAACTTTGAACGCGTTTTTCTCGAAACCGTCAAAATCGAGTTATTGTATTCTTCGTTAGCGCGGCAGAGCGATAAAAGCGCTTTCCAAGTTTTTTCACCAGTGGACACCTACAAAGGGATTACAGCGCAGCGTCGAAGCGAAACACACCTGTGTTCGTTGCACTAAGTTATATTAAAAGTCGCAGCTGTCGCTTGTGAAGTGCCCACATGCATTTGAAGAATTCAGCAATTTGCTGCTGATGCCCGCTGCTGCCATCGTAACTTTCGGGTTTGAGGGATAATAAACGGGTTTTTATGAAGGCTTTTGAGGTGATGGACTTTTAATGGTAAAAGAGTGTGTTTTTCATATTACTTGTGTGGACCAACTGCATTGGCGAGCACATCTAGAAATTATATACCGGGTGTAGTCATATTTAAACTGCTTCTGCTCAAGTAGATGAACCATTTTGAGACAGACAGAACCAAACAATAAAATAACTTTCATGCAAAGTTATCATGAGGTGATCAAAATTAATAAAAAATGTTAAAACACCAGTACGACATGGCGTGGATGATAACATACGATACCTACTTGTTAACATCGTATTACTTTACCGTCGGATAATTTTTGAGTTATACGCGGGGAGCTGATGGCAAAGTCATCATCATACTTTTTAAAAATAAATATGAGGCAAAAGCAATCAAGTCGACGTGCGTAAGTAAGTGGACTTAGATACCTACTAAGTTGGCAAATACTCAAAATGGCGACGCAAATATTGTCTTAATAATGTGTATACTGTATGGTGTGTATTAATAGGGATGATTCCTGGTTAAAAAATACAAATTATTCTATTTAGTCCGTCTATTAGATTATCGAAAAATATTGGACACGTATATTTTTTGCTTTATCAAGGCAATAAGAACTCTTTTTATTTTTAAATTGAGTCTCCCATACAAATTGTGATCAGTTGATCACAATTTTGTACCTACTTATGGGAATTACAATTTTTTTTAAGAATTCAATATGGCTTTCTTGCGGAAAGTTGTGCAGTTACATGAGCAGAAGTGGTTCTTAAAGTTTGGGCACTGGAAAAAAAAATACCCATTATATGTGGAAATACCGGTTGTACCCTGTAGAAGGCGACTGAGCGTGCGGTGTTCTTTGGCGAGTACCATTCGTTGCGTTCGTTCGCTTGGTCTGTCTGTACCAGGCATTACAGTTCTCGTCAAATACAGTGAAACTTGGTTAAGTGGGACCTGGATAAGTGAGAAACCTCCATAACTGGAACTCATGCTGAGGTCCCAACACTTTGGCACTGAATTACCTCTGTTAGTGGGACGAGGTAAACCTCTATATCTGGGATTTGTTCTTTCGATTTATCATCATAGTTACCTCTATTACTGAGACAGCGAGTAAATTTTATATGCATAATAATAATTAGCCCCCAAGATGTAGCCCGTGCAGTCCGTCCGTTGCCTAACTGGAAATCTCCAGGGCCGGACGGACTGCACAACTTTTGGGTTAAGTGGTTACTTGGGTCGCATGTTCGTTTGGCGTCTCTGTTCCAAACTGCCTTGGAGTCCGGCTCGCTGCCCGAATTCCTTACCACAGGAGTTACCCACCTGCTCCATAAATCTGGTAGCACCGCGGAACCCAAAAACTATAGACCGATAACGTGTTTACCGACAGTCTATAAGGTTCTTACATCCATTTTGAGAGCTAAAATTAATAATCACATTAGCAGCAATAACATCATGTCTGCCTCTCAAAATGGATGTAGGAATGGGTCCCGCGGTACTAAGGAGCTACTCCTCATTGATACGGCCATTAGCCAACAGGTTCGGCGTTCCCGAAAGGATCTGTCGACATGTTGGATAGACTATAAGAAGGCCTATGACTCGGTGCCTCATACATGGCTCATGAGGGTGCTAGAATTGTATAAAATTGATACAACGCTACGCACCTTCCTGACGTCATGTATGGGGCAATGGAGGACAGTCCTTCGCTATCCAGGATGTCGAAATATCCAGAGGAATAGCGAACCGGTTAGGATCGAGCGGGGTATATTTCAGGGCGATAGTTTGAGTCCGCTTTGGTTTTGCCTAGCCTTGAATCCTCTCAGCACATTGCTGGAGAATTCAGGACTAGGCTATCGGTTGAAGAGAGGTTGTCAGGTTATATCTCACCTCCTTTACATGGATGATCTGAAACTCTTTGCCCCCAGTAATCTGCAACTGATGGAGCTACTGAAGGTAACTGAAACTTTCAGTAGTGCCATCAGGATGGAGTTTGGTGTGGACAAATGTGCGATCATGCATGTAAAGCATGGAGAGATTATGGAATCCGTGGGATCGCAACTCTCGGATTCCATAAACCTGAGATCCCTCTCTCCAACCGAAACTTACAAGTATTTGGGTATGTCGGAAGCGTTAGGCATCAGTGTTACTGACATGAAGCATTCGTTGAAGGAGCGCTTCTTTGGCCGCCTGAAGAAGGTTTTCAACAGCCTTCTGTCGGGCGGAAACAAGGTGCGCGCTTTCAACGGATGGGTCATGCCGGTATTGATGTACTCTTTCGGCGTACTCAAATGGACTCAAACGGAACTTGACGCCCTGGATAGGCGGGTTCGTACACTGCTAACTGCACATCGAATGCATCACCCACGGTCGTCGGTAATGAGACTGTATATCCCGCGAAAATGTGGAGGTCGAGGCTTTTTAAGTGCTAAGACTATCCACAATCGCGAGATATGCAGTCTCAGGGAATATTTCCTAGCTGTCGACGTGGGTATACATCGAGATGTAGTGGCGGTGGACAAGGGACTCACCCCGCTCTCCTTGGCAAATGAGAACTGGCGCAAACCTGCAGTGCTTGACACCAACGATCGCAGGGCGGTATGGCAGAGTAAGGAACTTCACGGACGCTTTTTCCGGGCCCTACACGGGCCCGACGTGGATCAATTAGCGTCCGTAGCCTGGCTACGGTTTGGTGACCTCTTTGGGGAAACCGAAGGTTTTGTCTGTGCAATTATGGACGAAGTTATCATGACGAAAAACTACCGGAGATTTATTGTGAAGGACGGCACGGTTGACATATGTCGGGCATGTCACCGTCCGGGAGAATCAATTCGCCACATTATCTCTGGTTGTTCTCGTCTTGCTAATGGAGAATACTTGCATAGACACAACCTTGTAGCCAGGATTATCCATCAGCAACTTGCTCTGAAATACTCTCTTGTGGAATCGGAGGTTCCGTACTACAGGTATGTGCCCGACCCAGTTCTCGATAATGGCAGTATCACATTGTACTGGGATCGGTCCATCATCACTGACAGGACTATTATTGCAAATAAGCCTGATATAGTGGTGGTGGACCGAATCGAGAGGCGTGCAGTGATTGTAGATATCACCGTTCCGCATGACGAGAACCTCGTAAAAGCCGAGAAAGATAAACAAATCAAATATCTTGACTTGGCTCGCGAGGTTGTCGACATGTGGGATGTGAATTCGGCAATCATTGTACCGATAGTCGTGTCAGCCAATGGCTTAATAGCCAAGAGCCTCGACCAACATCTTAGGAGGCTCTCGTTAGGCAGCTGGATCAAGGGCTTGATTCAGAGAGCAGTACTTCTGGACACGGCTCGCATCGTTAGGAGGTTCCTCTCTCTGGAGCCCTGACCGCCGGTAGCTTGGACCCTGTTCCCGATACCGGTGGGCTACTATTTTTTACATTTTTAAATAATTTGATATCTTTGTATTTTAATATTTAAAAATGTATTTTATATGTATAATAATGAATAAAGAGAATAATAATAACTGGCAACTCTGACTGTCAAGCCAAATTTTATTTCGTTCTCGCAATTTTATTTCAAAGAAAATTAGTTTTCAGCCTTTTACATGCACAATTTTTACAATAGAAGCGCACAGGAATCAAACAAACCATTAGTAACTCAAAAACTACAAAAACCTAATAAATTGAAGAAAATGAAAACTAAACGACCGACCGATGACATATGTCATGATGTCATGTAAGGAATCAAACGAAATGACAATGAACGAATATAAATGATTGGATGATGATAACAAGAGCAGCATCGCGACGCGCACGCTCACCACCCCCGGAATCGTCGCTCAGCTCCGCCTCGCCGCCGCCAGACATCGGATCACCAGTGGTGTCATCGGCGGCTGCAGTTGCGTCGAGCTCGAGCGACGAGTATTTCTCTCCGCCGACGTCGCCAACACCTGTACGTCGGCAGGGGAGAGGCCGGCCACCGAGGGGCTTGGGACCTAGGGGCCAACCGGCCCCGAGCCGGGTCCCCGCTACCGGTGGTTGTGTGCAGCGCATGAGATGGACTCAGTCTATGAACGAGAACGTCATGCGCGCATATTACGGGTCTACAGAGGGGGGAACTAACCTCACTGCGTACCGTGTCAGGATGCTGTCTCTGTTTCAGGACCTGGAACCGGCTGTGAACGTCTCGGCCCAACGATTGTCGGATCAGGTGCGAGTCATCCAACGTAGTCACAAGTTGGACGATGCCGCACTTGATAGGCTGCGCTCAGAGGTACTAAACAACCTTATCATCTCGACCCCGACACAGGCCGTGGTACCGGCGCCAACTAGTGGCGCAATCATACCGCGGCCCAATAATAATAGTGATGAGGTAGATGATAGGGTTGTCACGGTAAGTAGCCAGTGCAACGATCGACTGAGGAGCGCGCTGGAGGATGCGCTTCGCGAGTATAGATCAACTCCTACCGACCTAAGGCCCCGATTACCACGGTTACCTATGCACAAAAAGAATAGGGCGCTGGTGTGTGCCTTAGACTCGCTGCTGCAGAACATCTTCGAAAGCAGCGAGAACCTCGTTGATACGCACTCAATCCTGTACTGCGGGGCTGTTGCGGCATGTCGTATAGCAAACGTCAAGTTTCCAAACTGTGACGAGGCTATACGACGAAAATCTGCTGTACCAGCCTGGCAGTGCAGGATCGAGCGGCGTATCGATGAGGCTAGGGCACTCATCGGCAAACTATACTGCTTCAGGGAGGGCAATACAAGATCACGTGTGATGCGCTTTGTGAGGCGGGCGTTTTCGGGGACTGGAATCAGCCCTCGAGAATACACGTCCCGTGTCACAGAGCGTATCGACTTCCTGAAGCAGAAAGTTTGTGCATGGGCAAACCGTATTCGGCGGTATAAGCGGCGGGTTGATCGATACTCGCAGAATCGCATGTTCCAGAGCGATGAAAGGTGGGTATACAGAGCTTGGGAGCGACCTGAACAAAGTGTGACGGACGTGTGCCGACCGGATGATATCGCCACGAGTACATTCTGGCGAAACATCTGGTCGGTGCCCCTCTGTCATGCCGAGGGTGACTGGATGCGCGATGTCGAGCGCGTGTGTGAAGCTATACCACAAATGGAAGCTATTTCCATCACACCATTAGATGTAGCCACAGCAGTCCGTCCATTACCGAACTGGAAATCTCCAGGCCCGGACGGACTGCACAACTTCTGGCTTAAGTGGTATAGCAGCTCACACGCGCTCCTGGCATCTCAATTCCAGTCATCCTTGGAGTCTGGGTCGCTACCACAGTTTCTAACAACTGGCGTTACCCACCTGCTCCATAAGACAGGTAGTCCCGCGGAACCCAAGAATTATAGACCGATTACTTGTTTGTCGACGGTCTATAAACTTCTTACATCCATTCTGAGAGTGAAAATTAATGATCACATTGACACTAATTCAATTATGTCCGCCTCTCAGAATGGATGTAGGAAAGGGTCCCGCGGCACTAAGGAGCTACTCCTCATAGACATGGCCATAAGCCAACAGGTTCGTCGATCCCGCAAGGATCTGTCGACATGTTGGATAGATTACAAGAAGGCCTATGACTCTGTGCCACATACATGGCTCATGAGGGTGCTGGAGTTGTACAAAATAGATGCAACTCTACGCACCTTTCTTGAGTCATGTATGAGGCATTGGAAAACGGTCCTTCGCTATCCAGGATGTCGACCGATTCAAGGGAACGATGAGCCTGTATGGATTAAACGGGGAATATTTCAGGGCGACAGTTTGAGTCCACTTTGGTTTTGCTTAGCTCTGAATCCTCTTAGCACACTGCTGGGGGATTCAGGTCTAGGCTATCGGTTGAGAAGAGGTGGTCAAACCATATCTCACCTTCTTTACATGGATGACTTGAAACTCTTTGCCCCCAACAATTTGCGACTGATGGAGCTACTGAAGGTAACTGAAACTTTCAGTAGCGCCATCAGGATGGAATTTGGTGTGGACAAATGTGCAGTCATGCATGTAAAGAAAGGGGAGATTATGGAATCTGAGGGAATTCAACTCTCGGATTCCATACAGGTTAGATCCCTCAGCTCGACCGAAACCTATAAGTATTTGGGTATGTCGGAAGCTTTGGGCATTAACGGCACTGACATGAAACAATCGCTGAAGGAGCGCTTCTTTGGCCGCCTAAAAAAGGTTTTGAACAGCCTTTTGTCGGGCGGAAATAAGGTGCGCGCCTTCAACGGTTGGGTCATGCCGGTATTAATGTACTCTTTCGGCATACTCAAATGGACTCAAACTGAACTCGACGCCCTGGATAGGAGGGTCCGTACACTGCTGACTGCAAACCGGATGCATCACCCACGATCGTCGGTGATGAGACTGTACATCCCGCGGAAGTGTGGAGGTCGAGGCTTTTTAAATGCTAAGACTCTCCACAACCGCGAGATGTGCAGTCTCAGAGAATATTTTCTCAAAGTTGATGTGGGTATGCACCGAGATGTGGTCGCAGTGGACAAGGGACTCACCCCGTTGTCCATGGCTAAAGAGAACTGGCGCAAACCTGTGATACTTACTACAGATGACCGCAAGGAGGTATGGAAAGGCAAGGAGCTTCACGGGCGCTTCTATCGGGCTCTCTATGGGTCCGATGTAGATTTCTCAGCGTCCGTGGCCTGGCTACGTTTCGGTGATCTCTTCGGAGAAACTGAAGGTTTTGTTTGTGCAATTATGGACGAAGTTATCTTGACGAATAACTACCGGAGGCATATTATGAAGGACGGGACGGTTGACGTGTGTCGGGCATGTCACCGTCCGGGTGAGTCCATCAGACATATTATCTCTGGTTGTTCTCGTCTGGCTAACGGCGAGTACTTGCACAGGCATAACCAAGTGGCCAGGATTATTCACCAGCAACTTGCTTTGAAATACCAACTTGTTGATTCTGAGGTACCGTATTACAAGTATGTGCCCGACCCAGTTCTCGAAAATGACCATGTCACGTTGTACTGGGATCGGTCTATCATCACTGATAGGACTATCATAGCTAACAAGCCCGATATAGTGGTGATAGACCGATTAGCGCGCCGCACAATGATAATCGATGTTACCATTCCACATGACGAGAACCTCGTGAAAGCTGAGAAAGAGAAACAAATCAAGTATCTTGACTTAGCACACGAGGTTGTCGACATGTGGAATGTGGACTCGGCTGTCATTGTGCCGATAGTCGTTACGGCCAATGGCTTGATAGCCAAAAGCTTCGACGACCACCTGTCGAAGCTGGCGTTACGCAGTTGGGTAAAGGGCCTGATACAGAAGGCAGTTCTCCTCGATACGGCTCGTATTGTGAGGAGGTTCCTTTCTCTGGAGCCCTAACCACCGGTAGCTTGGACCCAGCTCCCGACACCGGCGGACTACTATTTTTTATATTTTTAAATGTTTTTTTATTGTTTTTATAGAAATATTTAAAAATGTAAAATATATGTGTAAAAGTGAATAAAGGAAATAATAATAATAATAATAATAATCTTTATTACACAAGAACCTCTGTAACTGAGATAACATTGTTTGTTTACTCATTCTTATTCTACCCACAAATTCCACACGTAATTCCAAGTACGTAAGTACAGGATTACATTTGTATGATTACCTTTAAGTACATAATATTTTTTTTATTAAAACTCATTTACATACATAACACGTTATTTTATTTAATGATCGCACCTGTATAACTGAAATAACCTTCTCACCTCTATTAATGGAACCCTCTGTAAATGAGACAGATATTTATTTATACCTGTATATCTGAGACACTGGGTAAGTGGAATACCTCTATAAGTGAAACGACATTGCAGGTCCCTTGATGTCTCACTTAACCAGGTTTCACTGTAACTGTGCCCCTCTGAAATTGGCTACGAGTGGCTGCGTAGTAGTCAAAATTACGAACAAACTGCAACTGCGCATGCGCAAGAGACATGGGGATTATGGCGGCACGATTTTATATCTCAGTCGCTCGTTTACGTTCGATGCATGCTTGCGTCCCGCTTGCTCCCGTCTATGTGACTGCTCCTGCGCGATCTTTGCAAATGGCTAACTTCAGAGGGGCAAAGTTATTTGACGAGAACTGTACATGTCTCGTAATTTCGTTCCATTTACTACGAGTTAGCGATCTTTAGTTTATTATCCATTAACGTAATTAAATGCCCTCAATTTCTACGTTTTAACTGCTCTGCTAACTCCTGTACTCAAGATGCTATATTATTCAATTTGAACTATAGTTTAGTTTACGTTTGTATGATTCATTTCTCAAGTGATTGATAGTAGTACCTTGTTTTGATTCTATTTATTAATCACGCCTCAAAGGCTACCTATGGCCTAGATCAGGGGCCTAACCACCAACTCTTAAAGCAGTATTACTTCAATATTACTTCCAGTGGGAAAGAGACGGAGCTATACAGGACGTATAGCTTCGTCTCTACTGCTAATACTGCTTAAAGAGTTGGTGGTTTAGGCCCTGGAAATACGATACTTTTAAAAGAATAGGGTATTTTACTGAAAAAATGTAATAAACCCGTCAGATAGATTTCCATAAAATATTAGACACGTATTTTTTATCTTTTCACGTAAACAAAAAATGAAGACGATACAGTGCGTTGAAAACACGCGTGACGTCATGTCGCTGGTAACAGTTGTACCATCATAGTGACGTCATGCGGTTTTTGACTGCACGAACATGGCAACACTCTTGTTAGTCTACCCTCCACCTTTCTGACGCCATTACAGCACATTAGGCTAGAATTGTGTTTAGTTTAAGCTTTGTACTATTTACTTGATTATATTTAATCGTCCATCGTTTCTCTGGGCTTCCTCTCATCTTTAAACCAACCACACTCAAAACTTTCTAAAAACATGTTTTTTCTTCAGTATCACACGCCTAAAGCATGACTAAGCTCACTTCCAAAAACAATGGGTAATATTATTCACTTTGAAACAATAATCTCACAACCGAAACTTCTTACCATAAACCACGGTTAAAATCTACAATATAAACGCCTATTTATCATAGCACAATGGTGGATTTAGCAAGGAATACGGCAACACTCTCGTTAGTCTACACTCCACCTTGCTGACGTCATTACGGCACATTAGGCTACAATTGTGTTTGGTTTACGCTTTGTGCTATTTACTCGAGGTTAGCGCTGTGTACAGGATGTTCGGTGTTGATATTAGTAGGTAAGGCGTGTTCACGGCTCTGAATACTGTGTTTAGTGAAAATAGGGTCTAGGTTGCCGGTAGTAAGAAGCCAGATTATCTGACACCAGTGGTTTACCGTTGACAATGGCTTTTATAGGAGCATCATGTTGTTGCGGAATTTGTTCGAAAGAGTCACCGCGGCCCTGGAACGCAAATGGCATTTGGAGGAAAACGGATGGGTCAATAAACTGATACCACGCCGTCCAGAGCGGAAGGAGCCATTTGATGATTTCCCATCCTTAAAAACAAAAGGTATCCTACCAGTAACATAGCCTCAAATGTCCTACTAGTATTTAATGCAAACTTGTGCAGCGTAGTGCATTCCACTATCTCCTCTGGTCCCCGTTTTGAACCACTACATGCACCCTTGAGGACTTGAATGAGGCCAACGAAAGAGCTACGTACTCGGCGGACAAAATATACCTAAGTCAATGACCCGAGAAGAAGAGTACCTTAGTCATTAACTTAGTCATTTTCTTTGCTAAATATATAGACTTTATGAGCTAAGAGCAAACAATATGGTCGAAGAAAAATTGTATTACAAGTGCGGCGCACAATAGGGTGTTAAATATTCAATGAAAACATAATAATTGTATTATGACAAATATAAAGCGCATCGAAGTTCATGAGTGGGGAGCTAGTGGCGTCACGCAAGTTTTCAACGCACTGTCTCCAATGTTGAAAACAGCTGAAAACTCAACAGTTTTCAGCTGTTTTATTTTCTGATTTCTCGAAAGCCACTGCACTAGTTTTGACACGACTAACGTATTCATTTAGTGCAACATTGAAGACAGTTTTATTTCTAATACCACGAACCCATCGCCCATCTAAACGCAATGCATTTCCAACGTGCATACCAGGACATTCAGCTTATTATCACATAATATAGTACAGTATTCGCCAACATCAAAGCTAAATGGTCCAGATTCCCACAAACCATGAGATCTCTCGTGCTCTAGAGAATGTATTAAAGTTATTAGAGAAGTTTAGAGGGTTTCCCAGAAGCGGACGGCACAATTAGTTGAGAAGTACTTGGACACAAGTATCTCTTAGTGGATTTATAGGTAGGTACCAAGGTGGTGGGTATGTACAATGAGGTATTATATATAGATGCGTCACGCACCAACATCACAGCATCAAGCACTGTCGGTAGTAATCGGTAGCAAGATAGTACATACCTAGTTACCAGATTTTTATGTTGCAATTTCAGAGTAAGGGCAACGCAGCTTATAACAAACATCTATAATATACCTATTCTATATCAACGCATGTGTTTTAATATTCAAATTTGCCGCCTTCTATTGTCAACTAATATTTAATCTATGTTAGATATATTATAAGAATTGGTAACACTGCTCTGTCGACATCCGCTGTGCCGAGAATTGTAATTTTCCAATAAGTAAAGTTTAATCCTTAAACCAGTTATTTCTTTTAATAATTCAACAGCATGTATAGCTTATAACAAACATTTATATTCTATATCATTGGTATATAATGTATGTAAGTCTGCCCAAGTTAGGTTTCCATGTTGAACTTTTAGGAGCTGAAAATGTCCTATTGCTCTTAGGAAGTCCGATTATCCACAATAGTTTTAGTAACCGTTTGTTAATTTTATCTTCTGTTCAAGTTTTCTTTAACAAAAGTAAGTATAAAATGGCAATTTATGGTTTGGCAATTTATGGTTTTATGATAAGTCCACTGATGTCCTTACCCTTATTAATTATACTAAAGCTTCAGATTCTGTTGGATTCGACCTTTCCTTTGAAATTTCTATTTCCGCCAAAATTTCGCCAACTTACCTGTAACAAAGAACGGGACTAATTAGTGAATTAATAACAATATCAAACGAGAAACAAAGGTCAGACGTCTAACAATACATTTCTAAAACAGCATAGAAACTTAAGTTAAAGTATAACAATGAATAACAATCGAAGGTGAGGTAACAAGGAAGTCCAATTAGGAAAAGAACCACAGAGCACTGAGACGCCGCGGCGGCCATTGCTAGAAACAGATTGTCATTTCCATACAAATAATGTGTGTCAGTGACCATCACTGTTTAAGTGTTTGCTAATTATAATAGGGTATTAACCTTATTTTTTTTTCAATATTTCTCAAACCCAAGGGAAATACAACACTTTTTAACACTTTAACACTTTTCAGATTACAACACTTTTTTTGTAATCTGAAAAGTAGCGAATTTTTAAGCGTTTGATACATTGTAACACGCCAATAACACCTTAATGACTTCGCGCTATTCAGTATACAAACGACGTTTTGCGTAACAAATGGAGAAGATAAAAAATTCAAAAGCGTTTAATTCTAAACTTTTTCACCGATTTTATTGATGTTTTCACAAATCGTCATCTTCAAAATAAGTCATTCATTTACATTTTAATAGTATTCAAATACCCTTTTGACGGCCTGTGACAATTCTGACTATAACTAATTTGCAGTTCTCATAGTAAATTGCATGGGCAAAAATATCATTTTTAGTAATGACATCTCTAGTAACTGCCAATTCCAGCGTTTCTGTACTCTGTGAAGGGACCCCATCATTACAACGAACTTTACTAAAGTATAAGTACTTATATCATAAGTCCAGGTAAAACGGCGGAGGTCACGTTTTGCCAACTTGCTGGCTGAACGGCCTTATTTCCCCTGACACGTGAAAAGAAGTTGAAAGGGCGCGAAATTAATTGAGCGGCGGCGCTTAAATTGAGAATGATAATGCTGTCACTTATAACTGACATTCCTTTTTTTTAACCGGACCTGAATAAAAGAAAGATTCGTTGAATTGTCTTTGTGGTGGATGTATGAAAAATCAATGCCATTTCCATGTTAACAATACGCAATCACAATATTATCCGGGTTCGAAGAACCATTATATTCCGCAACGTGCTAAATATGTTAACAAAAGAATATTTTAAAAGCAAGCAAGAACCGCATTTTAGAACTAAACACGAAGTACTTTGAACAGTGGGGCACAGTAAGCAGTAAAATGAGATCAGATCCGGCTGGGTGGCGACGCTGGGACGCTGGGATTACGTCTGCAAGTCCACAGGCAAATAAAACTGCATTACAGTGTTCCGGTCTGAAGGACAATCGACCTCCTTAGAGCGGGAAAATGCAACGTTCGCGGATTTAGTTCCGTTTTCAAACAATAGATGGTGTTGCTTTGATCCGAGCTTTTTAAGCTTGGTTTAAAGAAAAATGTAATAACGTGGAATGGAAAATTTTAAAGAAGGAAAATGAAACCTGGTTTTTTGTAATTGTATACTTACTGTGTACTGTTCTTCTAGGTAAGTAGGTATATTGTTTGAGGCAGACAGCGAATAGGTAGGTACCTACCAAAACCAAAGTCAATATTTTTTTCAGGGTTCATGTAGGTATGTGTGTAATTGTACAAGTACGTACGGTGTGTCTTTTCCACTGTTGCAACTTTTAATTAAATTATTGGTGCTTACACTCAACACACAGTTTTTTCGCACGCGTGAATGTCGGAAACTATCCCAAGGGAACATACTCTCGGGATAAAAACCAATGTGCTATTCCAGACTATAAGCTATCTTTATGCTTAATTTCATCCAGATCCGTTCAGACGTTTTGGCTTGATTGAGTAACAAACATCATCCACCCAAACTTTCGCATTTTTATAATAGTACTAGCTTTTGCCCGTGACCCCGCTCGCAGGTATGTCGGTTGTCGAGTAAAGAGACTTGCCCACGTCACTTATGTCGCTAATTAAACGGCTGATTATGCTGGTTAGCTGCGAAATATAATTTATATAACCATACTAAAATGACACAGAAAGATTCACCATAATACCATCACAGTCCAATAAATAAAATAACACCGTCTCTACATCTCCAGCGGATTGTTCCATACTGATTCCACAACGTACGACAAAATGATTACGCGTCTGTTTTAATTTATGCCATCATTTACGTTAATCACAGTGCGGTGGTCACTACGCTACTGATATGATTCCCTCGCAATCGTCACAAATATTTATTTTATTGTTATTTTAAGTCGTTTGGCTTGTGAAAGATAATGAGCTTTCATTGTTGAGTACGATGGTCTGGGTTGATTAATTTGGGTGGTGGTTTGGTTGGATAGCTTTAAATACAATAATTAGACGATGTTTAGTGTCATAGGATTAGGAAAAGCATTCAATTTGGTTTAGAAAACCCATCTAAGGTAAATAGCGAAATGTGTGAAGGCTACCGTAGACAGAGTAGACTAGGTTAATCTACCTATGTATTATTGTGGTGTTAATACATTATCTGAATGGCTACAACCCATAACATACGAAGAAAACGAAAATATATTGGTCAGGATAAGCTTCTAAGGGCCATTTTCACCAAGCCAAACTGATCGCGATCAGCGTATAAACCACGTTTATGAGCTGTCAGTGTCACTATTTTTCTATGGAATATTGACGCTGACAGCTCTTGAACGCAGTTTAGATGATCGTGTTCAGTTTCATTGGTGAAAACTGCTCTAAAAGTACTACTAGGCTAAATAAATATATCACACACACATACACTTTTTATTTATGTTCTTTTTTTCTGTAGAATCATTTCGGAAGACTAAGGTCGAGATAAAGGATTTTTTTTCCAGAGTGAAAATTCTGCTGTTTTTTATTTCAAACAGCTTGCCAAATTCTTCTAGAAACACGCAATCTTTGCGTGTGCACGCATCTCATTAAAATAAAGTCAGGTCCACACATCTTTATAAACTAGGTTCACCTACACAGCAGTATAACTTGCGCAGCCGGTCGATTCTATCGAAATCTCACGGTGTTCACCTAGGCGTAGTGAACGTCAACAGCGGCCCTACCATGAGAAAAAAGCGTTAAAGCGTGAGTAGTTCGAACGAGAAGGAGGGATGGAGCTATACACCCTATATAGCTTCATCCCTCCTCGCTCGAACTACTCACGCTTTAACACTTCATGGTAGGGCCGCTGAGCTGTCATTCCATCTTATTTGTACCTATAGTTTGACAACTCACCCGTCGTGCACCCCGCCCAAGTTTTCACTTCGACCTGTTTATAGAATCGCACTGCAGTATTTTAATCACTGACAACGTATGTTAAAAACGTTTCATAAAAAAAAGAAGTTTTTCTTAAGAAAAAAAAAAACATAAACTATCCTCATCCAAATGGCCAAGCCTTGATCTAAATAAGTTATTGAATCGTTAAAAATTAAAAACAACAAATCATGATGTAGCGTCCACATGAAGCCATATTGTTTTCGTTAAAATAAACTCTTATTACTTCGAACTACAAAGAATCTTAGACAGTTGTTAATCTAGCATAAAAAGTAACAGAAAACATCTGAGGTACATTTCTTTCAACAAGAGGAATCTCATTAAAACATTAAAGTACCTATCAATCACTAACAAGAAAAAGAGATACACATGGAATTCGCAAATGAAAATGCCCGAAACACTTCTGACAATCTGACAAAGCAAATTAAACTTTATCCCGAAAACCAAGAGTTTATTTTCTTTATGGCTTGTTGTGACAAGAGTTTCACATGGTCGTCCATGTCGTTGACAAGGGAAATTAAACTTTATTAGGGGAAGATAGGGTTTGTTTTTAATGGCGTTTTATTGCAAGTTTCATGTGGTCTCTCCCGTTGAAGACCAATAAGGGAATAAAGATTGGTATTTCATTAAAATAGTATTGAGTACGGAGGTATTTCTTTGGGTTTTCGGGTGCATTCTTAGCGGTAATAATACGTATAAGAGTTTGTCATCAAAATTAATTACTCAGTTCAAGTATTTTGGTAAATACTTCGTCTGTTGTCCTTGGATTCATTTCTCCCGATTTTCCCCTTAAATTGAATGTTATTCCAGAAAAAAAAAATGGTTAAAGGGAAGTTAACATCTAGTTTAGGTACTCGATGTTCGTTCATAACGGGTTCTCAACTTAGCGATAAAATTGTGTGTATTTGTTCGTAAGGGACTTGATAAGCGCTCACGCGCGGCGGTCGAGCGGCCAGGGCGCTGTGACGACGCCATATTCCTTTGACGCCATACATTTTATCTTGTCAGCGCCCTGGCCGCGTGCCCTGTCCACTTTGTATAGCAAGTCCCTAATAAGATATTCACTCGAGGTACAGATCCGATCACAAAAATTCTACTATACTGATACAATGCTACACTATGGCTGAGATTCATAGGCTAGTTTTTCCAGGTGATCGAAGCCGTGGGAAAAAGCTAATGAGTCATAATGAGGGATTCCAGGAAAAAATTACGCCACCAGTTGGCGCCACACACACAGGCGCCCACGAAACACGCCGTTGATGTCAATTTAATTAATAGTCAGAAAACATGAGCGTTTTGACGTCTCAGTGGTGCCACCTGTGCTCGTCATTTCAGGAAACCCTTATTTAAATGATACTATATTTAAAAAAGTTAAATAGAATCGTATTTCTATAAATATTAATACAGTTCAAGTTTTATTTACCTTAGCCCTTCATTTTCTATTTTATAAAGCGAACCCAACTTTACCATAGTGGGAAATACTGAGCACACTGTACTTACTTCAATGAATGTTGGACGAACAATTCACGGGTAAGGTGACAGATGGCACCACCTGCGCCATTCTCAAGGTGTAGTAGAAACGATCCCTATCTATTATTCAATTGTGGGACGCCAACAGTGTATTGGAATTTGAAATTGTTAGGGGTTATTTATTGTAGACTAGACTTGCCAATGGCTACGCCCGCTTGAAAGTTGAAAATTATACCAAGGTAATATACTACCGCAATTAACAGTATCCTGTATCCTTATCTGGGACATGTTTTACTCGCGTGCCTTGTTTCATACAAATCCCTTCAGCCGCTAAGACGTGAAAAGGTAACAGACAGACAGAGTTTCTTTCACATTTATAACATTATTTAAGTGACATCTACTTATACATATAATATTTTACTTATAAACACATATTTTGTAGGTTAAATGGGCCGTAGGTATAAAAATGCTTAACTTATTTAGTAACCGACTTCAAAAAAAAGGAGGTTATTTTGAAACGATCAATTTGACGTTTGAATTCGAGAAAATAACGTCTCGAATTCAAACGTCAAATTGATCGACGATCATTTAAAAAATAATAGCGTTTGTCTATGGTATCTTTAGTCCTAAAGAAAGAAACGAATTGTTTGTTCTAGCTTTAAAAGAAAATTGCAATAATGGCGGGAAATGATTTGACAGAGGGTTGATTTATTTATTGCTAAAATATAGCGATATTAAATTCTAAGTTTAATTATAATAATTATTAAAGTATTTCCATCATAAGCATTATGAATTTAGTTTGAGTTTATTTAGTCTCCAGCAAGAAAAATAACTTACAACTTTTTTAGAAACCATAATTATCTACACAACTTACAAAAAAAAAAAACACAATTTTCTCAACATTATGAACAAAACCAAGTCACTTAAAACTTACTATTTTTAACGATAAGACTAGGTATTCATAGTGCACAATGAATGTCGGACACAAGACCTCGGGCGGGCAACGTACAATGGGGGAAAATAACGTGTTTCACCCTTGTTTTAAAATGTGGACTGTTGAAGTTTTTCTTTCCCCCACTTTGATTTAGACGACAAGCTTTCACAACGACTGTTTGTTTAGAAATAAAGGCGACAAATGAATTTTGTTGCGAGACTAAAGTGTAAAGTTTTAAGTTTGTAAGGTTGTTTTGTCTTTGGTTGATTGTGGAACCGCTTGGAGTTTAGCTACACTTTGTAGGTGTTTTTACAAAGGAAGACTTAGCAGTATGTTCTTCTTAAAATAAAGTGAAAATATATTTTTTTGCTAAATTTACAGTGGCACTGCTCATGACTCTACAGGTAGGTCCCTAATTTTTTTTTTTTGAGGATGGGAAATCATCAAATGACCCCCCGCTCTGGGTGGAGCGGCAGGGAGTGTCAGACTTTTACTGACTAAAACCCACCCTTTGTCCTCCTAGTGCCTTTCTTTCCAGGGCCGCGGTAACTCTTTCGAACATATTCCGCAACCCTGGCAGGAGGTAGGTACCTACTTGATGTGAGTATTATTCCACTACAGTACCTATTAATTCCATGCACCAGACACTAACATAGACACAATCATCTATGTTCTGTACTACCAACACAATAAAACTTAACCTTTAACCGCTAACGAGTTCTCACCAAGTTATCTAGTTTCCTACGATTCTGAAGTGTGCTTGTAAATAATGCATAGAGGGCAATTGGATTGTCTGTCAGTCTGGCTTCCTGCAGCGACTCACTAATGTGCCACAGTCGATACTTCACAGACATGCAAAGGTTACCAGTAATGGAGATTTTAGATTTCCAATTTTCCATGCCATTGTCTCATTTATTATTTGTAAGTTATAAATTCGAAGTTTCAATTAAATTTGGTAAAGGTTCTAGGTTGCGTGTTAGATTTTGGAATGCGTCATAGCTTATAGCGTCAGGTGAGATAGTCGTCAATGGTGAGTTTATAAAAAATGTAAGACTGTTAGAATGTCAGGAAACGGTGCGTCATGAAAGTCTTTAGGACGTACGAACTATGTAACAAAAATAGAAAATACTATAATGGCCTTACATGGCCTTCCATCCTACTAATATTATGAAGGTGAAAGTTTGTATGTTTGTGTAACAATCAGGCAAAAACGGCTGAAGGGATTGGGATGAAATTTGGCACACATGTAGTTCATATTCTGGAATAAAAAATAGGCTACTTTTTATCCCGGTAAGTGGCATGGAATAATGGAGACTGAGGAGGAAGTGGAAACTCAGAGCCGCTGCTGCCTTAGTACTTCAGATTTTTAAGTACCAGGAGACCAGAAAGATCAAGTACTAGGAGACCAGAAACATGTCATAGTATTTTTGGCCTGGTATAATTATGTAGGTAGGGTAGGTGTAAGGTAGGTGAAGGGAAGGTGTAGGGTAGGTATAAAGTAGGTGTAGGGTAGGTGTAAGGTAGATGTAGGGTAGGTGTAAGGTAGGTGTATGGTAGGCGTAGGGTAGGTGTAAGGTAGGTGTAGGGTAGGTGTAGGGTGGGTGTTATCTGAGTAAAAAATTTACAATACAAATCAGGAAACCTTGCTATTTCCGCGATATATATTCACGCGGGCGAAGCCGCAGCTGGTAGAAGCTAGTATATCATAATTATGATCTGAGAGCCAATTCTACTAATTTTTAAATAACGTTCGCATTCGTATGACAATCGTCAACTGTTAAAAAAGCCTTAATTTTCATAAATTTTTGACAGTTTGTGATTGTGATTTTGTGATGCGAACGTTGCTTGAAAATTAGAAGAATTGGCACACTGACCTTTATATTACATCTTATTTCTAAGCAACTTAGGTACAAAATAAATAAGTGTATGATTATTCAGATCTCCTAATCCTAACTAGCTGACCCGCGCTACTTCGTCTGCCTCACATTTTTCATGAATGCTCCGCTCCTATTGGTCGTAGCGTGATGTTATATCGCCTTCCTCGAAAACAGGCTATCCAACACTAAATTATTTTTTCAAATCGAACCAGTAGTTCCTGAGATGAGCGCGTCCAACCAAACTCTTCAGCTTTATAATTTTAGTACATATAGCTAACAGATAGTATAGATATAATAAATGCAAAAACGAGTGTTTTACGCTGTCACGCTAGTAGACTCTAAAGTTACTTCATTCGATACATAATTAGACATGTTCTAGTGATTTCAATAGTGAATATGCAAAAAGAAAATAAGTATTCATTATCTAAACAGTTTATCGTGAAATATAAAAAAATATAACAGTGAATTTTCAGTTATATTTTTGTATGTGAATCAAAATTTACCGAAATACAAATGAGATATAACTATTTTAAACAAATATATCTGTCCCTCTTGCGAAAACGTCGTTTTCTATGGTAGCTGTATAGGCGTCATAGTTTTGACGTCAGAGTTGGTGTCGGACTTCTCTATCTAACTGTCAACTTTGAAGCTTTATAACTTGAAGGGTATTAGGTATTGTATTTTGCTAATAAAAAAAAAAAAAACGAGTTGCACTCCGGGAGTGCCGGCAGAAGTGAAAACTTGAACATTAACGTTGTGCATTTTTAAATATTTTGGAATGGTTAGGGAATAATTTCGCACGAATTGCTTTATTTATTAGTATAAAAGTACTGGTTACATACAATATTCATTTATTGCGCTATCGTACACAAAAATGACAATTTATATTACATATAAGATTATCGTGTGAGGCAGGGAGACGTAATTTCTCTGAAACTGTTCACGGCCGCAATGGAGGACGTCTTCAAGGTTTTGGACTGGAAAAGGCTAGGCATTAATGTCAATGGCGAGTACATCACCATCTTCGATTTGCCGACGATATAGTCGTCATGGCTGAGACCACGGAGGACCTCAGTACAATGCTCGATGACCTCAGTAGAGCTTCCGAAAGAGTGGGTCTTAAAATTAACATGGACAAAACCAAGGTCATGGTAAATACCCATGTAGCACCCACTCCTATCAAGATTGGAGGCTCTGCACTCGAAGTTGTTGATGAGTACGTCTACCTGGGACAAACGATCCAGCTAGGTAGGGCTAACTTCGAGAAGGAAGTCAACCGTCGAATCCGACTCGGATGGGCGGCGTTCGGGAAGTCACGCGGTGTCTTCTCGTCTCACATACCACAGTGTCTCAAGACGAAAGTCTATGACCAGTGCGTGTTGCCAGTGATGACCTATGGACTCGAAACGTGGTCGCTCACAATGGGCCTCATCAGAAGGCTTAAAGTCACCCAAAGGGCAATGGAGAGGGCAATGCTCGGAGTTTCCTTGCGTGATCGAATCAGGAATGATGATATCCGCAAGAGAACCAAGGTTACCGACATAGCCTGAAGGATCGCCAAATTGAAGTGGCAGTGGGCAGGGCACATTGCTCGCAGAACAGATGGTCGATGGGACCGAAAAGTTTTGGAGTGGCGACCGCGTACCGGAAGACGCAGCGTTGGAAGGCCTCCCACAAGGTGGACCGATGACCTGGTGAGGGTCGCGGGTAACCGATGGATGCGAGACGCACAGGACCGGTTGTTGTGGCGACACTTGGGGGAGGCCTATGTCCAGCAGTGGACGTCTTTCGGCTGATATGATGATGATGATGATGATGATGATAAGATTATCCGTCTTACGAATATTCGATCAGGTCACGTGTCCTGACGCGAGTTTAACATTTTTTACCCATCCCAAAAAGTGCACAACGTCGCTAAAGAAGTTTTCACTTCAAAAATTGCATGCATATTCCTTGCGCTATGATTTAAGGGTTCGTCGTTAAAGAGAAAGAGATAGTAATACAAACAAGTTGAGAAAGAGAGACGCAGGTAAGATATTATTAAAACGCGGCAGTTTTTCTCGGTCATCTCGAGATTGTAAAGTTTAGTGCTGGTAAGATTTAGGAGGCAAGCTTAAAGATGATAAAGATCAAAATAAGATCTTTATAGCATTGTTAACATTTATAGTAGGCTGATTTTAGCTTCGGTATTTAGAGTAATTATTTAGGTTCATACACTTGTCTTTTCCTCGGTTTCAGTGGCATAATTCGCAAGTACATTTTTTCATTTGTATTGAATTTGATTTCATTGCGATTGGTTTCAATTTGGTGCATTTTAATATCGAAATATTAATTTTAATCATATTCGACACGACACCATTTGAAAATTCGATTACGTTGAAAATAAACAAGGCCAATTCTTTGATGTACTTTCGAATGACATTCAATGCTATAACTTGTCATGTCAGTATGCAGCGAAATTTAGAGGTGAATAGGACAGATAGCGATAGAAACGCGAAATAGAAAATCATCGGCTCCCAATCAAAACAGATTCAGCTGAACACCAGTATTTTACATGGAGCGGCTGCCTACAAGACCTCCACAACCCATTAACTGGGTAACACGATACTTCTTGGCAAGACTGGTGTCAGACTTTTGGCTTCTGACAATCCGTAACGACTGCCAAAGATCTATAAATGACAGCCGGGACCAACGGCTTAACGTGCTTTCCGAGGCACGGAGGAATCTCGATATGTTAAGATGGACCAACCTAGAACTAGAAATAGAACGTTCCTTGAAAATAAGGGAATTAGCCTTCTTATCTTAAAACCGTACAAAACATTGCCGTTCACATGAACAAAGAAGGGTAGCGAAAAATAGAAGAAAACGTTCTTCTCTAAAAATATAATACTACGTACGTTAGCAGCACGAAGGTTTCCTCGTAAAAGGATTAGTTACAAAATGGGTGGAAGACGCTGCAATTTCTAAAACTATCTCCTCTTTTGCTGTAATCCTGCCAGATGCTATCTCATAATGAATTAAACTCGCCTTTTGTTGTTACATGAAAGGATTTAAGTTTTTAGAATGACATAATTAGCTTGAACACGGTCCTAAAATCTAGGTAAGGAATATTTTACAGGCCATGCAGTTTTTGTCATGATGATTAGTGACCGTAGTATGTTGGTTAAGTAGTTTATTTTAATGGATAAAGAGATATCAATGAAAAGACGGATGGATTGTGGGAGGAATGATATGAAGGGAAAGGAAGTTTAAATCCTGACGAGAGCGTTTGTAAGTATACAAATAATCCTTCTATGAAGCAAAAATAAATAAAAAATGCTGATAAATTTGGCAGAAAATTGATGTGAGAAACTTGCGAAAATTTCGGATTTCGAACTGTCGATTTTAATTATTAGTCTTCAATAAAACTGTCAAGTCTTTGCAATAGATCCCACACAGCACAAGAAGAATATTTGTAACAAAATAAAGCTATCAGGAGTGCTTAGGCTTACTACGACGGAAACGGGCGAAATTTCGATTGTAACACAGCTGTGAAACTCAAACCCATTAAATAATAAACCTACGCCTCACAGCCGACCACATGATATTAATGTCGACCCTTCGATAGCCTCATAAGTTTTTCAGCTGCCCAACCTGGTATGGCGTCTGCATTTTAATGTTAACACCGACTCCCTGGTCGAGCAACCGAGGCTCTGAAATGTTAACTAGCTCTTTGTGCTTCTGTTACATGATTTCTGGTAAGTAATTAATTGTATTCAAGAATTGAGTTAGAATATAGTTTGAGAGATTTTTGATTCCGTTCTGGTTCGTTTCTGGAGAGATCAAAACAAAAAAGTTTCAACATCATCTATTGTGCAGTGATGGTTAACTGAAATGGTATTTTCCTTCACGTGAGAATTAAATCTTACGAAGTATCGAAAAGGATTACACAATTTATGATAGTCGAAGTTATGCCTGCCCGAAGGATCTTATTACAACATTCTACATCAAGATACCCAAAACTACAGTATATCTCAACAATTCAAAGATACAACTCTAATCAAAAGCCCGAATACCAATCATGAAAGCAAACATTGCCTACATTAACCACGTACCTATAGTGCCTCATAACCCGACGCCAATCTATATGAGCCATGTAGATTGTACCCCCACATGCCATCAGCGCCAATAATACCAATATCCTGGGATTTCACAGCTAAGCTAAGCCTTCGATAGCGGCTGGGTTGCCAGCCCGCAATATACAAATGAACTTGCGTTTAGCATAGACAGGACAATGTCGAGCAACGAGTTTGCATAGCGGTTTGTGATTGTTTCTGTTATCTGTTGCATAGTTGGAAACGTACATAATAATGCCATGGTTGCGACGAAATCTTGTCTTTGGTAGTAAATTTATTCGATAAGACGTGACTATCCGAGTTATTGGATTCATTTATTTAACTCCTAAATACTACAATTGAAATCTTAGATTTCAAGTAACAGCCGTTTCCAAATTCAATTAAGTTATAAGTACTTACCAAATAATTGTTACTTATTAATACTAAAGCAAAATTTTACCTAAACCATGAACAACGTAATTCAATTTCTAATTTGCTGTTTATTGGATCGGGTCCAATTTATTAAGCAAACATCAATTCCGAACAAGTTTCGCATAAATTATGTTCTGGCGAAATTTAATAAAACTTCGATCCCGATAACAGATTGGACGGAGCGAATTCGATATTAAACCCCTCTCCAATCATTGTCGACATCGTTTGCATTGATAATAACACACTTTTAACACGGCTGTTTGTGAAAACGTGAAAATCATTATATTTAAGCCGGTTTAATCCTTATGATGGATTTGGCTCATATTAAAAACATCGGGCAAATCGCTGAATAAATTATTTGTTAAAACTGTTTGAATACAAAATGTCGATTTATGTTAACATCATTTATCTGTGAATGTTTGTTTGTGTATAAATATCTGTTTTGTTTGCTTAATCAAAAACATAATTAACATTTACACAAGTTAGCATATTTGTGCAGATTTTATTTTACATTTTGGCGCGAAAGCAGCGCATAGACAACATAGCATCATGCGCCATTTTGTAGTTGCTTAGAATAATAAAAGGAGAGTCTCATACACGCTCCCTACCAAAAAATGAAGCAACTTTCGTACTTATGTGTGAGTGAGCAGTATGTAATTACAGCCACAGACGTAAAAAATGTTGCTAGGAATGAACACTTTCCCTAAAATCGGGAAAAATGTTAATATACTTAGGACAAATCATAGTTCAATATAAAAAAAAATGTTAAGTACGTAACTTGTACTTATTGTAATCGAAATCCAAGATGGCGCCGACGAAATTTGCTAACTTTTCGTCATGGGTGTCATTTCCATGGTTTCTGGGGTCGCTAGAACCGATTATGGGGTTAAAATTGAAATCCAAGATGGCGCCGACGATATTTGCTAACTTTTCGTCATGGGTGCAATTTCATGGTTTCTGGAGTCGCTGAAACCAATTATGGGGTCAAAATCGAAATCCAAGATGGCGCTGACGAAATTTGCTAACTTTTCGTCATGGGTGTCATTTTCATGGTTTCTGGAGTCGCTAAAACCAATTATGGGGCCAAAATCGAAATCCAAGATGGTGGCGATGAAATTTGCTAACTTTTCCTTATGGGTGTCAATTTCATGGTTTCTGGAGTCGCTGAAACCGATTATGGGGTCAAAATCGAAATACAAGATGGCGCCGACGCAGTTTGATAACTTTTCGTCATGGGTGTAATTTTCATGGTTTCTGGAGTCGCTAAACCCGATTTTGGGGTCAAAATCGAAATCCAAGATGGCGCCGACGAAATTTGCTAACTTTTCGACATGACATTTTAAACATCAGGAGGAAAGATAGTGGTTTTTCACTTTTATAGAAAACTTCGAATCGTTCTCTCTCTCCTTCTAAACTCTTTTTAGAAAATGTTCTCAACTAACTATTTAGACCTGGTTAGATGGCGTATGCATACTAAGTTTTCGATTTTGACCCCATAATCGGTTTCAGCGACTCCAGAAACCATGAAATTGACACCCATAAGGAAAAGTTAGCAAATTTCATCGCCACCATCTTGGATTTCGATTTTGGCCCCATAATCGGTTTTAGCGTCCTTAGAAACCATGAAAATTACACCCATGACGAAAAGTTATCAAACTGCGTCGGCGCCATCTTGGATTTCGATTTTGACCCCATAATCGGTTTCAGCGACTCCAGAAACCATGAAATTGACACCCATAAGGAAAAGTTAGCAAATTTCATCGCCACCATCTTGGATTTCGATTTTGGCCCCATAATTGGTTTTAGCGACTCCAGAAACCATGAAAATGACACCCATGACGAAAAGTTAGCAAATTTCGTCAGCGCCATCTTGGATTTCGATTTTGACCCCATAATTGGTTTCAGCGACTCCAGAAACCATGAAATTGCACCCATGACGAAAAGTTAGCAAATTTCGTCGCCGCCATCTTGGATTTCGATTTTGACCCCATAATCGGTTTTAGCGACCCCAAAGATCGCGAAAATGACACCCATGAAAGACTGGTCGGCACCCGCGGGGCCGACAAGGCTCCCGCCTCCCCCCCCCCTGGTTGGCCGCCCAATCTGATGTTCCTTTATTGCAATTTTAAGACACGATCTCATACACAGGTGTCGGTGTCGACGCGTGTCGCGACTATGGTTTTTTCGCATATGAAAACTGCCCAACGCGCCTAAAGAACTTTTCACTGAAAAAAAATGCGCAAAATATTTGAATCAACCGTAAATTAGCTTTCGTTTCATACTTACAACTTTAAACAATAAGCATCATAATACAGGTAGACTCCAACAGTTAGTGCTCACTGTATTATGGGTAATTTTTCTTTACAACGGGGGCCTACCACAACCTCTTAAAACAATATTACTTTAATATTACTTTGCGTTCCGCTCTGTTGGATTTTCAACGCTCGGATCAGCGCCGAGAGTTGAAAATGCAACAACAGAAATTACAAAGTAATATTAAAATAATATTGTTTTAAGAGGTTGTGGTAGGCCCCCTGGCAACACTACATTGTGATAAATTGGGTTATGAAAATTTTAATTTGAAGATCGATTTACGTAAAAATAATGGATTTAATGTAAGTACTTACTTGTGAAACGTGATTTTGTCACATTTTTTTTGTTTTCCTGGTGTGTTAGAGCATCTTTTTATGCAACAAACTGTCATTTTTAAATATTTCTCGGGAGGTGCATTCAACAGAGCGTGACCTTGAGCACTGACGGCTCGCTGCGCCGAGTACTCCGTATATGGAGTAGTCTGAGTAGCTTCAGTTTTGATGCTCGTACTAGGTTTCTAGGCGTTATTATTCTAAGTGTAGTTGACTAATTGAATATTTTTATTTTCGTTTTGTATTATTTAATTAGTTTTGAGTTTTTTCATGCGTAGTTAGATACTTTATAAATTTTATATAAGTTTATATGTCTTATATATATTTTTTCATTATTATTTACTCATAATGTACCTACTTATGATTTTAATTATTATTTAAATGCAGAAATACTTTTTCGTTATTTTATATCCCTCGGTATTTTATTGTATATGTTAACACCCTCATATTCAGTACTTACTTCTTTTTCCTTAATTAAGTGTTAATAAATAATATTCCGATGTTGTTCCTAAAAACAAAATAATTGACACGCATTTCAGTAGGTACAGCTATCGAAACACTTAAAACACTAAGTTATCCGGTAGCACAATAAGTTTTAGTTTAGTGTTTCCTTATTTAAATTTACCTATTTGTTTTGTTTTTATGATGAGGATAATTCTAAGGCCACGCCATTTTTCCCTACGATAAAAAATCTAAGCATTCATAAATAATGTCCACCTACACAAAAAACTAACAAAGCCACATAACATTAAATAAAAGAAGTTTTCGTCGAAACGTCAAATCGTAATACGAACGAAAATCGAAAGAGGGTTTGACAGCTTCCTAATTAGGTATTACTTTACTGTCAAAGTCAAATCGACTAGTCTATGGTACTCTCTTCTTTGTCAGTTTCACAGCTGACAATAGATTTGTAGACGTCTTTGGTGACCCGGTAATTTGGTAGACTAATTAAGGAAGGGACAATTTCCTGGGTATGTCACAAACATAACTATATATTATGTTTTAGTTAACCCAAACTAATTATTTATTACAGTGTAAGGTTAACTACTAGCTCACTTACTGCTAATGATTCTTACACTATGGACGGCAGTCACAGACCCATAAATAAAACAATTTGACTCTCTTGTAAAATAGAATGGACATAAAATAAAGCATTTTCAGTTTATTTTTTATATTATTTAATGATATACTTACTTAATAATTTTATTTTTAAAGTGCGTACGTTTTATGAAATGGCTACTTTCCTTCATTACCTACCAATAATTATGGATACCTATAAGTTACCTTATTAAACTGCAATCATTAAAACCGTATTTATTCCCCCATATTTCCGCACACCTGTGCCGCCTAATTTAGCCAAAACGTTTCCTACCGGAATTAAAACGTTCTCAAATTCGGTTTAGAAAATTTATAACAAACGTAATTGCAGATTACGGAATAAAAAGGAAAATGGGGAGTCGGCCATTTTGAATGTCTTCCCTACAATGTTTGCCATTTGTTATAAAACTTTCCATAGCGCGGTCAATGGCAACTTTTTGAATTTCTTTATGGAAATTGGTTCTGGTTGGTGCTGCGTCGATTTGCACCGCCATTTTTCATCTCTCTTAAATTGTTTTGCATTAAATTGCTTCTCGTTTTAGACAAATTGTCGCCGACTGTTTATTTTTTGTTGTAATTTGATGACGTTATTTGTTTACTGTGGTTAGGGAGTTGATTTCGTTAACAAATATTGGTATTTGTGGGACGGAAAATTATGTCGTCTACTGGTGGGTGTTTGCTTCTAATTAAGTAGGTGCTTTATTACGTATGTGTTTATGATGAAAGGGGCCTTCTTGTAATTCTTTTCTTTCTTTCTTTTATTTTCTTTTTTATAAAAAAAACGTTGCCCCGCACTAGGATTTTCTCCTGTATCGTGGGCGCGTTTACAAACATATAAATTCACATACACAAACAGCCAGACCCGGAACAACTATCTGTAGGCCATACAAATATTTGTTCCGTGCGGGAATCGAACCCGCGACACGCAGCGCAGCAGTCAATCGCTCAACCACTGCGCCAACTGTGTCTGCGTCTGTGTGTGTGTGTATGTTTACATTTCTAGTAAACAAAGTGTTTTGGAATTATATTTACGAGCCTACTACTTCGTAATTTCGTGTTTGTGGTTCAAATTGTGTATGTCGCATAAAACCATAACACTATGGGGTTTGTTTTTTTATATTTAAAATTGACTTACGTTAACGATACTATACGTCAAAATATTCGTTCTAGACCCTCTGATTTCCATAAATATCTTTTAAAGTATTTTAATAAAGAACGCAAACTATTTTTTTGACACAGAACTGACATGCATACAAATTTTATACTTACGAAAAAACATACCTTATAAAAGAGTAGTAATAGACAAGATTGGTCACTTTTTTCGAATCTTTTTAAAAAAAGAACAATGTTACGTCACTTTTCATCCTTAGTTATGTCTTGGCCAAGATCGTTCAATGACTACAACTCAACACTTATAAGTTAGTCAGAGGCTGTAAATGGACCAGCCTATTTGTTATTCAGATTGGACGGACGATACCGCAAGATATAACTTGTGAACAACCCTATTGGGGTTAAGTTATAGCCTGGGAAGTTTATTATGCGAAAATACAAGTTTTATAGTAAAAAAATGTAAAAGACGCACAGGAACCCTAGTCTCAACATTGAGATTATTTAAGCTGTCGGGCTATTATTAAGGCACCCATTACACGATAAGTTTTGCTGTCAGTTTAACCACAGTCAAGACTTTGACTGACAATCGTGTAATGAAGTGAATTATGGTTGCAAGAAATTGACTGACGAAAATTTAGACATTTCATGTCCGGTTAAGTAGTTGATAGCCCTTGCGTGTTAACTTGCTAGTGGTCATTCTGAAAAAGAAAAGCTAGATATTTCATTAGGGCTGTTTTTATATGTTTATGGAATGGGAAATAGTTCAAACCTTGTCCTTTTTCGAATCCCGTATATCAGCCAATACTATATCGTCGCGTATTTAAGAATGAGCGTCTAAAGTCGATTGAATGCCATCACTCATCATCAGTCATTAGTCATTCATGACTTTTGGAATTAAGTGGCGCTTGCATGAGCGTGTTATGGGCGCCTAAAACTCGCACCATGAGCACTTAGTTGAAGAGAATATGATGTGAGCTGTTAATCCATCCAATAAAGGTGGATTGACAGTTTACTTCAAGCTCACTCCATCAAGGTTTTCACGGTGATGTGCCCACAGAATAGATTGGTTGTGTCGGTATTCTATGGAATTAATAAGTACACAGTACTTTATTGCTGGGCAAAGACTACTAACTTCTACTCTATTCTGAGTAACTTTTTCTGGCCTGACGCCCGCCTAAGTTGGAAAGGATAGAAAAATCTCGTTTCTCCTATTTCCCAGATTTGCTAAGAGATAAAGTTGCCAATTGAAATTTCATTGGCTGCATCCCCCGTTATCTTTAACAAAGTTTAGTGAAAACGTGAAAGTTTTCCGGAAACCTCTTTTCATGTGATCGAATAAGTTAATGTAAAGATAGACTTAACCCAATCACGGTTTGGAGCAGTACCGAATGAAACTAAAAAGCAATTTCAAATGCTTTATATACATTCAATGTAATTAATTACTGTTTCTTACTTATTGCTTTAAATTCTATTTGCCTAAGTAAATTCAACTAACAAACAGTCAATGAAAAATTCAGTCGAATTGAAAACCTCTTCCTTTTTTGAAGTTGGTTAAATAATTCATAAAGGACCGCAAACTAAAATAAAGTCCCATCCTTATTTGAAGGGAGAGAAGACCGAAACTGTTCTTCCAAAAGCTGTTGCCATAAATAAACGTTTGTATTTGCGTTGACATAAGGTTTAAATTACTATGATATCGGGCTCGAGAAATGCAACAAAGTAAAGGGATACCTATCAATATTGGAAGTACACAAAGGGATGGAATTGAGCTGTAAATTATAATAGATGGACCTTTTTATAGAACACTATGGTGATTTCAACATAACGAGGTCGGCAGTGGTCGTTGTTACACTCGATTAGGTTTACATAAAGGCAAAGATGTGGAAAGCGGAACTAAGATAAGCGGACCTAAGATAAACGAAGCGAAGAAATGAGAAGTTGTACACTTTGAAACAAATATGACTTAGGAAACCAGGTAAAAAGAGGTGAGATTTTCTTCACCATTAATTATTTTTAAGGCTCCTACCCGAAGGGTAACAAAATGAATCTTAGGGACTTGATATATAAAGCGT
Source organism: Melanchra persicariae (assembly GCA_947386135.1). Taxonomy (NCBI): domain Eukaryota; kingdom Metazoa; phylum Arthropoda; class Insecta; order Lepidoptera; family Noctuidae; genus Melanchra; species Melanchra persicariae. The sequence goes on from OX376664.1 coordinate 14,480,774, forward strand.
TTCGGGCGTGCAGCGGACACGCGGTCTGGGCGCTGCCGCGCTGTGATGAAAATGTATGGCGTCTGGCCGCGCGCCCCCGACGCAAAGTATATTTCGTTCGTTTGACGCCATACATTTTATCTTGTCAGCGCCCTGACCGCGCGCCCTGTCCGCTTTGTATATCAAGTCCCTTATAGTAGGTATACCTAAACCTCCGCTGTCCGTCTGTTTGTCTGTAATCGGGCTTTAGCTCATGAATCGTAAAAGACAGGCAGTTGAGGTACTAGAAGAAGTAGACTTTTTTCTGATAATAATGTAGCAAAGACAAGAGAAATATCTTACCTTAGAACGGAGATGAATGTAACAAACACACACTATATCTAGTTTGAAACGTGAGATGTACCTAAGTTACAAGAAAGTCTCCTTCAGAACTGAGTCTAACGAAGCAAAGATAAAATATTATGTAGACTAGTTTTCAGTAAATCCGCAGTTCTATCAAAGTAAATACGGGCTGAACTCTTACTTGAAGATTGTAACTTGCAATACTCGAACTTGAAGATTGTAACTTGCAACAAAACTTGTTTTCTGTCTAAGTTGAATATTAATCTCTGATCATATTTTCCAGCGAGTTTGTGTCTGAAACTTTCAATCAAAACTAGATTCAACTGTCTTGTAAATCTGTGATAATTAAATTCCAAAATGGCTGCCAAATTCCAAAGTTACATTGCTATTTGTGTCAAATCAATTCGTTTGAAATTCAGAATTCTGAAAATCGGATATTTGATCACCGTCGAGTTTAATGCCTTGTTACCGGAATCTAGGATGCGGATATTCAGGTCCTTGTATGATTTCGCTTCGTTGAAGCGTATCTTAACTTGAAGATTATGTCGCTCCATATAGGCTATTGAGGGCCATACACGTTCAATTAATTTGATCAAACAGGCTGGATCAAACAGTTTTATAAAATTGATAGGGAAATTCGATTATAAATTTATTAGTTGTCAAATGGCATGAAGTAATACGAAATTTCGTATTGATCAAACAGTTCGAACCAGCGCGTTCGATCAAACTACTTGAACGTCTATGGCCTGCATTACGTAGAGAATGGACGAGACGATTTGAAATGAATATAGAAAAATGTGAAAGAGATAAAGACAAAGCTATCGTGCAGGAAAAGTTCGCTGTCGTTTTACCCGACTGCCCCAGAAATAAAAAGCACGTATTTTAAATGTATCGATGTTTGGCACGCCGCGCTGCTAAGCCAAAACGGCTGGAGTGATTTTGACTAATGATTTGTCTTCAGTGCCGAAGTGACACAGGCTTATATGAACTATAAAAAAATATAGCTGCAGCCAGTAGGCAGGTGAAGTCTACTCTTCCGTAGGTAACATAGTCATATGGGGTATCCAAATGGGGCTAGAGACGATTCCAAATATATCCATAGGTTTCTAGTTTTTTTTTTCTAAAACTTTGTTTGGACCACGTCACAGTCTTGCATACCACCTTCGTCCGTTCGAATTATAGAAAAGATGCACAGATCGCACAGTCACTTCATCTCGCTCTAATAATCAGTCAATTTTGTGAGGTTATCGCTCAGACCATTCTCTTGGTCTATGGAGTAAGGCAGTTATGTCCTAGCCGTTAAGATCAATGGTGCTTGACATCGTAAGGAATCACATCGGCTCTGTTAAGGTGCGTTTCGTTTACGCGAACACGATATAATTAAGCACAAATGGCACGTTAAGGAGCGGATATGGAGCGAAAAGATTGTGTTTTGGTTTTAAAGAGGTTCTTTTACTTATAGAGGTTATATAGGGGTTTTTTTTAGCGTGAAATGAGATGTATTATATTAACATAACTACCTTGTCACCCTTACCAGACCTCTCTAGCTTCAACCAACGGCTTCGCCTACATAATTAGTTACATAATACATACTACATAATTATATCCCGAGGAAACGGATTAATGCCTGGTTTTTGAGGTTTTTATCGGTCGTTTATCCGTCCGTTAACGCTATTTGTCATAACGCCATTGGTTATGGTTACCCGCGGCCCTGGAACGCAAAGGGCATTAGGAGGAACACTGATAAGTTTTAGTCATAAAAGTCTGACACTACCTTCCGCTCCGCCCAGAGCAGAAGGAGTCATTTGATGAATTCCCATCCTTAAAAACAGTGTAGCTATTGTTTAACAATGAGGATCTTGCTTAATCGCCTGAAGCGAAAGACAGGGATTTAAGATAATTGTTTAATTTATACCACTTTTGACTACAATTCTCAGTAAATGGAAACTTCAACGAGATTAAAATTATCTAACTGCCACTAATAGACCTTAGGTCGAGCCAAAGTTAATTTGTCTATTTGTAAACATAATGGCGATAACGATTGTTCACGAAAAGTCACGTGGTGAAAACATTTTGACTTTTCGTCAATTCAATCTTTATCGGTTATTATAGGGTGTCTAAAAATTTACGTAAGATTTGAATTTGCCGTTTATTGTCAAACGACAAATTCAAATTAACAGTGTGGTAGCTGATACTTTAGAGTGAGTAAAATTGGAGTTCCACTCGAGAGAGCAGCGGCTTCGTTGAACAATATTTAAAAAATAAACGTTATTTTTGGAGTTCACAAAATATATCTTTTTAGATCATGTGATTTAATAGCACTACATTTTTTTTGCAATTCTTTGAAATCAAAGTTCTATGCAAACAAGCCCACTACCACCAGTGCATTGAAAGAAATTCAAAGCAGAATCAACGATTCAGCCACATTTATGCAAAATGATAATGGAGAATTTCGATAAAATAGATAGTAGGAGATGTATGCAAAGCCATGAAGACTATTTGAACTTTGTGATATCCCATATATAACCCTACCCTGTGTATTTTATGGTTTTAATAAAAAAATAACAATTTTCAAAACTACACTGTGTTTTTTAGTTACTAAAATCATATCTTGCGTTAATAGCCTCTTGTCGTCTTATCTCGTGCAAGTGAATTCAACCATAAGTAATGTAGGAGAAAAAAGAAGAGACCTCAACGAGGGTCGCGAAGCAAGACGCCAAAAGTCGGATGCAACTCTTTCTTCAAAGCCCACCACAGACTAGCATCCTACGATTTAAATGACAAGAAACAAATTCTGGCACTCTAGCGCCGTTTGGTACAACACTAAATTGTTCAAACTTGTGACTTACTGCATTTACAAGGATGTTCACGTTCAAAGTGTCAAAGAATTCGAATTCAAAAGCTCCGTAAACGTAAACGTATCTTCTAAATAATTGTGCTGGCAACACTGCAAGGGGAATCGCGCCAAAATCTCCAAAGCTCACCACACACTTGCACTGCACACCACAACTGTCAAATAATACTACATTCAAGTTCAAAACTTGGATGAATTTACAAGGATATTCAAATTCGAGGTGTCAAAGAAGTCGGATTCACTCCAAGCTCCAGTACACTCACGTCTCTAGTAAATACTTGTGCTGGCAACACTGCTAGAGGAATGCCGCGCGATGCACAGCTTGCCGCGTAAAATGATTATATTCACACCATTTTGTGAGGGATCGAGGTGTGAAAATCGTAAAGGTGAGATGGTTTTTCCCGCAGGGAAAACCCGACAGCAACATTTGTCTCTATATTTACTTTGTGGTTTTTACTAACTGTATGTAGTATCTCAGTATGTATTCCTATCTACCTAAATATGTAGATAAATGGATGTATTTGTATTAATTAGGTATGTTGTCGACGGGAATTATATGATCGTAACGCTGTGACGAGGTGAGGAGAGGAAAATAATATTATATAATTTATTAAAGCTGAAGAGTTTGTTTGTTTGAACGCGCTAATCTCTGGAACTACCAGTCGGATTGGGAAAATCCATTTTGTGTATGATACCCACTTTCATGAATAGAATAAGAATAGAAAACATTTATTCGATACAAAGACAACACAACAGCAACAAACACATGTTAAAAAAAAGAGAACAATAACATAACATACACAATAAAATGGTGCTGAGTGTGTACCAAGGCCATAGGCGAACGGGAAAAAACGAGATGTGTGCGTACGAAGTCGCGGGCTAAAACTAGTAAGGTATAAATATGAACGTACTACCAACTCGTTTAGCCTGCTAATAAGTACCTAATTATGTACATTTTGGAGCAAAACAGAATAACATTAGTTCGCAAAAATGTGGTTCTAAAAATTCTGACAATGATCTAGATTCCAGAATTTATGTAGGTACCTAGAGTTAGTAGTGGTAGGTACCGATTGTAATTTAGATAACGATTGATTAATTGGAATTGCATTGATAACAAACACCTGTTTATCCAGTTCTTATTTATTGATTTGTACGACTTTGAGTGAGATTTGGAATCCTGGACTGATCTGTTTCTGGAGGGAGGTTGGCTGGTTTGAATGACGGCCGCCATGGCTCACGTACATGGTCCACAGCAGGACTAAATGCGGAAATCATACCCAATAGATAGATAGATAGATAGATAGATAGATAGATAGACAGTGGGATTAAGAAACGACTGCTGATTAGCAAAACAATTATTAAGCAAAAGCTTCCATTACTTTAGTCAAGGCAAATCATTGCTCAGCAATGGTCTAACGCTGTAGAAGTGAAAGATCGTTCAAATGAGAGGTAAACAGGGTTTTTTGTAAAAACAGTAATAACCTTTCAGTGGGTGAAAGTACTCATGATTATAATCAACTGTTGCTATGAGACCAACCCTGAAAAATCGAAAAAATAATGTGCAGTTTCATAAATTTTCATCAGGTGAATATTGTAATTTTGTATAAAACAGCTGATTTATTTTTTGATATTTCAGAGTTGGTACCATAGTAAAATTTGTTTCTAATCATGAGTAGAGGTACTTTCACCCACTAAAAGGTTGTTAGTGTTTTAAAAATAACCCTGTATATTTAGAGCCAGCCTCAACTGGATTTTAGTCTAACTGCAGAGTTGTTGCAAATTGGTCATGACCACTATTTTAAAAGCTTTTATTTAATTTGCAATTTATGTATAAACTACATTTGTTCGGGTGGATTCTTACAACTCAATTTTGAAGTAGAGATATATCTTCAACCGATTGAGCTGAAAGTTTGTAAACACGTTTAGTTTGAATGACAATGCAAGGTTAGCTGTGTGACGTTATCCTAAATCCAACATGGCGGAACACCCAAGATGGCGGACTAGTTATTTTTTTTAGTTAGTTGCGATATAAAGAATATTCACATTTATTCGGAGATTTCTTACCTCCTATATCCAAACTTTAGTTCTTTATAGTAGTGTAGATTTTACTTTGCAAGGCATTTTCTTTGTTCCCCTACCTTGTAAGTTCTAACGAGACTATAATAAATAATTTCTTTTTACTGGACACCCCTTCTTTATCTCCATACTACACAATTTATGCTCGTCATGATTATATGTTAAAACGGCAGGATTAATTTGATGAAAACTTCGGGCCTTCCAAACTACAAAAAACGCTTTCAGGCTGACTGCAGAGCATTTTCTCCCATAGCCACGAGACTGAAATATGTACCCTCAAATAGTGTTCAGACCTATCGTGTTTTTTCCTCATGGTACTTCCTTCTATATTAAAATCATGTACGTTTCCAGACGATCCGCTTACCGACGCGTAACGTTGACGAGGCGACGTGACTTGTGGAAACGGCGCGTTCTCGCTTCATTGGCCCCCGCCATGCAGAACGTACTGAATCGACTGACACACTATAAATATTAATAATCTGTGCCAGACACGGAGATATTAACATAATTCTGACGTCTGGGATTCTGAGCAGCTTTGACATAAGTCAAAATAATAGTATTGGAATCGTCGTAAGACAAAGGCGAGAGTTACGAAATACATTCGACAAACTGTTACGCAGTTTGGTGGGTGTATACAATGTATTTATGTTTGGTCCTGAATAAACGATTTATTTATTTTTACATAACTGCCATGAAATAAAATAAGAAAAAACATTATTTTTTGCAAGTAGGACTGTTTATTTAGATATAAGAAAATAATGTTATGAACCTATAGGTTTTTTTTTTAATTTTGTGGGCCATCAAAACAAAGTTGTTTTACTTACAATAACATAATACGTAATTATAATACATATAATAAAGTTAATAATAATAAAGTTGATGAGTTTGTTTGTTTAAACGCGCTAATCTCTGGAACAACCAGTCGTATTTGGGTAATTATTTTTGTATATATGGTAGACACATTCATGAGGACGCGATACGGGAACGGGTAATGCCTACGGGAACGAGAAAAACGGGATTTGCGAAGTCGCGAATCTAGTACCTACATAAACTCAACGTCCTACTATTTATATCTAAATGAAAATACCGAACAATTGTGTTCCAAAGTACACATAACACAGCATCAACAACATTCAACATAAAACAATTTACCTCAAAAGATCACAATTTACTCTTAGAAGACTTCAACATTATAAATAGCTCTCTAAATATACAAGAGACAAATTAAATCCCTGCCTCCACATTACTTATGTAGAACTTAGGCCCTTCTATGGAATATTGACGCTGACAGCTCTTGAACGCAGTTCAGATGTACTGATCGCGTTCAGTTTCATTGGTGAAATCCGCTCTTAGTCTCCTACCTTCAAAGGGCTTATGCTCATTACGACACAGAAATAGCTCTCAATATCAATGCCCAGGCCCTTATTGTTATAAAATAGACGTTATTAGTGTTTCCAAGAAGCTTTTGTATAGAAAAGAAATAATTAGAAATACTGAGAAACGAAATGGATCGAAAAATGTTTAGTAAAACGTGAAGCTACTGTCCGCCATATTGAATTTTCTAATTTTCATTTGCGTATATGTAACTAATGTTTTTTTGTTATTTTGGTGGTCTGAATGATTTCTAAAAGTTTGTTCATTTATTTTAATGGGACCTTACTTATATAAATAGTATAGGCTAGGCCGTAGCTAAAAAAAAAACATGCTCTTGTCCTTACCCCATTTTATGTGGGGTGGGCACAACATGTCGTCTTACGTCATTATCTATTTACTATTCTCATCTTAGACGTCATCCCTTTCTTGCCACATCATCTTTCAAATCGTTTCTTTTGTCTTCCCCTTCTCTTAAATCCATATACCTAGTTATTCAAATCGATAAATCAGATATCATCATTACCCGACTATTCTTCCTTCTGGTCAAACAAAAATGCAAATAGCTGACTTTGCCATCGAAATTGGAACATGAATCTCACAAACAGAGGGCGATCGATTCATTAGCAAGTCAAACGGAGACCTATCTGGTTGGTATCGAATAATCCGAATGAATCATCGAGAATTGATTATCTGCCGTCATTTGATCGGAACACAATTACCAGTCACGCCTGTTGCCAAGCTTTTCGATTCGCGTTTGTGACACATGCGATGGTAAATTGTGTTTGATTTTGCGAAGAAATGCGGAGATTTTTGCTTCGATGTGTAATTTCTACATTTTTTTGTCTTTTGTCTCAAGTTTTTTCTTGTCTTTTATCAAGTCTAACGAATCGTGCCGTAATTCAATTTGTTCGTTTAAGAAACAGATGAATTTCGAGTAAGAAATGAGACAGAACATTGTGAACACTCAATCGAATCCGTCTCTAATTCAGTGTCAATTTTGAAACAATTCATCCTTCTCAAAGATTTCCTCCAAGACGCCTTAGGAATACCAATCGAACTCAAACAATTGCAATATCACTCGCTCCACGGTTCGTTTGCCGCTCGATAGAGCCAAAGAGATCCATTCTGGCGTATTGGGCAAACACAAACACTGGCCCAACAATAGCTTCTACAAGACACGGAAAAAGAAAAAAAGGCTAACGTAAAACAAGGAAACAAATCAAAGTTAACATCGAGTTTTGATCACAATAAGACATCGCTCGAACTGAAGACAAAACAGTGTTTTCAAAAGCAGAAAATGTAGTACATTTTGTCAACATTGACTGAACTGAAAGAACTGACTGTTTTAGACTGCAAGTATTTCTAATCGACAATCATGAATCAGTCTGCTAACGTTACTATAAGATTCTCCTCACAAAAACTTTTACGATATTCCCTCTAGACTATTTGCCGCTAGATAAGTCCCAGGGGTCTTATTCGTCTTGGACAAACAGACATTGGTCCAACAATAGGTTTTATTAGATAAAATGCAATTACATGGACTAGTTGGGGACGTCGTCGTTTCCTTTTCGTTTGAGATTCAAATGATCCATTGTTGAAGGAAAGAGTTTGGGGCGATGCTCAGTTTCGGCGTACAGTTTGGTTTTTATTTTCTGTTGAATTCAAATGTTGGGAGAAGTTTTAGTTTGATGCTTTTGTTTGACGAATAGTTTTGCCGACGGTCTTTCGTGCCTATTTATAAATGTAAGCAATTTAGTAGTTGTTAGCCAAGTTGGTAATTACTTTTAGGTACGATTAGGTAGGCTGGTACACTTAGGAATGATTGAATGAGGTCTATATTTGCTGAAGTATAAAATTGGATATTTTTTAATTCAAAAATATCCAATATTGGATTTTTTAGTCCTTTTAACCCAAATGTTGACTTGACCCAGGGTTGCGGATTTTGTTCGAAAGAGTTACCGCGGCCCTGGAACATAAAAGGCATTAGGAGGAGCATGGGTGTGTTTAACGGCCGCTTTCTATAATATATCTCAATCCCAATCTTGATCCCGATCCTTGTCTGTAACCAATCAAAGGTGAGGATTGTGTGGTGAAGGACACAAACTCGGCCGTTGATTGGTTACAGACAAGGATCGGGATCAAGATTGGGATTGAGATATATTATAGAAAGCGGCTGTTAGTCAGTAGAAGTCTGACACTCGGAGGGGTCATTTGATGATTTCCCATCCTAAAAAAAAAAAACATTGACTTGACTGGTAGAGAATGCCTTGTTGCAGTCCGCCCATGTACCACTATTGTGCAAAAAGTTTAAATAAATAAAAAAGGCCAAAAAAACACAAACCAACCATGTTTGTGGGAAAGATAGTATAGCTAGACTGAAAAGGAGATTCCTATTGAGACGGCGACTAATAGAAATGTTTGCAAGAAGATGTGCTGCAGCGACCCCATACAAAAATAGAGATTAGGGATGGCCAGTTGATAGGTACTGGCATATAAAAAGAATCTTTGTTTTTTTTTTAAGCTATAATAGAACAAAGAAAAGCTTTTAAAAAACGAACTGTAAATTGAACAAGAGAACGACACCAAGAAAAGAAAACAAACTAGCTACCTATCTGAACCCGCAAATTCGTGAGCAACAAGCGACCATTTTTTATTCAAATGCAACTGATGCTACACATCCCGGCAACTCGTTAGCTCTGGACTACTGGAACCGACGAATCGTGAATAAAATAATAAAAGCGAGAATTTAACCAACCAAAAACGGACAAAGTCCACAGCTTGCGTTCAAAACTAACGCGAAAACAACTAAACTGGGAAAAGTTGTCGAAAACCCTGTTAATCCTAAATTGGGATAACATGTTCAACTGAGTTTTATAGTTTTGATAATTCTGCAATGGACGCTTTTACGAGAGCATGTTTCCTAACTAATCTCTACTAATATTATAAATGCGAAAAGTATCTCTGTCTGTCCGTCTGGTTGTGACGATTTCACGCTAAAACGGCTGAACGGATCGTCATGAAATTTGGCAGATATACAGCCTGGAATATGTAGAAGGACATGGGCTACTTTATTACGCGATAACCTACATCCACGCGGGTAGAGCCGCGGGCAAAAGCTAGTTTTTAAATGCGAGAGTGAGTTTGTACGCTGTGACGCTTTCTCGCCTCAACCCATTTTGATGTATTTTGGTGCAGAGATAGATGAAACCCTCAAGACGGTTATAGGCTACTCGGCCCGAACAGTTTAGTTGAAGAACCGTCGATATGTAAAGAAGAACAAGAAGAAGAGTAATTCTTTCGTTTTGCTATGCAGACGTATATGGCACTTCTAGGCAAGCGTGCTCCATGGTCCACTACATCATCGCTTTCCATCAAGTGAGATCGTGGACATACGTGAGCCTGTCAAAGTCAAAAGTCAAAGTAAAAAACGTTTATTGCGAACTAAGTGTACAATGTTGATGCTATGTTATGTTAGTAGATACTTATGACTCAGCAGCCTTTTACAAGCATTGCAATATTATCATTCGGATGCCCTTATCATCCTAAATGAGCATTCATTCAACATTATTAATACTTAATTATTTTCATTTAAATAAGTGCAATTAAATTGAGAAATTAAAGTTATGTTAAAATTAAATGTCAGTTATTGTAAAAATTAAATGTCAATAATTGACAAAATTACATTAAATGTCAATAATTGTCAATAATAATAGAAAAAAAAACATTTGAATTGAGAACCTCATCTTTTTTTGAAGTCTGGTAAAAATACGTATCTACTATGATATGGCTATGAAGGAAGTGTATAGGTTTTTATGACATGCTGAAATGTATGGAAGAAAATGCCATACGAATGTCCTGGTTCCAACTTTTAAACAAACACCAATTGGGATAAGGAAAAATGACGGTGGAAATTGAAGTGGTAGTTGGTACAACAATGATATTTTTCAGATAAAAACAGAAAAGTTTTTTCTATGATGATAACCATAATTCAGAGTAAAATTTCGGTCCTAAAACAGCTCCAGAACAAAATAAATCAACCATTCTCTTTGAAGAGAGCAAAAACCGTGCATAAGCCATTTTTAATTGGCTTTTAAACCTGCGTGGTAGTAAAACAATTAATCTGCTATTTTGTCGACGTTGCTAACTATTTTACTAGGTATTCTATTTTAATTATACAAACGTGGGTGTTTTTGTACGTTGAGTGTTCTTTTAAGCCGTCTCTCACACAGATGCGACGCGAATGGACATCACCCCTGATGGAAAGCGATAGATGAGGTCTATGATGGAGCAAGCGTGCCCAGAAGATGCCTGTTCACTCTTGCTTTGAAAGCGGACGGGTTATATGTGGAACTGTGGAAGGGAACACAGACGCTGGTAGAGTTCCACACTTTGGCTGTGCCCAGCAGTACGTCTGGTATTCCGGTGGTAAAAGTGTCTTCTTCTTCTCAATAGAGAGTTGGCATGTAACTTCGATGTAACGAAGTGAACATTTTTCTAATTGCTTTACAGATAAAAAACAATTTTGTATGAAAACGAGCAGACACATTGTTCTCGCACACTGACGCAGAGTCGAATATTAATATAATAATATACATGGCATATTGAACAATATAGTACCTACCATTGCATATTTGACGGCACGGTTGGCACAGTGTTTGAGCGAATGGCTGCTGCGCTGCGTGTCGTGGGTTCGATTCACGCACGTAGGTAATAAATGTTTGTATGGACTACAGATAGTTGTTCTGGGTTTGGTTGTTTTTGAGCTTATACGTTTGCAAACACACCCACGATACAGGAGAAATTTCTAATGTGGGAAATGTTAAAAAAAATGCTCATATTTCTACCATGCTAGTTTTAGTACATTTTTAGACTATTAATTTTTATTTTATAAATGTAAAAGTGCAAATGGACACTATTCTTAGTTTTAAAATAATCTATCACGTAACATATTAAGTTAGAGTTAAATTGCTTATTAGTCTTTTAGGCTAGATCGTAATTAATTATTAAGAATTTTGTTATTACTAATAAAACACAAAAAAAAATTTTTAGACTGACGATTAGACTCTGCGCTAATGTGCTTTGTCCCTAACGCAATACGACGCGAAAGGTGCACAAGGTGTAAAACCGCACCAGTGTGCTCCTATCCTTTAAAATGCTCAAATTGAAATCCTAAAACGACCTCTAAAGCTTTCATTGGATCCGTACAATCACAGAAATAGGCACTTTTACCAATACAATATGGGGGTAAAACAAGGCATTTTCCTTGCCATAAAACGATACTTATGTTGCCCTCTCTTCCCTTAGGAGTAAGCCGGGAAAAGTGATATGGTAATGGTATAAGGCTGTGGTGTCAATTGACGGAAAACTGCTTCCGAAACAGAAAAAATACAAATAAATAGTTACTTTTCAATAACTGTAACGCCTGCAAGAATAGGGTAGATTAATAAAAAACCGGCCAAATGCGAGTTGCACTTGCGTGCAAAGGGTTCTGAACGAATAATATATTTTTAACATGTTACTTTAAAATCATAGATTACTCATAGGTTTTCCTGTAATCTATAGGTAAAGACCTATTTTCTGTATTTTTTTTTCCAGTATTTTAGTATCGGTAGTTTCGGAGAAAAGAGGGGATGGTAAATTTTTCAATGTTATTTTTTTTTATAACTTAGGAATGGAATATTTTAAAATTCTAAAGAAAAAAAAAACTTTTGAGACCCTTATTGAGCCCTTTCATTTGATGTGATACAGTTGGGCCAAAAAGAAATACCAACTTAATGTACAATATGACTAGCAACTTTTAAAAAAAATATCAAGTCTTTGATTTCACTGTTACAAGTGTGTTTTAAGATCTTACTTAACGTACCATGTACTCAGAAATAAGTACTATTGTAATAACATATATAGACAACGTAGGGAAGACATTTTTGAAAAATCGTTTTATTTTGTAAACAGTTTTAACATAAAACTTGTATACGACGATCTTTTTTGGTAATTTAAAACTAGATGAAGCCGGTGTTTCCTAGCTGACTACACTGAGAACAAACACCGAAACAAACTCGGTGTTGAATGTACGTCATTACCACACATTATTAACTCCATATTTAACGTATACAACACTGAGCTGTCTTGTGGGGAGTCAGACCCACATAACGCGAGTTTAACCCTTCGTTAGACAGATCACTTAACACAGGTTAGGGCGGATGTACACGGTTACATTATTAAGAGGATGGGCAGAAAGTACACTGCTTATACATTAATTTTCACAAAGACGTGTAGGGGTAAACTAACGTCCGATTCACAGCTTAACAATAATTTTCTAACTAAATTATTGCCTTTGTGATCACGAAAAATAGTCGGTACCATAAACAGTATAAGGAGACCTAGAGGAAGCGTTTTTCTATTGGCTATAATGATTGTCAAAATCGAGACGTATATCCTTTCACATAAAACAAGAATTTTTCAAATCGGTTCATAAATGACGGAGATATGAGGTAACAAACAGAAAAAAAAAACAATCGAATTGAGAACCTCCTCCTTTTTTGGAAGTCGATTAAAAATGTTTAGAATTGCTAAATGTTACGTGATTTCTTCGAAAGAGTCACCACGGCCCTGGAACGCAAAAGGCAATTGGAGGAACACGGATGGGTTTTAATCAGTAAGAGTCTGACACTCCCTTCCGCTCCGCCCAGAGCGGAAGGGAGTGTCATTTATTTTGCTAAATGAAATACTTATTAGCTTTAGTAAATCAGCGGTGAAGTAATAAAGCTTCAAATACGAACTCTGACATCTATACAGCTGTCATAGAAAACAGCGTTTTCGCGAGAGGCAGATATGTTTGTTTAAAATAGTTTTATCTCGTTGGTTTTTTGATCAATTTTGATTGTGTTTTCACTGTTAGTATTATATTTTTGTATATTTTGAGATGAACTGTGTAGATCATAACAAATATTTTTTTCATGATTATGTAGAACATATTGAACCTCATACTATATCAATTGTTATCGTTGATAGAGAGTAATTTTGTCTAGATACCCTTAGTTACAAGAAACGAGCTTATTTGCAAAGTGATTTCCCCTCAACACAGTGTTACCATCAAACGGGGTAAATACGAACGGGGTGTGAATGGAAACAATACTTTGATAGGTTTTTTACTTTAATATCATAATATTGGTTGTCTTAGAAAGCAATTTTATTTTATTTATATCAATCCAATAAAATTGGAGACCACAAATGCTGCATACAAGATTTAAATAACGTAAAAACCCCCTTAAAAGTTTTGTGCCGATTTACCCCTGCATTCCTTTTCACTCCGTTTGTATATTTTACTTAATGAACCTTCTTTTTCATATTCTTTGTCACATGTGTGTTATTGTGGCAGCACTGGTCAGGTAAGCCCTGTCAAGTTGAGCAAACAAAAACTTCAGCCTAAGCTTTCGCGGCCTTTTCATATTTGCGAGCGCTCCCCCTTAAATATTCATCGCTTTTTACTCATTTCGCCTGAGCTATGAAACGGCATTTTTTATGCGCAAGTAAATAAATATTTACCAAAATATTTATGATGTTTTTTTGGTCGTTATATGGAAATTGTGAGTAGATCAGTCTACTCACAATTTCCATTTATTTCATTCTGATATTATTGGACATATTCAAATTATTTATTCACTGATAAAAATGTAGTAAGCAGATTATTTAATTCTGAAGCTAGGTTTATCTATTTATGGCCATATTTCCAGGCCATTTCGAGGAGTCGAGAGGAGTTGGAGGACATTCCAATTCGACTCCATCTCGAATCATCAAAATTACAGTTATAGCTTGTTAGTTATTTTTACATTCATCAAGAGTTTCTTCAGTTGAAATGGACACTGAGTCGACTGGAGATTCTTAAAACTGATTTGAAATATAGTCCTCAATTCTTAACATAATAATATACAAATTAGACTAAAAATTGCCAAATTATGTACAAACGTGTATAAAAACAAAATAAATCATTGGGCATCAAAAAATTCATCCACATCGCTGTCAATGACAAAAGTGCCCAGAACACTGGCAGCATTGCCGCTGAATGGCAAGGCTGATTCTTTGGCCAAAGAAAAGCCCAGCCCTCTGGTCACGTGAACAGTCGACAAGTTGTTTGCTGATGTCCCGAAAGACTCGGTGAGCACTCGGACCCCATGGGCATAAAGTTTCAACCCCAAACGGCTCAAATATGTTTATAACTCCCAATAAGGTTGTTATATTTGCGCCGTTTGAGATTTTCTGCACCCGCAGCAGCCACCCCAGCGCAGCCCGCCGTGCTAAGAAGAACATAATTAACTGATATGGTTTATGTTAGAATCAAAAAGTCTTTGACATTACACCTATAAAAATACATGGCTTCTAAAAAGGTCACTGAGCTTAAACCCATCTAAATATTTTCCCCAAGTGCCACGTGACATGACACTTGAAGAGAGTTATAAGGACCTGAATATCTAAGTACCTAGTGCTTTCATGAAAGCACTTTACATGCGCCGCGAATTTTAATAGAATATCGAGCTAATGTAATGTGGAGTTACAAACTTCAGACGTTTGGTCCTCCATGCCACTATATAGGAATGGTAATTATGGCGCTGGGTGACTCACTTTGGCTGGAGTTTTTTAATTAGTTACACGTTTTTGAAATTTGATTTTTATATATTAAGAGTATTTTTGATTAAGTTGGTAGGTACTAGAAATGTGACCTACAGCTTTTTCCAGAAGTTTTTTTTTAAGTTTTGGGGAGTATAATGCACTATTTTTACCTCTCAGCTAAAACACTTGGAAGTAGTGATCAGCCTTATTAAAATAAATTATGATTTATCAGTTATGTTGTGTTGTTGTTATCTGAGCATCGACACTGAGATTTCTACAATGTGCGTTTTTTTTGCACGGCATAATAATTTTTTAATTATTTTATTTCTTATAAAATAACGAAACATAACCGTGACATTAGAACGATACTTCAATAAAGAAAAATAACGATTCCCATACATTCTCTGTCTAATACAGCCTGTAATATTTTCATAAACCCGCTTCAGGTGACCGATGTAACCACCTTTCTGGAGTCGTAACTCATAGAGAATGGTCTCATATGGCGGCGCTGAAAGCCCGCATTTTCATATGAAACTGCTGTAAATCTTAAATATAATTTATTGCTGAAACTGAATGGTGTTGAAACACTACCGTCTTGCGGTTCTGGTGATAGTGTTGTTAATTTTGGTTCTAGGTGTTTCGAGTTCTCTTATGTGAAAAGTTTTGAATAAATAGCGTACATTTGAGTTTTGGTGACAATTCTTGTGCGGTTATTGAAAACAAGATTTTTCAAACCAAATCTTATTTCTGTTTAAGTTACACGCACGAAACGTTTTGAAAACACATTTATATGCGTACAGCTAAGGCGTGGAATTCCGTGCCAGAGTCTGTGTTTCCTGATACCTATACAACCAGGAAGTCTTTCAAGAGTGAATAGGTTACTTCTAGGCAAGCGTGCTCCATCCTCGACCACATCATCGCTTACCATCAGGTGAGATAGTGGTCAAACGCGTGCCTATAAATAGTTCAAAATAAATGTTAGTTTTGTATGCTAATTTTAAATAAACTCTTATTATTGCTAGTGGTAAGACGGCCAATTAAGACTATTGTTTTGCCTACATTTTCGGGATTTTTGTTCTATGATTTCATTCGGATACGCTAACTTATTCCATCGATCCGCCTGCATCAAAGTTTGCCGACCACCGCTCAGTGCCCTTCGAAGCCACATCAGGCCAGATATCACCACATTAATCACCATAACGGCCTCCACAACGCTTAAATTGATACTTATTTTCGTAAAGATATCATAAATTTTCGTGTGAAAATATGGGTTTAGCTCCGTATCTTTAGCTTTTATTGAATAAAGAACTGTGTTTAAGAGGCGTAAGGCGAAAATGGTGGAAGGTTAAAACATACATTTTCTACATTCAGATATGAATGCCACGCATTACTGTTACACTAGCTTCTACCAGCGGCTTCGCCCGCGTGATCATCGGAAATAGGGAGGTTTCTTGATTTGCATTGTAACTACACCTACCCTACACCTACCTACACCTACCCTACACCTACCCTAACCAGCCCAAAAAATACTATGACATGTTTCTGGTCTCCTGGTACTTGTGAATCTGAAGTACTAAGGCAGCAGCGGCTCTGAATTTCCACTTCCTCCTCAGTCTTCATTGATCCATGCCACTTACCGGGATAAAAAGTAGCATATGTCTCATTCCAGGATATGAACTACATGTGTGCCAAATTTCATCCAAATCCCTTCAGCCGTTTTTGCCTGATTGTTACACAAACATAAAAAAATACAAACATACAAACATACACATCCTACTAATATTATAAAGGTGAATGTTTGTATGTTTGTATGTTTGTATGTTTGTATGTTTGTATGTTTGTATGTTTGTGTAACAATCAGGCAAAAACGGCTGAAGGGATTTGGATGAAATTTGGCACACATGTAGTTCATATTCTGGAATAAAAAATAGGATACTTTTTATCCCGGTAAGTGGCATGGATTAATGGAGACTGAGGAGGAAGTGGAAACTCAGAGTCGCTGCTGCCTTAGTACTTCAGATTTTCAAGTACCAGGAGACCAGAAACATCAAGTACCAGGAGACCAGAAACATGTCATAGTATTTTCGGGCTGGTATAATTATGTAGGTAGGGTAGGTGTAGGGTAGGTGTAAGGAAGGTGTAGGGTAGGTGTAGGGTAGGTGTAAAGTAGGTGTAGGGTAGGTGTAAAGTAGGTGTAGGGTAGGTGTAAGGTAGGTGTAAGGTAGGTGTAGAGTAGGTGTAGGGTAGGTGTAAGGTAGGTGTAGGGTAGGTGTAAGGTAGGTGTAGGGTAGGTGTAAGGTAGGTGTAAGGTAGGTGTAGAGTAGGTGTAGGGTAGGTGTAAGGTAGGTGTAGGGTAGGTGTAAGGTAGGTGTAGGGTAGGTGTAGGGTAGGTGTAAGGTAGGTGTAAGGTAGGTGTAGAGTAGGTGTAGGGTAGGTGTAAGGTAGGTGTAGGGTAGGTGTAAGGTAGGTGTAGGGTAGGTGTAAGGTAGGTGCTGGGTGGGTGTTTCCTGAGTAAAAAATTTACAATACAAATCAGGAAACCTTGCTATTTCCGATATTCACGCGGGCGAAGCCGCAGCTGGTAGAAGCTAGTTTATAATATTAGTAGGATTTTATTTCTTCTTCTTCATGTGGGTAGTAAGTTCTAAAGACCCCACACACCCTAGTGTCAGAGTTTCTAAACCGCCTCAAGGGCCTCTGACATGGTTTAACGACTGCCATTTTGGCGGCCGGGACCACCGACGTGCCTTCCGAAGCACGGAATCATCTTTTTATCAGACAATCAAATGTCTTAGCCAAACTGGAAGCAACTTCACAAAGTATGCTTCCCGTGGGAATCGAACCCACGACCACCAGGTCACAAGGCAAACGCCTAAACCACTCGACCACGGAGGCAGTTTTATTTTTTTTCATTTTATTTTTCAGTAAAAAGTTCAAATTGAAAGAGAACCTTACTTAATGTTACGAAAACCGAACCCACATCTACACTAAAAATATATTTAAATGCGAAACTCTGTCTTAAATCCTTATAACAAGACACAGATTGACAAGAAACCCAGAATTATTCAGTCCTAGTCAGTGTTGTTTCCTCAAACCACATAAATATTTAAAAGTCTTTGACCGAGAGGCTTTAAAAATGATTTGGCGGACGCTTTGCCAGATGTCCCGACTTTTACGGGACGACAATTTTATTAATATTTTTTCTCGTTTTACCTGTTCCGGGAACGACTCGCCTCGGTACAGGTAATAAGCGGCACTTCAGTTTTGATTTGTTACCTGAAATAGAGAACAATATTTGATAAAGTAAATTTCGGTATCAAAAATGGCGTTATCTGTAGTGGGTGGATTCTGTGGGTAGAAAGGGGTGAGTGAACTCTTAGTAATGACTCTTGATTAAGATGTATGGATAAAGAAGGTAGATTTTTTTAAATTCTGTGTAGAAATAAGAACCTGTGTTATAAATTAGAAATCTTAAATGTATAGATGGCAACGAAGATGGCATTCGAAATAAATTATCGTTTTATTTGTGAAGATTTTATTTCTAACACTGTTACATTTTACTATCAAAACATTACTTCTCCATCTTGACCAGTCAGGCAAAAATAGAAAGGGTAACCATTCACTAAAGTATGTAAGGCTTGCCCAATACGTTTATAACTAAGTAGACCCTTTTAATACCCCTCAATCCCTCTTATTAACGCCAGCTTATACGCTTTTATTCTCGAAACACGAGCACGTCACGGTTTTCCTTGAAGGGCTGGCATCGATAGATGTGACCTTTAATATCCCCGGCTACGTGTTTTTAGTAGGCTGTAGAACTATCATCATCTGCCTAGCCTTTTCCCAACTATATTAGAGTCAGCTCCCAGTCAACCCGGATTCAGTTGAATACCAGTATTTTACGTGGGAAGACCTCTCCAACCCATTAATTGGGTAACGTTGTAGAACTACACAATTACTAAATATTAATCCTAAACGCTGGGTATATAGGAACATATTTTGCACAATAGTTATACTTATATGGACGCTGAAAAAATTAGGTGTTTTGAGAATTTATTCCCGAAAGAGAGGATGGTTAAATACCCCTATTTAACCATCCCCTCTTGCGGGGACAAATGGTTAAATAGGGGTTCGTGTTTTTGCTCCTGTCATATTATCTCAAAAGGGTTCACGGCTTGTACCTACTAACTATCTAGATCTACTAATAAATTACTCGGATCATGCTGACTTCATTTTCATCCATGGAGATCAAAACATGCGTTTTACAAAGAATTTCCAATGGAAACTGTAAACGTGTCAATATTGGTTTCACAAAAATAGGCACTTCTAAAAACACAACTTTTTCATACCCCAACAAATTGATAAAACATAGCCATATTCCCCAAAAATATTTAAACCACTCTCAAAATACAAAATAACCAAAACAAAATATTATATATATTCTGCGCGATATATTCTGTATGAACTGACTATAAAGACCTATCTAGACAGCCGGTTACCGCATTGCGTCTGAACCGAGATTCGCTCTCCAGCGCGACCCACACAGAGCTTGGAACGCCGCCGGCAGCAAGTAACGACGCTGTTGTTAATTATGGTCAGATTCCTAAGACAAAAGTTATCCGATGTACCGTACGTGTTTGATGTATGTGCTAAATAAATGTTATTCTCATCATCATCAGCTCAGCCGAAAGACGTCCACTGTTGGACTTAGGCCTCCCCGAAGGATCGCCAAGCTGAAGTGGCAGTGGGCAGGGCACGTTGCTCGCAGAACAGATGGTCGATGGGGCCGAAAAGTTCTGCAGTGCGATTCTGTAAACATGTCGAAGTGAACACCCAACGGGGCGCACGACGGGTGAGTTGTCAAACCATAGAAATAAGATGGAATGACAGCTCTATTGTCGTTCACTCCGCCTTGGTGTACACCGTGAGATGTCGACAGAATCGACCGGCTGGAGTGGCGACTGCGTACCGAAAGACGCAGTGTCGGAATTTTATTCTACCTTTCTCTAAATGTACTAAAAAGTTCTGACAGAAACCCTGGTTTCTATGATGTCCTAACATTTTATCCGCGAGCTAATGGCTTTGGAACTAGTTTGTACATATACGTTTATATTGGACGATACATACTGAAAATTTTAGCTACCCAAAAGTGGCGTAGCTCTCAGGTCGGTCAGATCTCACTTTATAGCAATACTAGCTTCTACCAGCGGCTTCGCCCGCGTGAAAATGGAAATAGGGAGGTTTCTTGATTTGTATTGTAACTACACCTACTCTACACCTACCCTACACCTACCCTACACCTACCCTACACCTACCCTACACCTACCCTACACCTACCCTACACCTACCCTACACCTACCCTACACCTACCCTACACCTACCCTACACCTACGCTACACCTACCCTACACCTACCCTGCACCTACCCTACACCTATCCTAACCAGCCCAAAAAATACTATGACATGTTTCTGGTTTCCTGGTACTTGATGTTTTTGGTCTCCTGGTACTTGTAAATCTGTAGTACTAAGGCAGCAGCGGCTCTGAATTTCCACTTCCTCCTCAGTCTTCATTGATCCATGCCACTTACCGGGATAAAAAGTAGCATATGTCTCATTCCAGGATATGAACTACATGTGTGCCCAATTTCATCCAAATCCCTTCAGCCGTTTTTGCCTGATTGAAACACAAACATACAAACATACAAACATACAAACTTACAAACATACAAACATACAAACATACAAACATACAAACATTCACCTTTATAATATTAGTAGGATTTGAGGCCGCGCCATTGCGCTAAACGTTCGGCTGTCAAAGCCATAGTCAGAATTGTCACGGGCAGTCATATCAGTTTGTATAAGTAAATGGGTACAAGTAAAGGTGATATTCGCTGACACGCGTTTCTATTTATTTAAAGTTTTGACAGTGCCGTTTCCAGCAATGGCCGCCGCGAATGCTCTTTGGAATATTTAAATATAATTTTGATGATGGATGCCTCGGAAAAAATGTTAAGCCATTTAGTCCCGGCTGTCATTTGTAGCTCTTTAGCAGTCTTTGGATTTGGATTGTCAGAAGCCAGAAAATCGGACTCCTTGACAAAAAGAAGTATTTACCGTGTTACCCAATTACTGGGTTGTGGAGGTCAGGTAGGCAGTCGCTCCACGTAAAATACTGGTATTCAGCTGAATCCGGTTTGACTGGAAGCCGACCCCAATACATTTCGGAAAAGGCTAGGCAGATGATGTTGACGAGAAGACGGTCATAGGCTACTTTTTTTTGTGAAAATCTATATTAACGCGAGCGGTGTCGCATATAAGAGCTAGTGTTCTATACCAAACTGTCAAACTGCCATTTTTTGGGGTTCCGTACCCAAAGGGTTAAAACGGAATACTATTCCTAAGACTTCGCTGTCCGTCTGTCTGTTTATCTGTCTGTGTGTCACCAGGCTGTATCTCATAAACCGCGATAGCTAGAAAGTTGAACTGACTGACAACTGAAAGTTGAAATTTTCACAGATGTTGTATTTCTGTTGTATTTTGTTGTAACAACAAATACTAAAAACAGAAAAAAATAAATATTTAAGTGGGGCTCCCATACAATAAACGTGATTTTTTTGCCATTTTTTATAGATAATGGTACGAAACTGTTCGTGCGCGAGTCCGACTCGAACTTGGCCGGTTTTTATGTAGTTTTGACAGTGTCATCTCTAGCAGTGGGCGCCGCTGTGACGTCTCGTTACTCTGTGGTGGCCTGCCTACCACGTCGCGACGCCGGAAAGAACGATACTTTCAAGAACTTTGCCGTAAACAAACTTAGAAAATTCTTTATATATCTGCATTCGGTCCCTCGAATGGACTGTTAAAAGTTTGATATCTTTGCACTTTATTAATTTATGAGTGAATTTTTAAAAGCATTGCTGATGTTTCAAATTAAGTAGGTACCTGTATAAGTGAATGGTTGAAGTTACAGGAAAATAACTGAAGGTGATTTATAATCAGATATGGGTATTTTTTGATAGAAAATGATGAAGAGAGAGAGAGAGACACAACGGAATCATTGTTTTTACTTTAAAAGTGTCTTTAAAGGTTGATTTCAAATTTTCTTTTCGGCCCGAAATCCGAAAACACTACTTAAATGCCTCATTCTTTGTTTGGTCTGCGTCATAATTATTATTAGTTCATTTTTAGCATAGGTAAATATTATTTGGATATTGTTTCCAAAACAAAATTCTATTTCTAATCTTATTTATTTGTTGTACACCTACCACAGTAGTCTTTTTAACCCAAAGGTTGACTGGTAGAGAATGCCTTGTGGCTTTAAGTCCGCCTATGTATACCACTATTGTAAATAAAGTTTAATTATGTACATTTTCTACGTTCTTAAAATATAGATCCCAAAGAATGAATAACAACAGCGCCACATTTGCTGAGAACATATTATGATATTTTTATTTTACCGTTTTTACCATATCATACTTCATCATATCAGCCAATTGCCGTCCACTGTTGAAAGAGCACCAACCATCCCGATCTTGAGCAGTCTGAATCCCATTTACTTATACTACCATTATTCAGATTAAGATTTAATTTATGGAGATACTAGCTTCTACCAGCTGCGGCTTCGCCCGCGTGAATATCGGAAATAGCAAGGTTTCCGGATTTGTATTGTAATTTTTTTTTACTCAGGAAACACCATCCCTACACCTACCTCACACCTACCCTTCACCTACCCTTCACCTTCCCTACACCTACCCTTCACCTACCCTTCACCTACCCTTCACCTACCCTACACCTTCCCTACACTTACCCTACTACACCTACCCTACCTACCTATTTATACCAGCCATGTGGCCTTGTCGGTAACATGTGCAATTTGCACATGTTACCGACCAATCAATTCAGCAGATCAATTTAACTGGAGGTGCTTTTTACCTTAGGGTCAATTCTACTGTTCGCATTCGCATGTCAGTTGCAATCTGTCAAAAATGTATGGACATTAAGGCTTTTTTGACAGTTTGCAACTGACATGCGATTGCTAACGTTGCTTAAAAATTAGTAGAATTGGCCCTCTGATACCTGTTATTTATTTGATTGGTTTACCGAGAAGGAGGAAAACCATTCAAATAAATATACATAATGTGTGACGAGGAAACTTCTTACATTTGTGTGTTTTTATTTCCACGTTTTAACGCTCACTCAATATGGCACATGGATAGTATTCAGTACACTAATCGCCAAAAATTACCTTCCTATAAGATTATTTTATAACGGCATAAAACTTGCCTATTTTTCAGCATTCTCAGCGTAGATCTATATCTATACTTCTATACTAATATTATAAAGAGGAAAGATTTGTATGTGTGTATGTTTGTAATGAATAAACTCAAAAACTACTGAGCCGATTTCAAAAATTCTTTCACCAATGGAAAGCTACATTATTAGGGAGTAAACATAGGCAGTAATTTATCTACGTATTCCCACGGGAACGGGAACTACGCGGGTGAAACTGCAGCGTGCTGCTAGTCATTAATAAAGCTGCGTATTCACAACGCGATAAACGCAATTCATAGTCGAGCAACTTTTGATAGTTTTCCAAACTTATCTTCAGCGACATTGAATTGTTTGAAGGCAGGTTTTTCCAGTTTTCTCAGACAGCATCTTACGTAACGATTGTCGCACAGTCAATATGCGTCTTTATGAACCAATATGAGACATACATCATTTCTCGCTGTCAATAATGTACAGCATCTTTCTGTGTTATATTCGTTCTGAAGCTACATGGCATATTTATGAGACAGAAGTGTACGTGCATAAAAATAATTTGGTTACCGCATTGTCAATCGAATTTGGCCAAGCAGAAAAATATTATGATTTGATATTCTTGTCAGGTAGAAATTGACTGGCAGATTGAAAGGATACAATCAAATAAAATAAGAGAAATATGATCCTCTCGCGCGCAATGTTCTGAACCCACCTCCGATTAGACCACGAGTGATCCTATACTTAAGGATTCCGTTTTTTTTTTCATACGTACTGAACCCTAAACGAGAAATATGCAAGGGTTTCATCCAACAAATCAAGTGACAACATTCAAGAACTCATTACTCCCATATTTTCCGGATCGCAACTCCGGATCTGATCACAATACGGATCCTCAATGTACACAATCTGGTAGTCTCCCAGGATAGGTACCTTCGGGTGGAAAAGAAGTTCTATTGGCTACGGACACCACCCGCATACTTAATGTACTGCTGAACTCGATTGTACCACAGAGTAGATAGGCACAGAAGGGGCTCTAGACATGTGTATAATGAGGATTTTTGTAATAACTTGATTTACGCATGATTTTTCAGATAACTTATAGCTGAAGAATAAGTATAAAAATATGGTGATTTTGAAACAGTTTTCACTAGAAGAAAACGACAAACGAAGATAGTTTTTGTACATATTTTGTACGCGTGCGAAGCTGGCGCGGGTCAGTAATTTTCTATGCAAAATCTGCAAAATCGCCATTGATCCGTCACGTGAAAGTTCTCTGATTACTGAAAAATCGGACTAGGATCGGTGTCATAGTTTTTGCACAAGATCTACGCTTTAGAATGTGCAATTAGTTTCATCTTGCTGTAAATTCAGAATTCCTGCAAATTAAATTTCATTGTACGTATGTTTTCACTCGTTAGGAAGTGTAGACTACGGTGGCAGCACAGGTGTCAATGTTAAGTATTTTTAATAGTAAATATCCGAATTCGCAACAATAAATTATTGATAGACAATGGAGCCGACCTTTTGTACCATCTTATTCTATAACAGTACCTTATTATTAGTGTTTGGTAGTCACAAAGAAACGTTCGCAGTTTTAGATATTTTTTCTCAACTTCTCAAAATACTTCGATTTCGAGGTTCTGTTTCTATTTTTACATAGCTTTGTGTTGTGATGTTTATTTCGCAATCTCTTCCAGGTAACCTGGAATGGACAGTTATGGTGGATATTCACCTCTTACCTCTGATCTTGTTGCTGTATGAAAGGGGTATAATCACTATTACAACACTTAATCTACTACAAAATTTGTAGTAAAAGAAAAGAAAAAAATAAATTCCATATAAAAAAAAAACAAATTATTTACACGAAACACATTGGAACCGCACGAAGTGAACAACACATCTGCAGTTTTTAAGCTCAGTTTCCTTGTATTGATATAACTTATCAGGAAGGATAATACAACATTATTTAGAACTAGCACTTCGCCCGCGACTTCGTCAGCGTGGATTTAGTAGGTACTCCACAAACTTCAACTCCCCCTATACCCCCTTATAAACGTTAGTTTTGGAAAATTAAGCACAACGATTTTCATTAATTACATTTATTACTTAGCCATTTCTACTTATTTTATGGTCTCAGGTTCAGCGCAACTGTTCACCCCGTTCACCCCGTCAGGAGTTGATTATGCAAAAATTGTTAGGTACATCTGTTTCAATAATCCCATTTTTAGTTCGTTCATAGTATTCCGACGTAAATTAAAGCAGGCAATAACGTCCTCCCCTAAAAACTTGCTGCAACCCCTGCTTCACCCCTTATTATGTATGTAGTTTATTTGCGAAAAATCCAAACATTTGTTACTCTTATTGTTTTATCGAAATCATTTTCAACTTCATCGGACCAAGCATTGTTATGATTCTCCCCAGTTCGCTCAAGCCGCGACATTTTTCTTACTCCGAGCATGTTTATTACCGTCGTAACTTTTGAACGAAAGGTCCGATTTGAATAATTTAAAGCGTGATTTACACGGACATAATCAACCTTAATTATCAAACCATTTAAATGGATAAGGATTAATATCATGATACCGAAATCACCATTTTTTCATATCACCAAGGATTTGCTTGAATAATTTAAACAAAAAGCGGTCATGGTGACTTAACCATAATAGTTAGACATATGGTATCGCGGACTTTTTTGTAGACATTGATGACCTCTATAAAATTGTAGTACATCACTTTGCTCTATTGTCAATAGATTCCGCAGCGTACGCGATATAAGGATTTTTTCTCACACCTTGGGTTACATTATCGAAGTTTTCATACGGATCCCTAACTTTTTTGAAAATATTCTATAGCCTATGTCCATCATCGATAATGTACGATTCTACTGGTGAAAGAATTTTTCAAATCAGTCCAGTAGTTTCGGAGCCTATTCATTTCAAACAAACAAACAAACAAACAAACAAACAAACAAACAAACAAACAAACAAACAAATCTTTCCTCTTTATAATATTAGTATAGATTACCTACTGAGAATTACCTATCCACTGTTACACGAGGTAACAGTGGATAAATATTTATAATAATATAAATAATATCCTTTTAATGATTAAGTACTCGTTTTACCTTATTTTCGCGTTTAAATATTCAACAGTTAGGGCCTTTTCTACAAACTAACACATTGCTCGCAGAACAGATGACGATGGGGCTGAAAAGTTCTGGAGTGGCGACCACGTACCGGTTCGCGCAGCGTTGGAAGGCCTCCTACAAGGTGGACCGATGACCTGGTGAGGGCCGCTGGTAGCCGATGGATGCGAGACGCACAGGACTGGTTGTTATGGCGACACTTCAGGGAGGCCTATGTCCAGCAGTGGACGTCTTTCTGCTGAGATGATGATGATGAGATCGATTCGTTCACAATTTATCGAGTTTTATCAACTTGGGCAGTCGTGTAAAAGAAAAACGTGATGTTCAAAGCTTAAATATTTACAATGCGATACACAGACTTTCAGAGAAATAACTATTTTTGTTCTAAGAAACCATGGACAATGCTATTTCTATCTCAGAACAAAAATAACCTAGGTTATCAGTATTCTAGTCAAACACCTGCGAGAAGGTTCTAACTAAAAATATTTTCTTTTGCAGACATAATACAAGTCTACGAATGTTGTGACTTAGTCGTTGAACTAAAACATACATTATGTACATATTATATTATTATGCTCAGTAAGAAAAACTGTTGAGAATACTAAGCATAACAAAGTATGTGTTTTACTATTGTACGGCTGACAGTTCTACTGTGTCACGAAGTTTTTTAACAGTCGTTGTGACGCTTTAATTTATTTGCAATTAATAACTGACAGGCTCCGTTAAATAGTTTAAGTATTATCTATATAAAAATGTCGTGTCACGGTGTTTGTAGTCGCACTCCTCCGAAACGGCTCGACCGATTTTTTATGATATATTTTTTATTTATATTTGGTAGGTATGAGAACAGGTCGTGAAGTATATTTCAAACTTGATATGCGCGTACGAAGTCGCGGCCAAAAGCTAGTGAGTGTATATAAACTTGTGATGTGATGTTATAATAACCACACACACACATGTAGTATTTTTCAATCAGATTTTTATTTGTAAGATTTATGTCAAAAACGTTGTGCCCTACTAGGAATTCCGACCAGAGCCAGACTTAGAACTGTATATGTATCTGTAGAACATACAAATGTTTGTTCGATGCCGCAGCAGTTAATAATAATAATTGGACAAATATATTTTTTTATCAACATAAACAATAAATTAAGACGATATACAACATTGAAATTTCGCGTGACGTCATGGAGCCCTGGCTGGGGGCCTTAAATTCATTTGAGGTCACCACAGGATATCCCGGGTTAGCAGTTAATATCCCTAGCGTGTTAATAGACCTGCAAGTGGGCATAATTAAGCAAAAAGGGACGTTACATCTACGTGAAAAGTGTACTTTTACCTAGACGAATCTTGAACTGTGATACGTTTTATCTTTGTAAATTATGACAGATTTTATAAAACAAAAAATAGGTAACCAATATTTCTACCCGACTGTGTCAGAAGGAGGGTAATGTTTTTTCGAGCCTATGTACGTTTTGATAATCTAACTGACGGATAAATTAGAATTATATTTTTTTATGAAACATCCCCTTTCAAGTAGACTTCAAATAGAGTCGGCTGATTGATCAAAAAACTAAAAATACCCTCAAAAAAAAACGGCGACAAATACTTCCCAATATCAAAGTTCCTAACAAGTAGGTAGGTAGTAAACAAAGAGAATAATTAATTCAATCACCTAATGCGCCTTATCCTGAGACTTTAATGGCCGCCGCCAAAGTGATACAAGAAATAAATTAGGAAGAAATGCCGCTCGGCTTGCTAGTCACGCAACGTCGGGTCATTTTAAACTAATGATGTTCAAAGGAATTAGTTTTCACGTGTTTTTCTTAGGTGTAATTGATTTTGGATTACGGAACTTTGAAACTAAAGTCCGTAAGTAAAACGTTCTTTGATGAAATTGTTTCTGGATCATGAGCTCATTTGCACAAACACCCGGATTCAATGAAATCCGGCCAAATGCGAGTCGGACTAAACCACTGCCACCATGTGGCGCTAAAATCACGTTTCAACGGGGCCTTCTTTAATAAGGTACTTTTATTATTAATTTGTTGTTATAGCAGCTATAGATATACAGTTCTCGTCAAATAACTTTGCCCCTCTGATGTTGGCTACGAGTGGCTGCGTACGTAGTAGTCAAAATTACGAACAAACTGCAACTGCGCATGCGCAAGAGACATGGGGGCGGGGATTAATTTTATCCCGTCCCGCTTGCTCCCGTCTACGTGACTGCACCTGCGCGATTTTTGCAAATGGCTAACTTCACAGGGGCAAAGTTATTTGACGAGAACTGTACATATAGTGTCATTGTCAACTGTTTAACTATTACGGTTCATGAGATACAGCCCACTGACAGACATACAGCGAAGCCTTAGTAATAGGATCCTGTTGGTTACTGGTTAACATCAGCCGGTGTCATCTCACTGCTTGGAAAAAGCCTCCCCAATGACTTTCAGCGTAAACGGCAAGTGTGAGCATTTGGCCAGAGTGGCTCAATCATCATCTGCCTAGCCTGTTCCCAACCAAATTGGGGTCGGCTCCCTGTCAAACCGGATTCAGCTGAATACCACTATTTTACGTGGAGCGGCTGCCTACCAGACCTCCACAACCCATTAACTGGGTAACACGGTACTTGGTATGACTGGTGTCAGATTTTCTGGCTTCTGACAATCCGTAACGACTGCCAAAGATCTACAAATGACAGCCGGGACCAACGGCTTAACCTGCTTTCCGAGGCACGGAGGAGTCTCGGTATGTTAATATGGTCACCCATCCACAGACCAACCTCGGCAAGCGTTGCTTAACCTTAAAGATTGGTCCGTGCGGCTGTCATAATTTAGCCACGAGCTATATATTGAGCCAGAGTGGCTCAATATAGTGGTTATTTTTGGCAAATCTATCTTCGTCAAAATGTTTAACGAATAACGGCATAAAAAATAATCGAAAATGATTGATGGTCACAGTTCTTATTTATCTTTTAGACGATATTGATGACACGATACGCTCAGGTAGCTCCTGGCTAGTGAGAGGCTTGACAAAATAATATTCTATCAGTGATAACGATTGTCAAAAAGTTCAAACCTTTTTGTTTTGTGAACTTGTCTGACTCATTGCCGTGTATCTATGTCGCAGACAACCAGCTCGTTGTGGAATTTGTTCGAAAGAGACACCGCGGCCCTGGAGGTCTACGAGTACTCTCTAAGCCCGAAGTCCGTAGTTTCGGCCGTAGTGTCGGGCGTTTTCTACTCCGTATCACCTATGGACTTACGATTAGTCCCGAACCCGAACTAGGAACAACTAACTATCAAATCGTGTTGTCATTCATTCTTAGTTCGGGTTCGGGACTAATCGTAAGTCTGTAGGTGATATGGAGTAGAAAACGCCCGACACTAGGCTCGGGCTTAGAGAGTAGACCTGGACCTGGCAACGCAAAGGGCATTTGGAGGAACACGGATGGGTTTTAGTCAGTAAGAACTATTACTTACTGTATCTGCTTAGCTGTAAGTTTTCCTAAAAAAAAAAGTCTGACTCAACCTTCAGTCAGAGTCATTTGATGATTTCCCATCCATAAAAAAGGCAACCAGCTTAATCAGCCGGTTAATTGGTGGCCTAGCCTTTTCATTCAACTGCGCCGATTTTTCAGAGAATCAAGTAAAATTTTTTTTTTAATTATTATAAATCAGCCTATAACAACATTAGTAAAGAAAAAAAATCTTTAAATAACTTGCCTAAGTCACTTATGTCGCTGCTTAAACACCGCTGTTCAATGAAAAGGCTAGGCTTTTAATGAAAAAGTTGATTCAGCTAGTTGGCTGCGACACCTATACAGGGTGTAATAGTTAAAAGTTCAAAATGATGAGTAAAATTGCCAGTTTGCAGGTTTTGTGTTATTTCTGACTTTTTTACACCTTGTAACTTTATGGGATTGATATGCGCTGCTTAGGTCATCATCATATCAGCCGAAAAACGTCCACTGCTGGACATAGGCCTCCCTGCCCCAAGTGCGGCCACAACAACCGGTCCTGTACGTCTCGCATCCATTGGCTACCCGCGACCCTCACCAGTTCATCGGTCCACGTGTGGAGGCCTTCCAACGCTGCGTCTTTCGGTAGGCGGTCGCCACTCCAGAAATTTTCGGCCCCATCGACAGCAATGTGCTCTGCACACTGCTGCGTAGGTGTCACGTGGTAAATACCAAATATTTGGGACTATTGGGCAATTTGATGAGTAGTCTCGACGCCAAGTAGGTTCTTTCAAAGGCTATACTTAATCCAGAAGCATCATGTTAATTCTTCTTCTTCGTCTTTATCGTGTGGGTAGTAAGGTCTAACGACCCCACACACCCTAGTGTCAGAGTTTCTAAACCGCCTCAAGGGCCTGTGACATGGTTTATTTGACGACCGCCATTTGGCGGACGAGATCAACGGCTTATCATGTTAATTGTTAGTTATTATCAATTCTAATTAAACGTCAATGTTTAATTATTATTCAAAGTCATGCAGATGTTACGTTAATACGACATCAAATTAAGAAGAATTAAAGTTAAGAACACGAGATCACAGAGAAACAGATAAATTTTATATGAAGCATTTAGTAGGTACCGGAGTGAATATAAATTGGGAAGCTTTGTTGAATGCCTTCCTACTTGGAATTAACTCAGTCACAGGACCAACTTTTACTAAATTAGTCTGATGAGAACTTTGTTTCAGAACTATTTAAACATGACACACGACTGCATGTCACACCGGGTAGTCGGAAATATGCTGGCCAATTCTTTAACTCCACCTGTTGTCAAAAAAAGGCCCATTTTGACAGCAGGATACAACAAAGAGATTTATTATATGTCTCTTTCATACTTACTAGGAAAGTAATGTTGTATCCTGCTGTCAAAACGGGCCTTTTATTTTTTGACAACAGGTCGAGTTTATTGATCCGTAGTTAAATCAACCAGTGGTTTTAAAACAGAGGGTAGATTGAGTTGCAAAGCGTTTTTCCATTTATTGTTCGTTATTAAATAATAGTTATTTATTTGGCCACTGATCAAACATACCATTCATTAAAGTAACTTAACAGTTCAACTGTCAGATTTAGACAAAAAATATAGTAAGTTGCAAGAATGAACGAAATCGATTGAACCTAAATAATTTATTTACTTTGGCATACTTTTTATTTTGAATTTAATAGCTAGCCTTAAAAACACGATGTAAGTATACACTATAAATAATTGCTTTTGAACTGTCAAGTTACTGAATACAATTAAAAGTCGGACTATAGCCACAATTTTTAACTATTGTTTGAATTATCTACGGATCAAAACTCGCCTTAAATTTTCCATTTTAGATAATTAAATTATTATAAAATAAAACTCTACACAGAACCTAAAATAACGAGGTAAAATAATTTAAATATTTATAGCTACAGTCTAAATACACGCCAAACAAACAAAACTTAAAACGACAATAATTCATCGCAATCTCAATTGCTTGCTACGAGAGCGTAGCCTGCGTAGCAGTTACGTCATCGTCTCAGCTACGACGTAGCAAGACGGTAAAACTGGTGTCGTCTACGTCTCCGCGGTTACATTAACAAAAAGGTTACGTAGCAAGAAAAACTGGTTTGGTGGTTTGCGATTCCAGAACTTGGAACTAGAATGTGACATACTATGAAAATGTAAAATTAAGGATTAGACAAATCCTTCTATAAGCAAAAGTTAAAAAAAAGCTAAAAAATATAGTTTGAAAAACCATTTATTCAGAACTCGAGAATTGGACTTTTTACTATGGATTGTAAGCCAGGTTACCATAACGAGACCGTACCAGTCCTCGGATTGCTCCTTAAGCCGCGTTGCTCTTGCTGTCATTGATAGATCTCTGACAGTCAGAAAGCCGACAGTTTGAAATCCAGTCTTACCAAGGATCATGTATCCATTAACTGGGTGGTAGAGGTCACATAAATAGTCGTTCTGATGCATCCAGTAAGATTGGAAGCCACTTCCAACATACTTGCAAAAAGGCTAGGCTTGTTATATCTACTAAAAATGTACTACTGTGAATAAACACTTTTTTTTTTCTCACGAGTGTGTTTTGTTTGTGTCAGTCGCTCCTCAGCTTACGCAAACTAAGGCAATGCGCAAGGCAATGTGCATCTACACAACTATGGCTCGCCCGTACTCCTGATATAAAACAACTATACAAACTAGGTTCCCCCAAGACATATATTTTGCAAAAGCATATTATGTCCGATGCACACACATAATATAATATTTGTGGAAATAACCCAACTCTTTGGAGCGCCACATGCATAATTTATAACTGGCAACTTGGCTGTATGTCGTGGCCAGCTACTGCGAAAAATAGAAATGCTTTCGTATTTTTCTAGTTTATGTTTTGAATACAATAAATTTTAGGATTTTCTGGTTATATTTGTGCACCCGTGTTTAGGCGGACCTAGGCTACCTTTGATAAATAAATGTATTATTTCAGGAAGACAACAAAAAAAAATAGAATTAAACAGTTTTTAGTTTTGGGCCTTTTTTATCATACTTATATTAAGATGATAGCTTTAAGATAAAACCGTGATCTAAATGTTCACAAGCTGTTTTCGTCTCTTCGTTAAATCCCTCAAATCCTTTCGTTAAAAACCCCCATAGGTAACTATGCATCTGTCACGTTTTCCTCGCTACAAAAAATAAAAATGTTACAAATACAAGCAAAAAAGCTCAAATACTTAACCCCCCCTAACCGTAAGCGTAACGTTACACCGGGGTAACCTACTGTGAAAATCATTACCTCCCTCCCCGTGACCGCAGTAGGGAAACAAAACGCATCGGTTACGTGAGAGGAAAGCAGTTTATCAAAGATATAAAGTTCGCTACATATGGACTTACACACGCACGATTTTTGCCCTTAAAGTCGTTGTCACACTGTATGGTTTTAAGCTACTGTTTCACCATATCGCTGAACCCCAAAACATTGTCAGACCACAACATCGAATGAGACTCGACGATATTTTAATGTGACATCAATATTTCTTATTAAAAATATATTACTAATTTAACTTAAAATAAAATAAAAATGAAAACACCTAACTAAAATATGGCGTCAAAACATTCATCCGCATCGCTGTCGACTGGAAGTGAGCCCAAAAGACTGGCGGCATTGCCACGTTGTATGGCAATGCTTATCCTCTGTCCGAAGTACAAGCCAGCCCTTGGATAGCTGTTTAATTGTGAATTTGGAATCAAGAATATATATTGATCCTACGAGTAGTACTTTAATGTCAAAGCTTAGACATTTCAGGCTAAAGTAGAATTAGATAAATAAGTTATCGGAAGATCTTAACAATAGTAAACTTAACAACGCATTAACAATATCAAAGAATGAATATTCAATGACGACCTTTGTCCCGGTGAAGCGTCGCACGTTTTATCGGAGACAACGAGTGGAATATTGACCCTTATGACGCTAAATATAATCCCTACTATCCCAACTAATATAATATTATAAATGTGAAAGTAACTCTGTCTGTCTGTCACGCTTTCACGCTAAAATAGTTGAACGGATCGTCATGAAATTTGGCAGATATAGCCTGGGATATGGAGCAGGACATAGGCAAAATCTAGTAATATTTATGCGACCCTTATGTGCCACAGACTAACTAAATGTCTCTGGAACTACTGTGATCCATCCTGATAACATATTTTAATTAACATTGATTCTTTCCAAACAATCCTTCTGATATTATGTATGGTAGTCAGTGCGTATGTTTGGATATTTCTCACTAATTATAAATAAGTTTAGATAGCAGACTAATTTTGGGCCCGTCAGTTTTCGGGAAGACAATTTTCGATATAAACTTACTTGGCAAAAACTGCTAATATAATTATAAATAGGATGGGCCGCTACTAATAAACCAATAGGAATATTAACGATAAATTAAATCACTCGTAAAATTGCAGGACTTGAATATCATATTCTGGACCTTATAAAGCAGTTAAAATTTCCAAATCTTTGGCGATACAAACAGTACATATAACATGTTACAGAAGAAACACAAAACCTATAAATCACCATTATGAACAACTTTACTATAGGACCAACTCCGAAATCGCGAAAAAGTTCAGTAAATTTTTTCGAGTTTTGCGCACATAAATGTAAGAGCAGTCACTTTTTTTCGCGGTTTCTTTGATATTCTATATGTATAAATAAATACCAATACTTACAATCGAACTCGTTGATTATCGCTTAATTTCCACTTGATTTCAGGAAGCGATTTAATAGTCGATCAAGAATAATCGTTCCACGAAAACGTCCGCGTCGACCAACTGTTGGAGTTAGACTGTGGCGCAACTAATCACAGAATAAATAATATATGTGATGGCACCTGTTTTGACTCCCGCCATCGACGTCAAATTGAATGTATGATACCGATAACAACCTTAACGGACAATGGACATTGCTGTCATTACTTTTATATTACCTTTTTATTATTTTCACTGTTCACTAGCCATAATATTAAACATTATAGCAGGTCGTAGTTATTTTAACGATCTAGAATTTTTTGTAATTAAAACATTTAAAGGCTTAGACGAAGTGGCATTCTGTCATAACGATGGTAACAATTGCTGTCGGTAAATCAAAATGTAGGTACGAAAGAAACAAAAGTAGTTAATTTGCGCCAAGCAAAAAACGAGAAATTAAAAAGTTATGCAACATGAGCGGATATGCGTCACATCTGCGCAAAACGACTATCGCTTAACATAATGCTGGGACTCATGTGAGAGACAGAGCCAAAGGAGGACACTTCTGCCTGTCTATACTGTGAACATCTCATAGTAAATTTTGATGAAGTGACCGTGAAGTGAAATGTCATTCCTTTTAAAGCTAGAGGGTTGAATCACAGCTCACTTCACTTGTTTTACGGTGAGTTTTTTTTAAAGAATAGCACCACAATACCATTTGTCAATTCCATACTTTGTAAGAATTTTCTAAAAACGTTGTTGTTGAAAGGATGTCTCTTTTCCTTGAGTCTCAGGTATTAATTGCCTCACGAATACTTATTTCAAGACGCTCCTCTTTCTACAAAAACTGGGCTTAATTGTTTCCTAATGATTTTCTTTCAGCTAATGCCGACCACACGGCAAACATCCCTCAATAAAAGGTATAAAACACAAAAGCTGTAAGGAGAAACCTCGTTAACTCCCTCAAAGGAACTAAATCAGAATAGACGTACAAAAGTTACGCAACAAAAGCTTTTTCCGACAAATCAGCATTCTGTAGTAGGCCACGAATTCAGTCTACCTTTTACTGGGAAAAATACTACAAAAAGTCGTAATGTCGCCGGTCTGTAGGCACCCTTACACGAGCCAGGTAATAAATCAGCACCGGGTGCGTATATACGTACGTAAAATCGCGGGGTTGGACCACCCCTAACATTACCATGGCAAACAGTTAAATCAGGCAGAAAAGGCTCAAAATACATAGAGTAGAAAATTAGGAGTTATTCTGGTGTATTTGTTTCAATTGTGTTCTTTGTCGTATATATGTTGTGTATCTTGTATGACGGGGGACATAAATTACTGTTTGTTAAATGGGTTAATATTGTTTGTACTAAAAGCTTTAGACGTTTTGCTCCAGATTCTTTGGAGTTCATTTGCATGGATCATAAATTTTCGTTCTGCTCATACCATATTTTATTATTATATAGAGCAATGTCTTATTGCAATTTCGGCCGGGAAAATGAGATAAGGAATATCATCATCTGCCTAGCCTTTTCTCAACTATATTGGAGTCGGCTCCTTATCAAACCCGATTCAGCTGAATACCAGTATTTTACGTGGAGCGGCTGCCTGCCAGACCTCCAAAACATATTGACTAGGTGACACGGTAACTTGGCAAGACTGGTGTCAGATGTTTTGGCTTTTGGAGATGAGGAATATGTGTAGAAAAATATTGAGATATGCAGCTTGATAGCTTCATCCACCAATCCATATATTGTTGTGAGATAAAAGATGAAATAAATTACCCGAACTACGTATAAATAGACAATAGTTTTAATCAAACAACACTTCTCTCAGAACTTCAAAGAGACGTCATTTAGCTAAAATAATGAAACCACCAACCTTGCCTAGTTTTTGAACTCACAAAATAAAACTTCAAAGCACTTTAGAAAGGCCTTTGAAAGTTTCGAATTAAACAGAACACCTGTCCCTTAATGGACTTAATTTCAGCCATTCAGTCAGACAAAACCCCATTTTAAAAAATGACGTGACCAAGTTACAGCTTAGGTCCTAACTTTAGGCTTCAAATACGAAAACTTTTCAGTATAATTTCTGTGTCCCTCAAAATTAAAGCCCAGGGCTGCCACGAGAGACATTTAAATAAATTAAAGAAAATTATTTATTTTCCGAGTTAGGCGAAGTTGGTTTCTTTTATCATGATAATCCTGAAGGTAATCTTGGGATTTATGGTAGAAAGTCAACTGTTTATCCAGGCAGTTATTTTTAACGAAATTTTTGCTTGAATTACAATTTTTAAAACTTATACGCAGTTTTAAAGACATCGTTGCACTAGTTTTTCTGTGGTAACTTACACGTCATATTAACAGCAATAATAAATTGCAGGCGCGTATGACATTCAACTTCGTTGTCAATGGGAAAAGTGTCATTCTATTAACGAATGCGGCTGTCAAATTGCCACAGTGTAAGGGATTTATCACGTGACATTTTTACAGCATTTGTTAAAGTCATTTTAACAAACGCTCAATTTTGTCATTCGCCTACGCCACGCTACCTCTGACAGAATAACAACCTCAGTACACTAGCAGCATTGCCACATTGAATGGTGGAGCTATTATTACAAGCTTTTAAATTCTGTCCGTATGTTTGTAAGTTGTCTGTCAAAATTTGCAAACCATTTTTCGACCTCTTGTTGGTCTATGATTTTGCATACACCTTTAATTATGGTGACAATACAATGTGCAATACTCAATATTGTAATAATTTCAATATGGCTGCCGCTCCAAGATGGCGGATTACATTTTTTTCAACCCCCTTAATATGGCTATCAAACAAAAGGGCGAAGAGTGGAAACCAATAAAGTTAATAACATTACACTAAATTCAATATGGCCGCTACATAAAGGCTTGTTTTTAAAGTTATTTTTTTATTTAATTAAGTAGGTACTAACCTGTACTAACAATTCATGTCGTCATTTTAGCATCAATGTAAGTTCAAGGTTGTAGGTTTTGCAAAAAATTACCTGTAATAAAAGTAGTGGTCATTTTCGGTAGGTACTTTGAATTGCACTTAGTAATTAGAGGTTCTTCATAAATACGTTTAGGCTAATTACTGTCAGTGAATGTGGCTATATTAGCTATGTCACCTAATTTATTAATGTCATTAGGAAAATTGCTATTGAATTAATTACTAGTGTTGATTGGTTTATTGTTCTATAAGGACTTCTGTATAATTTATTAGTCTAGGTGGACAACGTGGACACCTAATTTCTCATTACATTACGTAGGTACGGAAATGTTTATGCTTTAGGTATAACATAAATTATACTAATATTCAATTGACCTCCCCCAAGGTTTGACGCGGTCTCTTATCGTGCTAAAATAGTTTCCTGTGTAACGTTTTTGTAAATACTCTGTCACTATTATATTATGTTCCGTGTGGTGTACGGACGTAAAAGAATAGCACCATCCCAACACAGTGTCGTAAGAGGCGACTAAGGGACTCACCAGAGAATAGGCAGCAGCATTCTCTGTAGGTACATTGCTACAGCTGCGCTGCGATCGCCAACCCGCCTGCCAAGCGTGGCGATTAAGTCAAACCCCCATTTGGGAGAGGCCTTTGTCCAGCAGTGGACGTCTTTCGGCTGATATGATGATGATGATTATATTATTAACCACGATTAAACCTACAACCAGTTTGCAAGTAGCTTGCATAACATTGCGGGCTACCGATGTTTATTTTGATCAAACGCTCGATTGCGGCCTGCAATGTACTCAAACTTGCATGCGAATTGCTTGCAGGTGGAATCGCGGCCTAATGTGACATAACCATTGTAAAAATCTTCTGTCT
The DNA here is from genome assembly GCA_947386135.1 of Melanchra persicariae. Lineage (NCBI taxonomy): Eukaryota > Metazoa > Arthropoda > Insecta > Lepidoptera > Noctuidae > Melanchra > Melanchra persicariae. The sequence continues at coordinate 14,519,498 of OX376664.1, forward strand.
TCCGAAGTATATTAGTGAGCCCTCCCGCTTATGAATCAACTACTTCATTATTATGTAAGACTAGCTTTTACCCGCGTTTTTCCCGTTCCCGTAGGAATCTTCAGTTCCCTTATAGCCTATAGCCTTCCTTATGAATGTGGCTATCATATACAAAAATAATTTTCCAAATCCGACTGGTACTTCCAGAGAAAACAAACAAATAAGTCTTCAGCTTTATTATATTACTATAGATAGTAGGTATATGTATGACACATGGCTCCATATACCCAATGGTCGCTGCCGCAGATCCTTGAGAGCCTACGAAATATAAAATACCTTCATAGCGATAACAGTCCCAGTTACTAACTAAAACACAGTATGTTATATTATTTTATGACCTAACACTTGTCATGCCCCAATACGCCTACGACTAAAAAGTTATGAAAACATCGGCCTACGAATTACACACTGCACGTGGCGAATTGTAACCTGTACTCGTATTGTTTAGAAGAGTGAATGTAATACTACAACATAGTACTCACTGCTTAGTTGTAACTATTTCGACAATGGGCGTAACATAATGAGTTTGTTTTAATTTCTCGGTATTGTTTCGTGTGAATCATGTTACCTAGACTTTTCTCAGCCATGTTTTGTGTGCCAGCTTCCAGTTAAACTGGATGCAGCTGACAAGGAGCGACTGTCCCTCAGAGATTACCAACCTAGTACCTAGTTAACCTAGTACGAACCCAACGAACCGAACGTTGCAAAATTTGTTAGAAAGAGTCACTGCGGCCCTTGAACGCAAAGGGCATTAGGAGGAATACGGATGGGTTGTAGTCAGTAAGAGTCTGCGTCATTTGATGATTTCCCACCCTTAAAAAAACCCCATTGTCAAGGTTGGTGTCAGATTTTAGGCTTCTGACTACCCAGGTATTTCCTTGTATGTATGACACATGTTTAAGCAAATAAATATTATCTTATCTTATCTTATTATCTTATACCAAACAACTACAAATAACGCAAACAAATAGCTACAAATAGCTGGGACCAAAAGCTTAATATGGTTTCCAAGACACGGAGGAATTTATGTAATGTACGGTCATCCATCCATGAAGATCCCTTGCGGCTGTTAAAAACATAACCTGCTAAATGTCCAATTTTATACAAGCCTCGATTTTTTGTTTTAAAAACTAACCCTGTTTTTAAAACAAAAAATCGAGCAGGCGACATATTTTTTGCTAAGTGTCGTGTTTCCCGACCATTAGAGCTTCTTATGCAACGCAGTGGTAATCTCTTGGTATCTGGGGCCCATCGGCCTGTCGCCTCGGATTCATGTCAGTGTAGCATGCAAGCGGACACTGTCCCCGGATTTTAGGCATTGCAGTCCAAACGGTTACTTGCTTGACAATGTCCCTTGCTTGGTTTGCTTGCTAGTCTAGTTGAATTATGTCGTTCTGGTTGACAACAATCAAAATTCAGGTAAAGGACACATTAATATGTCTAGAAGAATTTTATATCATCATCACCATTTCAGCCGAAAAACGTACCCTGCTGGACAGAGGCCGCTTGTTCTCACGTTCTAGGTTATTTAGTTATTAAACTATAATTGTATCATTACAATAAACTATAAAATGTCGCGTCTACACTTTGAGATTTGTCATACATATTACTAAGTAACAACAAAACACGACAAGCGATAATTTCCACACTTCACTATTCTTGAGCCGCACAAGTTAGCGACATCACTATTATCCCTAATTTAAATATTCTAATTAACTACACTACAGACTATACACTACTTTGTTACCAGCCAGCAGCAAAACTTCGCAACGGTTTCATTTGAAAACGGAACATAAATCAAAATGGCTGAACGTGCAAGTTGCACTGTAAGAGCTGTCGGAACATTGTTTAGAGATGAAAGTATTTGGTTAACAAATGGTTTGGTACTACTTTGCTCTCTAGTTTTAGGAGGATGTGGGGGCAAATGTTGAGAGAGCATAACAATGCAGTTTCCTTGTTAAGCAGAAGGCCAATTCTACTATGTACTGTAAAAGCGTTCAAATTCGAGTCACAATATCATGTCAGCGACCAACAATGTAAATTTATTTTTCAAAATAAAGGGGATTTTGACAGTTTGCCACTACGATGCGAATGTGATAGTTCCTTAAAATAAGAGAATTACTCCTCTGTAATGTACTAAATGCAGTAATCTACCAATCCAAAGCAGAGATATAGGTTTGCGTAATAGAATTTAGTTTTAATCACTATTAAACTATAAAAGCATAATTTATCATAGTTTATTATTCAAAACATATCACGGGACTGTGTTTAACTTTTCAACATGAATAGCATGAGAAAGGAAGTAAAACAAATGTCAATAATATATACACAGAATAGTCCTAGAAGTTATGTTTTTTCAACACACACTGCACAGTAAGGAAAATGTATATAATATTTTGATATGTCATTTATCATATACACTTCTGGACACATCTATTGGCCCACCTTTGAGTTTAGGTTTCGATGGCCCCTACCGAAATATGATTGCTAGATTGAACAAAAACTGTTGATGCAGTTTTAAACCTGATACATTTTACCATCTTTTTCGATCGTATTGTTTTAAATTTGAATTCAGAATACCATACGACATGGAGCTACGCCTAACAAGTCGGATATGCGCCTTGTTAAAGGCAATTGATTTTTGAATAAAAAACATGTTTTATCAAATAAAGGTTTAATTTAATAACGCGTGTTGCCTCCATGGGCATCTACCACAGCTCTCATACGATTAGGCATAGAGTTTATCAACCGCTCTATGAAATTTTGAGGGATCATCTCCCATTCCTCTTCTATGGCAGTTTTCAACTCCTGCATCGTCTGGGCAACTGGCTGACGAGCCCTAACACGTCTTTTTAGCTTGTCCCACATGTGCTCAATGGGGTTCATGTCTGGGCTTCTGGCTGGCCAGTCCATAACTGTGATGTTCACATCCCGAAGATATTCCCTGACGATGCCGGCCGCATGGGCTCTTGCATTATGATGCATAAAAAGGAAATTTGGGCCCACATAGTCCGCGTATGGTATCACGTGAGGTTCTAAGCACTCACGAATGTACCTTTCAGCATTTAATGTTGGCAGCCGTGGTCCTGTAACAACCTCAAGTTGAGTTTTGCCGCTCGCGGATATACCGCCCCAGACAGTCCATGAGCCACCGCCATAAGCAACCCTCTCTTCAAAGCAGCATTGTGCGAAACGCTCTCCCTTACGTCGGTAGACCTTCTTCCTTCCATCATTGCCATGTAACACAATTTTAGACTCATCAGAAAAGAGTACACGGCTCCAATCTTGCTGTGTCCAATTTAAATGACTGCGTGCGAAATGAAGGCGCGCTGTTCGGTGGGCTCGCGTTAGTTTGGGTCCATTAGCTGGCTTGTGTGGTACCATATCGCGTTCTTTTAACCTTCTCCTTAACAGTTCGAGCGCTCACAGATACTCCGTGGAAGTCGCGAAGTTGGTTTTGTATCTCAATGGAGGTAAGGTGACGATTTCTCAAGCTGGTCGTCACGATGAATCGATCCTGCCTTTCAGTTGTGACCCGAGATCGTGGGCTTTCTTGGCGACGAACAAAGCCGCCAGTCTCTAGGTACCTCCGATAAACATTTCGGACCGCAGATCGACTTAAATTAAGTTGAGCACTCACGTTTCTTTGGCTGTGTCCGGCCTGAATAAGTGCCACAGCTTGGGCGGCGACTTCAGGTGAAGTATCCATAGATTATTGATAGAACCTCACCTTAATGTTAAGAATAAGTAATGTTTGTTGCAAAACCAAAGATATCAATCACTTTTTCAAGAATTAAATCCAAGTAAACCAATAAAACCAAGTTTTCTTAGTATTCGATTGTTTGATATCAACAAACAGGCTCCAAATTGTCTTTTGTTTCTTTAAATTCTGTGTTCGAAATTCAAAAAAATACTATTGAATGAAATTGTGAATGTGCCAGGTTCAAAACTGCATAAAAACTTTTCGCTCGACCTAATATAAAATTTTAGCTAGGACCAAACGAAACTGAAAATACAAGGTGGGCCAATAGATGTGTCCAGAAGTGTATACAATATGTCTGGGTTCGGACTGTACAAACTTTAGGGGGTGATAGTTTGCTCTATTTTATCACTAAAATCATTCTACAGGTGGGGTCTAAACCCAACGCCCTCTAAATGGCAGCCATTTTTGTATTTTGGTTGACTTTTTCGTAGCGTCCATACTAAAAGTAATGTAACTTTGGAATTTAATGTCCGATTATCGTAAAACAAAAACTTCCCATAACGGAAAAGTATTACCAATGAGATAAATAACTCAAATAATTTTAATAATTGCTGTATCATATCAAAATAAATGCTAAAAGATCAATTTTACGTCAAAATTAACATTGTTTTTTAGTTTTTCAAGGCTATTACAAAAAACACCCCTGAGAACTACCTCTTTTTACGCACGTGTCTTTTAGATGGTAAGCTTACCTAAATAATGATACCAAAAACTCGATTCTATGACAATTGGTTTAAGAGACATTGATGTTGGAACATAGGCTTGTGCAGATAGTGAATTCATAACGATTTGGTTTTTCTTTAAATATTTACAGTGATTAGCAAAGATAAACAAAATAACAAGGGTTAATTATTTAATAACAATAGTAGATTTACAATAATTGTTCAAAATGTCCCCCACCACTTTGAAGGCACGCAGTAGCCCGGATCGCTACCTGCTGTGTTGACCGTCTCAACTGGCTCGGATCAGCCTTAATTTCGGCAGCAGCAACGCGAATACGCTCCAGCAACTCTTCTCTGGTGTTGACTGGCTCAAAATAAACTTTCTGTTTCATCCAACCCCAGAGATAAAAATCCAGTGGCGTTAAGTCTGGTGAACGCGGTGGTCAGGCTACAGGACCGCCGCGGCCAATCCACTGTGGATGATATTGGTCTAGGTGTGCCCTTACCGCTCGGGCAAAGTGTGGAGGAGCTCCATCTAACTGAAGCCACATGCGTCGCCGATATGACAATGGTAATTCTAATAACGCTTCAAAAAATTCATTGTTCAGAAACTCTAAAAATCTTGGGCCATTTAAATTTCTTGGGAGTTCGATAGGGCCAATCAATTGATCATCGATCATAGCCTGCCCACACATTTACAGAAAATTCATGCTGAAACGTTGAAGGTCTAACAGCATGTGGATTTTCAGCCATCCACAAGTGTAGATTTCTAAAATTTGTAATTCCTCTTCTTGTAAATGATGCCTCATCTGTCCACATTATGCGTTTTAAAAATGCTGGTGTACGTCGCATATTCTGAGTTACCCACAAGCAGAATACTGATCGTGCAGCATTGTCTGGCTCTCTTAATATCCTGCACACGTCTTAAATGATATGGATGTAGTCCTTCTTTCTTCAAAATCTTCCAGAATGTCCATCGTGATATGCCTAAACGCGTTGAAATACGACGGATACTGAGTCTTGGATCACTGAAGATTAAATTCAACACCGCTTCTTCACTATGCACAGGTACAGATGCGTTACGTTCACCTTGAGGCCTCCTTATTCCATATTCAGCTAATCTATCGTGAATTGCACTGAATGTCTGATGATTCGGTATTGATCGATTCGGATATCGTCTTTGATACTCCCGCACAGCAGCTCTTGCATTTCCATTGCAAAATCCGTAAACGAAATGCATATCAGCAATGTGTCTAGTAGAGTGTTCACGAGCACGAGTTCCCATAACGAATAATTAGAACGTCACGACACTTGTAAGTGAAGAACAATACGCACAGGAGCAAATTATGTGTAGTCACAATAACCAGAAGAAACGGACTGGTAAAAATTAAACTAGTCGAGTTTTATCTGACGAATACTAATTCTTTTGTATTCACATCGTATTTTGTCCCGTTCTCACTTCAATAATACGCAATGAACCATTTTTTTACCTGCTTCCCCATGGAATGGTGCGCTCATTCATATCTTACGCACGGAAGGGCTGCATTCAAGCAACAATATCTCTTAAACCAGTGGTCATAGAATCAAGTTTTTGGTATCATTATTTAGGTAAACTTACCATCTGTAAGATACGTGCGTAAAAAGAGGTAGTTCTTAGGGGTGTTTTTTGTAATAACCTTGATAAACTAAAAAAACAATGTTAATTTTGACGTAAAATTGATCTTTTAGCATTTATTTTAATATGATACAGCAATTATTAAAATTATTTGAGTTATTTATCTCATTGATAATACTTTTCCGTTATGGGAAGTTTTTGTTTTACGATAATCGGACATTAAATTCCAAAGTTACATTACTTTTAGTATGGACGCTACGAAAAAGTCAACCAAAATACAAAAATGGCTGCCATTCAGAGGCCGTTGGGTTTAGACCCCACCTGTAGAATGATTTTAGTGATAAAATAGAGCAAAATATCACTCCCTAAAGTTTGTACAGTCCGAACCCAGACATATTGTATAGTACCTACCTAACCTACCACTACCGACTCGCCCCGGTTTCACACGGGTGCAAGTACTTAGTATACACAAACCTTCATCGTTTATCGCTCTTTTTATACGGTTTTCACCTAGGTAAAAACCGTAAAAATTTATAGTTTTATATAAAGTAGAAGCATTTTTATTTTGGAATCCTGTAAATGTGAGGACCATGGAGCCTTTTATGTTAATAGATGGTTTCCTTGTTTGACATGAATGAGCAGGGGCAGTTGAGGGTTTGTCATGCTCACTCGAATGTCTCGCTGATGGTGGCGCGTGTATCGGATCGTTCGGTTCCTTTCAAAATGGTTGAGCTGAATGGTGCTGGTGCACGCGTCATGTTCGTGAACGGGCGCCATCAGTGTAGACTGGTCATCTCTTAGCTGTCACTGGCTTATTTCAATATTTTATACCTATTCGATACTTAAAATTATTTTATTTTTGTTTTCTCTTTCTTTACATTGTTCTCACATGTAGAAGCAACAAAGATAATGTAACCGGATTATTGTAAATCATAAAATGGTTTAAAAGAGTGGACGTGGAGTTTCTTGCAAGTTCTTCTCCATAGAGATCTACGCTTTGGAACGTGCAAATAGCTTCATGTTTTTGACTGACTGACTCTGACAATTCAAAAGTAGGTACCTATAAATGGTTTATTTGAAATAAATGCTCTGACTTTGACTTATGACATGTGGTTACGAAGAAGAAAGCGAAGATACATGGACTCAGACAGCGACTATGTTTTATATTATTTAGATAAAGGATGCTCAAATAGAGAGATATGAAAAGAGGAAATTGCTGCTGTGGCCGAAGGCCTTTGGCCACAGCAGCAGTGGGACACAAATTAGGCTAGAAAAGAAAAAAAGGGAAGGGATGGTCTGTGTTCCCTTCCACAATAACCCGTCTGCTTTCAAAGCAAGAGTGAATAGGCATCTTCTGGGCACGCTCGCTCCAGTATATACCTCATCTATCGCTTTCCATAAGGCATGATCGAGGTCAAGAGCAAGCCCATTCCACAATAAAAAAAAATTAAAAAAATGGTACTGCATATACATAGGTACGTACCATAGCATGAAGTCCGTGTATTTTCATAAATACTCATAAGTCCTACTAAATACAGGGTGACTTAACTCATAAGAAATATGTCAGAGGGCTGAAGTGCTCATGATTACGAAATCTTTCGCCATGAAAGATGTTAAACGGATGGATCACGGTTGTCCGAAATAAATGAATTTTATTTTTTTATTAATTTCAACTAAACCATTTTACTTTTGAATTGTCAAAATCGGTCAGTCAAAAGTTTTGTACTCTTGTGCACATTAACCCTCTGAAATATTCGCTAAATCTTTCGCCATTAAAGTTTTTTACAGCAGTAAAAGTCAAGTTAGCATGTATAGGTACAAAATACATATCATGTATGTACATACCTTTTTCGTTTGATGGCAAATCATCAAATTATTCCTTCCGCTCTAGGCGTAGCGTGTCAGACATTTACTGACTAAAACACACTCGTGTACCTCCAAACGCCCTTTGCGTTCCAGGGCCACGGTGATTCTTTCGAACAACTCCTCAACAATGTATTGTACCTACATACCTACGTTAGAGTTGTCTCACCACCCATTGACTTAAACAATCCTATCTTATTTCGAAGCTCAGTCAGCATTCCTTACATCCATAGCTATAAGTCACTCGGAACAAACTCATCTAATTTCACATTTGTGTAGATTACCTGACGCGCACTTGAGACCCAAGCCGCGGCATATTGAACGCATTTGTCATGGAAACGGAGGGAACATAGGTGGTTGTTTTAATGTTGGGACATATTGAATAGAAACAGCAAACAGACGGTATCATTGTTTCTTTGTTGGTACATCGTATAGAGATGATATACATGTATGGTTTCCAACAAATATTTATAATACTATCGTTGAAAATCTATTAGAATCTTGTTTGCTTGTAGCGGCAAAATGCAGCCACAAAAAAATAACGTAGAAAAATCTTCATCACAACAAAAATAACCGCAACGCCATCTATCCCGCTAGCTGTGAACTAACTGAACGAAATTCTGCATCGCGGTATCAGAGTTTTCTGTGCCATTTGAACTTAGACAACAGTCCGAATATCAACTATCGGGCAGTTGCCCATCAGACACAACAGCCGTCTGGTCGGAGGATCCTCACTTTTTTTAGGAATTGACTATGGCTTTCTTGGGGAAAGTTGTTCATTTACATGGGCAGAAGTGGTTCTTAAAGTTTGCGCACTGGAAAAAAAATTACCCAGTATAGGTATTTCTGAAATTCCATTCATCCATTTAGTTTCGTGGTGTGAGGAAAAATCTCGTATGTTACCTATTTAAGAAGCAGCCGCATTCACATCGCAGTCGCAAACTATGAGGAAAGTTTTCAAAAAGATGAACGTGTTAACACTACCATGTGTCTATACTGGGTAATTTTTTTTCCAGTGCGCAAACTTTAAGAACCGCTTCTGCCCATGTAAATGAACAACTTTCGCCAAGAAAGCCATAGTCAATTCCTAAAAAAAAAATTGAGTCTCCCATACAAATTGTGGTCAGTTGATGACAATTTTGTATGGGAAGTTCAAATTTTTTTTAGGAATTGACTATGGCTTTCTTGGGGAAAGTTGTTCATTTACATGGGTAGAAGTGGTTCTCAAAGTTTGCGCACTGGAAAAAAAGTTATCCAGTATATTTGAAGCCGCAGCATTTGTCAAAAATAATATTGATAATGTATACTTACTACACGCGTATGCGTCGTAGGGACAAATTGCGCACAGTAGCTAGCAAGACTCATCTAATGCATGAAAGTATCTTTTGTACAGCTTCACGCATCTATAATAATATTCCAGAGCCTATTAGAACAATTACGGAAATGCAAAAATTTAAAAAGAATCTCCATGTTCTATTAGTAAACAAGTGCTACCATTCCATAAAAGACTTCCTATCGGACAAATCACTGCTCCAATATAGTCTCCCTCAGTCATGATGCGTTCGGTGGCCCACTGATGTGTACCGTTATTCGTTTTGTTTTGTTTTAATCTTTTTTATTTTATGTGACTTTTTATGTAACTATTGTATGCCCTAGGGGCGGGACGTAGCTGTTCTCAATTTTATTATTTAAGACCTGTATTATGTGATACCTACCTATGATCCACAATAAAGATATTTATTGATTGATTGAAGCGTTTCTCCAAATTCCCTTTGCGTTCTAGGGCCACGGTGACTCTTTCGAGCAAATTCCGCAACCTTGGCAGGCAGTAGCCCTAGCGGGCCCCGACTATCCATCCTTGAGATTTCAAACGAGGGCTAAACAAAAAACCCTCGAAATCTTCTATTTTAAATAAGCAATCCTGTACAGTACGAAAGCTTTATTTCTATTGTAAATAAAGTAGACTTAACATAATTTTATTCAAAAAATGTTTTTAAGTTTTTCGCAGTCGCTAGATTTGATTCCCTTGTAATCTCTTCGCACTTATTTGACTTTATAAATGAGAAACCAGTTTTGACGGGGTAATGGATTATCTGAGATTAAATCGCCGAAAGGTATGAAGACTTGAGGAGCCTTTGGAATATTAATACGGTGAGTTCGGTTATTGTTTTAAAAGCGATTGATTTTAATCTCCGACAGGATGTGGTTTGCCTTGAAGGCTCTAAGAAAATGATGGGTAAAGAGGAATCGAGGTGGATAATTAATTCAAAGATTATTTTTAGGAGACAAGGGGTGCGGAAGATCGGATTTCCCGTAGGAAAATAGAGGACTTCCATGCCTTGAAATTGAAGTAAGTAAATATATGTAGAGGTACGTCATTAGGGGTCGAGTTAAAAAAATCATCTTTCAGTATTTACTTTCTATTTAAAAAGAACTCTTATGCACAATATGCTTCTAAATCTAGATCCAGGCTGTGCTTTCGTTTGTGTGTGGATTGAAGAGTGATATTAATAGATGTTTTTATAATGATCTGTAATGGAAGAGTCAAAACCGTTGGTGCAATCGTTGACAATGATTATGAAATGACATTGGATAACTTTTTTCAGAGCATATCTATAAGTGCACCCTTATTCCGAAACGTTGAAAACCTTTCACCACGGACTTAAGTGTGCCCGCGGTAGGCCAATTTAGGAACACGTTGACCTAGAGCTGGACTAGCGTAGTACGGACTTTCAATAGAATGTGAGGCCAGCTTTTAGTGGTTCTGTAACTCGTAATAATAAAGCTATTTGTAATCATCACCAAAGTCACGTCCCACTTTACGAGTTCGTAGTTCCCTTGTTTCAATTTCATATCAAACAGAGAGTTATGGACTACCCTCAAGTTACACAGAAGCTTTCACGCATATTTAGTATTGACACAAGTATAGGCCCAACATCCAATTGGGAAACTTGCGTAATTTCATGCAGAATATTCTGGTTTCTGGTTCCTTTATCATGGCACGTTTATACTGTGAGACTTTCTCGCTTCGAATCGAAAGGGGATAGGAAGTTGTCACTTGTAAATAACACCTACACACCAGTATATTCTAAAAAATCCCACCCTGGCATCTCAGGTGAAGTTAACTGACATTACCCATCTCATGCTTGACTGCAACTTCAAACTCATTTCAAGATATTTACAGAGTAATACTAGCCAAGATGGAACAGATGGTCGATGGGGCCGAAAAGTTCTGGAGTGGCGACCGCGTCCCGGAAGACGCAGCGTTGGAAGGCCAGATTGGAACAAGATGGACCGATGATTTGGTGAGGGTCGCAATTGTGGCGACAATTGGGGGAGGCCTATGTCCAGCAGTGGACGTCTTTCGGCTGATATGATGACTCGCCAAGATTACAAAAGGCGACAATTGGCGCACTAAACTTTTTGAGGATACTTTCACTGTGCACACATCTGAGGAGCCGCCGTGCCGGAGGATCTGTTTCATCATAGCTACATCGTAGGTAAAGAAGTCATCATCATCATATAAACCAAAAGACGTCCACTGCTGGACATAGGCCTCCCCCAAAAGGCCATAATCGCCACGCTTGGCAGGTGGGTTGGCGATCGCAGTGTTGCTGCTGTCCATTCCGTGGTGAGTCGCCTCTTCACCCACGATGATGGCGCTATTCTTATACGTCCTTCTTTGTACCGTATGGTGTCCATGCGGAACAAAGAAGTCAAGGTAAAGAAGACAAGTGAGAATAAATCTAGGCAAGCACGTTTTTCTCGATCACATCATCGCTTTTCATCTGGTAAGATTGTAGTCAAACGCAAGCACAACCATAAAAAAAAAAATGCAAAAAAAATCATAGAAGTTTTTGAATCATACCAAGTTCGAGATCATCGCCTGATAACTCCCGTAATATTTAATCTCAGGTGAGATTTCGTGTAGCCTTCGACATTAAACACATCGTTAATTGCCTGGCAAGCCTCATCTATATAATGCCATTCGCCTGGAGAGTCTCGTCTAGTCACTCGCAAGATAATTTCGCACACACAAGCGAGAAACTCTCCACACGCAAAATACCCTTTAATAAAGTCCCTCAAACTTCAGAAAGCCACAGAGTAATCAACGCCTACACTATATTTTGTTATCTCTGCAAGTTATCGAGGCCCTTTTCTTGAGCATTTATTTACATGTGAAAACTTCAGTTCAACTCGCCCCAATGGTAATGAGATGGCTGGAGCGAGGCTGGGACGAATTTGTACTAACATGAAAATTGGATGTATTCTTAGGCTCTTCCATTGTTAGTTTCATTTGGGTTTTAGATTAGGAGTTAGGAGTAACTTTGTCTGGTCTACTTTGGTTATATGAGGCGTGATTAGCTATGTTGGGGTTCCAATTATGATTATGGAACTACGTAACTTATGATATCAGTTATATAGATAGTTTGAGTACTGTCATAATTAGGGGGTTAGGCAGAGTTGTAGGTACCAGTGGTACCCATATTTCGCCAGTTATGGTACAGTCCTATGTGGCATTAATCATAGTTCCGGGCTTCTACTGAAAAAATGTAGCATAGTAGAATAATATTTGATAAATTAAACATTTAAACAACCCCCGATAATATGGTTGGTATGCTACTGGTTAGTCGCGTAATAGTGCGCACTATTAATTTCGCGCAATGTTTGAGCGATCAGCTGCTGCGCTGCGTGTCGCGGGTTCGTTTCCCGCACGGAGCAAATATTTGTATGGCCTACAGATAGTTGTTTGTGTATGTGAGTTTGTATGCTTGTAAACGCACCCACGATACAGGAGAAATTCATAGAAAAAAAATGGGTTTTATTGTTAAAAATAGCCTAATATGTTATAAATGGTCTAATCAATGGTATCATCCCCTTCAGGTTTTGCACTCATCTCCCAAACACACTGTATAAATATAATAGAGTGCGGAATAGCATTTGTACGTCATGCTTCATTTACTGTTTCGCTTCGAACAGTATTCAGAATGCTTTTAATGTCGCATGTTAGGAGGGCGTTTGAGATAACTCGAGCAAACCCGCGGGATATGCAAATACTGCAGTTAAACCGGACTTTGAATGTGTCCGAAAATCCCATTACTGCTGAATCAAAGCGGGATTTGATAAAATGTTTGAAAATATTTTGAGTGCTTTGAAATTGTGAATAATTTATTTGCAGGACGTGTTTTTGGAGAATTTTTTTTTATTGCGAAACGTCCTTTTATAATGATAATAATGACCCCGTAGGATTAAAGACCTAATGGTATTAAATGTTAAAGCCATGACAGTATCGTTGCAAAAAAAGGAAAAGCGATATTTCAGCGTAACTTTGTGTAATGTTAGTAATGAAACACGGTCAATTGCGAATATTTCTTTATTGAGACGCAGCGCGTAAGTACGTCATTACAAAAGGGGGTACTATTAAAAAACTATCACCTACTAATACACAACACTTGGTTTCACCTCAAAAATGACGACTTTAAATTATCCCCATGCAGACCCATAACCTACCAGGGTTGCGGGTTTTGTTCGAAATAGTTACCGCGGCCCCGGAACGTAAAAGGCACAAGGAGGAGCATGGGTGGGTTTTAGTCAGTAGAAGTCTGACACTCCCTGCCGCTCCACCCAGAGCGGGAGAGGTGATTTGATGATATCCCATCCCCAAAAAAAAAAATGCAGACCCATAAGCATCTACAACATCCAAACATACTCCCTTGTCGAGCAAACATCGACTTCAAAATCTCAACAGCAATAATCAGCGAGCACCAACATAAGTTGCCCCTACAAAAAGGAACGAGTTTCATCCCCGAACAATGATACCGCATGAATGATCACCGAAGTTGGGGGTGTTACTAATTAGCGGTATCTGTGGACGCATTAATCAAGGCTCAAGGATGCAATGGACAAGAAATGATGGCATAGACATTTAAGAGACAAAGACTAAGTAATCAAGGTCTTAAGGAGCATAAACTAAAAGGCCAAGGACTGGACTTAGGACTCAAAGATCAAGATTTGGGAAAAATTTGTCTGTTGTGCTTCTGTCTGTATCATTTGCGTGGCCCAGTCTGTTGGGTGTGTTCGCCTGTCAATGGAGCTGAGAGGATAGGATACAAATAATAGCAAGGTTCGCGGATATTTCCAGGTTACAGAGACAAAGCAAAAATAAATAATAAAATAAATGGCGCAATGGTGCTAATTAGGTTTGCAATGTATGTGCTGTGGCTGTATTTAATTGAAATAAATAAATAAATGGCGCTATGACAAAAAGTTCAGTACACGCAAGGTTCTGGCAGTATAACTAATATAAATTAGCGGTATTTGTAGAAGCATTAATCAGGAGCAAAAGAGGTAATGGACCAGAAATGTTGGTACAGACATTTGGGAGACAAAGGATCAAGATTAGGGAAAAATGAGTCAATTGTATTTCTGGCTGTGTTTTATTTGTGTGGGCCGGGCTGTTTGAGGAGTTAATCTGTCAACGGAGCTGAGAGGATAGGAAATAAATAACAGTGAGGTCCGCAGATATGCCCAGATTACATAAATGGCGTGGCATCCATTGCATACTCGCATCCAGAGTTTACCCACGGCTTTAACTAAGTCATCGGTCCTACTTTTAGGAGGCCTGCTAACGCTGCGTCTTCAGGTACGCGGTCGACACTCCAGAGCCTTTTGGGCCCGTCAAACATCTGAGTGCTAATTCTACTAATTATTAAGCAACGATCGCAAATTCGCAATCTGTCTTAAATTTATGGAAATTGAGGCTTTTTTCGAATGCAAACGTTGCTTCAAAATATTTAATTGGCCATCTGTTCTGCGAGTAATGTGCATTGATCACTGCCATTTAAGTTTGCCACGTAGGTACAGATGGCGCAAGGAGTAAACTTAGCATTTAAATTAGAATCTAGCGCAACAAAGCTGCCTGCTTTACTTACAGTACACCTCACTTTATTGGTCCTTCAACCTAACGCTACAAGTTCCAAAGTTGGAAAAGACATTAAATATAATGTTCATTGCATTGGCTCTCAAATAAATAAGTTATAAATAAGTACAGGGGCTTGGTGTAAAGTTCATAACTTGAGAAGTTTATGTACCTGAGATACTTCGACTCGTTATTTGAAGTCGAAAGAAGTTTAATGGAGTTACCGCATAACCTGTCGGCATTTTAGTTGTGCGAGAAGGGGTGATGACTGATGACATTGAATGATTCGATGGTACAGTGTCTGGACAAAAGTTTTCATCACGTTTGCGAATGTCATAGATACCTATTTGTGTCTGTAGAAACATTCAGACACAGTGCTACAAGATTAAAAGGTGTTACAGACAGGCTTTTTAGATAGATTTTTTTAAAGAATGTTGGTCACATTGTCGCATCGCGCCCGTCTGTGCGGACCTTAAGACGAAACGAAAATCTGGCGAGATTTTTTTTGCCGATACTGTTGTCGAAACCCATTATCTTTTGCTATACTAACCACTTCATTTAATCACTCATTTACTAGAAGATCGAAATTCGAAAACAAAAGCTATAAAATAATAAATTAAAATGGCAAGACATTTAGCCGACGAAATCTAATGACAGAATTTGCTTGAAATATTGAATTCACACCGAATCCATTTGAATATTTGAAGCGAAATGGACTCGTACCGGTAATAAATCATTAGGTGTAAGAACCAACCGTAAAGTGTAATCTCATCTCCCTTCAACGTTTGCTATCAGTCTATGAGATGGTGTTGAAAAGATAATTATTTTGAATGAGTGTTATGATGTTGCTTCAATATTGTAGATGTGCGTTTACGTTTGGTATCTGTTCATTTTAATTTCAGTTTCTAAAATTACAAATGATAAATGATACTAAAACTTTTACTAAAAAGATCTGAAGCGCATTAACGAACCTTTAAAAATTGATGCGACTATTACTGTGTCAGCGATGCTACAACATGTTTTATAGAAGTTATTATAGTATGTATAATAACTTCTATAAAAACATGTTCTAGAAAAATCTCTATAAAAATGAATGTCATATCGTAGAATTGCATTGTCTCGTCGCACCTGCCTGCGAGAGCTAAGTGGCCCTATGTTTTCTTATTTAAACTTTATGTACAACCAGTTTTTGTCCGCGGCTCCGCCCGCGTGGGTATCGGTTATCGCGTAAAAAGTAGCCTATGTCCTTCTCCATATCCCAGGCTATTATATCTGCCAAATTTCATGACAATCCGTTCAGCCGTTTTAGCGTCAAACCATAACAGACAGACAGAGTTACGCATTTATAATATTTAGAGTAGGGATAGGGTACATCGGCGGACTTAATGCAACAAGGCATTCTCCACCAGTCAACCTTTGGGTTAGAAAGACTACACTGTAGTAGGCAGGGGCGTATTTACCCTAGGGTCATCCGGGCCATGGCCCTGGGCGCCAATCCGCCAGGGGGACCTAGACGCCTCTAGCCGATTGCATTTTGTTTTGGTTTTGGCGCCATTCCAACAACTTTTACTTCTCAACTTTTTATTTTTTCTTTAATCAATCAATTTTCTTCAATCTCAATTTCAATATACGCCAGGGGCGGCAATTTTATTGTTTTTTTTTGCCATAATAGTTGTTAGTACTCTTGAAAAGAGCTATACAACGATGGTAAATTCATTTTGATTGGACATGGGTACCAAACTTCCATCATCCTTTGTACACCGCAAAAAATGTAGACGTTATTATTTAATATATATATATTTTTTTTTTTTATTTATATCGTGTTTTACCTTGACTTCTGGGGCGGCGAAACTTATTGGCCCGAGGCGCCAAATTTCAAAATACGGCCCTGGAAGTAGGTGTACAATAAATAAAATACTATTACCACTGCTGCTACTATTAGCTACTTTAAATCACGAATATTGGCAAAAGTACAAGTAAAATCATTTCCATTCACCTATAGGTCAAACCGCAATTGATCAATAGTTTGACATAATAAATCATCTCAAATACATTCCATTTTCGAAATAAATATTTTGTCCTTCATAACATACCAATAATGTCCCAATAATATCGAAAGGCTTTCATGATTTATGACGTTACACGAAATAGAATTCCTAAATAAGAAAATGATGTCAAACCTGTCAAGCGACAAATGGAAAAGCCGGTTCCTATTTACGGTTGAAAGAAAGGTTCTAATTTCGAACGGCTACTATTTATATTGGTCGAGTCGCGATCGAGTTTCGTTCGAGAACCTAACTTGATGAAGAGAAATATAGTGATTCTTTTGAGATGAAATTATCTAATAACACTTTACCCGAATAGGGAATCGAACACAGGACCCCACGCTCAGCAAGTAGCGCTTGCGACTATTGCACCAACAAGGCAATCACCTTTTTTTTTTTTTTGAAAAGCTACTATGCGCGGTTAATTCGAGTAAACTGTAGAATTAGTCGTAATGGAAAGGCTTTGTCAATAAAGATCCCGAGGTTGTTTAACCCCAAAAATGCGTAAACAGCCTAAGAGACAATTCAGTTATCGCCTCAACCGCTTCAAGTCAATATCTCACCTTTGACAAGATAGTTCATTCGCTCGTGAACGCTTTTCACCGACCCTCCACCAAAAATCATTCGTTCGTTCGGTCCCCTTCATAAGTAGGACGCACATAGACATGAAGAATGGACTGAGCAGTATCCTCCTAACAAAAATTTTGCAGAAAGAGATATCAAACCTTCTAAAATATTGTGAGCCGTCTTCACTTCATATCTGGGAGGCAATTCCCGTATTGTTTCGTTTCCGATTCATGGGGACGAGACTGCGATGGCGCATTCTATAATAATGTCAAAACACCGCTATTTTCTGTCAAATTTTTGGCAAAGATTGTCGCTGCAATGATATTGCGATTTTAATTTCAACGTTTTTAATTTAAGTATGGATTCGGCACTTGGATAAGGAAAGCTCAGTCCATTCTCTTAGTCTACGAGTCTCGCTCGCTCCGTCAACCATTCACTCAGTCCCTCGACCTTCAGAGAAGGTCACGCTTACATTTCCTCCCCTCGTTATGTCATGGTCCTGTGCATTTCAGCATTAGGATCTCTTTGGTTACTCAGTGCTTTGAGGAAAACACTTTAACTTTTTAGGGACTGATGTGAGGCATGAATTATTGCAATAAGACAATTTTACGCGCCGGGATAAAAGCTTTCTGTTTCAGTTTTAATGTTCCTAGAGATTATTAGTTTTAAACAATTATCTTTTAAGATTTCAAAGGTAGGTTTTCAGTCAATACAAGTATCGTAAGTGGTCAAAATATAGGAAACAGCAGACTCTTTTTAACCGACTTTATTGTGATCGTTGTTCATAGTAGTACAACACGACGACCGTCGAACAGATTTTCGATGAGTTCAATCAGCCCGTATTGTTTGTGAACTAGTCTCGGCTACACGTTTCAGTCTGTATTTTTTATAAGTCAACATTGTTTATTTCTATGGAACAATTGTTTAGTCTACGACTCGACGTTGTTGGATCAGTATCGTTATCAGGTGGTCAGTTTTTTGCGGGTTTTGTTTTATTATGATAAAAAATCATATACATAGGGCAATTTTATATTGCGTTTTCCGTTGCCACCTGAGAGTTAGGTAGACATGGAGAAGAAATATATACGTTTGCTAACTTTAATGAACTCTTATTTAAGGCATTCTTTAAACAATTAGTGTGTTTATGTACTACTCGTGTACCTCCTTAATTAATTGATGGACTTGGTATGAGTGGTGCCGCTCATTTAATATAAGAATGTTTGTTCTAATTTCAAAAGCTATAAACGCTCAAATGACATAATGTTTACCTCATCCTCAGACCAACAAAAAAAGGTAGACGGCGCACTGCGAACATCAAAGATGAAGCCATCTTTTTATCTATGTGTGTCTCGAAGGGTTGCCATTTTTTATTTTTTTTCCCTATAACTTGGGAAATAATATTTGATGGGTAAGCTAATGTTGTGCAAGTCAGCACAAGTAAGACATTGTTGAATATGGTATTGTAACTTATTTTTTTAGAAAGATCTATACATAAAAAACAATTTTTTACATCACATGCCTACATTCAATTATGTAAGATAAGTTATAAAAGGTTGTCGAAGCGTAACAAGCGTAAGTCATTATGTAAATTGTTTTAAAATAAAATAGGTAATCATATTTTTAATCAACTTTAATAAATTAAAAAAGACCACCATAACAAAATCACTGACTAAAGAAAAAGTAGGTAATATCAAGATAAAACATAACAACAGAACAATGACGTGTAAATGTTATGTTTAACATGCTTACAAAATAAATATTATTTATCATGAACAAATAAAGTCTTTTTCAACACATTTGCTCAAAAAAATGCATTTACGAAGACTGTATACGTTATTCGAAAGTTAAATATAACGCACCACACAATGGAACGTGCGGTAAAATAGGTACTCTCACCTAAGTACATATTTTACCGCATACTCCGTTGAATAGCGCGCGCCGTACGTATCCTTTACAGTTTTTTTTAAATTTACTTATAGGAGTATAAATAAGTACGAGAATAAAATATAAGCTGAATGATTGAACCTACTTGGAAGCGCTTTTGCACAATACTTTCGTCTCAATTTAATGAGTGGAAAAGAGACGAAAGATGTAGTTCTATTTGCAAATTCGCGCTATTTTCATACTACAAACGTCAAAGATTGTTGCGACTTTCCGACTATCTAAAAACAAAAAGTTTTTTTAATTACCTATTGTACTGTTTTCTCGCAAATGTGTTGAAAAACTTCAAATCTAAAATATTGTATACATTAAAAAAAAAGAAAATAAGAATATAACTCGAAGAAAGAAATCATATAATTTGTTTAATCGAATGGGGAAATATTAAATCGTATTATGGCAACCCTCACACTTAATGTCACTGCTTTCGTTTGTTGACGTTTTTGTTCCAAGTAACCTAAAATTCATAGTTAATTTATAATAAAAGCTATGTTATTTCAAGTACTCACAAGTGAAAAGTGATTCTGTGATACTTTTTATGTGATTCGCTATTATTTTTACTACACAGGAAGGCATAATTATATTTTTCTATTAATGTTTTCTAGACGACGGCTCGTGACGTACTAAGAGCGATGAGCATGGTTTTAGTGTAGGTGTGTGGGTGAGCTTGTGTATTTACTTGAAGGAGCACGGTTTTGTGGCTTCACTCTTGATGTTCGCGGTGCGCTGTCTACCTTTTTTTGTTGGTCTGAGACCTCATCTAACAACATTATGTGTGTGGTATGGCAACTGAAGCTTATAATGAAATGCAATGATATCTCTTGGATGTATAGGTATCATAGTTTGTTATAGTGATTATGACATAAAAAATGAAAATTATACCAAACGAAATTATATCTTTCGTTGTTACATTAAAAATTGTTAATCCTAACACACCCCTTTACAGGCTACTAGGATTCCAGTTTGTACAAAGCCATTAGCCATAATGACAACAGCCAAGAGGTTGGTAACCACAAGTATGTAGGTACCTTACCTACCTACCACTATAAGATACGTTGTAGCCATGTTTGTGTTTATAAATTAAAACGTTTATGTAGAATTTAGTTAAGCTGTGGTTTTAAAGTGATTTCGACTGTTGGAAAGTGGTCGTTCAAAGTAAAAATAAGCTATGTGTTTCTGCTGCCAAGTGAGCTTCGGTTTGAAAGGTGTATGGTCATAGGTTAATAGTTAACAATTAGGGCATAAAGGCGCTAGAGATTTTTATTTTGTAAGATTCCATACGTTCGAATGAAAATATGAAATCCTTATAGGATCACTCTTGTGTCTGTGTCTGTCCGTCTGTCACAATGACAACTCCGTGTCTGAACAACACGAGATCGAAAAAATGTGTGCTACTAAAAACTAGTACTGCCGCGTCAGGAACCACACAATATAGACCCCAAGTTTTTGGGGTCAAAATCTTTGCAAATCAGCTCTAGTAAAACCTATTTCAAGGAATGTACTGAATTACCCGTCAGCCTATATCATCTAGATGAAGAGATTTCAGTCAGCATAGTAGACGGGGCCCGTTAGCGCCAGAGCCTGCCAGGGTACAGGATTTTGTTCGAAAGAGTTACCGTGGCCCTGGGCTGAAATGCAAAGGGCACTAGGAGGAGCACGGATGGGTTTTAGTCAGTAAGAGTCTGACACTCCCTCCCGCTCCAACCAGAGCGGAATTGATGATTTCCCATCCATAAAAAAGCCTGTACATCTAGATAGATAATTAGCTGTTGATACCACATTATTAGGTATACAGCTGGTCTTATTTTTAGCAAGAGGAAGAGATAATTAAATGGAAGCGGATTTTAGATATCTGTGACCTACATTAATATTTTTAGTGAACTTATAAAAAGTTGCGTGCGACGAATAGCTATAAACTCATCACACGGAAACACCCGTCTATTAGCAATATACCTATAGTAATAGGTATATTGCTAATAGACGTGTGTTTCCTTAAATGTTTTTTTTTTATATATTAAACTTATTCCTATCGAATGAGTTAGAGAATAGTTGTCGATAGGTACGAGTTTATCGTTCTAACGTGCCTACCACTTAAACCGGTTTTCCTATGCCTGTTTCCCTCTGTTTATGAAATTCTGATATCTAGAGTCGAACAAAAACGAATGGAAAAGTACAGAAAATCAGAAATACTTGTTGGCAGCGCAAACCAATGTAATTTCCCCGAAACGGGTAAGTGACAACCCACGCTGAAAGTTATTTTCATACGACACGAGCACCTCCTCCCTTATTTATAGTTAGGTATCCGAGTGTTTATCCCGTAGGTACGGCATTTCATACAAACTTTCAAGTGCTTATTTTTCAAAATTTAATGAACCGATTTTAACCGTATGCATACGCTAGATATCCAGGTCTAAATAGTCAGTAGAGAACATTTTTTTCAGGTACCAAGGGCCAGAGAATGATTTGTTATAACAAAGATCGAATTTACTGCACGAAAATCATTACACATTTTAATTTGTGATTGCAACCGTATTTTTAAATCCGCTATATTCGGTCAGAAAAAATTGATTACCATCACAAATTAAAATGTGTAATGATTTTCGTGCAGTAAATTAGATTATAACAAATCACCCACTGATGACTGTGGCGATCTTGGCGCGTCTGCTCTCAGTAATCCTGTAAGCGTGCACCGTTTCACTTTTTAAATTGGGTTTGTACTACTTTAGACTGTAGCATATGGCATGTGGCTGTATCTACGTTATGTCAATACATACCTAGGCACATATTGATAGCTAATTAAACTTCAGGCGTCCGTTAGCAGTGAGAAAATGATTTCCTTAACCTGGAACAAACAGATTAGTTATAAATATGTTATTTAACACAATATTAAAAAAAAACATAGCCTTATTACTGATAACGCACAGCATAAAATAGATACTGTGACAAATGGGTTGATACAATTTTTACTCGTGGACGGTTTTTTATCTCGGTTCTGGCATACCTATGAAAGGCAAAACCCGGATTGATATCATTCTTACAACAACCTGGCCTCTATTCTCATTGCGATAAACTATTAGATATTTAAATTATGTGATGATAATTTATTTTAAGTTGTAAATAGTTAACTTATGGGAATAAACAACTGTAATAAACTTAAAGGCGAAACTCTTTTTTAAATACTTTTAAAATATGAAATAGCTTTTTCTCGTGACTTCGCCCCCGTTATCTATATATTACTTCTAAATATACCCTCAGCAATCAAATCAAATATAATGATTTGATTTCGAATCTAAGTAAATCATTTATTGCAACTATAACTATACAGGATGTTAGGGACATCGTAACGCAAACTTCACGAAAAGGCTACACTTAATGCCATTAACCAAATTGTAGAAGTCATTAATCTCGCTAATGATCGGTTTACAGACCGCACATGAAAAATGTCTTTTCTAGACGGTATGTTAGACGCTACACACACACATGGGTTAGTTAGTGTTTTGCTATTAGGCAGGATGCGTTGACCTTTTGCAACAAAACAGCTGAGCAGATGCCTAATTCTAGTTTTATTTACATTGCTTTTTTAGTGAAAGTAGTGATTTAACAATTTTTTTATAAAAAATCACATTGGGTTGGGTAAGAATTACGATTATGAACAGTCTAAAGTAAAAAAAAACGCCTGAAAAAAATGAAAAAATGAGGAAAAAGTGGACGAAAAATTCCAACGCGGGGGGGTCCAGAATCATGTCCTGGATCCATGGTATTCGTTTGTGCGTCGATGTCCCTTACACGCTGTATACACACTTAAATAAAAGACTCAACTAAAACTAAAAATAATCTAAAACATGGCGTCGAAAAATTCCTCCGCATCGCAGGCCACTGGTAATGTACCCAAAAGGCTGGCAGCATTGCCACGTTGTATGGCAATGCTTATCCTTTGTCCGAGGTAAAAGCCAGCCCTAGGGTCACGCGAAGTGTCAACTAAGCGTCATAATTTCGAATAGTATTAACTATCATTCAGTATTCCCTTTTACAAACAATCCTTTATGTATGTTTTTTTTGTTAATGTCGCACCATCTAACAACACACTTTCTTTCAGTCGATTATTACGTAATACACATTACCGTTATTTAGCGCGCTATTCTTATAGCAGCCAAATTATTGTTGCTATACGCATAATACATAGATGTTTGTCCATTGTTGCCATACCCAAAATGGATGCCTATAGAGCGGCTTTGTCCGCTACACATCCGCAGGGTTGACAGTTATCATTGGTGTAGAGTCGAGCTGAAAATGTCTTACAGTAGATGTTGCTTTAAATGTGAAGGGATCTTTTGTGAGTTTATTAAATGTGACAGGAATAAAACTTTGTTGACATTTTATTTTAAATTTGATCTTATTTCTGAGGGCACTTTCACATAGCAGTCACAAACAGCTGTTGCGAAATTTGTTAGAAAGAGTCACTGCGGCCGTGGAACACAAAGGACATTAGGAGGAACATGGATGAGTTTTAGCTAGTAAGAGTCTAACACTCCTTTCCGCTCCAGAACGGAAGGATTCATCCCACCCACAAGCACAAAGCGTTTTGGGAATACATTCATTGTGCGTACCGCTAAGGAGTGGAATTCCCTGCCGGAGTCTGTGTTTCCTGATAGCTACAACCTGGGAGTCTTTAAGTCAAGAGTGAATAGGTTACTTCTAGGCAAGCGTGCTCCATCTTCGACCACATCGTCGCTTACCATCAGGTGAGATAGTGGTCAAGCGCGTGCCTATCAATAATAAAAAGAAAATGATTTTCCATTCAAAAATATGCAACGATCAATGAATCAATGTTTTGACATTGATTCATTGATCGTTGAGATGTGAATTGAAAGCTTTTTAATAAGAACGAGAATTGGCCTTCTGGCCTATAGATAGTCACATACTACAGCGATATTAATACACAAAAGTCGAAAATGTATAGCATTGGCATCGCATTTTGATTTTTTGGCATTTGCTATCGTAGATAGAATGTTACTTTTTCTAGTGCCCAATGCCTAACAACATATTTAATTTAACGTTACTTACGCTTATTTCACAATACTTACTTTAATGCCCTTGGTTTAGGTACTATTGGTAGGTAAAGGCCTACACTAAACTCAAGACAAATCACAAAACATAGACCACAGAAAACACAAGAAAGCTCCTTCACAAATTGCATTTGGACACCCCTATTTAGGTGTTAACGAGTAGCCAGAAGAACAAGGAAAACTCAGAGAAATAACTTACGAGGTTAACTAAATGTTGGGTAAGTAATTCGACTGCTCGACCCAATTCATCATCCAAGATGGCTGACGGAATGACGTCATTTCTGGAGTTAGCGTCAACCGAATAAATTGGACATTTTGGTGACAACTTTTGATTGTGTAAGTTGAGCACGATGTTATCATCGACCTGAGGCTCACAAACTGTCATTATAATTATCGAGTGCGATTGTCAAAATGTCAAAATATGTATAAGGAGGGTAATACGTGACATTTCAACAACGTTGTCCATCCCATAGATTTTTTGACAATCACCTTCGCCACGCTAACGCTGACAGAATGTCATGTTGTCTGGAGTCTCTCCTCTTATTTTAATTTATTTGGGGCAGATGCTGCATACCTTCTTCTTCCATAAGATAAACCTATTTGTCGTTACCTCAATAGATTGAATTGAATTTGATTTGATTAACAGATGTAGAGAAAAATAAATATAAATTAAATAGTCGTTTGCCTAGCCTTTTCCCAACTAAATTGGCGTCGTAAATAATGTTGGGAAATATAGTTGGGAAAAGGCTAGGCAGATGATGATGACATGAACAAAGACGGTTATTATTTGAATCACCTTGGCGTAAATTCCAGTTGTTAGTAAGGCTTCTGGTTTAATTTATAGCAAGACTAATCTTCTCAAACATAAATCTTGAGAATTTTGCTGAGCCTTACATAACTCAACTATAATATCTCATCTTCCTTTCCTTTGTTTTTCGCGAAAAAGCAAGTCGATTTTATTGGCATTTGACCAACACTCCTTGGGCTCTAGACAAGTGCCATTCTGTCAGCGGTAGCGTGGCGAAGGCGATTGTCAATACGTCAAAAATGTATGGGATTGACAGATGCTATCGAAATGTCACGTGATCAAATTCCTACATTTTGGCATTTCGACAGTCGCATTCGCTAATCGAATAGCACATTGTCTAGGGCCTCTTATCACTTATGCCGTACGACATTTCACACAAACTTTAAAGACCTTATTTTTCGAAATGAATGAACCGATTTTAATGAAACTTCCTACGCATAAGCAGGACACATAAGTCTAAAAAGTTATCAGAGTACATTTTCAAAATGTCTAATTAAAAATTTTTTTTGGAAACCTATGTTTCTGTGGAACATTTAAAATTGATCGAATTTAGCTTTCCCACTATTTTCGAAAATATACTATGATAACTTTTAAGACCTATGTGTCCTGCTTACGCAGCTGCTTGCGTAGGAAGTTTCATTTAAATCAGTTCATTCATTTCGAAAAATAAGGACTTGAAAGTTTGTCTGAAATGCCGTACGGCGTAAAAGCTCTTTAGTATTACCTGACATAATGCTGAGCAGTGGCCTTTTTGACACAATAATGTTTATTTGTTTATGTTCACTCAAAACATCCAAGAGAAAATTATGTAGGCACAGAGAAAAGAGCACAAAGATAATGCTTATTTCAATCAAAATAATATTTTAAGGTTGTACTGATGAGCTCAAGTCTTTCTTCCTTTATTCATTTTGCCCAGAATAAAATCCAGGTTGCAACCGACATAAATTATGAACGTCTAGCTCACTGTTACATCACTACACTTATTACGTAATACTCCCACGTTCTCTCACAAAAAGAAATGAAGTGTGTGAGAACTGCCGGTCGATTTTGTCGACATCTCACGGTGTACACCTAGGCGGAGTGAAGGACAAGTGAGCTGTCATTCCATCTTATTTCTATGGTTTGACAACTCACCCGTCGTGCACCCCGCCCAAGTGTTCACTTCGACATGTTTACAGAATCGCACTGTTGATGTGTCTGTCGCAGCCAACTAGCTTAATCAGCCATTTCATAAAAAGCCTAGCCTTTTCATTTAATTGCGCCGATTTTTCAGCGACCTAAGTGACATCTTTGGTTCGATATCGTTAAATGACTTGCCCATGTCACTTATGTCACTGATTAAACGGCAGAGTATCTTCAATTAAAAGGCTAGGATTTTAATGAAACGGCTGATTAAGCTAGTTGGCTGCGACATGTCTACTATGGTGTCTAAACATCAGAAGATAATTTTTTGTTGTACTATTGTCTACATTTTTTTTTCATTTCTCTTTTCGCAGGTCTGCTGGAAGAAATTTCGTTAGAAATAAGCAATACCTTTGTACTCAAAATTATAATGTTATCTATTACTATATTTATGTGTGGTACATGAATACATTGTAAGTAGGTAGGTATACATGAATAATAAAATAAATAAATAATTCCAACATAAGTACTTTCGGATGCTATTACTTTTCATGACACGACCATTACTTGTAGCAGGCTTGTTGACACGACACTAGAATAAAAAAATCTAATAAGATCATTCAAGTAGTTATTGATAAGTTGATAACTTTAGCTGATGAAGCATTTCTTGGCGAAAACTCTCCTATTTCCTTACGTAACAGGAAGAGATATCGTCAACCCATCAAAACATTTCCCTAACACGTCACAAAACGTCGATGTAGATTCTCCCCATAGCTGCTGAAAGGATCAAAGGAAAGCCAAAGTCCGGAGAACTGCAAGAGACGAAGTTAGGGGCACAATTTCCGCCGACTGATTGCTCGGATCTCATTCGGCTGAACGACAAAGTTTGTACGAAAACTAAGATATATCAAACATGGCGACGGACAAACGTGACGTCACGCTGCTCTTAGGATTGTCTGGGGACCCTTCGAGTTAATGTCCTCGCAATAAAAGAGACCCACATAAACGAAACTGTTTATTTTATTGTCGCTATCAAGATTCATCTCAACTACATTTCTCTGCAGTGGATTAATTGTTGCAAGATGCAGTACTTTACGTACGTTTGGGAGTTATGAGCGTTCACGCCATACGGCATTTCATACACTTTCAAGTAATTATTTTACGAAATGAATGAATCGATTTTAATGAAACTTGGTTTGCATACGCTAGATATACAGGT
This sequence comes from Melanchra persicariae, assembly GCA_947386135.1. Classification (NCBI taxonomy): domain Eukaryota; kingdom Metazoa; phylum Arthropoda; class Insecta; order Lepidoptera; family Noctuidae; genus Melanchra; species Melanchra persicariae. The sequence goes on from OX376664.1 coordinate 14,547,124, forward strand.
CTAAATACTTAGTAGAGAACATTTTCGAAAAAGAGTCTAAAGGGAGAGAGAGAGAGAGAGAGGGAGAGCGATTTTAAGTTATCTATAGAAATTGAAAAATCACTATCTTCCCCTGAATTTTTTTCGAAAATGTTCTCTACTAACTATTTAGACCTGGACATTTAACATAATTATGCATACCAAGTTTCATAAAAATCGGTTCATTCATTTCGAAAAATAAGGACTTGAAAGTTTGTATGAAATGCCGTACGTAAACTCATATGACAGTATTTTGTTTTACTCTCAATCTACCAAAGGCAAATGGTAGATTTTTGATCACATTAGCATCAGGCATGCAATCGAAACTTTTGTAACACTTTGTTTTGTGTATACAGTCGAGATCGTGTTAGTCCCGAACGAAACGTTTAACAAATATGGCACAGTTCAAAGCCAAAACTGTTGTTAAAAGTTTTCTCATTTGAAAGTTAAACATTGTCCAATACTCTATCAGAAGTCCCCATTTAGCCCTTGTGACACCCAGTCGAGAAGTCGTGTGAGGTACCTTATTTGAGTAACTCATCTCCATGTTAAATGTTTGTGACCTCTGACCTCTCATCCCGAGGATTAATTAGGGACGTTGCTCCAACATCCTCGTATATTTAATTTGCTAAACCAATGACGAACTGTTTTTCTTTGAGTCCTAAGTCAGCATCGGAATGTGTATACGTTTAAATTAAATGAATTGGATTTGTTTTGCCACATCAATTGGCTCTTGAATTGTATATTCTATATTTAGATTAAAGTAAGTAATTGAAGGGTTGTCTTTCACCTTTTGGAGATGGATCGGTCGGTTACGCCAATGGTTCCGGCTGATTGACAGAAGCCAGAAAATCTGACACCAGCGTTGCCAATGGATATCGTGTTACCCAATTATTGGGTTGTGATAGGATGAGATAGGCAGTCGTTCCCAGTAAGTCGGTTATGCCAATGGTTCCGGCTGATTGACAGAAGCCAGAAAATCTGACACCAGCGTTACCAAGGGATATCGTGTTACCCAATTACTGGGTTGTGATAGGATGTGATAGGCAGTCGTTCCCAGTAAAGCACTGGTATTCAGCTGTATCCAGTTAGTCTGGAAGCCGTCTTCAGCTTAGTTGGGACTCTTCCCAGTTGGTCAAGTGCGTTAGTTGGCGGGCAAGTGCCCGTTGTGCCCTTATGGTAAAAAAGAAACTGATCGTCATGCTTGTCTTTAACAATGGCATACAAATATTTGAGTAGGTAAGTATTTCGATCTAGATAGTTACTCAAATTGAGCAATCCTCGCTCAATTTGAGCAACTATCTAGATCATCATCAATGCTTGTAGCGGTTCAACCAATCTTCCATATAATCTTTAAAGCAGTCCACAGAGAAGAACTTAATAATTACCTAAAGATGACCTCGCCAAACGTTTCAAAAGTTACACAAACTCCTTAAGACCTTAAGTCACTTAACCAAGACCACAATTAAAATATACTAGCACCCTTACCCATAATTTTCGGCGCCTAAATTATTCATTCAGGGTTACTCTCAAAACTGTATCGTCACGAGTACATACGACCTGAGACTGTCCGTAAGGTCGTAAGGACTCTACAGTTGAAGGATTCTAAGGATCCTTTGGAGAGGACTTGGCGAAATCCCTCTCAGCAAGTTTACATTATGATGGTAATACTCAGGATTCATGTTTTTGGTTAGGGGGAGCGTTTATTGGATCATCTATTACGGCTGTTAGGTTGGAGTGCGTTGAATATGGAGTTAATTGGGAAGGGTAATCTGGTACGTGTTTTTGTTGGTGTCTGACTGAAAATATGTTACATCGTCTTTTGATGTGTGAGGCAAGGAACTTGAACTTATTTTGTATGATAACATTAGTGGAAAACGCAGTCGAGATAATCTTACTACTATGATTATTATAATACTAGCAACCACCCGCGTGAATGTCGAAAATTATCCCAAGGAAACATACTCCCAAGATAAAAAGTATCCTATGTGTATTCCGAACTATAATCTACCTCTGTCAAATTTCATCAAGATCCATTCACTAGTTTTTGCGTGAAAGAGTAACAAACATCCATAAACACACAAACCTTCGCGTTTATAATATATTAGGTGCCGCCCGCGTGAATGTCGAAAATTATCCTAAGGGAACATATTCCCGGCATAAAAAGTATCCTATGTGTTATTCCAGGCTATAATCGACCTATATGCCAAATTTCATCAAGATCTATTTACTAGTTTTTGCGTGAAAGAGTAACAAACATCCATACATCCATAGTATACAAACTTTCGCGTTTATAATATTAGTAAGGAGTAAAAATATACTACAAAAGTTTGGATGGGTATGTTTGTTTGTTGTTCAATCACGCTAGAAAGGCTGAACGGATTTGGATGAAATTTGGTACAGAGATAGATTATAGTCTGGAATAGCTCATAGAATACGTTTTATCTAGGGAGTAATTTCCTTTGGGATAATTTCCAACAGTCACGCAGCCAAACCCGCTGGCAGAAGTTAGTAAGTATAGGATAGCCAGCAAAAGAGGGCGCACAGAGAAAGATACTGAAACTTCCTCAAATACAGCCCAAAATTGTACTGGCTAGATGACTGGAAAGCAGAAGACTCGATGCAGTGGGATAGCAGAGATGACAGCCCTCTGTTTAGCTGCACTGTCTGTAGTAAGTAACCAAAACTCTACTATAATCTTAACCACATACAGAAAGGAAGTAACTACAGAGCTGATTAATAGAGAAGTATGGATGACTAATATAAGACATGTTGCGCATGTTTTTGATCTTAATGAAATTGGTATAACAGCAAGAGAATGATAACGGTTCTCATCCTAATGTGGGCAAGCATATCTTATTCACTGTACCAACATAAAAGAGGTACAACCGCCAACTGCAAAGAAAAACAAAAAATATTATTCACCCCAAGACTATACCGCAGGTAAATGGTGTTCAACAAGGGTGCTAATGATGAGTCGCAGAAGAAGGACGTCTTTCTCGCGAATCATCAGTGAATCATCACCACATTTAAACTCATTAAGCCAGTTGTAAACAGTGGCACGGGATGGGGCTTCAATCGTAACATTGTTGTGGAGTTGTGAGAGAAAGTCAAGTGTTTAACACTTGAACCTCAGTTAGTTCAAGTGTTATGTTATCGCCCTGTAATCCCGTAGATTGACCATTAATACACGAACTGGTGCCACGCAACACTAATTGCAGAAACAATTGAGGGGCAGTTCTACTTACTCAGTTCCGATAACCCGAAGGAAAGTCGCGTGATTTTTTAGTCATATATAAATAGAATGGCCTTTTGTGTATTTTTCCTTGACCTCGGATAAGGAAGTTTAGATTAAAACTAGAACGCATATTATAAAATATTACTGTTAGACGCAGTGAGAGAATTATACATAGAACATCATTATGTATATCTGAAAATGAGTAAGTACCTGAAAAAACGGTGAATGAAAAAGTCATGAGGCGAGCGTTGGGTGGCTCGCTCTCCGATCACAACCAGGGGGCCTACTCTCTAAGCCCGAAGTCCGTAGTTTCAGCCTTAGTGTCGGGCGTTATCTCCTCCGTATCACCTACGGACTTACGATTAGTCCCGAACCCGAACTAAGAATGAATGACCACACGATTTGACAGTTGTTCTTAGTTCGGGTTCAGGACTAATCGTAAGTCCGTAGGTGACACGGAGTAGAAAACGCCCGACACTAAGGCCGAAACTACGGACTTCGGATTTAGGGAGTAGACCCCCTGGTCCGGGTCGACGGCGCGTTGTGTTCCAAGCGCGCCTCAAAGAGATGTCAACAAAGTAGACGGGGCCCGTTAGTGCCAGAGCCTGCCAGGGTTGTGGAATTTGTTCGAAACAGTTACCGCGGCCCTGGAACGCAAAAGGCATAAGGAGGAACGGATAGGTTTTAGTCAGAAAGAGTCTGACACTCCTTTCCGCTCCACCCAGAGTGGAAGAAGTCATTTGATAATTTCCCATCTACGAGTACATCAAAAAAAAATGTGACGTATAAGCACCAGCATTTTACATGGAGCAATTTGCTTCTGGCAATTGACCTGGTATTCAGCTGACTCCGGTTTAACTGGGAGCCGACCCCAATGTACTTGGGAAAAGGCTAGGCAGATGATAATTGCTTGCAGATAAGGTAGACAAGGTACTCCTTGGCAAGACTTGTCAGATTCACTATCTGTAACGATTGTCAAAAATCTACAAATGACAGTTGGAACAAACGGCTTAACGTGCTTTCCGAGGCACGGAGGAGTCTCGGTATAGAATGGATGGTCACCCATCCACGTACCGACCTCGGCAAGCGTTGCTTAACCTAGGAGTTCGACCCGTGCAGCTGTTATTGTTTAGCCGAGAGATCCTCAATCAGGTATATGTGTAAAGCGACTAAACTAAAATAGAATAACTGCTTACGATGCTAAACCATTCTTTATTTATTGAATCAGGGTAAGAAAATCTCTTTTCAGAAAGGAATTCGTAGGATTAAGATGGGTGGATATCTTTCGTCGCCATCTCCCTCATAAATTCGAGTTTTCCTTATGGCGCCTGCAAGTGATACAGCGTATTATCACCGGACTAAAAAACAAGGCAACTGTCATTTATCATCAACACTTACGAAATACCCCAAAGATACCACCCCAACAAATCGTCTAAAAAACGCAACACTAAAAGTATTTCTACCTACAAGACATTTTAAACCTTAACACAACTGATTACAATTCAGTTTCGTTCATAGATGTGGCGACAAGAACAATAAATAAATATATCTACTGGCAACATTCTCAGGTTCTCAAAAGTAATATTTGCGCCGATTCATATTTCATTCAAATGAAAATCTAAACTTGGAAATGTCTTGGAAATTAATGGTTTTAAGATTCATCGGCACAGCTGGTTTGAACGAATGAGAATCTTCATCAGGTCTTGATTGAACTGAGTGAATTGAACGGATCGAACTTATTAAACAGTTTCTCTCACTTGTCAATGTGGGTAGAGGGATATTAATTAGAATTACTAAGAAATAACTATACTAATTAAAAGCAGCTGATAAAACAGGTTGCTTAGCAATTACGCTTGTTGGTTTAATTACTGTCAAGGTGCTCACCGGATTTTATTGCCGGTATAACATCGCTTGTAAAACTCTGCAAAGGAAGGATTTTACTAACGGTCGAGGCGTGACCGTTATTGCAAATGTATTTGGCGTCGACCATAGGAAGGTACATAAGAGGTAAAAGACTGGCCTGCTAAGGATATATATGTGGAAAAGGGAGATGAAAGCCCTTGTTCAGCAGTGGGACTAAATAGGTTCGATGGATCAAGACAAATGAACACATTTTTTGTCGGTTTTGCTCTGGTTACGTCATGACAACATAAACCTACGCAAACATACTTTTCTGAGAACAGACTTCACCTAGATTTACAGTAATTTATCTGCCGGCCACTAAAATCTAGACGAAAAGTCTCTAACCAAAAAGGAGGCCACATCATACCATACCGAAGCGCGGAATTTATTCTAAAGAGTCGCCGCGGCCCTGGAACGCAAAGGGCATTAGAAGGAACACGGATGGGTTTTAGTCAATAAGAGTCTGATACTGGGATTCCGCTCCACCGAAAGGAGTAATTTTATGATTTCCTTCCAACGCGACTACTTTACTACCCCTTCTTCATAAATATTCGCCACTGGCAACACTGATGTCTTCCAAACACTTAGTACAGCAAAATAAGGTTCCCTAAACGTTTTTTACAAGCAATAAAAATATGTAGTTAGAGGCAAATGTGACTGTTGTTCGAAAACTATGCCTCGTTACAGGACCTCGGAGAGTACTTGGTGCTAAACGACCCGAACTAAAGTGCTCTGAGGAACACGAATTGTTCAAAGTTTCCAAAGTATATAATAGTTTTGTTTCTGAAGTAGCTGGTGTTTGGGTCAAAAACAGAGGGGCTGTCAGTCAAATTGATGGTTAATCTGCCGTTTGGAACAGATTAACCTAATTGACGTCTGAAAGGTTCCGAAGACTTCGCCTAAAGCAGAAAGCTGTCCGTCAAACGAACGATAGATAAATCTGCCGTTTTAGAACTGACTTTCGTATTTACTATAATGTTTTTGAGAGTTCTGTTGTAAAAACGTTACATTTCTAGAAAAACTCGTTTGTATGCCTGTCTCTACTGTCTGCCCCACGCACAAACAGACCGAATGGGAATCTATGTGCGGTAACTCTCGACTTTGGGATCAACTCGACTATTCTGTCCGTTAGTCATAGCCAATTTTCTCCGGATCTACCAGAAATGATGAAAATTTAAATACTACAAAACTTGTTTAATTTCAATTAACTGAAACGGTTAAGTAAACAATACTTTTACTTATTTGACACACTCGTTTTAGCTATTAGTGGCACTCAGTTTATTAGTCCCCCTTTTTATCTCGGAAGCTAGTATAATAGGTCTTTACCTATGAAATTGCCGTTTTGTATGAAAAAATTTAAACGATTTTTTTTTCATGTATTTTTTATTTGTATTAATCGAAGTAATCACCCATGCAATCAATGCATCTTTGCCAACGCAGTGGCAGTTTATTGATGCCCTTCTTAAATAAATCAGCTGGACGGGAGGCAACAAATTCTTCAAAGGCATTCTGTACTGCCTCTCGGGTATTTAATTTTTTTCCCGCCAAGAAGTTATCCAAATTCTGGAAAAAGTAGTAGTCTGTAGGCGCAAGGTCTGGTGAGTAGGGCGGATGACGGAGAGCTTCCAACCCCAGTTCTTGCAACTTGGAGACCGTCTGCTGTGCAGTATGAGGTCGCGCGTTGTCGTGCAGGAGCAGCGGAGACGAGCGATTGACCAATGCTGGTTGGAGATGTGCCAGCTTCTCCATCATTGTGTTCAGTTCTTCACAGTACACATCTGCAGTAATGCTCACCCCGTTTGGTAAGAAGCTGTGATGAATCACACCGGCGCTAGACCACCAAACAGTGACCATCACTTTTCTAGGGGTAAGTTTTCGTTTAGGGCATTGTTTAGCTGCTGAACCAGGATCCAACCAACTTGCTGAGCGCTTGCGGTTATCAAACAGAATCCATTTTTCATCGCAGGTAACAATGCGGTTCAAAATTCCTTCATTTGTGTGTCTGTTGAGCAGTGCAAGGCACGTCTCGACGCGTACTTCGCGCTGGCGATCATTGAGTTCGTGGGGCACCCATTTGTCAAGCTTTTTTACCTTGCCAATTTGACGCAAATGGACCAATATTGTTTTGACGCTAACGTCGAAAGCTGCTGCTAATTCAGCCGTAGATTGCGTATCATCAGCTTCCACAATCGCCTTTAATTCGTCATTGTCGACCAAAGTCTTCGGACGACCGCGAGGTTTATTTTTCAGGTCGAAATTTCCAGAACGGAAGCGAGCAAACCAATAACAGGTGGTGCGTTGGTTTGTAGTGTTAGCTCCGTAAACGTCGTTGATGTTGCGTGCCGCTTGTGCCGCGTTGCTGCCACGACGGTACTCATATTCCATAATTACTCGAATTTTTAACGTATCCATGATGACGAAAAAGATTGAAATGCGATGAAAATGTAACACTAATCAATAAACAAATGACTACTTTTGGAAAAAAAAAACCATGTTTTTAAAATAAAATTAATTTGAAATTAGAATTCTTAGCCAAACAAAAATTATTTTGATTTGAAATGGCCAGTACTGCAGAACGGCAATTTCATAGGTAAAGACCTAATATATATTTTTTTACATATTTCTTTACAGGAAACCTAGCCCTTTCAGAAACCTTTGAGCGCGACTCAGACTCGCACTTGGCCGGTTTTTAGATATTCTCGCGTGTGACCACTATAAATAAATGTAACAAATAAAATAATCATAATCTATCTCACCTGATTGTAAGCGATGGTGTGGTGTGATCCAGTGTGGCTTAAAGTAACCAATTCACTCTTGGCTTAGACTTTTACTCATAGCCATCAGGTTCAACCCCCAGAGAAGGCCTTAAGCAGTTGCGGAATTTGTTCGTAAGAGTCACCGCGGCCCTGGAACGCAAAGGGCATTTGGAGGAACACGGATAGATTTTAGTCAGTAAGAGTCTGACACTCCCTTCCGCACCGCGCCGAGCGGAAAGAGTTTTCTGATGATTTTCCATCGTTAAAAAAAAAGGCGTTAAGCAGCATTTTCCTCAATAAATATAAGATTACAAGACTAATGAGGCCTTCTTATCGCGCCGGTTAAGAGAGCCTCGAGGCCCTAATGACGTCAGCCTAGAGAGAAGGATGAGATCACACTAAGCCTGTCAATCATCTTAACATCCTCGAAGAAAAACAGCTTGTGGAAAATGTTTAACCGGAGCACACGAATACGACAGAGAAATACAGTCTCTATTCGTTAAGACACAGAGGGTAGAATCCCGTGAATATTTTCTATCGTTGTTAATGATGTTGTAATGACGATAAAAATCTCAGTGAAAATGGATCTGTAACTACTCTCTAATGACTTTTTTTCTATTTTGTAATGGTAGAACAGTTTATTTCCAGTATTGTTTGTAAGTAGGCCGTTGTGACATTTCCTTGTGTGTGGGACGTAACACGAAAAGTAATTATGAATTGAATGAAAACTTTTCCCTTTTACTAAGAACGAAATGGCATTTTTCTATGTCTATTAATATCCAACGGAAAGGTTTAATAATTTAACATCAAGATATCTGATTTAGTCTGATCAAACCAAAAATATTCTGTTGATGAACTGACAAAAAGACAGACTACAGAAAGAATAGAATCTATGTCGATTAGTGCAGTGCAGTAAGCACCTGTGACATTCAGACGGAAAAAGTTGCACAATGAGGCCTCCTTTTTACCAATTCGAGCGGAACCCTAAAGATCTTATTGAAGATAAACTTCTTATGGCTAGCATCAGCAAGAAATCCAATAATAAACCATCGGCAAGTTATCGAAGATCCAAAATTATTTCGGACCGTCATCATTTTACCTTGTGGACCGAAAACGCTTTAATATCTATCTCGCACGGTTGCTTATACCCCGGATGGGAACCGACCTATGGGTTAAAGTAATTTAGTATTCATAGTACACGATCAGGAGGAATATTTGATGGCTCACCACAGCCTAGTTTTACTTAGTTCATGTACCTGCCACATGACGTTATGAAAGATATAGATAATAAAATCAAAATCACTTTTTACTGCGTAGTGCATACATTAAGTTTTATGAAAAAACCACTGAATAAATCCATTACAAATAAAGTTTATTGAACTCTTTTACAATTGAGGTTTGTCGGTGCCGACTTTGTTTTTGAGATTTTACACTTCTTCTATTTACGCCCGAAGTTGCGTTAAAATTGGCAAAAAAACGAATCTTTGTTGGCTTATAACTTTTTAATGGCTTTTTATTTTACTTTACTTTTAAAATTAATAATGAGATAAAACGATATAATGCTTAACTTTGAATGTATAATGTCAAACAGCGGAGTAATACCCCCCGAAATTTATATGGAAAAAATATAGAAGAGTGTTACCTTAAGCTAATTGGCTGCGACACATACACTGTGTGAGATGAGTATTTGTCAAATTATAGTTAAGCCAGAAAACTTGTCTAACTTTGATTAACGCCAAAGATAGACAAGTTTTCAGGCTTCCACTAGTACGTTTTGACATGTTTTCAACTCGAAATTTTCAATTCAGGAACCATCCCAAATATTAAAAGACACACACTAAGGTATATACTACTACAGAAGCTATGAATGTGCTTCAAAACCATAAAAAATAACGAAAAACATTTCGAATTTCGAAATTCAAACTCAACTGACATTTAAACCAAAAATTACCTGACAGCTGTCACTGTCAAATTATTATCCACGCAGAAATAGTGTGTTTCGAACCACCGACCATAGCGTCAAGGGAATAAATCAAAATTAATTTATGTATTGATTCAAAAATATATGCAAAATGCAAGTCATTCGTAAAAACGTCAGCCATGATTATACTCGATTGAGTTACAGTACTGCGCAATTTGAAAACTGAATTTTCGAACACGAGTATATTAAAGTACCGCGACTTCACTCGCTTTACTATGGGTTTTTCCGTTGCTGTTTTATTATTTACAAGCTTTTAACGCAATTTCGTCGTACGCGCATATCCTATTTTTTCCCGTTCCCGTAGGAATATCAGGAAATCCTCTCTAAGTGCTCCCCAACACTCCCCAAGGAACCTACATGCCCATCTTTTTACGACCAGTATTTTGAGCTGTGCGTTGGCTGTCACCAGTAACGGAAGAATTATATATAGGTACCTACATTCATTATAGTCTATTAACTGTCTCCAAGGTTCCATTAATCAAAATCGTAATAAAATCGTAACAAACAAACTACCTTTCGCATTTGAGAAGGTCAGGGGCCTAACCACCAACTCTTAAAGCAGTATTACTTTAATATTACTTCCAGTGGGGAAGAGACGGAGCTATACGTCCTGTCTAGCTCCGTCTCTTTCCCAGTGGAAGTTGCTGGTGTAGGCCCTGGATCAAAAAGTAACATATCAACTTACTTTCGTTGTTTTTGTTCTTATTCGACTCCAAATATGTCGAAAAAATTTTTTGATGAAAACAGTACCGACGCGCGATGTATCCCTCAGTGAGACGCAAACTAAATAAAAAGTTTCGTTCAAAATCACCACAAATCCTACTGTAAAATTATATTTAACATGAAAAAATCAAACCACACAAATTTTTTGATTTCTAGGAAATAATAATATCAAATAGGTCAAAAACCATACATATGATATGTATGGTTTTTGACCTATTTGATATTAGTGATGTGAGTGAGTTATTAAAGAGTGGTTAAAACTGCGTTCATCCAGAATAATATGGAATGGTTTTGAAAACTACACAAATCCATTCTGATTTCTTACGATAGCTGGAAAACGATACTATTTCAAAATATACTAAAAACTATTTTCGGGCTTTTTATGGCTCATCATTTCATCAAATAACATACATTGAAAATCTCTCTCAGTGTACTAAGAACAGTTTTGTTTTTATTGTTTTTTTTTTAAATTACTACAAGTGGATATGTAAGCTTTTGATCCTCACCTCCTCAATCATAATTACTATATTACGAGTACCTACCTAAGATAACTGTATTCCCCGGTTATTTAGCCGCCTGTAAATAACTCATTCGAACCCACGACTCACATAAAGATCCCACTGAAGACAGTGTTCGTCGATCCCAGATCAGCAAGGCAATTCGTCTCTGAATTTATAGCCTCCACTTTGTCTTGGGAACATGTCTAACTAAATTATTCCAGACTGTACAGCCTATGCTGTACAGTCTGGAATAATTTAGTTAGACAACCTCTACTATTTTGGACAAAAGACTAGCGAGTCTATACTCGCTAGTCTTTTGTCCAAAATAGTAGAGGTTTACGCTCGTTTTCAGTAACGCTTTTGCTTCAGCAAAGCAATGAATGAATTAAATGAATGTCTAATTTTAGAAGTTTTCACACAACAACTCCCGTTTCACTATTTGTTTCTCTGTAGACAACTAATTGGTTGTTTTTTGTTTGAGTCAAGCACTGTGACTGTCAATATTACTAGAGTTGTACCATTAGTCATTTCGCATCAGAGAAGAGCTGTCGAAACTTAAAGTCTCGTCCAGTACTGTAGTGAAGATAGTGTTGCCCATATACGTGTGTGTGTGTATTTTTTAAAGACTTGGTTATTACTCTTTGTAGTTTATTAAATTTATGAATTGGCTTATTTATTACTCATTCATCAAAACATAAGTTAAACAATGTGAGCTTCTATTCATATCTTTCAAAATCTTTGCTTTCATTGTACGAGTATATTGTTTTCTTATGCGGCCTATAAAACACGCTGCAATTTTTAGCAGCGCCAACATTAGATACGCATTACACTTAGGCCCATATTTCAAAACTTAAACTCGTAACTCAACTTGAACTCCAACTCCAACATGAGCACGAAAATGTCAATGAAAGTTTGTCTAATTGACGTTTTCGTACTCGAGAGATGAGCAAACAAATGCAAAAACTTCAATTTATGACAAGCTCCGATGGAGTTGGAGTTTACGTTTTGGAATATGGGCCTTAGTGTAGTGTTAGGGCACGTTCCCACTATGCCGTAACGACATATTACCTTGTGCCACGACGCTTTAAATGTCACGATAATCTGTCGTCACGACATAGTGGGAACGCGCCCTTAGTGGAAGCGAACAGTAGTATCTACCTAAAGCAAATATTTATTCTCACATAATGCTGATGAAAACTTCTTGTCCTTTTCTTAGCCTGAAATAAGATCTATTTATTGTCAGACGGTTTCCATTTAGGGAATGAGCAGTTCTGAGACAGGCCTAAAGATTACGTAGCTTGCCAGAATACTGTGTGTGTTAGTAAGATAATTATATAATTTGTATTAATTAACACCGAAACTTTTGTCTTTAGCTTTTATCACAAATAAAAAATGTCTTACATTCTTTTTTTCTCTCGATTTGCTTGCCATTTTGTTACAGTCCTAATCTCAGTAATAATTAGCGTGCTTCAGACAATCATTAGCTTTCTCTAATCTACGCCGACCTTTATGCCATCATCATCATCATCATCTTATCAGCAAAAAGACGTCCACTGCTGGAAATATGCCTCCCCAAGTGTTGCCACAAAAACCGGTCTTGTGCGTCTCTCATTCACCGGCTATAACCCGCGACCCTAATCAGGTCATCGGACCACCTTGTGGGAGGCCTTCCAACGCTCCGTCTTCCCGTAAGCGGATTTCTCTTACCTGGAACAAAAGCAAAACTTCATAAATAATATCATTATCAAATTACCAAATAGCCTTTTCCCAATTATGTGGGTCGGCCTACAGTCTAACCAGATTCAGCTGACTACCAGTAGGTTACATGGAACGCCCTCCACTGACCTCCACAGCCTAGTAATGAGGTAACCCGGCACCCCCTGGCAAGACTGGTGTCAGATTTTCTGGCTTCTGACTATCCGAAATTACTGACAAAAATCTACAAATTACTGTCGGGATCAACGGCTTAGGGTGGTACACACTGCGATCCGAATCCGAATTTGAGTCCCGAGTTTTAGGCTGCGTTTCCACCAGAAATGTGCAAGGATGCCTAGCGAGGGATGTGTTTGTTAAGAACCAATAGAATCGCTTGCGCTGAGCGAGGCTAGGTTAATGAACACATTCCTCGCTAAGCATCCTCGCACATCTCTGGTGGAAACGCAGCCTTATTCTGGTTGGAAATATACTGAATTCGGACGGACGGAATTCAGTTCTAGTGCGTAACTCTAAGAACTACGTCTTCTCCGGACCGACAATTCTCGGATTCGTATCGGATGCACTGCGGAATCGCTTTTAACGTGTTTTTCAAGGGACGGAAGAGTCTCGGTAATGGATGGTCACCCATCCTCGGACCAACCTCGGCAACCGTTGCTTAACCTCGAAGATCGAACCGTGCGGCTGTTATTATGTAGCTGTCGCAGCCAATTAGCTTAATCAGCCGTTTAATTGGTTGCCTAGCCTTTTTCATTTAAATGTGCCGATTTTTTAGCGACCTAAGTGACATCTTTTGTTCATTATCGTTTAATGACTTGCCCATGTCACTTATGTCGCTGATTAAACGGCACAGTTCAATGAAAAGGCTAGACTTTTAATGAAACGGCGGATTCAGCTAGTTGGCTGTGACATAGCCACAAGCTCCTCCAGTATAATGCCTCCTACAAAAGTAGGTTAAAACCACGATCTAAAAGTTTACGCATCTAAGAACTCTCGCTTCTAACGTAGAAAGGGCTCTTCAATTTTCAAGAGGTCGCAAAGCACTTGCTAAGAGTCTATCAAATTACTGAAAGTACGGTCAACAGAACTCTTCAAGTGCAAAAACCGTTCTTATTCCGAAGAATTAAAGGTCAATGTCAAACTGATGACATGGAACTGCGGTTGGAAGTACACAGGGGACGGAGACGATAGGTACTACTTTACAGACTTTTTGCTGAGTGAGTCTTTTACTCCTCACTCCTCAGTGTTCTTTCTTAAGTCAGTCTTCAGCTAATTGATGTCAAGATAGCTATTTTGTTTGTTACCCATATGCATGCATTTTTTTTTTATAAAATACTTATTAAATGAAATACTTTTTGCTAAATCAAATACTATTAGTTCTAGTAAACAATTTTTGAAAGTGATTTTTCTCTAATTATGTATATCACAGGAACGTATTATCTGCTATTAAATTTCTTATCCCTCTTCTATCTATTGGGGTTTGGTTTGCGCACTTACGGCCGCTTTCTATAACATATCTCAATCCCAATCTTGATCTCGATCCTTGTCTGTAACCAATCAAAGGTGAGGATTGTGTGGTGAAGGACACAAACTCGGCCGTTGATTGGTTACAGACAAGGATCGGGATTAAGATTGGGATTGAGATATGTTATAGAAAGCGGCCGTTAGTCCTGACGGCCAATTCTACAATTTTTAAGCAAAGTTCGCATTTGCATCTAGTATTTAATTAGTAAAATTGGCACTCTGATGTTGGACCATTGTGTGTGCTCATAATATCCCCCTTTCAGCATCCCAATAAATTGGTAACTCATGAAGAATCCGCATATTTCACAATCGAAAGGAATTCCAGATCCATTGATTCATATGTTTAAAAATCATCTGCTATAACAACGTGAAAGCACTCAATGAAAACGATTGCAATGTCTAAATAAAAGTATATGTGCCTGAAAGCATTTATTTTCGTATTACGAAATTAGGCTCTCCTATACAGGTCATGGACTATGTTTGTTCTTACAATTCAGATGTTGAGATGTGATCGATTAACAAACATCCAACCTTTTAGATATACATATAGGTACTAGCAAACGCGACAGACGATTTCCTGCCTGAACGTCGGTTTTTTTACTGCCACCACCTACCGGGTAAAATTTTAAATCTGAACCATCCAGGGACCTACTCAAACACACTCAAAATAATTCATCAAAATCTGGTAAGCCGTTTAGGAAGAATCCATTAACATGCCTAAACACGTACAGAAGAATTATAGGTATTAAGATATTAGGTAGACACTGGGACAATGTTTTCTTCATCCCTCATGAATGACTCATGATAAACACACACAATAATAAATTCTCAAAATCGGGCTAGTCGTTTAGGAAGAATCCAGTGGCATGCCTACACACGTACAGAAGAATTATAGGTATTAAGATATTAGGAAGAAAGTGGGTGAGTTTCCCTGAGGATAAACACACACAGTAATAAATTCCCAATCTCCTGATCCTGATGATCACACCGACATACTGATCCCATGTACGGGATGCTGAAAATTCAATCAATCAAAATGGGATCACGTATCACGTTAATATGAGATTCGGATACCTTGAGGCGGTAAGCAATAGGTAATCACATTTGGTCAGATTTTCCTTTCCTTATAACATCATGTTTCAAGCTTACAGTGGTCATTGTATTTTTTGTATTTTTGTCACTATGATTAATCCTTAAATATTGATAATCATGTACAAGGAGGCGTAATAGGAGGGAAATCATTGTCGTCAAAAAATTCGTCCTCATCGCTGTCAATCAGAAAAGTGCCCAAAGCTTGGCAGCATTGCCACGTTAAAACGAAAAGGCAATGCTGAATTCTTTGGCCGAAAAAAGGATAGCTATCTGGCCAAGTTCCGAGTGCTCATCAAGCTATGAAACCATGAGGTCTCTTGGCGTCATCATTATTAAATTAATAAAAAGCTTCAAAAATATTAATCACCTTATACAAATAAGTTTACTTATAAATATTTTTGTGGTCACTGATTTCTAATTAAAGTACACACAACCGTTTTCAACCTACACTTAGACGCCTCTTGCTCGAACATGCTACTCTAGTACCAGCCAGCACAACGTATGTTCAACTTTAATATCACTTAGAAATCTAATATAGGAACGAAAGGCAGAGTCTACAGGTCTACTGCATGCCGTTATTAACCCCTTAAACTATGCACAAGGGTTAGTGCTAGCGGGGAATAATTCAACACAGGCGTACCTTTCAACCCCTTGGCTCGGTAACTTTTACTGGCATTATCGCTTTAGAGAATGTTCGCAGACTTAGTTCATTGAAAGTGTAATATACGGCTAAATGTCTAGCTTGTGGTTTTAGTTTAGAAATAAGAAACTTGGAAGTTACAGCCGGTTTCAGATAATAAGATTAGTCCTACTTGTATCACAAATTACTAAATGCATTTATCACTACACGAATTCAGTTCATCGTGATATTTCCATCAAGGTCGGTTTGAAGGTGAAATATACAGCACGTTATTTTAAACACGTTTATCGTTAAATGCATTTAATGATTTATGGTGCAAACGAGTGGGTTTTAAATTCAGAATAACTTTAATGAGGTTTCAGTGGTTTATTGGGAACAGAGTGCTGCGCTCTAAAGCACAAATCGCCGACGTCACCAAAAAGCAGACAAGCTAAAATGGAACTGGGCCCGACACGTCTACCGCATGTCATACGGATGGGCTAAATCAACCACAGTGTGGGCCCCAGAAAATATCCGGCGACGTCGGTCGCGGAAAATCTAGTTGAAGATGACAGCTATCGACAAGATTGGTCCACTCTTACCCAAATATTAAGCGTCTGTTTGCTTCGATTTTATACAGAAGTTACTACTTAGAAAACATTTTGTCATTGTTATCCGCAGCCAGTTTGAAATCCACTTAACTGCGATTCCAGCGCTTAATGGGTAATTTAACCCCCTATGAGTATAGTCAACAATTGAACCAGTATCATCAATCATGAAATTAATCGCTTTTACTGTTAACTACTCGATTTAAATATTTAAATTACAGTTAAAGTAATTATGTATTGTATTGATTGCTCGGTTATCGACACAAACATTATTTCAGATACAATAGCTTTGACATTCTTGTATTTATGGGCTTAATCTGCTGCACATTGTTGATAGTTGAAAATTATTGCTTCAGTTTCACAAAGCGTTCTGTTTTAAATGCCCGTTTTATTTGATGTATTTTTTTCCATGTTACACTGATCGTTCACGTGGCTTAGAAGGCTGCCAAGCATTAATGGGACTGGGCTGGACATATCAAGCGGTGAGCCCACAAAACACAAAATTGGTGCCAGACAACGAGGGAGATGGCGGGGCGATTTGGATAAGACATCTATATCGTCCCGCCATCTCCCTGGGAATTGGCAAGAAGAGCCTAGGAACCAGGAACGGTGGAAGAATAGAGGAAGGCCTTTGCCCAGCTGTAGGACAGTTTGGGATAGATATAATCTTTACTAATATAATAATGCTGAAGAGTTTGTTTGTTTGAACGCGCTAATCTCTGGAACTACGAGTCGGATTTGGAAAATTCTTTTTGTATATGATAGCCACATTCATGAGGAAGGTTATACCTTCCTCATGAATGTTATATGCGCGTACGAAAGCTGGTAATGTAATAATAAATACATAGCACGTAACTGTAGGTAGTTAGGTATAGATATAAGCCTTCATCCAGACACGACATTATTATTTCCTTTATAGATCCTTCTTTTGTTCCATTTTTGTGTGTCCGTTTGCCAGGTGGCAAAGGCCTCCTCCGATCTTCTCCATTTCGGCCTTTCTATGGCCACTCTCCCCATGTTATTCCAGCGACTTGTCTAATGTCGTCATACGATAAAATATGCTCTAGGTACACCTAAGTCTATGAAAAAAAATTGGCTGAACGACGTTTTTATTTCGTAACAGTAAGAGGTGTTCTTGTAGGATACTACCATACCCTACTCAACATTATCTGTGACAGGTTTAATTAAGGAGTGCAACATTTATTTAAAACAAATTTATTTCGACATGTGGATTGGTAATTACAGCTTTTCACAAAAGATGCATACCGCCGAAAATGATTACCGAAAATTAATTTCACAAAATATTCACCGTCAAAGAAATATCTGAGTTTTTTTTTAAATAACATGACTGTGCCGTGATCAATTTCGGTTGTTTTCCAGCCTTTTGATCTGAGCTCACAATACATTTTCCGATAATTATTTCATCGTCATTCAGAATTGACGCGAGAAAATATTCATTCAAAATTAACGAAATGAATACCTTTTCAGTTTTCGTAGTGTATTTTTTTTAATGAAATAATTTCTGATGCCGATAAATTCGTTTTGTTTTTAATTTTCGTGATCATCATAACAACAAGCTCGCTCTTGCAAATTAAATACATCATGATTGCAGTCAAATCTACCTAACAGCTAATCTAAATTGCCAAAACATAATTAGGTACTTATTAAGTATATAATATGAATATTTTCACAAAATCGTAAAACCCATGAAAAGCACAACTTTTCCAGACTTTAAACTAAGTTTTAAATTACAATATCCAACGAAAGTAATAGTAAGATTGCCCAGCACGACAAAGTTGCGCGCCGTTCGGCAAACAAGATGGATGCCATACCATTTTCTTTTTACTCGCAACTCAGGCGACAACTCTATACAGCCTAGTTTTAAACTTTTGTTCGGCACACACGAAAAAGTTTTAACTCAAAAGATTTTAACACATTCTAGTTGAAGTAAATCTTCGCTATTTTCGAGAACAATTTTCTGCAAGGCTCCCGTGAATTATTGAGATGATGGTTTTCGTGTTACCTGTGTTGTTTTCTGCAATAATTTTTTGTGGAATGAAACTGGTATTTGTTGAAAAAGAAAAATAATAACTGACATTATTTGGCATGATGACTGCCTAGCGTTCCGGGGTGGTCTATAGGAAGTCACGGGGCTTCGTCTACCTATGTGCTGAAGGTGATTCCCGGATTGATTTTAGTGAAGTAAAAATTCAGCACTTCCCCAAAAGTTTCCCCTCTAACTACAAAAAGTTTAGTTACTCAGTGTTCAATTCCCACTAAAATAATACTACAAAACAATAACAGTGGATTTAGAATATATTCATACGGGTTTCTAAATAAAGCGAATTTCCATTGAATCACTAGCACATGGGATGATCATGAGCCGAAGTTTACATTAGGTACACTTGTATCTGCTGAATAGTTTTGTAAACCACCAGTGTACTAACGAAAACGACATTATCAAGGAGCTCCAAGCATTTTTTTAGACCCCACCTGCACCCCCAACAATTTTAATTTAAATCCGCACCCGGACATGTAAAACGGCCATCCTGAAGGGCCCTGATCCCCTGGTACCTAATATTTTATTTCTATCAAACAATGCTTACAAAGGGACAGAATATAATGGCTTTATTACCAGTGTTCCTTTGATAAGGTACTCAATTGTAAATTGGCGTTGTAAGGTGAAAATCGATTCTCTTGCTTGCTACTAACATTTAAATGTAGATTGTACCTACAACTGAATTTAGATTAATAAATTATCCTGGTACATTTCCATGGGATTGTGGATGTGGTTCCGGGTTTCATGTTAACAATAGATTCTCGCTAAAAGGTTGTTTTGGTACTGTATGGTCAGAAAAAGGGAAATGGAGGGTCTGAAAAATACTTTGCCTTTGTAGGTAAATACTGGCAGGAAATGATTCTTTCTGCTTTGAAGAGTCGTTCCAATTTAGACTACTTATTTGAATTTGATAAGCAAAGAAATGATTTTTTCTAGCCCTGCTTTGCCCGCACTCAGAAATAGCAAAATAAGGATTAACCCGCGTGCTTATACGTAGCTATGTTGATCAAATATTTGTATGCCAGTAAATAGCGAATCATTTAAAAGCATAATTCTAAAATATGTTTTTATGCAATTAAAATATTCTTATTCCATCTTGCTACCGATTAGTACGGGTATTGTTTTTGTTGTGTCTACTGTTTCTTAGAGCTGTGATGTTAGTGCATGACGCTTCTTTTTTCTACCGTACTAGGCCTAGCTTGGTATAGGTATTGATCCTTTTTTTCAACGAGCTTTTCTATAAACACATATAAAGAGTCACCTCCGCGTGCTAGCTTAGGGGTCATTAACAAGGAAGGGGTACTCCTACGCAGTTTCATTTCAGTTATTTGATTCGTTCCGTCACACGTGCACTTTGATTTTATTAGAAGGTTTCCTGAAATCCTGAAAACAGCAACATATCGAACCTCTTCCATAGACTCAATTTCTGAAATAAGTTGAGCCTTTTTTTCAAGCTAATAGACCTGGAAAACTGCTGAACTTTTCCAGCAATGTAATTAGTCTAAAAATCTGTCAAACTTTGTCATAGCAGGCCTAGCAAAAAAAAATCTGTAGCGTTAACGTCAGACGCTGACGACAAAATGTATGGGAATGACATTAGGTGTGGAAAGAAAACGTCATCCATCAGTCATCACCTAATGTCATTCCCATACATTTTGTCGTTAGTTTTTTGTCTACGCCTGCAGTAGTGTTTGGCAAGTTCTAACTCAAAATACCCAATTCGGAAACCTGCCTTAAGTAGATTAAAGTTGACTCAGCATTCTCAGCATTAAGTTTTCTAGTTCTAAATCCGATCTCACACTAAAAGACTCCTAAATTAAATCGGTACGCTACTTTGTAACAACAAGCGTTGTTTGCGTATGACAAATCGCGATCTCTGTGTACGCTTAAAGCGGATTTCACCAGTGAAACTGAACGCGATCAGTAGGTACATCTAAACTGCGTTCAAGAGCTGTCAGTGTAAAATGTTCCATAGAAAAATAGTGACACTAAAAGCTTACGAACGTGGTGTATTCGCAGATCGCGTTAAGTTTCATTGGTGAAATTGGCCCTTAGTAAAGGTGTTTTACAGACATTTATATCAATGTTTCCCGCGGTACGTAGCTAGGGTAAACGCTACGCATGTTTTCTGCCACGCAGAGGTATTTAACCGCATTTAGGGATCTTTCTCAAATTCTTTTGCTTTATTTTCTGCGTGTAATTTAATGGAAATGTTCTGTTCGTATCACAGAATTTTCATGAACTCTTCTTACGTGGCATTTTAGCCGATGAAAATGTTACTGTTTTGAAATTGATGTTTTCTTACCGGATGTAGGTAACCAGGAACCACAAGGTACTTATAAGAGACTGCCGATCTGAACTCCACAACGAAGTAACTGGGCAACCTGAGTACCTCTTGGAAAGACTGGTGGTTTTGGTATATAATAGATGGTAACCCATCCACGACCCGACCTTAAGAAGCGTTGCTTAACCTTGAAGATCAACCCGTGCGGCTGTTATTATTAAGCCATCAGCTTCTCCTAGTACTATTCATTTTGTTAAGGAAGTAGTTAAAACTTTAACCATAATCATTAATTAAAGTTGGGTAACTACCTAAGTAGGTACATACTACGTTGAATATTGTAACCGGAAATTCAACTAATATGACTATCAGTAGGTATTTTATTAAAATTATTAATTTACCATCTAACCTACAAATACAAACAAAACTTATTTAATTATACTGAAATTAAAGTTTTAAGCAAACCGTAATTAAACCGTGGTTACAGTAATGCTACAAACTGGACCAAACTATTTCAAAATATCGTTTCTGGTTCCATTTTACGGGTATTACAAAGTTTAATGGTAATTAAGGAGAACATGAACGTTTTACAAATTAGGTGTTAACGACCCTATATTTAACGGAAAACTTGTCCAATTAAAAGTTGTATTAATTTAGGATTTGTTTTCGATTTCCATAGCAATCGATTCCAAATGCGTTTAAAAAGAGAACATCAAAGCAGCATTTGAATTTGGAATAAGTAATTAGCTAGAAGTAAATTCGAACGTAGGTACCTATCATATGATTTTGGTTTATTGACCTTAATAACATATTTTTTCAGCGACGGACGGCACTTATAATCTACCTCGATATTTTTGTTAGTGGATGGAATATTTTTGCCATCATATTTCAAGACGGACCTAAAGTAAAATAATGCATTCCTATTTTGTTTTCTATTCTTATGCAGAGTAAGGATATTTGATCGTTTTAAGTAGGTACCTATACCAGTTTACCGTACTAACTATAACGTCGAAAATCGTCATTTTATCATCACAAACAGATCTAACTGACCCGACAACTTCAATAAACGTTTCTGCCACAGCAAATAATCTCCCATTCCCAAAGACGCTTACCCTAATCCTCTCAAGCTATCAAAGGCCAAATCATATTGACAGGACAATACAGTTAGCTTCCGAAACTATTCAACGCTCAACAGTTTCAAATTTCGAACGCCGAGCGAAGTTGGCAACTCAAATAACTGTTGTAGCTTCCCGTAGACTATAGAGTTGGACTGAATAATTTGGCTATGTGCACATTCTGTTTGTTTAGTGGTAATGCTGTGAGGCGATTTAGAATTGGTTGAGTTGAAGTTTGCGACAATGCTTGCGCATCACAGTCGCAAATTGTCAAGTACACCTCTAATTTCCCATCAGTTTTTGACTTTGAATGTCACTCAGGTGATATTGCGACTTGAAAGCTTTTTATGTACGAGAATTCGCCTTCTTGTAGGTAATAATAATACTGAAATCTGAATAAATAGGTGTTTTACAAATGATGGAGTCAAGTTATTTAAACTTAAAACGTCTTTAATTGGAAAAAGTATCCAAGAACTAGGACGTAAGCTTTCCCCCGTTTCCCCTTGTCAATGGTTACCGATTAACGGCTGTCACTCCGCAGTGCGCTGATTGGATGGCCCGGCTAAATGTCAGGCCCGAAAATAATTCTGCCAATTACGATTCACCATTTTTATAAATCCTTAAAGATAAAAAATTCTAACGTACGTGCGTTTACAAAATGAAAATTCTGCATACATTTTTGAAGATACGAATGAAAATATGAAGATGAAAGAAAATGAACAAAAGAGGACTAAAGAGGGAAAACTGAGCAAAAGGCTTAAAATATCGCTGAGATAAGAAGGCGGAAGCAAAAAGGATTTATTTAACTTAGGTACATAGACTTTAATTTTGTGAAGCGACAGTGGCGATTAGCCCGAAGGAATTTAGTTAACTTGAAATTGTGTTTTGTCAACTTTACCGTGGTCATTGCTGAAAAGCTTACTTCTAGTTAGATTTTATTTTCAAAAACAGAAGTTCTCAACTCAAGTACAAAATACTCGTTTATGCCCGCGGCTTCGCCCACGACAAAGAAAAAAAAAGAAATAAAAAAAAAAAGTTCTCTTTATTCCAGGTCACGACACAGTCTACCATTATGACAAGTTTTTTCTTTAATCATTCGATCAGTTGTTGAGGTGAACTTGATCTAAAACTTACCGACTTTATCATAATAATGTAACAGTAAAGTAATAGTGTAAAGTAAGAAAAACAAATATAATCGCTCTGAAATATTGTTAATCTAGGTACTTTGGATCTAATGGTTGAAGCGTTGGATCCAAAGTAAGTAGATTAGCGAGGTCACATCAATACGATAATACAAAATAGCTCTAGACTTTAAACTAATCCCTTTATAGAAATAGCCGCCCGAAAAGACTCATGGCGCATTAACTGAAAACTTTCTCATTGATTTAAAAACTTTTCTCTCGACTCAAAGCGGGCAAAGCTGCGGAAAAATAGCAGTATTTGATACAAGTTTGTGAAGTACGATGACGGCCGTGGATGGGCTAAATCCTCAAAGTAATTGGTTTATCGAAGGAGAGTAGTTTCGGGCATTCTCGGGCATCTTCGGGTTTTTACGGGACCAGAATTCTATCAGTGTCTTTCCTTTTTCTTTTGCTGTCATCCCTTTGTTGCTTATCGATGGGCTTATCTGTTTACGAAAAGATATGGCTTTGTGTCTATGGTTTCCGGACGATTTTTTGTGCTTCTGACCAAGATATTTATTGTGTTCGATAATATCTTAGATACAGTTCGCTAAGTAATTGATAATACACGAGTTACTAGTGGAAATAGCGGCAACTTAGGTACTCAATGATGCAGCCAAATTCTCTTTTTTTTTCAGTTTTTGTTGTTTAATTCATAAATTGTTATTTAATTTCTTTTGTTAATACTGAAAAGATATATTAGAAGAATAATTAACTAACTATATATTTACACAAGAAATAAAATGAAAACTTCTAACTATATTAATTCTAAAATATGGCGTCAAAGAATACATCCGCATCACTCTCGACTGGAAGTGTGATCAAAAGACTGGCGATTAACTTGCGTTATATTTAAGTAGCTATATCCTGATATTATACTTTGAAATAGAATGGTATTTATTTCTACTTATTTCATTTTAATAATGCCTTGCCAAGCCTTGCCTACACAAACCCAATCTCGATATCTGCAGAGAGCACTGGAATATACAGAATGTATGTAGGTACATATTTAGGTACCGGAATTTACTGTCCAACCCTTATGCATTTATTTATTTATCAAAACATTATGCACAAGTAAAAAAAAATACTGTACAAAGGCGGCATTTAATATTTAAAATTCAAATACCTACTGCAAACTCGTATTTACTCTGCGAGCCAGTAACACACCCAACCATAATGAAATCCGCAGCCCTTTGAAGTTCGCCTACTAGAGCAAATACTTGACGAGAGTACTCGCCACTGACATATAAAAAGCTTTCAATATTGTCACTGTGTTCACGAGGAGTTTGCAAACGAGTTTTGTTTGTCTATGGTATGTCCGCATGTCATATTTTACGCTGGCAACATTGGAGATTGGACGTCATTGCGGCTTTTGTTGTATTACGTCAGAAAATATTGTAAGTAGGGTCAACCTATTTAGGTTATGTAGGATAATGAGAACTAGTACTAGACATTGCTTAAAGAGAGCCAGAGCATTTGCTGCTAAAATATTAAAATGATATAATGATTCAAAACTGTACTTAGTATTTTTAGCTTAAATGCTTAGTCCTGACTTAAGGGCGCTGTTACAAATCGGTAGTCAAATCATTACTTTTAAACACAAAAGTATGTTTATTAAAAAAAATGCTTTGCATTCTTAAAATGTTTTTTGAGCGCATTGTTGATAGATGTGCATGGTACGATTGTGAACTATAAATATAATTTTAGATAGGTACAGTTTCTCAATTAATGTACCGAAGTGAAAATTTTTACTTCGGTACATTTATTGAGAAACTGTACCTATTTAATAAACATACTTTTGTGTTAAATAGTAATGATTTGACTACCCAATTGTAACAGCGTCCTTAAGCGCGTTCCAGAGAAGAATTAAGTAACTATATTTAATTAAATTTTTACAAACCAAATATTAAAGAAAACATCGTTGCAAAATGTTGTATTAAACTGAAATGAAAAGATCACAGCTTGCAGAGCTATTCAGCCTCTTGTTTAGTCAAACCAACGACTAACAAAAAATACAAAAAAATGTGTGGCTTACAGATTATGCACAGTTGCTCTCCCGAAACGGAAATATAAAAGCGAATGCTAATTTTGAAAAGCGCTTTAAGTCATAATATCATAGGGAATGCCAAAGGATATAGGTACTTTCGTAATAACGTATTTTAAAAGCTTAAAATTACGTCGCGTCTATTTCTATATTATTATGAAGCAGTGTACAATGTGCCTAAGCGATTTACTGAAACGCCGGTGAATGAAATTTTGAAACGAGCGGAGGCTTTTTCAAATTTTAAATAAGGGATAATACCTACGGACTTTTATGAAAGTCTCGCAGAAATGTAACAAAAAATATGAAATGAGATTCCTCTGAGATTGCTTTTTATTAATTTAACAGCTGAGGTAGGTATTATGACGAAAATAGTGTTGCCATGTTCATTGTGATGCTCGGCTCGTCAAGTTACAGTGATAATGAAAATTCTAAATTAATATCTAAGAATAGGAGTAACATTCATTTATTTGCAATTTATTATATAATTATTCAATTTAACAAAAATATTGTTGAGTCTTTGTTCATCTTAATGGCCCTGATACTATGATCTCGTCGGTTTGATGTGTATAGTACCTATCTTAGGGCGCGATGGGACTGACATACGCTGCTCGTTATAAAAGTCCATAAAAATAAAAAATTGAATTAATAATAAACTCTAATTGAGCTTCAAAACCTATCTGATTTTGACAATAAAGTAGGGTTTGACTAATTCTGAGCACCCAACACTCAATTCAGAAACCGGCACTTAAGTTATAATACAACATGCTTCATAGTTAAAAGATCTGATAAGCGTACGTAGGTATTTCGCTTCAAGAGACATAACAAATAACGGTTTTACCATGACGTTACAGCATAACAAATGCACACTGAGGAAAGCCTTCGAGATAAAGAGATCAGTGAAAGACGCGCCATCGTTTATCCCGTAATACGATTTCCCGGATCGTTTTTTAAAAGTCAATTTCGATCACCTCTAATCGATTTAAAAGTCGATTTCTGTCGCCACATCCTTACCTACCTTTTAAAAATAATAGCTCCTTTTCGAACAGAAATTCGAATCGTTTTCGAAATTCAGTGATTTGAAGTTATGGTACGCTAAGACGAAATCTTACTATTAGTATTACTGTGAGCTATTACTTAATAAATAAGTAAGTTTGGACGAATGAATGTATGTTTGAAGTAGAGAAAAGTAGATTTAAGTCTGGGACATCACATAGGCTGTTTTTGATATCTGTTTCCATGGGATATTTTCCGAAGCGCTGGCAGATGCGAGTTACTTAGGCATAAATGCGTGCAAATTTGAGCAATTACGTAGGTAACAATGTTAATATTAATCGTTACAACGAAATAAAGTAATTTGTTCTTCAATTGCGTGTTTTCTGTTGACATGTCAAACAGCATTATAGTTCTAGTACGTTCTATATACCACGTAAACAGCAAATCAATTTACTAATATCGTTAAAATATTCATAGTTATCGGATAAGCTCGGTTGGCGCGTTCAACCGTTGTGTTGAAGAATTCATATAATAATAACACTTGGGACACGTGTTACAGACGAGTTTATTAGTCTGGTAACACTACGGAAAACTACTGCTTGTTTCTTTAGTAGGTTCTTATTGTATTGTAAGTGAATAAGGTTGATTTTTATATCACCAATTAGTAGTTTACCGATATTTTTTTTCGTGATTCACTAAAACGAAATGTTTATAACTCAAATAAGGTTCATTCAAGTGCGTTTTTAGTGAAAATTGTGTTTTTTTTTTTTATTAAAATGTATCAGAATAGGAATAACGTTTTATACAATAAAATATAATCGCATATGAATAAAATTGCAGATTTAAAGAAAAAGCAGTCGAAAAATTCCATGGTACTCATTTGTGCGCCTATTAGATGTCTAACAGCCTGTAGGTACCTATATCTCATTAAACTCTTCCTAAAACCTTATCAAGGTGAAATCCAAAATAACTCTTATAAGAACCCAGCTACTGATAAAGATTAAGGACTTGACATGAGAACGGCAGCTAATCCAGCCAAATAAACAGATTAATTGTACTCGGAATAATTTACGAATAATTTATGAATACCTTAAAACTCGATGGAACATTGTTTACAATCTTATTCTCGAGTTAATTACACCAATTTGCCTAGAGATCTTGGATTTTATTTCGAAAGGTGGGAAAAACTGGGACAATTTTCTAAAAGCGAACTTGAATGGAGACATGTTTGGAGGTACGAATTGTAAGCTTAAATAATTAATAGGTATCATTATCAATTTAATATGTATTGCCTAATTTTATTTTTTTTACACACAGACTCAATGCAATACGCGTAGGTATGTGTACCATAGGCGTATCGACCAGTCATCGTCCTTTTGGTGACGTTGAGAAAACATAGGTGGCGGTATATTACGTAGAAATCGCAGGCTCTGCAGTGAAAAATATACTCCTTTATTACGGACAGAGAGTTAAAAAAACACTAAGTAATATTATTTGACCCCACAGAAGACATCTTGATAACAACAGCGCAAAGGTAGTAGGTATATGGTGGTGGTAATATTACGTTGGCATCGCAGGCTCTGCAGTGAAAAATATACTCCTTTATTACGGACAGAAAGCTTAAAAAATCACTTAGTAATATTATTGACACCTCGATAACAACAGCGCAAAGGTACCTACCAATTTCAGAACCAAACTTTCAAGAAATAGAACAATATTCCGCCACCGTTCCACTCAATGAAGCATGAAACTTTACGCATAGTTACATGTTTGATAACATGACATTATAATGTAATTGAAATCGCGACATGTTCAACATAAACAGACATATAGTAGAAAGCATACAACAGATAACAGGCTTACAACGCGTTGAGCAAATTATGCTCAGAAGACTAACACTACATTACAAAAATCACTCACGGAAATTATAAAAAACGGGAACTATATTTTTTGTCACCAAAATTTATATTTGTCATCAAGTTGTATCACCTAATAAATAGATCTATCGCCACGAAATATTTTCGTTCTCAGATAAACAAAGAGTGTTCCCAGGTATGAATTACCAAATTATTGTTAATATAATGTGTAAAATATGAGATGGATTACCAATAAAATTGTAGTGCATTACATGAATATAAACTTCGTTCTTAGACCCCGCCATCACCTTCGTGGTTATTTTTTTTAATCCACCCAGTAATATGGTTTACTTCCCGTTTTATAATAAATCCCAACCTATTTATTTGATACTTGATAATATATCCCGAGGATTACATGTGATTTATTATGGAATTGCTTTTTACAATTATTTGGCAACTACATTTTGGTGACATGCTCGGTCCCGCAATGGTCCCACAGTGTGTCCCATTTTGGGAACGTAATAGTTATTCTGATCATATATTTAATAATAATGATGAATTATATTTATTTTATTTTGTGAATGGATGGAGAGGAAAAAGGAGGCCAAAGAAAAGATGAATGGATTGTGTGAGGACTGTGAGGAGCGATATGAAAGAAAAGGGAGTTAGTGATAGTGTGACGGCTGATAGGACAGAATGGAAGAAAAAAACGTGTTGCACCGACCCCAAGTAGCATGGGATAAGGGCAGGAAGATGATAAGTATATATATTTTGCAAATTGGTTATAAATAACACTTTTACATTTTTAAATGTCCATTTTCGCTATCTAAACTATAGATAAGGCCGGTGTTTCCTAGCTGACTACTCTGAGAAGAAACAACGAAATAAATTCAGAGATCAAAGTCCGTTTTAAAACACATTCAGTGGTAAACATGTACTGATCAAATCATTATGAGAACCAAGTAGGGTAATGACTGAGGTGGTCTTTTGAGGAAAGATCCACAAAGATATGAGTGGACTCGTCCAAACAAAGCAAGCATTGGTCAGTTATCCCGTAACTTAGCTAAGAACTATGAGGAGCTTAACGATTTGGCGAAGAAAACCAAAGAGCTAGTCATAATAGGATACCACGACGTCCCAAATGATAAATTTATTTTCAAGTGACGCCTCAATAGTAAACACTCTGCAGTAATATTACATAGCGGAAACGTTCCAGCTCGCTCAGTGTGCTACAGTAACAAATTGCGCATGCCAAAGCACAAGAACCTTTTACTTCGAACTCGGCGATATGTTACTGAAAAGCGTTTTAGTTAAAGCGACTTGCAGCGTTCCATGTCAGTATAATAATTGCACGTTTTAGCGAATCGATGATGCAACCGCGTTTCTCAGTTTACATGGAAAGAGCATTTCGATATTTTTAATCTTGCGATTGCTAAATAAGGTCGCATTTTTAAAATGTGCAACAGTCATCCAAATATAAACGGAGCTGCTACTATTTTTACGCTGGACCACTTACTGCTTGCTTGCAAATACAAAGTCAATTCATTTATTTTAACTAGACCATTAAAAGGCACTTTTGAACGTCAAATTTACAGTTTCAGAATAAAATATTATAGTGACTCTAATTGTCCATTCGGAAGAGTAGATTCTTATGGAGAAGAACGGACAAGAAACTCCCGCTTAGAAAGTAATAGAAGAGGTGCAGACCAAAGAAATGCTGGATGGATTGTGTCCAAGAAGATATACGAATGTCACAAGCCTATAGGAATGTCACAAGAAGATGTGATGAAGGTGAAATGCTGCACCGACCCTAAATAAAGGAGATCTTCTTGGGTTATAGACGACAAAATTATCATTTTAGCGTTCCTACCAATTGTCTAAAGTCAAAATAACCACGACTTTTACACCATAGATGGATGGACCACTTGAGATTTCGCTAGCGCATGACTAATTATTTCCATCACAATATATTTATTTCAAATAATCAGAGACAGCACTAATAATAAAAATCAAATATCCTAACTAAGTTAACCCTAAAAGATGGCGTCAAAAAATTCATCCGCATCGCTGTCGACTGGAAGTGTGCCCAAAAGACTGGCGGCATCACATATATTTTTATACGTTTTGATATTGTTATTTCTATTGACATGTCATAAAATGTAACCCTTGATGACTATCTATAGCTGTCAATTTATCAAAATTGTTACAGTACCCAAAAACGCATTGGTGAATGATTCGTTGGAATCTAAACCTCTAGACAAGAGGCCCTAGACAATGTGCCATTCAATTAGCGAATGCGACTGTCGAAATGCCAAAATGTAGGAATTTGATCACGTGACATTTCGATAGCATCTGTCAATCCCATACATTTTTGACAAATTGACAATCGCCTTCGCCACACTACCGCTGACAGAAGACAGAATGTCACTTGTCTAGAGCCCGTGCCTATTAGCTAATGCGATTGTCGAAAAGTCTAAATTTATGGGATTGATCACGTAAAAATTTCGACAGCGTTTGTCAATCCACACATTTTTATTGTTTTAACTCTTTCAGTCACACTCTTACATAGAATCAAGGTTTGTTCATAGTGGTAATAGTTATGGACAGATTGTAAAAACATACATTTTGAGTTTTTTTTTGTGTAACGCTCTTAATAAAATGGAGGTCAGTAACGATGACGATGATATGATGTGGTTGCAGTAAATAAAGAACTAAATTGCAAAGTCAAGCAAGATTCCTATTAACTCGATTATTCCACAAATATCCGCTAAATCACCTAAAAATATATCTGAGTACTTGGTTAGTAACAGTAATCACCATGGCCATGGTTCAAAGACTTAACAAACGCCTTCGCCACGCTACCGCTAATATTTATTTATTATTAATACACACTATATTAATACATAGATCAGGATGCTAGGTGACCCCCAAACTGTACATTTGCCTGTATCCTGAGGGTCAATAAAATGTCACTTGTTCAGAGTAGAACTTCTGCCCCTCCTCTGCGT
This sequence comes from Melanchra persicariae, assembly GCA_947386135.1. Taxonomy (NCBI): domain Eukaryota; kingdom Metazoa; phylum Arthropoda; class Insecta; order Lepidoptera; family Noctuidae; genus Melanchra; species Melanchra persicariae. The sequence goes on from OX376664.1 coordinate 14,578,335, forward strand.
GATGTCAGTAACCGATAACTGTGTGTCAGTACGCCCACTACTCATTGTTAACATCCGCGCTGATAACTTGCCTGATGCGATTTTGATTGACACACGTCGCCATTGCTCACGTTTCAGCTCAGTCCTTTGAATCAGTGATGGTTGTTATCTGCTAGACTAGATGTGTAAGATAATAGAGCTTAGATGAAGACTTCTAATCAAGCTAAGCGCTCTTAAAGTCACCAAAAGGGCTAACGGCAGTTTCCTAGCGTAATCAAATCAGGAATGAAAATATAAGCAGGAGAACCAAGGTTTCTGACACAGCCGAAAAATCGCCGACACCAAACTAATTGGCAGTAGGCAGGACACATAGCTCGCAGAACAGATAGTCGATGGGGTCGCATGATGGATGCCAGAAGATGTGGGCAGCAAGGTGGACACTAGGTCATCACCTTGTGAAGGCCGAGGCGTGCATCTTCCACCCTCTATGTTGAGCAGATTAGGCTTTAGGTATTATTACAGTAGAAATACTTGAACCTAAACATTTGCAAACTCGTAGAAAGTCGTTAAAATTACCTAATTTTTTAAAGAAGATTTTTTTACGTATTGTTTGAAACAGGTAAAAAGGGCATTTTATACCAGGATCCGTAATATTTCTTCTTCAATCCAACAGATGAAGTTTGTGCTGCAGTCTATAAATGACTTGAACGAATTTAACTTTGCATAATCTCTCGGATTTCCACATTGTGTTACGGAAATCCTATAAGCTACATCATACTTATTACATCTAACAATAGCAGCTTATACGATGATAGATGTAATTATCTCGCCACCTCCTTTGAACAACGTTCTCAGACGCAGTCTGCCCTCAGGGAAATTAATGATATACAACAAACAAACCATTGTAAATCACCCTCACTTCCCTGTAATAATCGAATTAATTACGTAGCGCCAAACTAATCGTCTAACATAATCTGTAAATACCGATAATCGTTTATCGCTATTACGAGAATACACGCCCTAAGCCGCGCGTAACTCGAGGCAAAGGTAACTATTTTAGGGAGCCTTAAGGGATCCCCGGAGTAATTAATCTTCATCATCTCAAGATCCCTTCGGATAGCTTTAGGGATTGTTAAATACTTGGATACACGAATGATAACGTGCGATGGACTGGGCTGATAATCGGGAAAGAGAGGTCACTCGCATATTTTACCCTTTAGCGCCCATTGACATGCGAGCTTAGCGTCAAACAAAAACTTAATTTGTGGTCTTCGTGATACGTAGATTACTTTACAAGGTATAAATAAAGTTATAAAAAGTAACAGTGAACGTGCTAATGAGAAATAAATGGTCATCGCCCATTTAGACATAAAGATAGTGTGTTTGTAATTAGATAAGAATTGTTTATAAAATAAAATAAATATAAACTATCGAAGCTATTTAATGTGACCCAGCACGCAAACACGCTAGTATGATATCGATTACTTTTATGCACGTACCAGCCCCCCTAGACAAAAAACTTTTCTGTAGCGTTAACGTCAGACGCTCACGACAAAATGTATGGGAACGACATTAGGTGATGACGTTTCCTTTCCACACCTAATGTCATTCCCATACATTTTGTCGTGAGCGTCTGACGTTAACGCTACAGAAAAGTTATTTGTCTAGGCCCCCAGGTGACTATTCAAAGGTTAGCTAAGATAATTACATAGTAATTTTCGCATTAAAACACCACTATTTAGTCAATTTCTTGTCACAAATTAGCAAAAAGCCTTGTTCCTAGTCATTCAAGTCACTGCGCTTGAATGAATCCTGACTACAAGTGGCACTTAGTAAATGTCGACGGTGTCTCCAGTAACACTTGACAACCCTTTAGCGATCGCTTCGAGAATGTCAGGATATTATTACATCGGTGACAGTTCGTTTTGACATCTGTCAATTAGAAGTATGGCGGGAACTGCTTGCTGGTAATAGTTGATTAAGTTACATCAGAATGTTGACGATAATACAATATTATTTTGAGATAACACCTGATTTAAGGCATTGATTGATTTGTATAGACCAATAACTATTATTTTATACATGGTTATTTTTTAATGACCGGCCAAATTTTCACAGGGTGTTCTACCCATGAATATGAACAACTTTCACTATGGGCTCAACTCTGAAATCACGAAAAAAAAATCAGCTGTTTCATACAAAAGTTCAATACCTACTCGACTATACCTGGTAGAACACCCAGTGAAAATTTGGCCGGTCATTAAAAAATAACCCCGTATGTAAGTGTTCACCTAATTTAATACAATTTTCTATTCGACTGCCCTTCCTTTATAAATAAAATCAGGTTTTGCAAATGAACATTTTCAATTATCGCTCAAGTTATGTATCCTTCAAAGTTTATATATTTTTTATAACCGTTTCGCAAACTCATCACAACAAAATGTCATTTTGTATTTAATCAGTATAAAAAAAATAACTTTCGCTGCCATCTCGACGGCACAAATTACTTTTTTATAATTAATTAAAAGTATAATGATGTCAGCAAAACTTTGTTAATTTATCTGCAAAACTTGGGAAATATACTGAGTGAGAACCATAGAAAATTTTGAGAAACAAGTTCATAATTAAAGTTTTAATTATGTGTTAGCTGAGTCGGATACTTAGGCGAGAAGTGTTTGAGACTGATATGTTTTGTTTAGCGATCTAAGAGAACTTCGTTGTAAGTACCTTAACTGTACATGATGCACATGTTGAAGTGCCCCATGTGTACATGTAATTTGCGCATAGCGCCACATAGTGCGATATGGCTCTGTCTCGCGCACACAAGTCCAGTGTTGTCTTCTATATTTCCCTAAACTTGCACTTTAGAGGACCTTAACAACGCAACTGCTGCTTCTACCTCTAATTTATATTTATGTGCCCACCAACTGGTCCAAGATTATCTTAAAAGTTACGCCGTCGAGTCAAATAGAAGATGAAAAAGACAGTCGTTATAGACATGAGGTTGTTATAAGTTCTATAACGACGACGAAAGTATAAAGAAATGTAGTTCAGCAAGGAAAGTTAAAAATATAATAATAATAATTTCATTTATTTCAGACAAAAGAAGTCCATAACATTACATTCAGAAAATCATAACACATTAAATTAAATTACGAAATTGCTCCGTTTTAAATTAAAATTAAAATTAAATACATTGAAAAGTCATAAAAAGTGTTGTCAGTGTTAAATTATAAAATCATTAAACTATAATATTACCTTATCTGCCTATTAATTTATCTGTCATTAAATATGACAGCACCAGAACTGTGCACCTTATTCCAGTGCCTCACAATAGGACACTCCACCTTTTCTATTATGGTGTTCAGAAGGCCATTGGGGCTGCCCCGCACACGATACATCAGGGAGCCCACTCTCTTACGCACAATAGCCCTAAAGCAGTCAGTGTTGGCCTCCGCAAACATCCCGACGCACTACAGTATCGCGGCAACCCCATCAGCATCCTAAACCCATTATTGTAGAGGACCCGCAGGGCATTGAAAGCCCTCTGCGTATAGCGGACCCACAGGCTGCAGGTGTACATTGTCTGGCCTTAAACAGAGTAATTTTAACATCTTTTGTGCACCTCGCAAACCTGCGCGCCAGCATATTACATCTCACTGCCAATGCCCTGCGTTCCCTCTCAATATCCAAGTCATCAGAGAGGTAACCCAATGCCCCAGGTATTTGAATTTGGTGACTCTACTTAACGGAATTCCTCCAAGTCTTACCGGTGGAATGGTCGTGGGAGTTTTATTTCCCGCCTTAAACACAAGTAGTTCACTTTTTTTGGTGTTATACCTGAGGCCATGTGACACTGTGTACCTCTCACATATGCCTATGAGCATGTTGAGGGCTTTAACAGATGGGCTCAGCAGCGCCATATCGTCGGCGTAACTAATGTTATTCATACATTTGCCATCTCTTGAACAGCCGACACCAGCCCTGCTGAGCTCATCTATCAGTCCATTTACGTACAGGTTGAAGAGCCGTGGTGATGTCAGGCCTCTCTGCCTCACTCCACACTCCAACCTGTACTCTGAGGACCATGAGCCCGCCCACCTAACATTATTGGATTGGTTGCCATACCAATATCTCAGTATGCTAATCATGTCCCTGGGAGTGCTGGTTTCTTCTCGGAGCTTATCCCACAGCACATTATAAGGCACAAGGTCAAATGCCTTCGACAGGTCCAAAAAACAGCTAAAAATAGGCGTTTTTCTAGTCACGTAGTACTGGATAGTATGCTTGAGTCGCAGTATTGCAGCTTCTGTCGAAAGCCCAGCTCTAAATCCGAACTGGGCATCATGCAGATGAATGTGCTTACTAAGGTGACAATCAAGCAAACCATCCAGCACCTTGGCGATCACTGTAGCCAATGAGATGGGTCTGTAGTTGTTCCCGTCGAAGGCATCGCCTGTCTTGTTTTTGATAATAGGAATCACTGTGGTCTTCATAAGCTCCTCGGGTAAATACGAATGTCCTAAGCACAAATTGTAGAACATTACCAGCACCCTGGGCAAGTGAGTACCCGCATGCTGCAGGTGCTCGATGCTGAGGTCATCGTGCCCTGGAGACTTACCTCGAGTCATACTCTTAATGAGCTGAGCTACTTCTTTTATCTTAAACCTAAACCGCACTCCATCTTCAACTTCAGCATCGAGCCCCTGCCGCCTGTCTGGTAAGGGAGACTCAACCTTAAAACGTTCCCTAAACAACTCGGCAATTTGTTGGGGCTCATTTCTACCCTCAACACATGCAGGCACACACAAGCCAGTTTCCAGTTTCCAGGGGCTCGATTCTGCTATTGCAATCGTGTCTCAATGACCGGTCAGTGATCGAATATTTGACAACTTTGACAGTTTTTGTATGGGAAATGTGTCAAAAGTTTGACGTTATACGTCAAAAATCGATCATTGACCGGTCATTGAGACACGATTGCAATAGCAGAATCGACCCCCTGGTATGCTTCCAAAAACGCTTGAAGTCCTTATCATTGTGGTGTGTGGCTAAGATATCCATTTTAATATGCTCAACGTTGTCTTGACACCACTTGAGCTTAGACTTAAAGCGCTTCCTGGATTCACACATGGCATTATAAATATCACCAGATTTGGGTTTACCATACAGCAACCAGGTCTGAAAGCTGCTTCGTGCATAATATGCATGAGTATTTAGATTACGTGTCTAGGACTACTTTTTGTTTTTTTAAGAATTTGGTTTTTACCCTATGGTAGCATTTTATATTTCTCTTAACTTGTTATTTCGATAGGACGGTAAAACTGCGGTAGAAGAACTGTTCTGTGATGTCTGATGTGTGTCCTTATTGAACGAACGTAGTACCTGTAACAAAAGATAAATAAACATTACAAACAGGTAAAAACATTACATAAAGCTTTAACTATAACAAACACATATTACCTAAAGATGTTTTTATTAACAAGATAGATAAGTTGGGACAAATCGAACTATTAAAACGATGCCTAATCTGGTGTTTAATGTTTTGAAAACATTGTTTTGAAAATATAGGCGCGTGATAGTTCATATCGCAAGTACGGGCCAAATTATAAACATCAAAGTAACAAAAGTCATTTACAAGTAGTGGCGAATCCAGGGGGGAGGGCTAAATGGCTCAACCTGTCACACACAATTACACCACCACAAGTCCGCGCCTCGTCTTTTCTATATGTTTTAAAAAGTCACGACGGCGCCCCCTCTGTGCCCTGTCCGCGCCCCGTCCTCGTCTTACGTCTTTTCTGTGTCTATAGCGACTAAGAGTTTCGTTTCGGCTCTTTGATTACGAAACCCTAAAAAGCAGAGGCACCCCAGCTTAGGATTAGACATCACAACTTTGCAGACTGTGAACTATGTAAGCAATAAGTGAATTTAAGGCCGTCGTAACTACGTTATGGCTACTGAAATTGATGCTAACTAACTTTGGACGTTTCACGAGACATTACTAACTTTAAGGGCTTAGGGACACGATCCAATTTGGTCTGACGGCAGCTTGGTCAGATATTTTCTCATGTAGGTCAGGATCAGAGTTAGACGTAAGGCAAGCGATAAATAGATTGTGTTAAAAGGATTAAGGCTAGATAAGGTTAGTTGCGGATGTGAATATCCGGGGCAGCGAAACTTTTCTCTCTACCGGGCATCAACGGGTTTCGTATGTAAAGAGAAAAGTTGGTTTGAAGGATAGTTATCTCGATAAACCGACTATAGTACCTAATAGCCTTGCTACAGGGTCACCTATAGCACAGCATCACGTTGAGTTCCCGTTCAGCATGATGCTGTGTTGCGGAATTTGTTCGAAAGAATTAACGCGGCCCTGGAACGCAAAGGGCATTAGGAGGAACACGGATAGATTGTAGTCAGTAAGAGCCTCACACTCCCTCCCGCTTCACCCAGAGCGAAAGAAGTCATTTGATCCAAAAAAAAAGCATGACGATGTACAACAATATGATCACTTGTCTTGTTGCCACAGGCACGTGACGTGCAACTACCTCGTTTCTGATCTTTACTTTTTAGAGTTCCGTAGTCAACAAGGAACCCTTATAGTTTCGCTATGTCCGTCTGTCTATCTGTCCGCGGTTTAGCTCAGAGACGCTTAGCGCTACAAAGTTGAAATTAGGTACCTATGGGTATATTAATCACGCAGCCAAACATCAATTCAACACATTTAGCGCACACATCTACAAAAAAACTCAACATGGTAGGCACTAGTATTTTCTAGTGAAAACTCTCATTTTAAAAATTCTTATAAATGTAGACAATGTTACACTCCGTAACGTCTACAGAAGTACTATAAGTAATTTGGTAAACCAACATGGCGAACCATTTATTATTATTAATTTTGTTTCATACAACAATACAAAGACGATGACAATAATTCACATCCCAAAGTGTGATTGATGCGAAAACTCGTGTTTTTATAAGATGGTAACGTGTCTGTTTACAAAATATGCCATGTTATTACGGAATGATCTTAACAAATAAGTAGCAGTAGCGAATAAAACATTTTTTTTCCAGGTGTTATGTAACGGCTTGTCATCAATCAATCACCGTATTGACACTAACAAGTTATTATCAACAAAAAGCAGTGTACTCATGTAGGTACATAGTGTAGTTCCGTTTTATCAATCAGAGTCAATATAACATTCATTGTGTCAACATTATTGTCAGCTAAAGTTTACACGATTCTGTTTATTTAATAAGTAGATAAAATAAATATCAGTTTGGATTTTTTTATAGCCAATTTGTGTTTGCGCAAACTTGTGTATGTCGTCTGATTGATATTGTATTTGGATATTTTTGGTACAAAATATGACTTTATTTCTTCTTGTATGGCAATGCCTTTGTAATGTTTTCTTCATCAATATTGTTTTGTAACTTATATGGTGTACATAATAAGGAGAGTATTCTATTCTATTCTAATTGGGAGAATTTCAAGGCGATTGTGTCACGAAAACCTATCATTATTATTTCAGCTCAAACATGACCACTGCTGGAAGCTGACCACCCCCAACCGTCGCCATCGACCGGTTTTATGCGTCTCACAACGAGCGGACTCTCACGCCTTTACCAGATCATCGGTCTACCTTCTGGGAAACGTGTCTCAACCATAGAAAACCAAAATATACGCGCCAAGTGTATAGATATATTTACATTTGGTAAATCAGAAGTTAGTTACTCACTGGCTCTTGTGGAGACCACAAAAATAGCTCACATCGTGATGAAAATATTAGGTAGCCAGTCAGCAAGGTTAATGGCTTGTCCAGACATACCTACACTAACAGAATGAACATGACATCACTTTTTTCAACACTTAAAAAATTGTATAGGTACTTATTTTATGTTATTATCTATGGTATACCAATATTACAAAGAGGTAAAGTTTGTGAGGTTGTAGGGGGTAATCTCTGGATTTACTGAACCGATTTTGAAAATTTTTTTTGTACATGATAGCCACATTCATGAGTAAGGCTATAGGCTATACAGGAACGGTAAATTCTAACGGGAACGGGTCACAACGGGATATACGCGTACGAAGTCGCGGGGACACTCAAACCCTCTTTTTCACAAAGCCCATCTACACGACGACGCAAGTTTCGTAGATGTCAACATAAAATAAAATGAAAGCAAAAAATTACTAACAACACAACACTGTTTAGACGTAGTAACTTTTATTGTTGCTTCAATTTATTGTATGCTACAGTCAATGAAATCGCATCGTGTAAATCAGGCTTAGCAGTAGAGCAGGAAAGCAGTGACCCCGTGGTTACAACTCCGACTTAGATACGAGTTAAAGGTTGCAGGTTCGAACGCAGTTCTGGATTGTCTGTTTGTATTTGACATAAAAGCAGTAGTCATCGAGACTACAATACACCAGGCAGGCGCTTTTCACTGTCTTATTTCGTCAACAATACTCTCAAACGCCATGTTAGACATTCTAGGAAATGTGACATTTTTCGCATTGGGCCCAGTTCATTATAGGCTGATATTGCCACACTAAATCAGGCTTAAGAAGAGACAGAAACTCACGTGCTCATCTGTAAACACACTCATTCACTTCTCATTTTACATAGAACATACGAAACGTTTTAATTACACACACTTCAAGCAGTCTAAGGGCTCTTTAAACTGACACGAGGCCCTTCTATATTCGAAATTCGAATACCAGCGACAATATTATGTTGACGTATTGATTCTTTAATATCAAACATTTGTCACGTCTCAAGGACTTCTTGAAGTAAACCACAAATTAATTATTACACTGCCTACTGTTAAATTAGGTAAGTTACGGGTTGTATTTTTCGCTAACTTTCTTTTAATTTTATGTTATATTTGTGCGTCATTTCTCGCGTAATAAAAACACTTTCTTTCTTTCTTTCTTTCGAACTAGTTTCCAAGAAAGTAGTGTAGTAGTAGTGTCAAAGAGAAATTTGTTTGTACCAGAACCTGGTACATGAAACCTATTATGTACCTACATAGATAATGGTTTTCAAAAGATTAAGAAAGGCTGTTTCGTTGGTGACGCGCTCCAGCTGATTCTGGACGTAAGGGCCGAGGTTCATGTACCAGGTCAAGCAGTATCTTTGAATTTATCCTACTAGAATTTCTAAGAGCAGCGTGGAGTTCGGATTTGTTGCAATATACCTACTTATAGGCTCGCCTCTTATTATAATGGGACTTATGATGGTCAAAATGTGGGAGCTGTGGGAACATCTTTGCCTACACTTCCGTGAAGTTTTTGCCAGTACTTCTCCATAGGAAACGACCAATAGGATTCGTGCTCAAGATTCTGAAGTTTTACAACTGCTCACGTAGGCCTAAGTATGTGAAATTAAATATTTAGAATTTTCAGGAAAACATACTATAGGTATTGAAGAACTTTACGAGAAAGAAAGTACCTAAGTTGCTATCCACCAGTTAAAAGACTTTGTACACATTGGCATATACTTCTTAGACTATATAAACGAATGTTCATCTCACACCAATTTCACTAAAATTTTAAGCAGAATTCCAGTGGTTTTTCTATGAATTTTCTGTACAAATAAACTAAGCGAATATTTTTTGCACTTAAACATAAAATACGAGGTAATTAGCAACGAATGCGGCGTACGGAAACTCATTAGTTGGTCCAATGTAATCTATGGCACTAAGGCAGGAAAGCTGGCTGCGAAAAATATGGGACCTACTTGAAAACAAAAGGGGGATGGTAGAACTTTGAAAAATAGGAGTAAAAAAAAATGGCTCAAAAAACCCCACCTTTAAAAACGACTAAAAAGTTCCAAAGAAGTCGCTTTTCAAGCAGTCTGATGCAGTTTGTGGCCTCGGATCTGTGATTGAACTGCATCAGACTGCTTGAAAAGCGACTTGTTTGGAACTTTTTAGTCGTTTTTAGCGGTCGGGTTTTTTGACAGTATTTTTATTTATTTCCTGCATTTTAGTCAGTTACATTTTTTACATTTGCGGGCGCTATTTTGAAAATTTATATAGCCTATGTCACTACCACAATTCTTCCGAATTCAACGACGCCTCATATGTCAAAATCCGTCCAACGTTTTAAGTTGTAGGGCGTGCCAAAGAAATGGACATACATACATGTATACATAATACAAACATACGCTCCAAAAACATTCAAAAAATCAAAATCAAAATCAAAAGTCATTTATTCAAATTAGGCTGAGAGCCAGCACTTTTTGAACGTCAAATTTTACATAAAGACAGTCCCCCAAAACGCCCACCCGTCACCACTTCCTAGTGTTTTAGCTGGGAAGAAGAAGTGGCGCAACAAACTCCCCAGTAGTTATCCTCCTTCTGACGCAGTCGGGTCAAAAGAAGCAAATGTTTTGTTTTCTGAATTGCCCCTAACTATAATATATTCGTGACAATCTTAGAAATTTGCTTTACTAGTACCTAAGTATGAAAGAGACAATAAAATAAATCACTTTCGTATTTGTGGTAAAGCGATCTTCTATCCCTCTCTACTCAGCTGCCAAATTACACGAATACGGTATTTTTTGTAGGATTTTTTTTTCGACAATTAATTCCCAGTGAATTGAAACAGAGGGTTAATTCTCGTATTTTTAGAGGCCGTTCAAATTCGCATAGCAGTTGCAAACTGTCAACGACACCTCTAATTACCCTACATTTTTACAAGTTTTTGACGACTGTCGATGTGATGATATTTGCAATTTGAATTTGAACGCTTTTAAGTACGACAATGGCCTTCAGGCTGAAACTATTCAACTCTTACGTAAACAAATAAACTTTGTCGTTTTATGATGTAGTTACAGCCAGCGTCATAATATCGGGACGAACAAACTGTTCACAATGATGAAACATCTATGAAAATTAAATAATAATAACACAAGGAATGATTCAGAATAAAGACCAGTACCTACACGAAAACTGTCATTCTGATAAGAAATTTATCCGATTCAGATTAAGTTCAATTTTCTTAGTTGTTGAGATCATTTTGAACAGTCTGTTTGTCCCGATATTTTTGACGCTGACTGTAGAAGTGACATTCAGCCTAGCTCCTTACGGCGTTGCATGGATTCTATCAAGTTTTGAAATTAATGAACCGATCTTAATGAATCTATTAATAGGCATACGCCAGATACCTAGAAAAAGAATTTCGAGAGGCATAGTCAAGTTTTAAGTTTTCTATAGAAAGTGAAAAATCACGACTAAGTATGAAATGAGTACCATGAGAAGTAAACGCTCTTCAGGTGATAAACCATTATTTCTAGGGTTCCGTACCCGAAGGGTAACCAACGAAACCATATTACTAAGCCTCCGCTTTCCGTCTGTCTGTCAGTGGACTGTATCTCAAGAACCGTAATAGGTATATTTACAGTTGAAATTTACACAGAGTGTGTCTATTGTCACTATAACAGCAAATAATAAAAATTAAATTAACTACAAAATTAAAGGAGGCTCACATACAAGAAACGTGTACGGAACCCATCGTATATGAGTCCGACTCGGTCTTGGCCGGTTTTTTCTGAATAAATCAGTAGTACGAGTAGATTAATAGTTATTCAATTTGAATGGAAGAAGGAACATTGTTACAAACAGATTTAAAATAACTAAGTTCTTTACTTAGGTACTTGCTTAACACCACACATTTTGAAAGCAACCTACTCTAGATGAAGTAATTTGTCACGCGCATACAAAAACACACGAACTTAATTATGAATGGCTGTTTCCAAGTTTAGCGTAGTAAGTGTGAAATCGTGGCTGCTACAATTTCACAAGCGTACTAACTCGTTAGGTATGGCTGAGAAAATTGTAACTTTTAATTAAAACATCGTTACAACTACTAAAACAACAATCCAACTGGATTATAAAACAAATGCGAGTCGGACTCGCGCGCAATGGAATCCGAACGAAGCATATTTAGAACATGTTAATTGAATCCAAGAAACTTCTACTACAACCTGGAATGTGCACAGGCTGTCGATACGCGGTCCGAGGGAGATAGCTTCGCGAGAGCCCTCTGTCCCTTTCATTAGGGTGACCAACCAATATAATGTAGGTTGAGACTAATGTAATAGGATATAATATATTAACCAATAATTTGATTTCATACGTTAATAATAATTATGCTTTAAGGATGGATTAAAGTAAAACGCATTAAACTATCTTTTATTATATCCTGGGGCCTGAAATGAAGACTGCAAATAACGGAATAATTTTTGATATTTGAATGACTTGGAATGACATCAAGCCATTTTTTCTCCCTGATTCTTCTCCAGGCAGTCTGAAATTATATTTTTTAAATTTATTTCAAATATACGAAGTAACACACCTAAATCAGCGATTAATATGGGAAGTTGAAACTTTTTTGCCATTTCCCTATAATGTTCCTCGGGAAATGTGAAATTTCATGATCACGTCTTATAATTTCGATCTTTATGTCGAATTGGACTCTAGTCTTTTAAGTCACAATATTTCTTATTCTGCCTTATAAGACTAATTCACTTAATTGTTTTGCAAGATAACAACAGTTATTTTCCTATAAATGTGAAGAACCTTACATAAGAAATTTATTTATTTTTAAATATCGCAGAACTTGCTGAGATACGGACCTTTTTGGCCTCACACAGATGATTAATTTCATGATGTTAGCTTTTATTTTGATTATTTTTATATTGCCTATCAAGTGTTAATTTTATTTTGGTTACTTTTTTTATTTGTCTTGTGCTAGACAAAATATTTCTTTTTTCTTTCTTTCTTTATACCTAAGTAAAGAACAATTTTCTGTAATTTTTTTTCCAAAATGTTAGGTTCAGTAGTTTTGCAGATACCTAAGGGGGCAGAATTGTTAGTCTTCATCTGTTTTCATTATCAACTTTATAACTATTTCCTTAAAATGATAATCAAAATAATTTAGGATTATCATAATATTCAATTTTTAAGATTTTTAAACATTTTGTTACCGGGTCTTTTCATTCCTCAAGGTTTTTAGGAATGTAACAAACAATAAAATCAATTATGAGGTAATCCGTCACCAAAAATACTTATTCTGTTACAAAATACCTACTGTTACTGCCGAGAGAACAACACTATTACCGATTGCTATGGAAAGTTTAAAAACAGATACATAATGAACAGAAATGAGTGCATAAAATTATTATGTTCATTCATTAACCGGTAAGTAAAACGAATAACTCAATATAAACATTTATCTAAATATTACTAAATCCACCACAGATAATGAATCAGGGACGGAACCACGCATCCGTTCATGACTATTATTTATGTTACGTCAAAAAACCCAGCCTTGTGTCAGTTTGACTAAACCCGAACGTTTTACTGTGAGTCTGTGAGGCAAAACACACGAGATTCTTATCGAAACGACCTTGAATCACAATTAGACTGACATTATTCGAATCTGAGCAGTGTGAAGGCCACTCATGATGACTAACTATATCTAAAACGAGAGCAAATATTTAGGTATCCGACATTTTTATACTATGTTTCCTTTAACAAAACTGTGCTTCCGCTGTTATCTTTACTTATCAGTCTGCCTGAAAAGGAATTTTGCTATAATTTCGTGATATTTTCTCCGGTTTAAGTTTCCAACGAAAATAATTATCTGAAACCGGACCACGATCAAAATACGAGTAATTGACTGAAACGGAAGGATGCTGGCTGCGTCTCAATATTGTTGAACAAACTTACAATATTATTTCTGTGTTGAATTTTATAAATACTTTCAGATATCTGATAAATAAGTAAACAGAAAACATTTACCATAGCAAACAATGAATCTGCCTATGGAAGACAACGGCCAATTCCACAATTTTTTAGAGCTCCGTACCCAAAGGTAAAAACGGGACCCTATTATATATTTACTAAGACTCCGCTGTCCGTCTGTCTGTCACCAGGGTGTATCTCATGAACCGTGATAGATAGACAGTTGAAATTTTCACAGATGACGTATTTCTGTTGCCGCTCTACCAACATATATACTAAAAAATAGAATAAAATAAACATTTAAGGGGGCTCCCATACAACAAACGTGTTTTTTTGCTCGTTTTTGCTCAACGGCAACAGGTAGGTAGGTAGACGCTTGAAATCCCCACCAACCGTGTCTCCACGTTGCCGTCGTGGTGGGGCTTGCGTGTCTCAGTGATCTTGGGGGCTTTGCCGGTAGAGCCACTCATGCCGGAAGGTCCCAAGTGAGAGACCAGACCAAGAGAGACACAAGAGGGGCACACCGTTCGGAGACTTGAGCAGTGTTCGGGTCCTCGGACGGTGTGCGTCTCATTGGCTTGCTCGCTGCTCTCTGGTACGCGTCTGATCATCAGACGTGACTGTGAGGGCAGCGAGCAAGCAGTGAGAGAGAGGGAGAGAGGAGGGGAGAAAGGGACCGCACCCTCAAAAAGGAAATCATGGATAGCGCCCAAAAAAAGACACTACCCCAGGGCGGTTCGGACTGCACAGCAGTCCGGGAATCCGCCACGCTTTATGCGTCAAGCCCCTCGTATTCTGGGGGGGGCAACGGTGCTATCCACAACCCGATTGCCGATGGCAACAGTGGCCGAGGAGGCCCCCGATCCGACGTATCCTTCGAGGACCTGATCGGGTACAATTTCAGCTCGCCCGACAGAGTGTCGGTCGGGCGGAGCGCGGGCGGAGGCGCGCTGTGTTGGGAGGAGGGCTCGCTTGAGCGTCGCGCGGGTGTAGAGTCGGAGACCGAGTAGGACTCCGACGACCTGGCGACCGTCAGCTCGGCGAGCTCTGTACCCGAGGGGGCGGGGGCTGCTGCGGAGGACTCCAGGTCCTTCCGCAAGCGGCCCAGATCTGAGGAGGACCGGGGGTCGTCCGGCAGCGAAGAGGTGGCCTCGGCCCGTAAAATCCCCACCAGCAGGCGGGGTAAGGACCGAGAGGAAGGCAAGAGCAGAGCTCCTGCCCCCAAGGAGGCTGGACGACCCCCCGGAGATGGCGGTCGTAGGGCTCCTGGCTCGGAGTCTTCCGGTGGTGAGCCGGATGACTCCGGACAGGAGCGGGATCGGAGGGCTGGGTTTCCGGAGGTGGTGGAGGCCGCGCTTCGCGATGTGGCCTTGAAGAGGAAACTGTCCTCTAAAAACAAGGCCATAAGCGCGGCGCTGGCTTCCATCCTGGCGGCAGCGGAGGCTAATCGAGGTGGGCCTCCGGTGGACGAGATGTCCAACCTGCGGGCGGAGGTCGCCCGCTTGGCTGCCGCCACCGAGCGTCTCCAGAGGGAGAACGCGGGGCTCCGAGCAGACCTGGCCAGGCTCCAGGGAGCCGGCCCACAGGGGGCGCCTAAGGGGGGGCGCAAGGAGGAAAGCCAGCCCGTGCCGCAGGAGAGCCAGGTGCTGGACCTTGTGCGGCAGGAGATGGCTGCCTTCCAGGCGCGGTTTTCCGTCCTGGAGGGCATCGTCCTGCGCCCCCCGTTAGCGGCGAGTGAGAAGGCTCCAGGCCGGAAAAAGGCGGCGTTTTACGCGGCCGCCGTGGCTGCCACACCGGGGTCGTCCGGCCAGGACAAAGGGTCCGGGCCGGCACCCGCGAAGCCGGTGTCGGGAAAACCGGACCCGGCCCCGGGAAGGAAGAGGAAGGGTGGGGCGGCTGCGCGGACGGCGAAGGCTCCTGCGCCAGCCGTGCAGCAGCTCCCCCCGGCTTCCTCGCCTTCTGAACCTCCCCCGGCTCAAGCCGAATGGCAAGTGGCCGGGGAGAAGAAGAAGGCGGAAAAGGCAGCCAGGGCGGCAAAGAGGCGGGAGAGAAGGCGGCGGCAGCGAGCGCGAGGCGTCGCGGCTGCGCTCCGCGCCCCGAAGACCGCGGCTGTAGTTTTAACGCTGCAGCCGGACGCGGTCAAGAGGGGCGTGACGTATGCCAACACGCTCACCAAGGCCAAGGAGGCCATCAACCTCGGTGAGCTTGGCATCGTCGGGGGTCTCCGGCTCAGGGTCACCATGACCGGGGCCAGGATGCTCGAGATCCCTGGAGCAGGCAGCGGTCCGGCCGCGGACGCCCTAGCCGAAAGGCTTAGGGCGTCCTTGGGCGCGGATGACGTCCGAGTGTCCAGGCCCACGAAGTGCATAGATATGCGCATCTTGGGCCTGGACGACTCCGTCACGGAGGAGGAGGTGTTGGCCGCCGTCGTCAGGACGGGGGGGTGCTCTGCAGAGGAGGTGAAGGCGGGCACCATCCGTCCTGACAACACGGGCATGCGAACCGTAGTGGTGAGCTGCCCCGTGTCGGCGGCCAAGAAAGTCTCGGAGGGCCGAAGGCTTTTGGTGGGCTGGGTCTCCGCGCAGGTAAAACTGCTGGAGCCCAGACCTCTGAGGTGCTTCCGTTGCCAAGTTGGCAACCACGTGGGAGCACGCTGCACCTCGAAGGTGGACCGCAGTGACCACTGCTTCCGCTGTGGTCAGCCCGGTCACAGGGCCGGCTCGTGCGACGCCGCGCCGCACTGCTTCGCATGTGCGGCAGCTGGCAAGCCGGCCGATCACTGGGCTGGGGGCAAAGCCTGCGGTCCACCCGCCAGGGCCGGGACGAGGAAGAAACCCTCCTCCACCGCCGCCGCCGCCGCCGTCGCTTCCGCCGCAGCCGCCGCCACCGTCGCCGCCGCTGCAACTGCTCGGGAGGGGGCTAGAATGGAGTGCCAGTAATGGCCCCATCTCGCCTCCTCCAGACGTACGTTAGACGCTGCGCCTCTCAGGAACTGACGCTCCTGGGCAAGGCGCAGTGACTGACGCCTGCGGACAGCGAGCAATGGGTAGCTCGCTGTCCGATCAGGTCAGGCCAGAGTCGACGGCGCGTTTTACTCCAAACGCGCCGTCAGCAACGAGCAGTCAGCAACGGAGACGGGGCCCGCCAGGGCCAGAGCCTGTCAGGGTTGCGGAATATGTTCGAAAGAGTTACCGCGGCCCTGGGAAGAAAGGCACTAGGAGGACTAAAGGGTGGGTTTTAGTCAGTAAAAGTCTGACACTCCCTGCCGCTCCACCCAGAGCGGGAGGGGTCATTTGATGATTTCCCATCCTATAAAAAAAAAAAAAAGAAAAAAGACGCTTGAAATATTCACAGAATATTGAGTTATATATAATTCACTTTAAAAGTAAATATTTAAATTTGAATAAAACAAATATTTAATTAAAATAAAACAAATATTTAAACGGCAAAAAAATCACGTTTGTTGTATGGGAGCCCTCATACAAAAAAACGTGTTTTTTTGTTGTTTTTTTAGATAACGGTACGGAACCCTACGTGCGCGAGTCCGACTCGCATTTGGCCGGTTTTTTTAAACAACTTTCGCATTCGCATGTCTGTCGCAAACTGTCAAAAAAACCTTATTTTATCGCGACTGCCTATCCAATCTCCTCGTCCCAGAAACGGGGTTACACTGTAATCTTTGGAAAGACTGGTGTCAGGAATTCTGGCTTCTGACCACCTGTAACGACAAAGATGTTCAAATGACAATCGGGATCAACGGCTTAAGTTGCTTTCCAAGGCACAGAGGAATCCCGGTATGAAATATATGGTCACCGATCACGGTAAGTGGCGACCCATGCCGCAGTTTTTATTAAGGCAGAAGTTACTACAGCAAACATTGCATGAAAGAGAAAATTTTCGCTAAAATACTAAAATAACCTCTCAGTAAGAAAATTGGGTCGCCATTTTGCCTTTCCCCTCCCTAAATTGCTCATACATACTCTGATTACAAGTGCTTTTAATTCCACCGGCTGGGTTTTCAAGCGGCTGCAAATTAGACGAGAACTAATTATCGATGTTAATTGGGCCAGGTGGTAGGTAACTAATTTTAGGAATTTTAACTTGAAGCCCTTTGGCGAAATTGAGTTTTCTGCGGAAGATATTTTAGTACCAAAAAATCATCCGACGGCACAAAACAGTTGAATCGTTTCTCCGGGGCTCGTCGAGCTACATGACTTGGTTTTTTCTGGTGATCCCCACTGTTGTTTTTGGGTATATTGTGGCGAGTTTGTCCGCATTCAAAAGATGTATCCGCCTATCTTCAGGCGTCTTGCCTGGATGGTGCGAAAAAGATTAAAGAATAATTTGAGATTATTTTTGGAGCGAATCAGCCATGTTATAGGTAACTGCTATAGTAATTGGCCATGCTATAGTAACTGGCCACTCATAACAAAAGAGGTAGAAACAAGGTAATTCACAAAAAATGTTCCAGTATCTAATACAGGAATATTTTCTGTCCTTAACATTCATGGGCTTGCTTCCATTACCTTGTTTCTACCTCTTTTGTTATGAGTGGCCAGTTACTATAGCGTGGCCAATTACTATAGCAGTTACCTTACCTAAATGCATGGAAATTATTTCGGAGTGATTGAGTTTTAAAAGATGCGAAAAAATCTCTATCGCACTGAGGTTTACTGTTAGTGAATTCAACTCTGGATTAAGCTCGGCTTTAAACAAGCTTTCCTATTGTAGTTACTTAGTTAGGTACTTATTATATCTGTATGTTTTTGAGTGTGCAATAAAAATATGATGAAGCAGACCCCTTCAGAAGGTTATCAACCCAATGTTTATTTATTTTATGAATGAATAGCCTAATCTTGTATAACTAAACCAAGTACTCGATAGTCGATATAAATAGCTGATAACACTAATCTACACACACTTGTCTTTATTCTGATAACGTGGGTAGCCTGACATAGTCAAAATTAGTTCATACTTCATTCATATAACTGTCTAAGCTGTATGAACCTTTTAATTACCAACGAGCACTTTATAAAAGTTTTCTTTACTTGAAAAGAAGGGGGTTTTTAAGCCAAGAGTGAATAGGTTACTTCTAGACAAGCGTGCTCCATTGTCAACCAGATCATCGCTTCTCATCATTCTTAAAAAACTGCTTTATTTATCAACACTCTAAACTTTACAACTTACTTTTTTAATTAACTCTGAAACTAACAGTGTGGCGCGCTATGCATTAAAACTGGCGAAGAATTTCGGACCGCGGTTTCTGTAGCCCGGCTAGAGGATGAAGAAACAGAAGACCAACTTCAGAACAAAATAAAAAATGTCTCGATCTAGTAGGTACTTAATTAGTAAAAAAATCGCTATTGTAGGACTTGTTGTGCGAATCTAGACTATAATTCATCGCTGGTAGAACTTCGATTGGATTAACACAGGATCCAAAGAGAGATCTATTATGATCAACAGTGGGTGAAGTTTGGCTTTGGATGACAATGATGATTAATTTGTTTTTTTTTTTAAGTATGGAACACATTAAAACAGTCTAATCCAACGTACTTATATGTATAAATATAGCACCAGAAGTATAGTTTGATGTGGTCCTAATTTCTCCAGTCAGTGTGGCAAATCAACAAATTAACAAAAGTTTTTTTGTTAGTCGAAACTCTCGACGAACACCTAATTTTGTACGAGGTAAATACACCAAATATGCACTGATACCTAAATATAAATAAATACAAACGGTTAATGTTAAGATGGCAACATAATAACTACTGTTTTACATAAAATTTAACCAAAGCATTAATAGGTAAATTAATACTTATTAACAAAACCAATTACATTTAAGAACTTTATGTCAATCTCGAAAGCGATCCACGGACTGACCATTGATTTTGATCGTGGATCACGTTAGAGATTGACCGTGGACATTTTCCTGGCGCAACAAATTGGCCCGCCTAGACCGAAGCAAGCTAGCCGCGCAGTCGGCAATCATCGGGTGCTGTCGTGTGCGCACATTAAAAATGTCGTGTCGTGTGTTGCCCCTATTTTCTCTATTTAAATCTATGCCTCGTTTGTTTTATTTTTCTTTCTTTTTAAGGCATCGTTACCATGCACTATTTCATAAAACGGAACTTCTGTACTTTCATACCTCGTGATCCAGGGCTGAGTTCTGATGAATGAACTATCCTCTGCCCCCGCTTCCCCTCGAAACCCCCGGGCACTCCAGCCTCCGCTCTTATCTATTGTTCACGAAGAACTAGGCACCTCCAGCTCAGTGGCGTAGCTAGTATTAAAGGGGGCCCTGTTTCATAATTTGTTGGGGACCCTGTCAATAAAATGTTTTATATGGTATAGGTAAATAAAATAAGAGTCTGGATTCTTGATTTCGATAACTTAAACGTGCATGAAGAACAAGGAATGCCATGGCAGCATAAAAAAAATTGGTACGCTATATTGAAGTTATAATGATGTCAATTAGCTAACCGTGCATTGTCATTCGAACCAAACGAGCATGGAAAATTTCAGCTCAATCAATTGGGTATACTTAACAGTTTTTTTTATTCAGTAGCAAGATGTGGCCCACATATACTGACTGACAAGGCATGTCCTCACGTGGACTCATATTAAAAATAATTTAAGATTATGGATAACTTTTAACATACTTTTGGTTCTATAAGTTGGGGCCCCTGTACCTTGGGGCCCCATACGCCCCTGCTTCTTCCCCCAGCCTCCGCCAACCCGCACTGTATGCATTCTGCTGGCTTAGCAGACTTTAAAAATTCATATAAGGCTTTCAAAAGGACAGATTTGTATTATGTTTACTGTAAATGTGTATCAGTGGGGGTGAATTATTCAGTTGAAATGATGGATATAATAGGTTGGTATTTAGTGGTAAATTGGAAGGATTTTATAAGGTTTTTTGGCTTGGAAGAAATTGCGATGTAATGAGAAACATAGCACATAGGTTAGTAAAATACCCAGGTTATATGGTAACAGAATTAGATCAGTAAGTGAGTACGTAGGTAACTACACATGTACATTTTTTAAGTGTTTCTAATGAATAGGTAAGTTTTGAATAGCTTGTCATTCACACGATATTGCGCCTATGGTACTATTTTTAATGTTCATGACTATAACTGGGTAAGGCCGCCAAAATTGTAATTTTTTGTGCGACATTTTTGTCGTTATTTTTTGCAGTATCTAATGGTTAAAATATTTAATAAATTGTAGAGTATATCTGAATTATATGTGTGCCGTCGAAGAATTAGATGATAGTCCCCTGTTATAATAATAATATTGTTGCGAAAATTCTTGAACTTACTTTTTTATCAATAGTTTAAAATTAAAAATGGCTTTGCTTTTGTGTTACGATTTAATTGTGTGACGAATTTTTACCCCAAAGCTACTAAGTAGGTATATTAAAGAGCCAAAATGCAAAACGCAGTATTAATACGGCAACACTTGACTGTTGTCGAAAAAAAAATGCAGCGTTATTGTTTCACCAGTAAAGGAGCCTAAAGTGCGCGTCACGTTATTTTACGTGTGGAAAAAAATGATTTGATATGATTTCTGAGGTAAGAAACAGGTATTTTAATGTTATTGTGTAATATTTGTTGGCGTTGTGGTTAAAAGTATACTTAAAATCGCCCATTAGTGCCTAACAAGGTTAAAGTAAAATAAATATAAATTTATAAATTGCCTATGGGTAGTTATACGAGTAGTTGGAAGGTACCTAGGTGAAATTAAAATCTATCCATTTTCAATTACCAGATAGCATAATATCTGTGGCCTGGTGCTAATAGGGCCAATATCAATAATCCTTATTTTCAGTAATGAGCATTAGACCAATGAACCAGCATTAATAGTTATTATTTACGTGTTATATTGTAGTATGGCAAAAATATTTTACTGTTATTTGATTTATGTTTTTATATTGATTTATGAATTAATTCTAATTTCAGAAAAATTGGGTATTTTTGAAAATATTAACTACTTAAGCCCCTTTAGCACAGATGATAATTATTATGTTAGATCATAATTACTTATAAAATTAATCAGAATTTACAATATTTCTTCATCTGAACTTGACATAACATCCTCCGTTTCGGGGCCAGCCTCCAGCGACGCACAAAATGGATGGCTAGATGAGCTAAGCATCAAACGAAGAGTCTTTAACAAAAAGGGCTAATGTTAAGTTTGGTCGTTTTAGTTCTTACTCTATTACTAGCTAAGTGAAAAAAATAATATTTCTTATCGGCTTAAGTACACTGCAGCCCTTTTATCACATTTTTTTTTTAACTAAACGGTATGAAAGTGCACACTACATTGGCCTTTTTTACGTAGTAACTTTTGAAAGATTGTTGATAAACTAACGCCCTTTTAGCACAAAAAAATATCGTACTTTTTCAATAAACTGGCGTTACAATCTCATTTCATACAAAAACGAACTTTGGCCCTTTTAGCACCAGGCCACAGATATGTAGGTATGGCTGAAAACGAAGTTAAAGGCGTGAAAAAAATATTTGAAGCAGCTTCTTTGAACACCAGTGTATTTCTTCCAAACACTACCTATCTTGCCTACTTAATACCCAGATAATGTATCTGCATGATGTGTCACATAATAACAAGGTACATATTAACTCCATGCATTGTAATTATGTAACCCATTCCTAATCGAGGCTCATTCATCAGCAGCTGTCACAACGCAGTGTTGCCATTATCCACGAATTAGCATGTAAATAAAACAAGGAAAAAGTAAGTGACATAGACAACGACTACATGTAAGTACCTATTATCATATAAGGTATTACAGCCTTACGCTTTGGAAATAACTAAACAATAGGTACATACTAACTAATAATCTTACTTTTTCTACTATAAATGCGAAGGTATGGATGGATGTTTGTTACTCAAGTGATTGAGCTGGCTGAACGGATCTGGATGATATTTAGCACAGAGATAGATTATATTCTGGAATAGCACAAAGGCTTTCCGAAAAAAGTTCCGAACCTCTATATGGAAAAACGGAAGCTTGATAGGATTACTCGGTTGTCTGTCAGTCCGTCTGTCACAGGCGATTTTCTCCGAATTTACTGGACCGATTCAGTTGAATTTTTGTACACATATACACTTCTGGACACATCTATTGGCCCACCTTGTATTTTCAGTTTCGTTTGGTCCTAGCTAAAATTTTATATTAGGTCGAGCAAAAAGTTTTTATGCAGTTTTGAACCTGGCACATTCACAATTTCATACAATAGTCTTTTTTTGAATTTCGAACACAGAATTCAAAGAAACAAAAGACAATTTGGAGCCTGTTTGTTGATATCAAACAATCGAATACTAAGAAAACTTGGTTTTATTGGTTTACTTGGATTTAATTCTTGAAAAAGTGATTGATATCTTTGGTTTTGCAACAAACATTACTTATTCTTAACATTAAGGTGAGGTTCTATCAATAATCTATGGATACTTCACCTAAAGTCACCGCCCAAGCTGTGGCACTTATTCAGGCCGGACACAGCCAAAGAAATGTGAGTGCTCAACTTAATTTAAGTCGATCTGCGGTCCGAAATGTTTATCGGAGGTACCTAGAGACTGGCGGCTTTGTTCGTCGCCAAGAAAGGCCACGATCTCGGGTCACAACTAAAAGGCAGGATCGATTCATCGTGACGACCAGCTTGAGAAATCGTCACCTTACCTCCATTGAGATACAAAACCAACTTCGCGACTTCCACGGAGTATCTGTGAGCGCTCGAACTGTTCGGAGAAGGTTAAAAGAACGCGATATGGTACCACACAAGCCAGCTAATGGGCCCAAACTAACGCGAGCCCACCGAACAGCGCGCCTTCATTTCGCACGCAGTCATTTAAATTGGACACAGCAAGATTGGAGCCGTGTACTCTTTTCTGATGAGTCTAAAATTGTGTTACATGGCAATGATGGAAGGAAGAAGGTCTACCGACGTAAGGGAGAGCGTTTCGCACAATGCTGCTTTGAAGAGAGGGTTGCTTATGGCGGTGGCTCATGGACTGTCTGGGGCGGAATATCCGCGAGCGGCAAAACTCAACTTGAGGTTGTTACAGGACCACGGCTGCCAACATTAAATGCTGAAAGGTACATTCGTGAGTGCTTAGAACCTCACGTGATACCATACGCGGACTATGTGGGCCCAAATTTCCTTTTTATGCATGATAATGCAAGAGCCCATGCGGCCGGCATCGTCAGGGAATATCTTCGGGATGTTAACATCACAGTTATGGACTGGCCAGCCAGAAGCCCAGACATGAACCCCATTGAGCACATGTGGAACGAGCTAAAAAGACGTGTTAGGGCTCGTCAGCCAGTTGCCCAGACGATGCAGGAGTTGAAAACTGCCATAGAAGAGGAATGGGAGATGATCCCTCAAAATTTCATAGAGCGGTTGATAAACTCTATGCCCAATCGTATGAGAGCTGTGGTAGATGCCCATGGAGGCAACACGCGTTATTAAATTAAACCTTTATTTGATAAAACATGTTTTTTATTCAAAAATCAATTGCCTTTAACAAGGCGCATATCCGACTTGTTAGGCGTAGCTCCATGTCGTATGGTATTCTGAATTCAAATTTAAAACAATACGATCGAAAAAGATGGTAAAATGTATCAGGTTTAAAACTGCATCAACAGTTTTTGTTCAATCTAGCAATCATATTTCGGTAGGGGCCATCGAAACCTAAACTCTAAGGTGGGCCAATAGATGTGTCCAGAAGTGTATAATCTCTGCGACTAAACACAGATATGTAAAGAAAATAAACAAATTTTTAAAATGGGGTCACTATTTTGGGGGGAAACTAGAAAACTTTAAGAAAAAGTTTTTCTTACTGTAGGTACCGTGTGGCGTACGTAACAAATGAAAGTGCGTATTGTGAGAGTTTCAAATATATGATATGTTTTTCATAATTTTAAAATAATTGGTTTTGAAGTTATTCACGAAATCAGATGAAAAATTATCCCCCCCCCCCACCACCGCAACTACAGTCTAAAATTTTGAAAAAAAAAAAATTATAGTTCTACAGGAAAAACTAGATAATAAATCTATGGTTAGAAAGAAACATGTTGCAAAAATAAATTCGTTTGAAACTCTGCATGTCAGTCCCTCTCACCGTTCTCACACTTGGCCGGTTTTATCTTGAGAGTATGTTCCATTGGAATAACTGCCGACATTCACGCGGACGGAAATCTGCAGAAATAATTAAGGATTCTAAACGATTTTTATGTTACCGCACTGAAAATTTCAATAATATATTTTAAATGCATTATTTATTTGTGTATGTAAAACAACGCTACAAAAGTAACCCTCAAACGCGAACGTGTTTATTCCTTGGTTCCAAAGAGACTGGCCATTTTATTTGAATTCGAAGCAACCTCAATGCAACACAGAAAATGTAAGTATTTTATGTGCAATACGTGAGAAAAGATTGTATTTTTGAAATCTGTGAACTGTGTGGGCTGAGAGTTGCAGTCAGCGTTCTGGGGTTGGATCAGCGAGACGAAGATACTCGGTAAGTTTTGAACTTCGAGTTTGCGGAGAAACAGCTGTCAGTCTAGATTTTTTAAAGGATAAGGGTCAGTTTATATAACTTCTATAAGAGTGTCTGTTTGTTATACATATCAAAATAACAGCTTTTTAGTAAATTCTTATGTTTTAAGTACCTACTTAAAACAATCATCTTTTTTTTTGTTCGTCTTTTCCGGCTAATCTTCGAAACAGCTAGACTGATTTAGAAGGGACTTTCAAATAGCTAACTTTATAGGGAGTAAGGCTACATTACATTATTACACAACACTACATTATTACTACATTATATTATTATTATAATTACATTAGGGTTTATTTATAGGCTACATTTATTTTAGAAAAAGAAAACATAATTTGCATGAAATTGTAATTTGTGCTGCTTTACAGAATCCCATGAAATTGTTATATGTCAGCGTCAAACTTGATGCTGACAAAGACGCGGGCAATAACTAGTATCCCTAACGCTCCACTCCACTAGCAGTGTTTCCACTAAAGCGGAGCGGAGATTTCGAGCATTGTGATTGGTTAATTCATGCTCCGCTCCGCTAAGCTGCGCTTCAGTACAACGTCAACAACGTACCGTCTGAGTACCTATTGAAAGATTGATTCCATTATTTTTTTCAATGGTCGGTTTTATTTTCAGCACTTCCACAAATCAAATCACTACGCCAAATATCGGCCATATTCCTATTATCGGACTGTCATCCTTCTTCAATCATCATTAGAAGGGATTCCAATACGTTGCCATATTGATTGGGAAAATCTCAAAATCCCTTTCCCTAATATTTCCTTGCTACAAAATTTGTAGCAAATAGTAGATTATGCACCCAGGGGATAAAGCAGTGTCTTGTGTCACGGGCGTCATATTGAATCTCGAACGCAATGAAGGATTCGGGAGTTAACTCCCGAGCGTAGCGAGGGAGTTTAGATTTTAACTCACGAGCGAAGCGAGGGAGTTAATACAAGAATCCTGAATGCAGCGAGGGATTCAAGCTAGCCCAAGGCAAAGACACCTTTATCCCCGAGGAGGATACTCTACTTTTCACACCTCCTGTGAGAAAACTAAGTAGAGATATGTATTTAGAACTATACTGTATAGGTACCTACTTAAAAAAAGTTAGTTTTAATACCATACGGATTTGCAATATCCGCGCCTTTTTTGCGTTCCACTCGGAATGCCTACCACATAGCGGCCACGACCAACTCGATTTTCGTTTTTTTTTTTTACTTCTCTGTGGGTAAGTAAATATGTGCAGGCCTAATGTTAGCAACCTAATACAATTTATGTGTACACAAAGCTTTATACAGAGCTTTATATCAGCTGGTAGAATGGGTTCGGACGCTTGGCTGTTTGCAATTTGAATTTAGAACGTCATAGGAGATGCTCGAGAAAATAGTTTTTAAATTTATAAATCGACTATAAATGGGTTTTAAGTGTAATTCTTATCCTTTTATACAATAATCCGTACATAACCAATTATTCTTATAATATTGTCTTCAATCCTGGACCCTGGTCAATCCTTATGATTTTGTAGAAATTCGAGAATATCATCCCTAAGTAGTAAGAGTATCGAGAATATCTTTCTTCTTTCTGGAACAGAAAGAGAGAGACAGAGACAGAAGGCGTTGTGAGTACCTAATACCGCCAATTGAGCAGACAGATGAGGTTCCAAATTTAAATCACATTATTGACCAGCGGGTTATAATGAAATCCAGTACAATATTATTGCCCGGCAGTGCCACCGGCCAAAAATGACTCACTTTAGGTTAAGTTAGCATGACATATAATTTGACGTTTTCGATCAGGTGGTGTGAAAAATGTTTTACGACCGAAGCGTGGTTTCGATAAACGGTCTTATTACTCAATCTCAGTTGAGACTGGGGAGAGCTAATAAGGCGTCGACTGCAGCAGCATTATGTTTCCTACCATAGAGCTAGGTATATTCTAGACTAGTCTAGAGACACCATTGCTAACAATACCTATCCGTGCCTCTACAACGTGCGCTGATTCAGAAAAAAAGTTCATTTGCGCTCATACTAAATTAAATACAAAAAGTTATGAATAGGTAGATACACATAAGAAAAATATGCGTCAAATCCGCACAAAGTCCTTCGGTCAGCATTATGCAAGTTTCGGTTGTCATGTCTTGTCTATAGTACGAATTGTCACAGGCCGTCAATTTCTGTGAGTAACCACTCACTGTCACGTTTAGTTTGTATGGAAATTAAGGACAACTAGTTTCTGCCTGAGGCTTCGCCTGCGTGACAAGTGTTTAATTATCCCAAGGGAACATACTATAAAAAGTACCCTATAAATATGTACACCCTATAATCTGGATGATGTATCTAGCAGTGCCTGTCTCACCTCATAGCTCTGTGTACACTACACATCACTACATTTCGCTACACTCGTCCCAACACAAGATTACAGCGACGACGTGCCTCAAGAAATGTAGTACGAGACAAGAATAATAGCATCGACGTCGAGAGGGTTGATTAGCTCTTGTAGTCCTGTGTCACTGCTTTCTGTATTGCCAATTTATTGTGATACTGATATTCGTGACTTTACTTTTGTTTTTCTTTAAGTATAATATACATTGGCAGCAGAAATAGAAGGTAGTTATTTTAGACAAGGGGTCTACAATCGACATAAAATGTCAGTATCAGCGGTAACGACTGTTAAATAGTTCAAAATGTAAGGGATTGACAAGCATTACCAAATTGTTTTTTTTTAAGTGAAAACTTCTCTAGCGGCGTTGTGCACTTTTTGGGATGGGTAAAAATGTTAAACTCGCGTCAGCCGTCAGGACACGTGACCTGATCGAAAATTCGTAAGACGGAGTTGTCAATTTCCATATTTTAAACACCTCCCGTTTAAAATATGGAAATTGAACAAAGTGCATGTTCAAGTTTTCACTTCTTGCAGTGAAAAGTTGTACTCCCGGAGTGCAACCCGTTATTTATTTTTTATGAGTTGCTGGGGTTTCTTTTCGTTGTCTTAACCGGACTTCTACCCCAAAAAAAATTGTTTTAATAGTCGTTAGCGTGAAGTAAGATTAGAGTCCGTCCCACGAAAGAAGTTCCGCAACTGCGGCGCTAGTTTCTATGCGACTGTACGCTATCCTGTAACAAATCGTGTTAGTTCCATTTATTTCCGCGGGACTTCTTTTGTTGGATGGACTCTAAGTACTTAATTTATTAGAGGGATTGCTGTCAGAGTGGCAATTCTACTAATTTTTAAGCAACGTTTGCATTCGGAAAATGTATGAAAATTAAGGCTTTTTTGACAGTTTGACACTGACATGCGAATGCGAACGTTGTTGTTTAAAAATTAGTAGAATTGCCCTCAGGTGAAAGAAAATGATGACATTAATGAGTTCATAGAACTGGAATTTAATTTATGTTACTGTCATTTGAATACAGCCATTATTACTTTCTAGCATGGTATAGTTAATTAAACTGTAATAATTGAATAAACATTTCCATTTTCTCGGAGGTAACATTTTGCACGATGTATTCGTTGCCACCTTATTAGGGCACACGCTAGGAAGTAGTGTCATGGGGTCGCCGTTGTCGAAATCGGCAAGGAGGACTATATACAAGATACCTTTATTTAAATTGGCAATACTTCAGGGGTGAAAGACCTACTAGGTATTTGTTATTAAGAAACAGATGGCATTTTTTACTGTTTCTATCGGATAGGTCACAAGTGAAGCCATGGGATAAAGCTAGTAAGTACATCATTAGGTAATTTCAGACTAGTCTAAAAAAAACTTTAGGCTCCTAAAATATTACCACTGCATTAACAAGTCGCAGACCGTATAAAATGTCCGATCGCCCGCTTATTTCATAGAATGCCAAGAACCAAGCGTTCGGTTCCAGAAGAATTTTAATTG
The DNA here is from genome assembly GCA_947386135.1 of Melanchra persicariae. Classification (NCBI taxonomy): domain Eukaryota; kingdom Metazoa; phylum Arthropoda; class Insecta; order Lepidoptera; family Noctuidae; genus Melanchra; species Melanchra persicariae. The sequence goes on from OX376664.1 coordinate 14,607,517, forward strand.
CTTGTATAATACTCGATATTGTGCGGTATATTACGAGTAAAACATTGATTTTAGCTTATTATAAAGTTATCGAAATTCTTGAACGAAACATTGTTGGCTTATTCAAATGAAATACTTACTTACGTGCTTTAGGTACTTATCAGATCAAAGTGCGGTAATTTACCTGTAACAAAAAACATTTTATTATTAGTAACAGAACAAAATCTTTGTATTTTCGTTGGTAGTTTAATGAAGAAAAACGTTGGAATTTATCCCAAGTTAATATTAAGATAAAAATAATTCAAGCCCCCGGTTTAGAATAGAATGTTGAAGTTAAGTATTTGTCAACCGTATGGTGTCGGACGTAAAATAATAGCACCATCCCATCACTTCCCGTGGGTGTCGAGAGGCGATTAAGGGACTCACCAGAGAATGGGCAGCAGCATTCTCTGTAGGTACATTGCTACAGCTACACTGCGATCGCCAACCCGCCTGCCAAGTGTGGCGATTATCAAACCTTTTTGGGGGAGGCCTATGTCCAACAGTGGGCGTCTTTTGGCTGGTGTGATGATGTGATGATAATGATGATTTGTTAGTCTCTAGTTGAGGCTGAAAACCTGCCAAATTTAAGTATTAAATTATGGTTGGTCAACCTTTACAGTAAACCGACCCTTATGACCTAAACGACCTAATTCAGAGGGCAAAGTTCGAATGAGCGAATGTTTTTGACGTTTATTAACGTAATGTAAAAATTTACTATTAACTATAATACTCGTTTCGCACGTAATATAATTACTTGAATTGGATTCTATATTCATATTTTTGTATGATTAATTGTAAATACAATTTGCATCACAAAAAAATATGAATAAAATTAACCAAAATACTACGGTGTTGTAGTTTTTTTGTATTATAATTCACTAACGTTACCTATTCGTGCTAGGCCCTCTGGTCTATCCTCGTACCAATTTCAAAAACATTGCAAATCCCTTGCAAATCCATAGCCGTTGAGGCTTTATATTCAGTACCTGGATGACCGAGCTTTGTCCGGTTTTTTTTTAAACACAGATGAAACGACGTTCTCTGAAAATGAAACCTAGCTAGATCGATTTATCGCCCCCGGAACCAACTGCATGCTAAATTTCATGAAAATCGTTGGAGCCGTCTCCGAGATTCAGATTATAAGTTACATTTACATATACAAGAATTGCTCTTTTAAGGACGCGTTTAGAGATGGGTAGTCAAATCATTACTTTTTTACACAAAAGTATGTTTATTATATACATTTTCTCAATAAATGAACCGAAGTTAAAAAAAATCACTTCGGTACATTTATTGAGAAACTGTACCTATCTAAAATTATATTTATAGTTCAGAATCGTACCATGCACATCAACAATTCATGGGAAAAACATTTTAAGAATGCAACGCATATTATTTAATAGACATAATTTTGTGTAAAAAAGTAATTATTTGACTACCCATCTGTAAACGCGTCCTTAAAGGTATTAGATTAGATAAATTACTTAACATTCAAACATCGAACTACAGAGACAGATTTACAAATATCTCTTTTACAAAAAAGGAGGATTCATCTAAAAAGGTCATCCATGTAATTGGACCGCCAATGCTTTCATCTTTTAATCAGAAGTCTAATTTCGAGCTCAAAGGAATCGATTTCACCGAGAGAGGAATAAGACAGACATGGTAAATGAAACCAATTCCCCTTGCCATTGATATTGTGATAAATTCTTCTTTATTTTTTCTTCATTTTCTGCATTCTTTTAGATAAGATATCTTCCTTATATAGGTACTAGCTTCTACCAGCTGCGGCTTCGCCCGCGTGAGTATCGGAAATAGCAAGGTTTCCTGATTTGTATTGTAAATTTTTTACTCAGGAATCACCCACCCTACACCTACCCTACCCTACCTTACACCTACCCTACACCTTCCCTACACCTACCCTACCTACATAATTATACCAGCCCAAAAATACTATGACAAGTTTCTGGTCTCCTGGTACTTGATGTTTCTGGTCTCCTGGTACTTGTGAATCTGAAGTACTAAGGCAGCAGCGGCTCTGAGTTTCCACTTCCTCCTCAGTCTCCATTAATCATGCCACTAAACATGCCACTTACCGGGATAAAAAGTAGCCTATTTTTTATTCCAGGATATGAACTCCAGGTGTGCCAAATTTCATCCAAATCCCTTCAGCCGTTTTTGCCTGATTGTTACACAAACATACAAACTTTCACCTTTATAATATTAGTAGGATTATAGGGTGTAACAGAAACAACAAATACCCTGAAAAGAGGTAATTTTACTAAACTAATATAGGAAATTATGAACAACTTTTACTAAGCCCTGACCAACAATGAAACCGCGAAAAACAAATCATTGATTTTGTCGAGTTATACGCACATTACCGTACATAAATGTTGGATAACATAATGCTGTGGATTTTTCTCCCTATATCAGAGATGGTCCCATAGTACCTATCATAATGATGAGTAGGTACCTAGGATGACCGTCGTAAGGCGAAACTCCACAAGCATGATGATTCATTTTTGTTAATCAACTTCTTTCAACTACAGTCTTCAGTGTTGGACTAGTTGATTTTACTTCAAACCTCAAAGTCAGATCAAACCATTTTTAGGCACTTGAATCTTCAAGAAGTCAATTAACGATGACACGTGTATCAGCACCATTCAGCTCAACCATTTTGTAGGAACCTGAATGCTCCGACACACGCGCCACCATCAGCGAGCCATTTGAATAAGTACATGAGTAGAAAAACGGAATCCGTTTATCTACTCATGTGATTTGAGTGAGCATGACATACTCTTAAACGTCATGCTGTTTCATGTTAAGCAAGCGTACCTAACCTAATAACATAATGGCTCCATGGTACTCATTTTTACAAATTATTTTTGTCTTTGAATGTCTGAAATGTACCTACTGGCAGGTCTGTGAATAATTGTGGCAGGTTTATGTCATACCAGCTTCGGCCAGAGTTCACCAGCGTTTAAGTCGAAAATATTCCCAGAAAAGCATGCTCCCAGGATGAAAAGTATTATATGTACTACAGGGAATAACGACGACACAGTTGGCGCAGTGGTTAAGCGATCGGCTGCTGCGCTACGTGTCACGGGTTCGATTCCCTCACGGAACAAATATTTGTATGACCTACAAATAGTTTTTTCGGGTCTGGCAGTTTGTGTAAGTGAGATTGTATGTTTGTAAACGCACCCACGATACAGGAGAAATTCCAAGTGAGGGGCAACGTTTAAAAAAAAATATAGATACTATTTCCTCCTGGGAGTATTCGAGGAGGAATAGATACTTTTCATCCCGGGATCGTATTACAGTGCGTACTGCAAGGAGTATGTACGACATGAAGTGGAAACAATAACCCCAAGGGCTCCCTTGGGATTATTTTCCACTTCGTGTGGCAAGTTTCATCCAAATCCGTTCACAGCAACAGACAGACAACCCGATAGACAGACAGCGTTACTTTCGCACTTATACTACAATAGTATGAGTCTGAAAGTAACGCTGTCTGTAAAATTATGCAGTGCCGAGGAAACTCGAATATCTGTATGACGAAAATGGTACATGTCCCTAGGTAACATCAGCCATGATATTGGAACTACAGTGGGCGTACTATGGGAAATGTTGGTTATTGCGCAAAAGAAATACCGTTTGCTTTAAAATCAAATTATAATTCACTCCAGAACTCACTACAACAATATTCTTCCGCAATAGGTAGGCACACATAGCACCAGCTTACGAAACGCGCGGCGGTTCCTAGACTTGTTCACTGCTCGATCGCCACCAGTAGACTGCCGCTGCAAACTCAGCTTCGATCGAGCACGACGTTCTAGACTCCGTCGAACTCTCGATTGTTCAATCGACTAACGTGTTTCCGACATGTATATATATAGAACAGCATACTTGTATGTACGTGTCATGGTACTCATGGTCAGGGCACAAGTATGTAGTTCTATATACATGTAGATATTCGAGTTTCCCCGGCACTGCATAATTTTACAGAAATTTATTTATTTTCCTGCCCATCTCTATTATTTATAGTCAGCCGAATGTGTTTACATGTCCAGATGGAAATACCTACAGCATTTATAACATTTCAGCAAAGTTTCTATATTTACTTATTAACCAGCGATTCACTGGCACTGATTTTAAAACTAATGGAGAGTATGCGGTACAGAGAGTAAAGTCCCGCAAACCTCCATTGATAAGGGAGGATCCTCCGACCAGACTGTATACGACGATAGTTGACATTTGGATCGATGTATATGTTCAAGTCGCACGGGAAACTTTGATACCGCGATGCAGGATTTCGTTTAGTTAGTTCGCAGCTGGCAGGATAGATGGCATTGCGGTTCCTTTTGTTACGATGTAAATTTTGCTACGTTCGTTTTTTTGAGGCGGCATATTATAAATGCAAGATTGAGTTTCTTTGCCATGCCCTCACGCCTATAACGCAGAACCATTTTTAAATAAATTTTGGTACAGAAATAAATGGGACCCTGGAGACGGTTTTACTTTTTACGAAAATCTGTATACGACGGCGAAGCCGCGGCCTAAAGGTATTTGTAATAAGTATTTATTTAAAAAAATATCATACCTACCACAAACTAGAGCAACCGTTTTATATGACAACATCATCTGCCTAGCCTTTTCCCAACTATATTGGGGTCGGCTCCCAGTCAAACCGGAGTCAGATTTTCTGGCTTCTGGAAAACTACTGCCAAAGATTTACAAATGACAGCCGGGACGTGGTTTCCGAGGCACGGAGGAATCTCGATATGTTAAGATGGTCACCCATTCACAGACCAACCTCGACAAGCGTTGCTTAACCTTGAAGATCGAACCGTGCGGTTTATATTACTAAGCCAAGAGCTCTCCTCAACTTTTATACGACAACGAGCGCTTTGAAATATACGATACTTAGGTACATTATTACTAAGTAGGAAATCAATCATAATCGATACAAATTAAGTTACCTATACGTTTTTATTTCTACTCCTTGGGTAGATGTAGATTATGCATCATTAATTTCATCAACTAGCATTTGCTCGCGACTTCGTACGCACATATCCCGTTTTTCCGTTCCCGTATAACCTATAGTCTTCCTTATGAATGTGGCATTTATCTATAGGTACTGGTCTTAATAATATTATAAAGAGGTAAAGTTTGTGAGTTTATAATGTTGTAGGGTGTAGGTAATCTCTGGATCTACTGAACCGATTTTGAATTTTTTTTTTGTATATGATAGTCACACTCATGAGGAACGCTATAGGCTATACAAGAATGGGAAACAACTAGATATACGCGTACGAAGTCGCGGGTAAAAGCTTGTACAAAAAGAAATTTCCAAATCCGACTGGAAGATCCAGAGATTAGCGCGTTCAAACAAAGTCTTCAGCTTTATTACATTAAGATATGTGACCATCAGAGTTGATTGGAACATCAACTGAGTTACTATAGCCATTGTGGCCGACATCGAACGGTTCGCGTGTCCATTTGACAGACACGTGACGTACGAATTAAGTAATTGGATGGAGGAAATTTATTGATAACCAATTACATGAATAGGTTTAATTTTATTATTAAGTACTGAAACTCTGTGTGATCCATCCATATTAATATTGTAAAAGCGAAATTAAACTCTTCTTTGTTTTTTAAAAACATACATTGTATCTACAATTTCGGAAATCGCAAACCAGATACGGTTTCTGGTCTGAGTAACTAAACCGATCTTAATTAAAATGAGCATAGATAGGGCCTAGTACTTGAAGAAACCTAGAATAAGTTAAATAAGCTTTTATTAACATACCATGCGTGCGAATCCCCAAGCAGATGCTAGTTTGAAATAAGATCCAATACCTATTGGTTGCGTTTATAAGTAGATGATGAAATAGCAGAAACCGCATATCTTTATTACACCAAAAAACAGAGCCAAGTCACGATGACGTTAAAATAAACCACATTTCGCGCTTTTTGTACATTATGCAAAAAACACAATAAAAAAACACATTTACATTCTTCTCCATAAAATATTTCAATATCTGGGAGTGATAAAATAACAGTATTAGTGTAACAACAGTACTTTATGTTCATAAAAATAATGTTTCACATGAGTGGAGACTTACCGTTCACCCCTCTAAGGATATAACTCTGACAAATATAAAAGACATTACGCATCTGACAGCTAGTGGAATTTTCCTGTATTTCTCACTGTTTATGCGCTTGCCTGCCTACTTAATTTTGTCAAGTTATACCTACGTTTTTATAGGGAAACTGACTGACAGACATATCAACACACAGTCGAAACTATTGGATGTAGGAACATGAAATCCCATAACTTAATTTAAAAAAAAGGTGAGCACTCAGAACACTTTTGGAAATTCAACCTATACCTAAGGGAGAAAATCGTTTGTACTAAATCTGCACAGACGAAGTCGCGGGCGAAGTGCTAGTTAGTCATCGATATACCTAAGTATGTTTCTCGAGTTTTTCTTTTTACAAATAAGGGCTAAGAATGCTATTAGTTGTTAGGATTACATGTTATTTCGTATAAAGGTATGTTCCTTTTTCGTACTAAGATTAAAAGTATTAAATAGAGGCTGTTAAGGTAATGATAGGCTTACAATACAACCCACGTCCCCGGGCGACGCCTACGAATAAGGTGAATGCCTCAAATAACTATTCAATACATGCGTGGGATGGCACTATACAGGGTGACTTTCAATTTATTAGTAAATTTCCAAGAGTGAATTTCGCGCAGTGTGAAAAGCTTTTACCATCTGCTTGGCCTTTTCAAACTATTATTTAGTATAAGGGTCGGCTCACAGTCAAACCGGATTCAGCTGAGTATGGAAGAGGAATCTCGATATATTAAAATGGTCACCCATCCACAGACAAGCGTTGCTTAACCTTGAAGGTCGACCCGTGCGGCTGTTATTATTTAGCCACGAGCTCTTTGTGTATAGCTTTTACCATTGGACTAAATCTGAAATCGGCTGCAAAATTTTGTTGAGGTTTTAAGGCGAAAATTAGTTCTTTTTTGTCATATTTCAGATTTGGTCCTATATTTAAACTTGTTCTTACTGTGAGAATATTCACCCTCGGAAAGATGTGCCCAAGAAGGGCTAAAGTAAACCCCTGAAAGATCATATTAATTACCTTTTTAAGTGACACTGTATTTTTCTTTAATAACAGTAAGGAGAAAATTAGGAAAATTATTCTTAGGATAAAGTTAATAAGTTGTAAGTAGAGCCTTTATAAATGAATTTAGAAGGTGTTTTACAAATTAGCCTGCTTACATATAATACACTGGTTACACGTTTATCGAAAACAAATATCTAGTCTATTTATATCAAAACATGCACAAAAAACGCAAATAAAGACATTTATCCTAATTCGACGGCATAAAAATCTCATTACACCACATAACTACCTATTTCAATCGTAGATAATCATCATATGCCTAGCCTTTTCCCAACTATATTGGGGTCGGCTCCCAGTCAAACCGGATTCAGCTGAATACCAGTATTACTTAAATCGTAGATGGCAACCTTAAATACTGTCATTAATTTTTAGGGCTACACCAAGTAAATTAAAAAAAAAACATAACACAACATTAACATACGATAAACGTTTACAGCACTCGTGAAAAAATGTCGGCGTACGAAAATTAAGAGAAAAGCGGCCATTTTCCTTAATGAAGAGACCGGACAAGAATAATGATAATGACTTGACATTTTAACTTGTTTGAGAGCCCGGTAATCGGAGACAGGGGAATCATTCGAGGGGCCAAGGGACCAAGGGACGTTTTTACAACTTCGCAAAGAACTAACCAATGTTTTTTAGGACGTAATCGATGTTTTTCTGCTGTTCGAACACGGGTGTTTTAAGTTTCAGTGAGAGTGTAGGTATTGGGGAATGAGATTCGATTGCGTTTTGTTTTGAAGTATGGTAGACACCAGATAAATGTGCATTAACGGTCATTGACCCACATGCATTTATTGACTTTCTTAAAATCAAAAACGAAAATAAAGCTGTCCTAAGTCGACCCTTATCGTGAATTCGTGATCCTTTACGTTCTCTTGAAATGAAAAACGGTTCATATGTTATTGTTTGGGTATCTACGAAGGGAAAGGTCAATGTACTTTCATTATCATCATCATCATCTCTACTGCTGGACATAGGCCTCCCCCAAGCGTCGCCACAACAACCGGTCCTGTGAGACTCACTTCCATCGGCTACCAGCGACCCTCACCAGGTCATTGCTCCACCTAGAGGGAGGCCATCCAACGCTGCGTCTTCCGGTACGCGGTCGCCACTCCAGAACTTTTCGGCCCCATCGACCATCAATGTACTTTAATGCAAGTTTATCTGGCGCCTACCATAGTAGGTAGGTATTTACTGCAGTTTTTATTTCTGTTTTATATAAAACTGCAAATAGATTTTTAAAGGGTCCTTAACTCCTTACTTGAGGTCCTTACTAACGGAGGTTCGTTACAATCTTATAAATATCGGTTACTTATGCACGCGTCAAAACACCGAAACACGATAAATAACTAACTAAGGGTGGATTTCACCAATGATACTGAACGCGATCAATCAGCGTATAAACCACATTTATGTGCTGTCAGAGTCATTATTTTTCTATGGAATATTGACACTGACAGCTCTTGAACGCAGTGTAGATGTGCCTACTGATCGCGTTCAGTTTCATTGGTGAAATCCGCCCTAAATCAGCCCATCTGAAGAGTCACCGCGGCCCTGGAACGCAAAGGGCACTAGTAGGAACACGGATGGGTTTTAGTCAGTAAGAGTCTGACACTCCCTCCCGCTGCGCCCAGAGCAGAAGGAGTCAGTTGATGATTTCCCATCCAAAAATCTTTTGCGTTCCAGGGCCACGGTGACATTCAAACAAATTCCGTAGATTTCAATAACTCATCGTTTCATATCTTCCACCGTCATAAATTTATTCAGGTACACCCTAGTCAGATAAAAAAAATGATCTGAACTCATTAGCCATTATTTTTTTCTAAGGCTGAATATCTCATAAAAGGCACTGACTCGGCGACAAAGAGCAATTTTAATTCAACACCGTCCTTTTTAATCGACTTTAAAAATGGAGGAGGTTCTGTATTTGTCTGTACCTATGTATTTTTTTCGAATATCTGCTTAATAGGGTACCACAGGCGAATTGTAGTTTTTTTTTTCGGTTAGCTTTAACTATCATCAGCATAATATTTCATATGTTATTTGCATAAAGATGTTATGAGTTTTCTTCTTCGTAATAAAAAGAAAAATGCAATGTAATATGAATGTTAAGTATGCTCCGTCTAGTTATGACAACTTCGTCGTTTATGGGTCAATATACTTATTGCATTCCTTTGTTAGTTATTTTACTACAAGCTTTTGCCCGCGACTTCGTACGCATATACCTATCCCATTTTTTTTCGTTTCCGTAAGTACCCGTATAGCCGTTCTCATGAATGTTGCTATCATTACAAAAATAATTTTCCATAACCGACTGGTAGTTCCAGAGATTAGCGAGTTGAAAAAACAAACAAACACTTCAGCTCTATTAGGTATCTATATTAGTAATAATATAGATAATGGCGATATTTTTTAAGTATAGGTACATATGTGCAAGCGATAACAACTAGATTTGTAGGTACTTTTTTGTAACTTTTATATCACTTAAGTTTTTATTATTAACAGTAGCGAAAGAAAAAACACTACGTAATATTTAGCAACAAATGAAGCTTTCTTTGTTAAAGCAAACGATAAAAACATCCATTTATTTTTTTAATAAACACCTAAACGAGATAAATAAAAAAAAACTAAAAATCTCTCATTTTATAAGTCAAAATCCTCTCGCATATTGCGCACCAAGCACCAAGATTAAATTAAACTGAAGCGAGCTCAAAGCTAAAATTACCTACCAAAAAGCATTTCTACTTGTATTAAAACGACAATATGTAGATTAGGGAGTCTGAGTGTCACAGTATCGCGAGAGCAGTATCACAAGCCAGGTGTGTGCCAGAGTACTGTCATATGCCAGGGTACTGTAATATGCCAGGGTAATGTGTATGCCAGGGTACTCACATTTGCCAGGGTACTCACATTTGCCACGGCACAGTAATGAATGAGATATCAAGATGCCTCTGGCAATATTCAGGTGATACAATTAAATTGTAAACGGCTAACATGGTTTCTTCGTTTCGATACAAATAGAGGATACTGTTCTGTGTTACAATTTTAATCTGAGATAACAGAATTATTTGCGGATGAGGTAATGAAAGTCAACAGAACGTGAACGTGTTATCTGAACCCGATGAGCCAAGTAAATTACGCTACTAAAGAGTCTCAGATTTTAGAATTATTATAGTATAATACTAATAATCTAAAATCTGAGGTTTAAATAGTACTTATCTATCTTATATCAGTTAATACTAGAATCTGAAATAAAAAACTAAGTTTCATCATCATAATTCTGCCTACAATGACCTACAGCTTCTTCTTTTCGAGTCAATGGTAACTTTGGACACAGTAGGTTGCATTTTTAGGGTTCCGTACCCAAAGGGTAAAAACGAAAACCTATTACTAAGACTCCGCTGTTCGTCTGTCTGTCTGTCACCAGGCTGTACCTCATGAACCGTGATAGCTAGACAGTTGAAATTTTCACAGATGTATTTCTGTTGCCGCTATAACATCAAATACTAAAACAAAAACAGAAAAAAAAATATTTAAGTGGGGCTCCCATACAACAAACGTGATTAATTTGCCGTTTTTTTTTTATAAGTAGATGATGGTACGGAACCTATCGTGCACGAGTCCGACTCGCACTTGGCCGGTTTTTTGGGCTTTGAAGTGATTGAAAGGAGCCTCCCCGAGTGGCGTTTAGAATCACTCGCTCGTTAGCTGTCCAGACAGCTAGCATTCAGTAACGCAGAATCTAGGTACCTACCTGACTACCTAATCCTTTCACCACAATGGTAAACCCATACAGCCTACTCCATGTTTAAAACGTCCTTCCTTTTTATACAGATGTGCGACTTTCTTTACGGATACAAATATCCTACTTTCAACCTAGAACACTGGGAATCCCTATAAAACACCTTGTGACTTAAACAGGTAAGTACGTGATATTAACTGACATAGGTACCTAAAATTAATTTATCGTCGTTGAAAGTGTGACCAATACAGAACGTAGCGTAACGTTTCAATCGTCACACTTCTATATCAACGACCGAAATTCGTTAACAGACTGACGTGTCCTTCCTTTCCTTAACCTTTTTAAATATAATTCTTTGGCCTTATTGGGTTAACGTACTAGATCGCGTGAATGTAATTAAAAAATAAACACGCAAGATTTTTAGTTTCAGATCTGTGACAATAAATACTTTTTCTTTCATTTCTTTACTGAAACTTAATAAGCGCCGCTGCCCGCTGGTGACAGTAACGAAATAGTAGATTATGCACCGAGGGGATAAAGAAATGTCTTATGTCACGGGCGTCAATCCCGAACGCAATGAACGATTCGGGAGTTAAGTAACATTAACACAATACATATAAATAATCCCTCCCTCTTTAATTAGTAAAATCATGCACACTTGCTTCTTCATTCTTCTTTAGAATAGTCGACATAGGCTTTGCTTGCCATTATTATATAAAATATAACATAAAAACTAGCACTAAGTCCTCTGAACTTGACTCTTAGCGAATTAATTTCTCATAATAAATCCTCGCTGTTTAGGTACCATGTTTAAATTAAACTAGGAAATTGCCACTAAGGAACGAAGTTTGCCTACTGTGTATTTAGTGACAATGTCGTAAGCTAAAATTGAGTGGATCGTTCCCGGTATTACGTCATAAACGTTTATTGAGTCCCGAGAATTAATTCGGAGTACTTTAATCAAATGTTTAGGCTGCAATTCTCTTGGTAGTTAAGGTTTTGGCAATACAAGTAGGTTAGGGATAGCATTGTCAACCGGTTTCTTACCTTTGCTCAGGTATTTTAAAGAGTAAGGGGAGGAATTCTACTTTTAAAAACTCTCGGCTTTACTACAAAACGCGTTCTAACTTTAAACCCAGGTTTAAACCAACAAGCCATTTTTGAATTTCGAACTTTATTCAAAATGTCGTAAAGTTCTTGAATGCACATTGACAACATAGACCGGGATCTAAAATAGGTTTTTGTATTAATAACTTTAAGGTAGTCGGAATATAGTTCAAAATGCAATGCAAAATGCAATGGGCTTGAAAGTTTAGGCTTGGACTAAAGTTACAACTCGTTTTGTAGTAAAGCCGTAAGTGTCTAGATCTTAGCTAATGCTACAAATGCGACAGTGCAACACCGAAATTGCTAAACCGATTTTGATGAAGTTTGGCAAAGAGATAGATTCCTAGAGACGGTTATGAAGTCGGTTTTTTTTTTTAATCTATCTTAACGCTTACAAAGCCGCATGCAAAACCGAGGGCAAAAGTTAGTACGTATTATGAAGTAAAAAAGCCACGATCGAACTCAATTATTATTACATACAGGAAAAACCAATTCGTTTATCTTTATACCGACGCACATTAATAAAATTGTATACCAGATCAACTTCGAGCGTCACTGGCCGGTCATCAATCATACCCTTATTACAATTGCTAATATTATCACAGAGCCGCCATATTGCCGACTTTTTCAAACTAATACAGAAAACAAACGAGAAAAGTTTTATTAACATTATTAGCGAAAAGCCCTGTAGCTGGCACGGGATTGTTTCTGATAAAATCTTTTAGATTACTATGCCCACAGATATAGATAAACATAGCTAACGCAAGTATCACGATCTGTATGTATATGTAAACCAAGCGTGCCATTTTTTGACTACCTACTACTACACACAATCACTATTATGTGATGGGAAAATCAAATTGATTCAAAGACGCCGCCGCGTGTTGCACCTAACTGACTTAACCACCTAACTGACGTCCGACTAGCGTACCTACACCGATGCAGACTGAGCGCGAAAGTGGCAGCTTACGATTTTTGTACGTAAGCTGGGCTCCGAAACGGGCACACGAAGTAGTTGCTCTTACGTATCTATGTCTATATACTGTGACTATGCCCATCCTAAACCTAACATTATAAATAGGAAAGTGAGTTTGTATGTCGGTTTGTTTGTTACCTCTTTACTACTTAACGGCTGAATAGATTTGGATGAAACTTTGAACACGTCCATGTCCACCATGTTCTGAATTAGACCAAAATATACTTTTAATTCCTTGGAATCACTTCCAAACTTACCCGAGAGCGAAGGCTCAGGTGGCAGCTAGTAGGTATAGGAATGTTTCCTGAAAAAATCTAATGAGTCTGTCAGATAGATTTCCAAGAAATATTGGACACGTATTTTTTTAATTTTTATATGTACGTAAACAAAAAAATGAAAACGATACCACTTCGGATCTTTGATGCGTTATATCTTCGTCAATTTATATTGATTTGATAAAACAAAAAATACATAGGTTTCCAATATTTTTCGATAATATACCTAATCTAACTGAAGGACTAAATACAATCATATATTTTTTACTCAGGAAACATAGGTAAGTACCTACTAACCTATTTATTTTAGCAAAAACCGTTAGAGGAAGTTCACATTAAATCCTTAATTAAAATTTCGTCCTGATGAAATAACGGGTACCTAATCGAATAACCAGCGAAAATGAAAAGGCTTGTTTATTTCGTAGCCCCTCAAAAAGCTTTTAGTGGAAAAATAACAAGTTTATCCTGAGAAAATCACATTTTGGAAAATAATCTTAGAAAAAATTCTTGAGAATTTTTGTCGTTCAATGTTTATTGCACAGAGTAATCATAATGCAGAGAAGCTCATTATCGTTTAATGCACAGAGTAATCATAATGCAGAGAAGCTCGTTGCTAAATAATAACAGCTGCACGGGTCAAAGTTCGAGGTTATGCTTGCCGGAGTCAGTCCGTGGATGGGTGACCATCCTTTACATACCTGGAGTTTCCTGCCTGGAAGAACCTTAAGCCACTGGTCGCGGCTGTTATTTGAACGTAACGTTACGGGCAAGACTATTGACAGGTTTCCTGGCTACTGAAGCCAGGAAACCTGACACCAGTTCTGCCAAAAGATACCGTAATACCCAGTTACTGGTTAAGGAGGTCAGTTAAGCAGTCGCTTCATGTAAAATAGTTGGTATTCAGCTGCATCGGGTAAGAGTGGAAGCCGATTACAACACAGGTGGGATACGGCTAGGCTGATTGAATGTTGTCATACTGCAGAGCAGGGGCGTCGCCAGCTAATGAGCCAGGGGGAGGAAGATTCCATAGTGTATGATTGTATTGGAATTATAAATTGGAATTTTCATTAAAAAAAACTCTTTTACTTACATTTTTTTTTGGAAGTCGTTTGTGTTTTTTTAATTTGTAAACGAGTTTTTTATTTTTCAGTTCTTAGTGGTACCCCATGGCCAAAACTAACAACGCCACTAGAAAGTCACAGGAAAGCAAAATACGCAATTTCGTTTACTTGGATGACATATTTTTTCCAGCTATTTGGATTTAAAAACCAAACTACTAAACCGATTTTGATGTTTCAATAGGGAATCGGGAAATATAGGTATCTATCATAATATCACATAAAATAAAAAATAAATCAAATCGGTTCATAAATGACGGAGCTATGAGGTATCTATCATACATACAAAACAAAATACAACCGAATTGAGAACATACTCCTTTTTTGAAATCGTTTAAAAAATAAGGCAAAATGGGCATTTGGTAAAAAATACTCCTCCTCCTCCCTGCCCCCCCCCTTGGCGACGCCCTTGCTGCATGCATAGGTGGCAGTACCAACATGAACATAAATTCGCAGAACAATATAGGACAATGATGGCTGTTGTAGACATACAATTCTACACAGAGCGTTTGTTTGATTGTTACCCTTCAATTGAAGATTATGTCGTAGTATTTGGATTACATTATGTAGGTAAGCCAATTAATACTTAATGGTTTAACACATTGTAAGTCTACTCTGTGGCTAGATTTAAACGGAAATTGCGATAGATACGCATTAGTTGTGGGAATTTTATGGAAAGTAGTACCTAATTGACTGGCCTGTTGGTCTAGTGGTTAGTGACCCTGACTGCAAAGCCGGAGGTCGTGGGTTCGATTCCCACCCAGGACAAACTTTGTGTGATGAGCATTATTGTTTGTTCTGTGTCTGGGTGTAATTTATCTATAATATGTATGTATTTATAAATTATATAAGTATGTATATCAGTTGTCTGGTTACCATAACACAAGCTCTGCTTAGCTTGGGATCAGATGGCCGTGTGTGAGTTGTCCCAAGATATTATTATTATTATTATTATAATTAAGAAAAAAACATAATCATCACAGCAAAACAAACTGATTGCCGAAAGATGACCCTCTTTCGGCAATTTGAACTTTACAAATAATCAGCCGACCTAACTACGTACCTTACTAGGTACCTACATATATTGTTTTTACACAAGCAAATTACTTTTTTTATAAATTACGCATCGAGGAAAGGTCCAAGATCAAGACTTTAAGGAAAAAACATCAAATTAAATGATAAACAATAGGTTTACGTAAAGAGCATGTTTCATGCATGTTTGAATAGTGATCGATGCAATGGAAAAAACCAAGTAGGTAGGTACTTGTAACCTTTCACGTCATGTCATTGCGTTTATTTATTAAAATAGAACGGCCGGTTAGTTTTCTTATTTAAAAACGCAGCTAAAACAAAACCTATCTTAAAAAACGGAACACCAAAAAAAAATTAAAAGCCGGGCTTGCACCTACTAATTGGAAGCCCGGCTTCAATTTGTCAAAAAAGCCGCCGTCCAATGAGTAAGCGACATAGTATTCATATCACGTATTGTATGCGACTAGATACGAATTGTTTTCGTGCCCGATAGGATTGCCAGCATTGAATTTGGCAATAAAAATTATTCAGAGTGGTCATCCCAGTAATTTTTGTATGGCATAGATACCTACATAGTTCTTGGATGTTATATCAAAAGAAATGTGCATTCGGATTGCGGCTAACCACAACGAATGGTCCCATGGTTTATCGACTATATTTTTGACAGGACGTGGGAAAAATATTAGGGCATTTTTTCTAAAATGTCCCAAACTAAAATGACAAAGTCTTCTTTTAAGTAGATCAACGCGCGAATAATTCTAAGGAGTTTCCTTAGAATTATTTGAGCCCAGTAGGTGGCTACGTTAATTGCAGCATCAATGATATTCATTACATCCAGCAAAGATCGGCCAAGCAGTTAAACAAGGTAGACTGTGGCAGAATGCATTACGAATGCGATGGCTTCCGATTTTCATCAATTGAATGTATTAAAGACGTAACAATGGCCGTGACTTTCTCATTCGTCATTGTCACTAGCACCACGTTAAGTAGGCCTAAGTAGTTGTCGGAAATGTCCGTTGTTTTGTCGCATTCATCAGTCACGAACCGATGTGCACATGCAACTAAACGGATGATCGCTGGTGACAATAGAGGAAGCAGAGGAGAGACAAAGTCCACACAGCCAGTAGTAATGGCATGGTCATGGTAGTTTAGATTTAAAAAAAAATATGGCATATACTTTTTTGGTCCAGCTTCTGCTATCCCATTTCGGGGAAAAGGTGGTAAGCTCCAGGATTTTTTTTCCTTTGCCATTTCGAACCAGCCCTCAAAGTGTGCGTCCAGGACGTCTCGCTCTTCCTGCTGAACTAACGACTTGAGTGTTAATTTTGTTTCCGTAAAAGAGACACCTACCTATCTTATTTTTATATTTTTGTTAGAAATCACGATACTTATCTACATAATTCATTAATAAATTATTATTTTATACGCACCAACAACGGAAACATTAAAGTTTATTACATTATAAAGTTGTTAAACCAAAGACAAAATTAAATAAAGACTAATGTAAGTACCTACCACAGACACAGACATACTGTCTGACGTTTTTATGGCGGGAATTCTGGACGACTTACCTACATATTATATTATTATGACATATTTGTGCGTCAGTCAAATTCTCGTTCCGAATGCTAAAGCGGTGAGGCGATAAATCTGACTTTGAGTTATCCTTAAATGTAAAGTAATGAATGTGAATTTACCATTAATCCTTTTATGATTATTTTAAACGTAAGTGGATATTATTCGTTTTTTAGAAGTGTGCGTAAGTAAGTACCTACGAAGCTACGAAGTGAAATTACTTGCCGAAGTCTGTCTTCTGATAGCTACAACCTGGCAGTCCCAGCTATAAAATTATTTTGTTGTTATGCTTACCTACTGTTTCCAAAATCTCGTGCTGATCAACTTTACAGATAACTTTCCAAGAATTACATAAGAGATAATGGACCCTATTATACTTCTTAATAAGAATAACATAAGGAAAGCACGAAGTCTTGACCATTCGCAATAGGGAAGATGCAAGTACAGAATGTTAAACATTTTGTGATTAAATTTATAATAAAATTATAAAAGAGGAACCACTGCAACGTTTTTATTTTAGTGAGTACCTATTGATTTTTAACAATAATTACGCATTAAAATAACGTGAAACGAGATGTAGGTATTTATCAGCGCACAGTGACGTCACCGCTGTTATGACAACGAAAAACTTTGAGTGACTGACAGTTTATGACCAGCGACAGACAGGCGCGACCCATCCCATCGTCCGTATTCGCGCGAAAATTTAAACTGTCAGTTTAAAATCGCAATTTTGGCAATTTAAAGCGTGTTTTAATTTATGTAAGTATGGTCTATTTTACATGGAATTCTTCAAAATGAAAGCAAGATGAAAATATTACATGTTCCCTATTAACAGATCGATGTGTTAAAGGCCAGGTCTTATCATTGACACCAATGATATTATAAGTAAAAAGGTGTAGATAGGTTACATAAACAACATTCGATCTTTAAGAACGGCACAATATCACAATGTTAAATGACACGTAGAAGTAGGACGGCAAGTCGTAATTGTCAGGAACGGAAAAGAGACAAGCCGAGGAAAATGTGGCTAATTAGCCACATTTTGACGTGACGCTTGCTGAGCGCTTGAAATAACCTATGATCTACACTTTTTTACTTATAGTATCATTGATTGACACAATAAGGAGTTGTTGCTCACTTTATTAATAATAGCCAGTAAATAACGGCAACTAGGCCAAGTTAATGGGCGACAATTAGTTTTAAACATCCTCAAGCTCATATAAACCCATATTCCCCATATTCATAGAACATAAGCGAGATTAATCGCCTATTCTTATAACCGACTACGCGTAATGCATAGGTATTCAAATCAGAATGGCCATTTTTTACGAATTTTTGTACGATTCCATTACTTGCATTTCTGGTAATGAAATTAATGATAAAACTATGCAACGAGCCGAAGATCGCCATAAAAAACCTCGAAGGGATTTATCATATTTCCGGGCGTATCAAATGTGGTGACATAAGCAGGAGTATTATCAATATTGTTGGGTTCGTGGGCGTCTGTGGTAAATGGGTGGCATTTGTCTCGCGGACGGGCCTCAACGATATATTGCGGAGTAACACTTGGACGAGTAAGTGGTAAATAAGAAGGTAGGGAGTATGTTTGTTGGGGTAAAAGAGGATTTCGAGATGTCAGGAGGAAATGCACTATTTATCTATTCCATGCTGGGGCATTTTTCTTTGCGTGGCAACAAAATCGAGGTGTATGTGGGTGGAGGTTGGTTATAATGAAAAGTGTCTTTACACATGTGGGATAATTTATGCTCAAAGCTTAGGTGTACCTATGCTGGATTCTTAAACACATAAAAACTGTCCTATTGCGAGTCTAAAATACGGAATAACACACGAAGGGTTCCGTACCACAAACAATTTCTTGAACCACAAACCCCCTTTAATTTTATGTCATAGCGGGAATAGGAATAAATTTAACTATATGACAATTTTAACTGTTTACCTATTAGGTATGGTTGAGGAGCTCGTGGCTAAATTATATCAGCCGCAAGGGTCGTTCAAGGTTAAGCAACGCTTACCAATGTCGGTATGTGGATGGGTGACCACCTTAACATAACAATGTAGACTCCTCCGCGCCTCGGAAAGCACGCTAGGCTTATTACTCTCATTTATAACGTGATACTTATGTAATTCATAATTATAATTACACCAACAACGGAAACATTAATATTTTTAATACTTACATTTAAAAGTTGTAAAACCATAAACTAAATCAAATAAAGACTAATGTACCACAGACACATGACAGTCATGCTGTCTGACGTTTTTATGGCGGGAATTTTAGACGGCTTATGTCATATTTGTGAGTCAGTCAAATTCTCGTCCCGAAAGCGCGTCTCGTGAGACGATAGCAAGAAAAACTAAAAACAGACAATACCTAAGTTGGCGTAAAATGAGTGCTCTTTACTCTTATTTTTAACGTGATAGTGGATGTGGTAACTTTGTAAGTTATAATAAGTATTTTAATTGACGAAGTTTGAAGCAAAGTTTTAAGTCGAGCAGTTTCCTTTGCCGAAAGTTTTATACATTAAACGAAAAACGATAGGGGAAAAAGGTGCCAGCGAAATTTAAAAAAAAACTAATTTTAATTAAAAATGATCAAGTGACTAGTATGTTCTTCTAATTTATTTTACAGCAGGTTTTTAAAATAGTGCCATTTAATTATATTCAATTACTGATATTTGGAGTGTTAAAGACTTTGGAATTACGCCTAAACGGCTGAATTAATTTTAATGACTTGGCACATAGACCATGACCACGGATTACACAGGACATTTTTTCCTGTCAGTACATTTCCATGGTATAGCTTTAGACACACGCGGACGAAGACTCTGGTAAAAGCTAGTGTAATATCATTTATCACTGCTGATTTAGTAGAAAAAACTCGAAAATTTTTATTGTGCCTATTAATATATTTCCGCTATCGATACTGGCAGACGGAAACCAGATAAAAGGCTGAAATTGACTTTGGTTTGTTCCCAACACATGCGGTCTAATGACAGCTAACCATGCACATAAACTCTACAACTAAACCATAGACAATAAAATATTGAGAAGAAAAAATGGAATTTAATTTTTTTTCCGATCTAGGTGCTTTGAACAATGCATTCATAAATTTGATCAAGGCTAAGCCTGCCATGAAGTATGAATACAATCATAATATTAACTAAACGAGTATAATTGAAAAACAGTAATACTTAAACTACACCAAGTAATTAGAAACTGCTATAACAGGTAAGTAAGGTAACTATTTTACTATAAGTACTCCATGTTGCTATCAGAAAAGACTAGAAAGTATTGAATTATTAAAACTTAATTAAATACGTTCAGTAGTACCAACGTAGCTAACATCGGCAATAAATAACCAACAAGTAATACAACAGGTGTAAAAAATTACCCGTTAAAATGACTTTTTCTATTTTGATTTTGGTATGTTGTCAAAGCGGCAACAGAAATACATCACCCGTGAAAATTTCAACTGTCTAGCTATCACGGTTCAAGAGATACAGCCTTGTGACAGACAGACGGACAGCGGAGTCTTAGTAATAGGGTCCCGTTTTTACCCTTTGGGTACGGAACCCTGAAAACGTAGAGATCAGCTGGTCATTATTTTCAAATTTTTAGTGTTAATGCCATAAAAAGTTAATTATATGTACATACACCAACTTTAACGTCCTCAAAAATGTCCAATGAATTGAAAATGACACTAAAATTGAGTTGAAAAGAGAGAACAAGAAATAGGTACAGCTACTTGATAACATGTTTAATTAAATCCAATCAAGCCTTAATCCTTACAAGAGTACCTAATTAATTGAGCTCAGTACGAGTAACAATAGCTCTTGAAACACAACTGTTCAACTCAACAACTCGGAAACAGCTCAGAGAATTAGTCGAGTGGCCGGCCCACTTGCATGCATAAGTAGATCTACTTACAGAACTCATTATGTATTCCGTAATGCGAGTTAGAAACGTCACTAAAGAAAGATCTAGAATGATTTTTAAGCGTGATTCTCGATTTGAAACTGGAGTTGAGCATAGATTAGTTATTAAGTCATGAGAAGGGTCTATTTTAGCAATTGTATGAGAAGAAGTCTTACGAAAGTAGTTTGATATACAGTTTGCTTCAAGTTTTCACAAGCCGTAGAATTGGACGTATTCATAGACTGTGTTACCTTAAACGATTTTGATATCTCAGAGCACGCGCATCAACATCATCATCATTATTAGTTTCAGTCGAAAGACTGCCACTGCTGGACCTAAGTAGGATTCACGCCAAGTATCGCTACGTCGAACGGTCCAGTCCTGCAGCCTCCATCAGACAAACTCAAGACATCGTGATTCATACAATCCCAGATCATAATGCAACAGCCTCCGTGGTCGAGTGGTTTAGGCGTTTGCCTTGTGACATACTTTGTAAAGTTGTTACCAGTTTGGCTAGGACATTGCAGGCTTGAATCCCTGATTATCTGATAAAAAGATGATTCCGTGCTTCGGAAGGCACGTATAAGCCGGTGGTCCCGGCCGCCAAATGGCGGTCGTCAAACCATGTCAGAGGCCCTTGAGGCGGTTTAGAAACTCTGACACTAGGGTGTGTGGGGTCGTTAGACCTTAGGTACTACCCTCACGAAGAAGAAGAAGAAGAACATAATTTCAATGATTTCGAAACACAGAACTTAAATAACATAAACGTACGTTTCTTTAATGAGAAAATCAAATCGCAGACCAATTAAAATAGGAACGGGCACAACAAATCATCACTAAACGATGCAATGAAGAACCAAGCGATGTAGCGCTGTCTGAACTGTAAGCGTCTACTACGTTCAGCGCTTAATTGTTCGTAATTGCTATATTTGTGCCTTCGCGGACCCCTTTCCGCGGCAATTTGTAACCCCTTCTCTATGCCTCCTCTACTTCGTTATGGTTTAAAAAAAAACCGTTTTCGCTCCCGGTATCTTGGGGAAGGAAAACACTCGTTATATTTTATATTTCCGCTTTACTTCTGTCGTGTTTTTGTAAATATATTTTGTTGTTTTCTAGTTAGTCATTCTCATGTGAAATTAGTAAGCTTTCTGCAAAGGTTTCATTAGTAAAGAAACGGTCGTCTACCAAAAATATGTGCGTGGGAATTGCAGACTATCGGTGGTAGGTATTGTCACCAAATTTTTTTTGCTTGATTTTTATCGTATTTTACGCAGTTCTTGACCACATCATTTGGTATATTTCTTATCTAAGCATACGACCGCTTCCGACGACAGCCGACCGTGTGAGTTAGCTCTTCGGTCTAAGTTCGGTCCATTTTAGGATCACCATAGTGAATTTTAAACGCACAGTGCGCCCTGACTTTACATTACAAATAAGCATGTAATGGCTTTGTGTTCTTAATTTTATTTTTATGCAAGCGTTTTGCCATACTTACTGCCTTTTTAATGAAAAATCGTCAAATGATTCCTGCCGTTCTGCGCGGAGCGGAAGGGTGTTTTATTGTATTTTATGCAGTTTTAACGTTTATAAGTAAAAATTACATGGAAATCTAGTGCGTAAGTATCATCCATTTTCTTTAATATATATGTGTCGCAGCCATTTAGATTAATCAATCCTTTCATTTAAATGCGCCGATTTTTCAGCGACCTAAATGACATCTTTTGATCAAAGTTGTTGAATGATTTGCTCTTATAACTTATATCGCTGGTTAAACGGCTAGGCTTTTAATGAAACGGCTGATTAAGCTATTTTGCTGCGACATATGTATAGTTTCTGCCACTGGTTTCGCCCGCGTAAAAGTCGTAATAGGGTAGAGACGGATTGATTTCACCATTGAAACTGAACGCGATCAGTAAAACTGCGTTTAAGAGCTGTCAGTGTAAATATTCCATAGAAAAATACTGACAGCTAATAAAAATTACATTAGTATTACGATAAAAATTCTAATCAAAAGTAAGATAATTATAAACCCATCATGACAGTATCACTTAATCAGTGATAAAGATTCCCAGCAAAGATTAACGATGAGGAATGAAATTCACCTTGTTATTGTACGAGTTTATGAAATGTTGATGGTACTTACCTTGATCTGAGGCACAATTAATCAAGCTGCAAGGATTTAGGCGAGCTACACCGTTCCGACTAAAATGATGCGGCGATTTTATGACATAACTAGGTGTTGCCCGCGACTTCGTTCGCGTGTAAGTCGTGAAATCTACCACCCTAGCCTTTTCCCAAATATATTGGGGTCGGTTTCCAGTCTATCTGGTTGCAGCTGAGCATCCGTACTTAACTATCTGACCTCTAAAAACCGTCAATGGGCAAAAAGATCCTCTTTTTTTAAAGGATGGGAAATCATTACCGACTCCTTCAGCCGAGTGTCAGACTCTTACGGACTAAGACCCCACCGTCTTCCTCCTAATGCTCTTTGCGTTCCAGGGCCGCGGTGAATCTTTCGAACAAATTCCGCAACAACACGATGCCCCTTTGCGAGACTATTGTTACATTTCTAACTTCGGACTCCATTCATTACGACTGACAAAGATCTACAAATGAGAGCCAGAACCATGAGATGGACGTGCTTTCCGAGGCACGGAGGAATCTCGGTACTTATGTTATGATTGTGATGGTTGGGATGGTTCGTGAAATGTTATACCTACTTTGATCTGTGGCACAAATTAATCAAGCTGTAAGGATTTAGGCGGGCTATACCGTTGCGACTAAAATGATGCGGCGTGAACTAAATTAACGCCACCAACTGCATCAGAAAGCTCAATTTTTTTTTTTTTTTTTTGAATTTTTTGAAAAAAACTTTTATGGTATTCTTTACTCTCTAGCAGATACAGAACAACACCCTTAATATTATGACCACGCACTTTTGACCACCCTATACAGGGTTATTTGTAAAGCACCAACAACCTTTCAGGGGGTGAAAGTACTCATTATTATAAACAACCATTTGCTATGAGTCCAACCCTGAAAAATCGAAAAAAATATCTGCTGTTTCATACACTTTCATCGGGTGACTATTGCATTTTGTATGAAACAGCTGATTTAATTTTTGATATTTCAGAGTTGGTCCCATAGTAAAAGTTGTTTATAATGATGAGTACTTTCACCCCCTGAAAGGTTGCTGTTGTTTTACAAATAGCCCTGTATAGAAAGCACGCATGCGATACCTTGGCGGGTCGCTAGCCAATAATAATAGACGAGAGTAAAATAACAACATAGCAGTATGTTACCGACTTTATTCAGTAAACTCGCACACATTTTATGAGTCATCAAAAGCGTTGATCGTTTATTATATCTCCATCATGTGTTACTAAATTAAACATTCCCCATTGAAGTTTATTATAAAATAAAAAAAAAGATATCTCTATCTTATTTCAAGCTTTATTTTTAAGAACTTAAGGTTGAAGATCAAACTATGTTTTCAGTTTTATGATAAGATTCCATTAGCATCTTATTGTATGCTTTATTTTCATGGTTGTAGGTTCAAGTTTAAATATTGTTTTTTGTAAATCTGAGTGTCTAATGTACCTCTGCTCTGTATCGTGTTGGCCTCGAGGCCAAAGGGCATACGATAAGAAGACTGAAGCGACCGTGATTTGGTTTAAAAATAATGAGATTATTGGCGAACTGTTATTGGTCCTCGTAATCAGCATGACCTCTTGTCCAGGCCAGTGGGTGACGTCACTGGTATTCCCACAATCGTTCAGATTGACATAATTATGTTGCTATTGATTGTAGGTAACTAGTTACCCATTATTTATTCTTGTACCTATATTGTGATATTAATGCCGTTGGGAAAACACTGACATTACGGAGTATTTTATCTGCTCTCTTTTGTAATACTTACCTTCTGTCGGAATACGTCGGTAACTCGACAGATCGGATACAAAAATAGGAGGAATACCGGCTGCCTTTTTGCGGATCAAACCATGTTTATTTTTAAACTATTCAAGGGCGCCTTATACCCAGCCTATAGCAGTAACTGTCTAACGATACAGCGAAACTTGAAAACATGGAATTTAAAAAAAAGCTTGTTCTATTTTCAAAGTTAATCGAAAACATGGCGGCAGTCAGTGGAAGGCCATAGGAGATGACAATGTGCGCATTCCATTGAGCGTTCCTCTCGCATTTCAGCTCGCATTCCTCCGATAAATCAAGGTACTGAATAGCTCGCGAACTGTTCATTGGACGGCCGACGGATCTGTCTACTTGTCTTTGTTTCCAATAATGAGAATTCGATTTTCGAATTTGGTTTGACAGTTGAAATGGATAATGAGCAAACTCAAGCGAATAGGAAACAAATGGCAAAGGAAAATAATAATTCAATTTCGCAATGAAAATCGATGCTTAATAATAAAGTTATTTTAGTTTAGTACCTAGTTATCCTATTTCGCAATAATAAAGTTCATTCATTGCGTAATTGGATATGAAATCAGACCATCACCAGCGGCGTAACTGCCTTGGGCTTAGGTCACATTATGAAGCCTTTTAGTCCAGTCAAATTACGCCGAAAATAAGGCAAACTTAGCAATAATTTTTAACTCGGAGTTATAGCCCTTAACGTGCAGAGAAGTTCGTTAAAATGTATCCCGCGAAAAGTTAACTCCCGGATGTTCGTATGAACTCGACGGGAAAAATATTAACTGGCATGTTTGTTTGGACCATTTGTAGAAGATTTCGAGTTTTACAAGTAGTTCAATAAATTAAACATTTATAATCCGTGGATTATTTTTTATTAAATAATGTAAGTACTAAGGACCTAGTAAAAATTTTTAACATTTTTGCAAAACAGAATTTGGAATTTTTGCAAGGTTCAAAGCTAATTTGACTGGCCCACTTTATATCTTCCAATACTATAAGACTAATTGTGCTGGCGATGGCTGTACTCTCTGTATAAAGAGAGTGACATACTGACATCACCAAAACGACATGATGATCGTCAGCCTGCGAAGCTTGCGTTTTTACGCTGTTCTTGCGCAGTGCGCTGCGGTACTCCGACCCCATCAGATGATCTCAAGCAACATGGGCCCAAACACAAAGGCAGCTTTGTGACCATACCGCATTAGGATTACTTATTAATTGTTTAGTTAACATTTGTAAGTCTTAAAAAAATAAATAAATTAATTAATTAATTTGTAAGTTTTAAAAAGATCTAGCGATAGAAATGGCCTAACTCTCAATACCGCTCAACCAAAAACGTAATTTCATATACCTATCTACATATTTCTGAAACCAATAAATATGAAAGAGCTCATGATTTAGTTATTCAGTATCATTTTTATCACTCCGAAGCAATTATCACAAAATGCCTACATCTGCATAATATCAAACAATCCGTTGATAAGATGACGCTGCATGCATACAACACATGGCCCTCTTTGTAACGCAACCAATATTTTTCATGAACTTAACATCTGTGTTTAAAATTAATTATGTAATTATAGGCTAGATAGAAACTCGTATGAGCCATAGTATCGTCGTCGCAGCCAACTGGCTTAATCAGCTGTTTAATTGGCTGCCTAGGCTTCTGATTGAAAGGCGCCGTTTAATAAGCGGCCTAAGTGACCTCCTGGCATTTCATTGAACGGCTAGGCAAATGCCTTGGTTCAATATCGCTTAAGGACTTGCCTAAACATTTAATAGAACATAGGGCACAAGGAGCTTACTGCTTAGGGCACCCCGATTTTAAATCCTGCAGACACAAATAGGAGCCCGCGCAGCGGTGCTCTGTCGGCGGCTTCGAGGTTAGATTGTTGAAATTGATTGTTGTTTGAATTTAGAATTTCCAAAATTAAATATTTTATAAATATATTTTCGTCGATCCCGATTGATACGGCAAACTGATGTTTGATCGTTGACAAGGTTGAGTGCCAGACATTTTTAAATAGGCATTGAATATTGGAACCTTATTGGAACCAACAGAACCTAAAGATAAAAAGAAACACATTTTATAGTGCTTGTCATGCCAACTCTTGTCCTGCCTTTGGACTTAAGCTGAGGACAATACGAAGATGGCCTTAAAAATTCTTTGCAAATTTTACCTAATCGGAAACGAGGCGTTCACGACGTAGGTATGTATTGGTCGGAAAAGGCAACAGGCCGGGAAGAGCGGACAACTATGGAAGAAACTGTTGCCCAACAGTGGGACAATATGGGTCGCTCAAAAAATGTTTTATTGCATTTATCTTGCTCCCTGCATGATAGTTACCAAACAATAATTTACAGACAGCGTGTGCAGCATTTCAAATTCTTTTGTTTTATTAACCTCTCGTTAGCGCACGTTACAAAGTTGCTGTTCCTTACAAAAGGTAAACTCCAAGCACTTGGTAAACTTAATAATAAAACCACAATCATCCGCGTACAGGTTAACATCAATATTTGAACAGGAGCCAACATCTACAAGGTGATCGCGTAATTGAATAAAAATACTTTCTGATAAGTTGTTATCGAAGAGAAGAATAAATTAACCTACTTGCGATTCAATTTCTTCTGCTTTGTTGTCTTTTCCCAAATTTATTGCAATTGGCTTTCAGCCAAACAAGATGCAGCTGAATATCAGGTACCCTTACCCCTTTGATAACACTGATTTGTCAGACTTGAGGCTTCCATTTTATTTATCATCCATCATGTTATTTAAACCTTTGTTGTTTGGTTGAATGACACCTTTTAAATAACCCTCAGTTTTAACAAGCCGTAACCAAGTAATTTTTACTCCTTTTCTGAACCTCGCTTCTTCTCAATTAGGCCTCCTTAAGCCACGGTTTACTGGAAGCTTCTGCCTCTTGCCTTTTGATGTAAATTTGAATATATTACAAGTCTTCTACTTATGTGCGCGTCCAGTTATGATAGCTCCTTTGTTTCTTCAGCTTATAGGTACTTATGCGAAATTCTACCGAGTTTTTTAAGGTTTCAGACAAGTTTTACATGTGTTCTCGCGCTAGGGAAATTTACACTCGGAGGAGGAAAAGTTTTCAAGAAATTCATAAATATAATCTTACACTGCTTGAGCTGGGTAAATTTCTGCTAGTTCGACGGACTGTGGGAAGGTAAAACTTTTGTAAGGCTCTCTTTAGCTTACCTTGCATAGCATTAAATTCGAACCAACCGTTCCCAAAAGGAAAAAATAATGAGAATCTTTTCTATGGAATTCTGCTGCGTACATAGATAATATAGGTAAGTACTAACTATCGTTTTTTATTGCAGCTTTTGGCTACTTGTCGACTTAATTTATTAGTAGGTCTATCGGCTACTGATATTTATTGATTACACCTCACAGAAACTTTCAAGTGCCTGTAGCTCATAAAATGATAACTGATAAACGATCAATGCCCTACTGTATTAACGGTTAGGTATTCTTCGATACCAATCGAATTTCTACATGAATCTCTTCAAAAATGTAAACAAGATTTGATTCAAATAAATTGTTAAGGACAAAATTTAGCACAAAAAATATCTAGGATAGGTAGGAAGGTTATAAGATAACTACTCGTTTTAAAAGTCTTTATTTTCCCTTTTGCAGTGCCCGCCTGTCTGTAATTACTTTCTGTAAATATTAAACCGCACACAAAGCTCGCAATGTAAAGATTTAGAGCGTTTATAGCTGCATTTTGCAATTTCGCGCCACTTTGCGGTTTAATGCAAAACCCGGCGCCATGTTGGAATTTTCAAGTAAGGAAAAATTTGAAAACCGAACGACCAAATGAAATGACATCAAATTAATTTAACATCGCGTTTACATCATTACAGAGTTAATTTCCAAAATTAAAACTGTTGCTATTAATGGAAACGTGACCGAATTGTAGATAATAATAATTATGTGTACAAATCATTTAAGTACTTACTTATTTAAGTGTATTATTAATTTATTTTATTATTGTTATTAGTACCTACTCATGAATACAGTTGAGTTTCAATGAGCCTATCAAACAACTAACTCATTCACAGATAGATTATTAAGTAATTTTACACAGTAGCAAACTAGGTTAAGCAGGTTTTAGTTTCCAAAAGCTATTTAACTTTTGAAGCCCATTTATTCACCTAAACAGGGATGTCATCTATAATTAGGGTTGCCAACCGCACTTTAATATTTAGTATTATACTGTATTTCAGGTATATAAGTACTGTTGAATGAATATATAGTACACAAAAATTGTATATTTTCAACAGCGAAATCTAACAAACAAATCTTCCATTTTATAATATTGTTAACGTGCCTTTACATTAACTTTAGATTGGTGCGGTAGCGTATATAGTCAAACCTGAGCAAGAGTCGTCGGATCGGATAGAACCATCGGATAGAAAACGTCCCTTTCTCCGGTTCGACTAGTGAATCCGAACGTACCTCTAACTGCGTTCCGAACTTGTCAATGTCAAACGAATGTTAGGTCTTTACAATTATTGGTCTGCTTTACTTTTGTTTTGTTTTGGGATTTTGGTAATTATTTTCAACTAGTTGATATTGTTCCTTCTTTTGAGAAGTTCAAGTACTAAATAAATAAGTTATAGAAAGTGGTAGCGATAATGAAAGTGCGTCAAGTTCAAGTGCGCCGCTAATACCTACCGATTAAAATTAAAATTGAATACTTAATTATGACACTTTATTTTTAATGAAAGATGAGCAAACAAATATAGTTTTTGAAAAAATAAATACCTAAGTAACAAATATACTTTTCTTATTTTTTTTTGCTTTTTCCATAAAATACTATATTTTTTTAGTGTAAGTACCTACAATTATTTTTTTTTTTGCTTTGATAAATTATACTATATTTCGTCGAAGAAATTTTGGCAACCCTGATAAACGTTAGGTAGATGTCCAATTATAGAAATGATATACCTATATTATAGAAATTTCCATTTTAAAATAAGAACGTTCCTGGAAAAGACAGGAAATTGGCCCCTACAAACCGGAGTCGACGTGAAAAAAGGCTTCAAAGCAACTTCAACGCTTTGAACGACTGATTCAGGACTTTTTTTAGCGATTTGGCACGAGGGCTGGAGCGGGCAAGCGATCTCACACAATGAAGTGTGCTAGTTAGCATTTCGTTGCCGCTGAACTAACGATGAGAATTTCGAATTTTTGAGCTACACCGCGAATTTTTATTTTATTTTGAAGCTAGGTTTTCAATACTATTTGTTTGCTTTTGAGGTTCATTTAAAAGTCATTAGGTAAATAGGTAGTGCTGGCAACTCTTAAAAAGGCAAAATGTTCAACAGCCTCAAAATTTTTGACTGTTTGAGATGACTGGCCATTTCCGACCGTCACTTTTGTTCGAAAATGTACCACAGTGTACACAAAGGCTATCACCTAGGAACAATTCGAAAATGGAACCATTAGGTAGGTACGAGTATGTATATCTACACTATGGCAAGAGCCAACAAGTAAGTATCTAACTTCTATTTTGACGACACGTGCAGATAGAACTGTTACTTTATTTTCAAATTTTGAACGCTCGATTCGATCTCAGAACCAATAATATCGCAGCGTTAGAGGTTACTGCAAAGATAAAGTTGAAAAGAAAATGTTTGTCTCTGAGATTGTGTTGGAAAAGGAACAGTGTCCTTTGACGAAATCTTTTAGTTCTCGCTGTTTCTCAGCTGCTGGCCATCTTTTTTGTTTGTTTATTCAGCGATATTTTCGCCAATTGTCAACCGATTCTGATGATTCTTTTTATGTTTGCAAGAGCATTTTCCCAGTCCCATTTCAATTTGGTGAAGATCTGATGAAGAACTTCGGAGATAGGTAATGGAACTCTTCAATAAATGACAGCAAATCTCCCGGGATTGCTGATCGCATGCCTGTTTATTGTTTAAGTACATCAGAGGGCCTGTTCATGCATAACACAAAATTTCGCCGGTACGGCTGTGAAGGGGTACGCAGATGTACAAGTCAACCTTGGTTTCGGGGTTATCTATTTGGTTCGGTTAGTTAAAGCTATCTTGAATTTGCATTTGACGTTGAACTTCAAAGATAAACCAATGGCCTCCTCAACTTTAAATGTAGTTAAGTGAGATATTGTCTACCTAAGTGCCTAGGTACTTAGACGTAGTGAAAAAGTAAATTGTAAAAGTTTTTTTTTTACGAACTAAGTAGGTAGTTCTAGGCTCTTAGTTCTTGTTTATAGTCGTAATATATCAGAATTTATGGTAAGAAAAAAAAAACAGACAAGCGAAATTAACTCGTGCTAAATAACGCTCTAAACTTAGGTAAGTAGGTAACTACTCTCTACAGCTTGAGACCGTGTATTTTACGCCTAGTTTCTCTTCAATTCCAAGTTCCAATACACGTTTATTATTAGCTCTTAGTTTCTACACCTCTTTCAATGAAGTCCTACTCTGATAAAGAAACGCAGTTTACAATTAAAGCGACCAATTATTTATTAGGCATTAAATTCATAGGTTTTTTAATTAAACGTAATTCAATGCCTACCAACGTACGTAATTAAGTAGATAATTATTCGATAATAATTATTAGGTAAGTATTCTGCATTTATAATAGGTTGACCACCCTTTAATGGGGCTAATCTTAACTATTATAAGTAAGTAAGTACTTATTATTAAATGCGCAAGTAACTTTCTGTATGTATGTTTGTTACGTTTTCACGTTTATACTGCTAAACTAATTTTTGTTTTGTATTGAGATAGACTTGACCTTGGGATGAAAAATATCCTGTCCTTCTGACATGCCCGGAGTACGTTCTCTTGGTATAGTTTTAGACTTTCACGCGGGCAAAGTAGTTGGTAGAAGCACGTAGAAGCTAGTACCTACTTTTAGTACCTAAATACAATTTTGTTTAATAATAGTATTAATTATTTTAATTTTATTTATTAATAGTATTTTTTCATTGTCATTACCTACGTCGGGATTTCACTAACATTAAATAAAAATACTTAGTTAAATTAAACATTGTCTTCGAGAAACTTTGTTTTGACTAGAAATAAAACAATGGCAAGTCAACCAATTGAATCCTACTTAGCTTGCGAAAAAGGTAAGTACTACTGTATTCAGTACTTAACTATTGTAAAGTAAGGTAAGTACCTACCTATTTTACAAGTCCAAGGTTTTTACCTCAAATGACTGAAGACATTTTCCAGCTGCGTCATCGAAAACACATGGTCGGCTTAAACCTACCTAACCTACATTATTTTGTAATCTTACAACTTGTTTACAAATACAATCTACAATACAACTAAACATAAAGTAAACAAACAGATATGTGCCACAAACGCCCCTGCCAATGAACGAGAAATATCCAATATCAAACACAATGCCCAGACAAACATGACACGTGGCAAAACACGGAACTAAAATCAAATGTACCGAATTTGACATATCGCTTACAGTTGTCTATGCAAGCAGCGGCACTATCAAAATGTCAGCGTATATTGGGCGGTCTGTGTAACACAATATCTGTAATATTAACATAGAGATTACATTGCTATCATAAATCCCAGCCGGCAATGACAAGTGTCAATGACAAGTGCGTCTGCCATATCTAAATTTACTTGTAAGTAAGTAAATAAGTAGTTATAAAACATTGACTGTCAGATTTATTTACAATTGGAGATAAAGTTTCTAGAATAATATTCAACAGATTATGACGACAGAGTACCTAACAGTAAAATCCATAAATGATTTATAATAAATGAATAATGTTATAAAATCGAAAGTGTCTGTGTGTTAAGTTTTAATTTTAACGTATAAACGGCTGAACGGATTTTGATAAAGCTTGGCATACGGATAGAAATTTAGGATACTTTTTATCTCAGTACCTAGTAGGTAAGTTCTATTGGAATAATAAAGCACTAAAGACGCGATCAAAAACTAGTGGTCTAATATTACAAATTGAACGACATTTCTGTTTATGTACGAACGTGGGCTATTATATAGTATGGCTTAAGTATAAACAATATCACAGTTCAATAAAGGTAAGTGCCTCACATTTCGACTCTAAACGAAGGCCTGTCGCCTTTTATCATAAATATTCATACACTACAACGGCCTTGGAGTGAAATGAATCAACCAAACTGTGTACTAAAAGTTTTAGTGACCGTTTATGACAGCAATTAAGCGCCATCTTGGATATTTAAAAGACCAGAAGGCCAACTCTCGTACTTTTTTAAAACGTCAAAATTGAATTAGCAGCACAATCATCTCACAATGACACAATCAATGTCAAAATGTAGAGAAATTAAAAGGTTCTTTTAACAAATTGTAATGCGAATGCAAATGCTCCTCTGAAATTAAGCGGGAATGGAAAAGAAGGGAGTGATTTATGCAAAGAATGCCAATACATGTAAAGTGGACTGAATTCTAAACTTATGTAGGTAAGTATGTAGACAACATAAAATATAGAAAGTTGATAATACCAGCTCCATCGTCAACAAATTCGTATAAAATTCCCGAATAGCGTCACCTACACGAACGACATTGACATCTACTCATATTTTTTAAAAGTGGGTGACAAATTCCCGTCCCATACGGTGCGAATGACGTCACACTCGATACGGCCTTTATTATATTACTTGCTGCTTTTCACAAGAATACGGTACGGTAGGTGAAAATATTAGGAACTGAAAAGATTTGAATTACGACGTGCAGCCCCTCAATTTTATTTTTTATGCCTCTTACTAATGCTCTCGGATTTACGGTAGATCATGTGGAATTGGGAAAGCCGTGCGAAATATATAGGCGTGTGGTAAAATAGGTAAATAACGCAGTCAACTAGCTTAAGAGGGCCCTTCCCGGTCCGTCTATCGCCAACGCGAGCATGGTCGAAAAGCTTGTTGTTTCATCCAGCGCAATGTTGTTGACTAACAAGCAAGTGGGAACGCCATAACATTGAACGAGATAGTGTTCGAAAATTTCATAAAATTTGATCCTTGTTAGGCTTATTCAAAAACACGTATATCCTATACGTGTTTTTGGATAAGCCTAACAAGTTTGTGAAATAAATATTATTCATTTAGAATCTCCACTATATGTGCAAGGTTTCTATCAAGATGTTTTTTTTACTTTTGTAATTAATGAGTACGTTATGTACCTACGGCCAAAGTTCAGGTAAAATATGTACAAAACCGCAGATTTTTGGAGGCTTACTGAATTTGATTCTCCAAATTTTAATTTTTTACTTGCATTGAAACCTAGATTAGTAAATAAGATACCTTTCAGTTAAAAAAATCAAAGATAGATGTGTTACAACGGCATAATCACGTACGAGCGTTTGTATTCAATGTATGACGGGTTGGCCGCTCAGCCGTTTCGTTAAAAGACTAGCTTTTACTATGGGACCAACACTGAAATAGTTAAAAAGAAATCGACAGCCCCAAACATAATTTGTGTGCATATCTCAACAATATGTACTGAACAGCTGTTTTTATTCCCGATTTCGGGGTTGTTCCCACAGGTATTGCGTTTATTCTGTTACACGTTGTATAAGACCGTCGTTGATTTCACAAACGATAAAACGTGAAAAATACAGACTTTTCTTTGAAAAACTGAACAATACACAAAGTTTATATACTTAATGCTTACTCCTACCGTTTCTTTCGAAACAAAACGGAAATGTTTCAAAGTGAAATAAACAGCTGTGATTGACTGCCACACAATCACAGCTCGACGACTTTTTAAGGAGTTTCAATATTGTTTTCTTATTTGAATCGGCAATTTTAATTATAAGTTATTTAATTTGCTTTTTATTTAATTTTCGGTAATAAGCAAAGATGGCGAAAATTGTGAAGAACATCTGAGGGCCTAGCACGAATATTTTGACGTACCTACTTATAGTAACGTTCCAGTATCGTAAACTTAAGTGAATTTTGAATGTAAAAAACTAAAAGCCAATAGTCATCATCTGCCTAACCTTTTCCCAACTATATTGGGGTCGGCTTCCAGTCAAACCGGATTTAGCTGAATACCAGTATTTTTCGAGGAGCGGCTGCCTACCAGACTAGCACGGTACTTTTTAGCAAGACTAGTCCCCATAGTATTTTGGTTTAATTTTATGCGAAATACACAATTTGTATCATACAAAAATACGAATATAGTACCTATCCAATTTAAATACCTACAAATAACAGTGCGAAACGAATATTGTAGCTATAGTAAAAGTTTACTTTACGTCAAAAACGAACTGCCCGGAACACTACATGACGACCATGACCGCTCTGGCAAGAGCATTGAAGAATGCAAAGATTTTTTTGATACAAAGATTTTTTTGATTTATAGTTAAGCTAGTGTTAGACCACTGTCTCAGCTGAAGGTCAGCGCTGATATGGTTGATAATGGAGCAAGCCTAACTGCAATACCGACATTTCCTCCTTTTTAACATCCAATCTGGCAATATTAGTCTAAGCAAGGTGTACACTTGATAATCAAATCTGAGATTTACCTAAAATAAATTCCATCAACTGCGTCAGCCTGCTTGAAAAGTGCCTCGATTGTACCTTTTTTGACACTTTTTGTGTTCGGGTTTTTTTGTGTCACAACGCACACAACGCGAATATTAAAGACAAATATTCACGTACATAGCCAAAAGAATATTCTAATTCAATAATTCTTCCAATCGTTTCATCAGACAGGAAACTTTTTAAGATGCGAAGGGCGTCCGACATTTTTAATAAATTCTGTGTCAAAATGAATCACGGTGTAGCGTTGGCATAACAATGGTATATGTGACTTCATCGGAAATAGAGCATTCAGTGCCAACTTCTGTACCTAATGGTGTCTCAATTGGAATGTTCTTAATGACTCAAATTTAGCTTCGAATGCCGCGGTCACGAATGTTCAACTTTAAATGAAAAGCCATTTTTGGCTACCTTCTTCTTCAAGCTATGGGATCTTCTGCAGCATGGACCATTCGGTATTATGATACCTACAAAAAGGTGTAGGTACGGTGCTTTTGGCTTTTGGCTCGCTCCATCGTAGACTTTGTCTCTGTCATATCTGACATTGACTAGAGTCAAGAGCAAACCCATCACTAATAAAAAAAAAAAAACACTCGTACCTACACTTTTTTTGGACGCAGAAATAAAAAGAGTTGTTTTTTCTTTTGTTTCGATCAGGCATTCTCGAAACTATTTCATGCAATGATTAGCTTGGGATTGCTATTATAAATACTTAGGTACATATATTAACAAATATTACTTGTGAAACAGCTAGGTACCTAAAATAGGTAAGTAATGAAAATCTCCTTTGGGAAAATGGAAACACGTTGCAGCAGCGAAGGCAACATTTAAAAAAAACTTCCATATTGTTTTTCAGGATCCTGCACATGAAATACATACCTATAACCAACTAAAGAAGGAAATAAAACCTACCATACCTACTAACCTACTTCAAAGGTCCCTATATTTCCTCATAATATCTACATTCGCAGAAAAAAAAATCCTAAAAGTAATCAAAATATTTCGGGCTGCCCAGTGCCCTGAATATTCCTCTAACGAAGACCGTCCATTTTGGGTTCCGGTGCCGGATTTATTCGGGGTT
This sequence comes from Melanchra persicariae, assembly GCA_947386135.1. Taxonomy (NCBI): domain Eukaryota; kingdom Metazoa; phylum Arthropoda; class Insecta; order Lepidoptera; family Noctuidae; genus Melanchra; species Melanchra persicariae. Next base: position 14,644,070 of record OX376664.1, read on the forward strand.
TGTCGCCGGTCCGGTTTGAAGTCGGCTCCCGAGTACTCCCGACTTGATCGGCTTTGCCAGCATGTAGGTATCATAAATTACTTGGAATGGTTGGCCTGGTTGGCCACACACGATAATGGATATGCCGTTGCATTAGAGGAACCATAAATGGAATTTAAAATAATTCAGTGTTTGATATTTGATGTCTTTAGAAATGAAGGCAAATTATTCGCGTTATTAAAAAAAAAGTAACATTTCAAGTTACAGTCCAACTGTTTTTTTAATGTCCCTCGGCAATCATCGCATTTCCGAATGCAAACGAATGCTAATTTCCTTGTATTACAATTATTACAAATCGTGTATTAATTTGAATTTAGAACTAAGTATCTATTTTATTGTTATACCTAGTTCACACGAAAATTTACACGGTACCTACTAACTTACGTTCTGAATTCAAATTATAATACCTACACGATAAATCGACATTAAGAAAATAGTTGTAGGTACTGTACCTACTATATTATCATATCAGTGAAAATTAATTTTAAAAACATAATGTAGGGATATTAGAGGAGTTTTTACAGATTGCGACTGAGATGTGAATGCAAAAGGTCCATAAGGTGAAAACATTGACAGGGAAAACTGCATTTGAATGCCAAATGAGTTCACAACACAATCACACAGAAAAGTTTATTACTTAATTGAAATCTCTTCCCAAACCCTGATGTAAGAATTGTGAATTTTGAGTCTATCTATATTCGTGAACCAGTTAGTTGGTTGCGGAATTGTTCGAAAGAGTCACCGCGACCCTGGAACGCAAAGGGCAATAGGAGGAACACGGATGGGTTTTAGTCAGTAGGTAAGAGTCTGACACTCCCTTCCGCTCCGCCCAGAGCGGAAGGAGACATTTGATGATTTCCCAGCATTTATTGAACGTTTATACATACCAACACAAACCATCGCGGGTTTAACAGTGGTATGGGCCATACCACTGTTAAACCCGCGATGGTTTGTGTGCCGTGTCTGGCCATACCGTATGGCCAGACACGGCAACTCGGTGCTAGGTACAACATATCTTTAAAATGAACAATTTTTTTATTGAGGAATGGGCTTGCTCTTGACCTCGATCACGCCTGATGGAAAGCGATAGGTAAGGTCTATGATGGAGGGAGCGTGCCCAGAAGATGCCTGCTCACTCTTGTTTTGAAAGCAGACGGGTTTTATACCCATGTGGAAGGGAACACAGACGCTGGCAGAGAGTTCCACACTTACATATTATAACCCGTCATTTAAAAATACACTTTCTAGACCGTCTTGTAATCCATAAAGTGTCTTTTCAGTACCTACTCTTGAGCAGTTCTTTGCATTTATTGCATTGCAGATTTCCAGAGGTAGGTAATTCACATAAGATGGTAACATGCATTCCCCACGTCCGTGCTCCATAAACATTATTAGATTTAGTTACAATAAAAATGTGGGTAAGTATGACAAGCTACGCAACGTCTTAGCCTTTCATATTTACGAATATTACTTAAATTGTGGTTGGTAATATTCGCTTATGACCTTAGAGCATTTAACCTAGCTCTAAGCTTATGACACGTAAACGTACCTTGTCAAAGACATTTACAACCTGACAGTGCGTAAATAAACCCGTGTCGTTGTTTTGGAATTCATGCTTTATTCTTGGGGATACAAATTGTATTTAAACTTGACTTATACGGATGAAAAATTCATATTTTGGTTGAATGGCAAAACATCCTACAAGTGTAGCCCACTTAAAGTAAACAGTCTGTACCTCTGTAGTCATTTCACAATATTTTTCTTAAGAAAACAGTTTCCATTTACTGTAACAATATTTCGTAATGGCAATCAAACACATTTTCAACTCAAACATCTTATACAAATTAGCCTTATGACAACAGATGCGAGTCAGTTATTAAACTGCTGTTAATCAGAACAACTAGGTACTTACTTGACTGAATTTAATAAGATTTTCAACACTCAAAACTTCAGTCTTTCAGAAAGGTTCAGGATAATAAAGTTTCACGCTGTCTTTAGATTAAATTAATTTTCGACGGAACTTTAAAATTAGGTTCCCAGGATCTCTGTGTGTCGGAGATAAGCTCGTCCTACTGCCAAGACTCTTACAGACAGGTGCAATTCGACAACGCTTTTTCCTAGAAATTGGACATCTAAAGTTGCTGTACAGATATTAAAAACATATCACTAGGTACCTATAATTTCTATGAAAAAGCGTCGTCGCATTGTCGTGTCGCACCTTTCTGCCTGCCAACAAAGTACTGCAGTTTTCAGCAAAATATGGACTAAATGAGCAATGCTTGAACATTTTTTACACTTCTATGACGATGTATTCCCAGTAGCCAGCATCCTTATTACGTTTAGAGCACATTTAGCTTAATTTTCCTCAAGGTCATTTGTTATAGCGCTCTATCGGACGCCCTAATTGACTCTCTTGACAAAAAAATGATAGAAAAACACAAATATTAATGTCTACTATTACTTAATATGCAACTCCTCGCGCTTGTACCCAAGACCTTATTATAGTACGACGTACATAGGTACGAATTCCATGCATTGTGCATAATGCATTTAATTGTCTTTGGCCGTAAAGCGTCGCATTAATGCGTCAAGCAAGACTGTACAACAAGTATGATGGTAGCTATTGTTTTAATACAATTTACTACTTGCATCTGTTGGCTCCTATACTCAATGGCATACTGGAGCGTTTAATTTTTAGCTAGAATAGTTAGCTTCTGCCCGCGTGTTAGGTTTTTATCGCATCGTGAACTTAAATAAATTATATTTATTTTGTAAATAGGTTATAAAATATAAATCGGCACTCAAAGAGCCAACCTAAAGAGAATACCTAGTCGCCGACTATTAATGCGGTCGGATAATCGGCTTTCCCGAACCGTCGATCCATTTCTAGTGTTTATGCCAAATCAAGAAACCAGAATATCGAATATTTTTACGCTTAGTCATTCACAATCATTCGTTTTAGCTCGATTTTATTAAGATGTGTGATGTGCAAGAAAATTCATAAATTGCAAAGGATGATTCGGTTAACATTCAACACAAGAGAAAACCACAGACTCGCAATTTATGTATTTTTTTATGAGAAATAATAAGTCTAGCCACACTTTTATTTTATTAGCCACGTGATCAAACTTCTCATTTTATAACTAAGCAACGGGAAAATGTGATAGCCTCTAATAAACTAATTCGTCTTTTTTACAACGCCAACTAAATATTCTAAGGAAAACGTCAAGTAAAGATCAACAATTATATTAACTTGTCCTTTTTATTTATACATTGCCACCTAATTACTAACTCAGCCACGGAATTTATATCTCATCACCATTTTACAGCGAGTTCGGGATTTGGGGCAACCCGACTCGGACAGGTTAGGTTAGAAGGGGATGGCGGGGTCAAGTGAGCGAGCGAATAGACCCCGCCATCCCCTTCGTGGTTATTTTTTTTTATGATAGGTACTAATGAAATAGAAGCTAATAGAATATATTTTTTGATGTCATTTAATAGTATTTTAGAAGTTTACTGCTTGAATGCATGTTACAAATTTAGATGCTGAAAAATAACCACCATGCCGAGTTGTATTTAGAGTAGCTTGCATAGAAGATAACTAGTGGCTAAGATAGTGTCATTCAGACGTTCGTTAATTGTGGCTGACTTAGTAATTTAGAAGGCAATGTAGATTTTTAGAGGCAAATAATGCTATTAAAAAGATGTCTGTTTAATTAGCACCCTTTTTTTATAATTTACAAAGTAATATTAAACAAGGAACATGGATGTACCTACACTAATAACCTGATCATAAATTAATATTTTATGTCTTCATTGTTAACTCAATTAGGTACATACGCTATGTTAAAAAAGGTTGTTTATTTTATTCATCTTTTCTTGATGTTATCCATGGTCACAGTCAGGGCCTTTTAAAAAAAAAAAATATGGTCACAATGCATAATAGAAGCTAATAAGAATAACACTAGGAAGTGGCGGCAGGCGGGCGTTTTGGGGAACACTGTCTTTAATGTTGACATTAAAAAAGTGCTGATTTTCAGTCTTGTTTGAATAAATGACTTTTAGTTTGATTTTATTTGAAGCAGCTTCACATGAGAATCTAAAGTTATGTCTGCCATCCATCCATCAGTCCATTGATCCAAAACAATCAAGAAAAGAAAGAGAGGCATCTTCAAAAATGGTCTGCGCTGGGTCATGATGGTCCATTCTGGGCCCACATACATTAACCCGCACTATAAAACGGCAACAAAAAATTAAAGGCAAGTTCTGCTTTTTAATTTTTTGTTCAATATCGTTAATGACTTGCGCATGTCACTTATGTCACTGATTAAACGGCGCAGTTCAATGAAAAGGCTATAAGCTTTTTAATGAAACGGCTGACTAAGTTAGTTGGCTGTGAAATATAAATATCAGTGCCGATAGCGGATGCAGTGTTTTTTAGAGCTGTAATTTTTGGTGAACGACTCGTCTGGGTACATTATTACGTCATTGGCTGGGCCATCGCTGTCCATAAATAAATACTTAAGTACAGTTCTAAAAGTAGGATCTAAATTTCGTTTATTACGGCATCCTTGAACTCGAGCAAGGCTGAATCCCAGACCTTGTATTTTATTAGAAGAGCTCCGTCTACAAAACAACAATAGGACGACTGCCGACGTACAAAAGCGTCGTTGCAGACTTACGGCGTCGAAGCTCCTGCGTTCAAGTAATCTTGCTCCTAAAGATATTGCAGGTGGATAGGTAGCTATAGTACCTATATTTCTTTCGGTACCTACATAATAGGGTATTTTGGAACGCTCCATTCCTATATTAGGGATGTGTGGAGTGACAAAACGTATAGTACTGTATTGTATCGATATTTTGAACAAGCATAGGTAATGGATGCTTTATTTTTTACAGATCTGAACTGCAGGCTTTTGAGCTAGGGTGACTTTTTTTCGATGTTTTAATAAAATGTCTTTATGAGCATCACATTTAAAATGCTACTAAGCTTACACATATGATCTAATTTACAAAGGAGGAAGTACTTATTACAGGTCGGTGCAGCTAGTATTTTTATAGATACATCGTTATTTTTCCAACAAGCCTACCCCACGTCATATAACAGTGTCACAAGCTTTGAAACGAGAAGATAAACGCTACACATGGTCTCAAACGTCGGCAGAACATTAAGACGCCATTAAGGCTGCTGTATGTAATGATTTAATTACCCAGCAGTTTGCTTGTAACACAGCATCACTATTTAACTCAAGACAATGTTTGTGCCGTCTCATTCGGGATCGTGACGTTTCTTTGTTAATTTAGCTATGCGGCTGTTGGTAGGGCCCGTTTATACCAGCTTACGGACGAATTTAAATTCAAAGGAGTAGTACTTACCCACTTATATCCAACCAAAAATTATAGAGAGCTAAAGTTACTTGTATGTAAGACGAATGCAGGTCATCTCTGGAGGCCCTGAATCGATTTCGCATTTCTTTAACTGATAGAAAGCTACCTTCACTATCCCTGAGTGCTGTAGGCAAATATTGAAATAGGTAGTAAAGAAAGGGCCATCCGAACGTAGCTAATACCCGTTCACCATCCAACAGACATGACATTCACACTGCTCTCGAAATTAGCCGCTGTGACCTAACTAGACCTATGTAAGTGAAGGCCTAGCGAGTTCACTTCAGTCTAGTCTAGTCAATCAATATAGGGCCAAGTTGTGGCCTCAGAAAAACGTGCGGTTCATCCTACAGATAGGCAATTTTTTGTCGCAAAAAAATGCAGTTCCTGTGAGATAGATCACGTGACCGAAACCGCGGGAAACAGGTAATAAGTTAGTTATATAACCTAGCTCAAATGTTAAAGTTACCTACTTACTTCATTATTATAACCAGTGATCGAAAAAAGGCGAGCTAAAATGCCTAAAGTTCGAAAAGGAACAGAGACCAAAGGGAGACGCCTTACGACAATATTTTTTCGGTTTTGTTTTTTTTAATTAATGAGGTTGATTTATATACGTTCAGTTCCCATAATTTATTTCATCATCATCATCATCATATCAGCCGAAAGACGTCCACTGCTGGACATAGGCCATAATTTATTTATTAATATGGCACTCCAACGAATAGTTCACACAAAAATTTACAAAAAAATTATATCAGTTTATAATAATATTATCTACAGTGAACTCTTCACTTAAAGGTGTGCACAGCACTTACACACTTGATCTACACTAATATTATAAAGAGGAAAGATTTGTTTGTTTGAAATGAATAGGCTCCGAAACTACAGGACCGATTTGAAAAATTCTTTCACGAGTAGAATTCTACATTATCGGTGGTGGACATAGGCTATAGAATATTTTCAAAAAAGTTAGGGATCCGTATGAAAACATCGATAATGTAACCCAAGGTGTGAGAAAAAATCCTTATATCGCGTACGCTGAGGAATCTATTGACAATAGAGCAAAGTAATGTACTACAGTTTTATAGAGGTCATCAATATCTACAAAAAAGTTCGCGATATCGTATGTCTAACTATTATGGATAAGTCAACATGACCGCTTTTTGTTCGTATTAGTCAAGCAAATCCCATGGTGAAATAAAAATGGTCATTTTAGTATCATGATATTAATCCTTATCCATTTAAATGGTTTGATAATTAAGGTTGATTATGTCCGTGTAAATTACAGTTTAAATTATTCAAATCGGACCTTTCGTTCAAAAGTTACGACGGTAATAAACATGCTCGGAGTAAGAAAAATGTCGCGGCTTGAGCGAACTGGGGAGAATCGTATCAATGCTTGGTCCGATGAAGTTGAAACACCACGGCATTTAAATGATTTCGATAAAACAATAAGAATAACAAATGTTTGGATTTTTCGAAAATAAACTACATACATAATAAGGAGTGAAGCAGGGGTGATTAAGATTTTAGGGGAGGACATAATTGCTTGCTTCAATTTACGTCGGAATGCTATGAACAAACTAAAAGCGGGATAATTGAAACATATGTACTTAACAATTTTTGCATAATCAAACTCTGACTGACGGGTTGAACGGGGTGAAAGTTGCGCTGAACCTGGGCTCGAGACAAGTGAGATTCTGTCAACGGTGGCGTGGCGTACGCGATTGTCATTACGTCAAAAATGTATAGGTTTGACAGATGCTATCGAAATGTCACGTGACCAAATTCCTACATTTTAGCATTTCGACAGTCGCATTTGGTAATTAAATGGTACATTGTCGAGGGCCTCCTGAGACCATAGAATAAGTAGAAATGGCAAAGTAATTAATGAAAATCGTTGTGCTTAATTTTCCAAAACTAACCTTTTATAGGGGGCGTCGAAGTTTGTGGAGTACCTACTAAATCCGCGCGGACGAAGTCGCGGGCGAAGTGCTAGTATTTAATATACCTAAATTAATTAAATAAATTGAACTAATTAAATTAATTGATTGAATTAAGAGAATTTAAAAAAAATCATAGTTAAATAAAATATAATAATATAATTGTCCAAAATTAATAAATGGTATGAAAGCTATATATTTTTTTTATCTTTACCTTGTTAGTTATAATTATTAGAGCTGTTATGTAAGTTGCATTTGCTTCCGCGCTCACTTACATCGTTCAAACGAAGGTAAGGAGATTACCCTTATTCTTTTAAAACAGTAAAAATCGCGCTTTTTGTTATTTTTTTAAACAAAAACAGGAAAGGAATTCGAAAGTTGTTTTAGGTACTTTATTAATTTTAGTTGTACTTTAGTAATGTTCCGACACCAGGGACCAATAATCCGAAAAAAAAATTTAGTCATAGGGAAGTCTCCACTTTTATTATCTGTTCTTTGAACTTTAGGTATATTAGCCCTACCTGTTCCGAACACTGATTATAATACATGTTACACCACTACCACATACACCTTTTCCAAAATGGCAATGTCTAAGAATTTGATGCTAATCGTAGATAGTACCTTTACCACTTAAGGAAAACATTAGTTCTATCAGAAAGAATCATAGATACCTAATCGAATATCTACCTAGTTACTAAGCAAACATATTGCAGTCAAGGTGAAACATAACAGGAGCAAAACATTCCACTACCGATCACGCAAATAGAATCCGTTGTATCTAGGTATGTCGTCGTAGCCATATCGTAGAATTGGCCATAACATGAAGAGACCGGCCATGTCATTGAATATTTGAGGTTCTGCCATAGCATATCCTTAATGTAGGTTCGGTCCCTTCAATTATTACATTTTTATTCACTTTTTAAAGTAAATTGTTTGCCGCCGCGCCGCGCGCCGTCACCGTGATGAAAAATTTGCATAAACAAGTTAAAAAAAGTGTCAAAAAGTTAATAAGGGACTATCAGCGCTGCTAGCGGTGAACCAGTTAAGTATTTCACGATAATAAACATATTATCATACCGTTTGACCACATTGTCAAACGTATAAAATTCAATGATATGGCCGATCACTTCATGAAAAGACTATTTCAAGAAACTGAAGGCTATTCAAATCGGTAAAGTCGTTCTCAAGTTATAGGCGTACATATTATACATTTCGGCGATTCATTTTTATAGATCAGATATTATATCAACAATTGCCACTCTGGCTACGACATTGATACCTAACGCAAGTTACACAAGTTATGCCAGTCTTAGGACAGGACCTCCTGCATGCTAGTGAACATCAAGATGTTCACTAGCATGCAGGATGTCCTGGGATGACCCATACGTCCCAGGATGACCGTCGGATTACAAGTAACGATGGATTACAGGCAAGCAAGAAACGCTTTGTAAACACTAATCAATGATTTGGCACTAAGCCAATTTAGATGTCTAGATGCAAAAAGTTTGGCGATTTTGTAGAGTTTAATTTAAGGTCCAATTTATGTTGTTTTTCAAGTAGGTCCATTGTTTGAATCTGGAAATTATCACGTTCGGAAATCGGAAGATACATCTTCGAAATGACTCATTCATTATTAGGGTAGTAAATTGATCCTTATTAATCTTTGAGATAAGACAACCCATATCAATTTTAATGACTCGAGTCATAAAAATTTCATTGCGAAATCTGACATAATTCCTTACGGTTACAATTTCAGTGAAAACTACATGAAAACTGACTTTAATTTTATCGAATCTATTACGATAATCGGTTTCGTTATCTTCACAGAAACGCCATTCATACTTTATCTAACTAACAATACTATAACTACTATTACTTTACTAGGTATAGGTATTATAAATGCGAATATCCGTAATCTTTTCAGTGGTTTTCACGTCAAAACCACTGAATGATGATCTTTGGACATGGCTCCATTACAACCAATATTTAAGTTTTCTCTATGAGTTTCGCTTCGTACAGAGGTTCCCTATATAAACAGTGTGTATAATGTACGTCTGCATGGCTCAATTTGTTTTTGTTTTGTAGTGTTCTGTATAAAATGTCCACTGAACACACTTCTTATTATTTTATTTTTTTTCTTCTTGTCTCGAATATAATATATTATGTCAATGTTATTTGCATGGTTACTGAAATGCCGATTTTGAATTTTATTTTAATTGAATTGTAAGTGACAAAGTGAAGAGTGCTTGTTATAAATAAATGAATATTAATTAGGAATACAATACTTTTTAGTAAGTTTCCTTGGGATAGTAAAACAGTAGGTAATCACGCGGGCGGAGCCAATATATTCGTGCTTGCACCATTACGCAGAGCACAAGTTTAGGCTGCAGATGTTATAGTCAAAGAATTGTTACGGGACGACAATTTGTATGAGTAAGCGTTGTCAATCACTGACACGATTGGTTTGTATGGAAAGTTTGGACAATTTCGACTCTAACTGCGGCCGGGTGTCGTGTCGGTACTCTTTAAGATCACGACTATATTTTCGAGACCCGAAGTTCGCCTTTTGAATAAAATAAACCGTCGCGGCATTTAGCACGTTTCCGTATCCGAACGACGATACTGCGGCTTCATTAGGATAAAAATCACGTTTCCGAAACAATGATACGAACAATTATGGGACCATGGAGCTACATTACCAGACGCCATTATCTTCCTTGCACATATGGTGTCATATTTAGCATATTGCTACAAAAAGAACACCAAAATAGAAATAATAAACTTTTTTTTTGCTTACTGAACCCGGGGTAACCTTCAAAAGGCGCAGTTTTGGATTTTTCCTAGGTAAAACCACCCCGGTGATCGCCATCAGCACATGGAAAGAACCCCTTGAAAAATTAAACCTAACAACAAAGCGGTCATACGTTGTACTAGGAAATCATTATTAGGTAGGTAGGTACGTAGCCGTTATGATTAATTGCTTCTTAAAAGTAAGTACAAGAATTTTGCTGATTACTGAAAAATTAAAACAAAACGTACCATCATAAACTTATGATTTTATGGAAGGAATAAAAATTCAAGGATAATTATCATGTTTTTAATATATAATTTCTTTCCGACGATTTTAATACGTAAACATGCTGCCAAAAATATTTATATTTTTGTTGTGTATCCGCAGCCTTTCAAATACATAAATATACATGCTGTAGGTCAAAATAATTGCTAGAAACACTATTAATAATGATAGTAATTTTAGTTTAAATCCAGCCATACGACTTTCTTGCGACGTTTCAGGACGTAAGGACTGAAAGGATCCAGGAAACGAAGAAGGAACTTCGATCTTGAGGATAGGAAGGAACACTGGAAAGAAAGACGCTAATTAATATTACTAATTACAAAATGGAATATTATAAACCGTCAAAACATAACGTTTTTACAGCCAGGCCTACCAGGATTTATGAACTTAGGTTCCATCGATAAATAACCTAATACATTGTAAGTTCTGGCTGACTGGCAAGAAACCACCCTAGTCTGGCCCTAGTTGTAAGGTCGGGAATCTTTTTTCTTTCGACGACTTTCTGGACTTCTGTAGACAGGCACAATGCCTCAATGAAGTGGCGTGTTTTCTCTTCTTCATCTTTATTGTTATACATATTCCCGTAGAATTTCTATAATAAAATGGGGCTGTCGTATTGTTGCGTGGGAGCCTTAAACATGATTGTGTCGTCAAACTCGTCAGTCGTGCCATACGAGACATCTCTGTGAGTACTTCGAAGCCAACGCAAGATGTTCCAATGAGAAATCCCCGATCGCGGGAGTTACGTAATGAATGACGTAGCTCAGTTTCTCATTACTGGAATTTGGCGCTTGTGCTGCTATTATTTCGAGGCGTCTTTTTTTTCGGTTGGGAAATTATCGATGGACCTATCAGCAGTCAAGGTGTCTATGTGACAAATAATGATTTTATATATGAGTAGAGATATAGACGTAAATATCTGTAACTAGATGACCCGGTGAACTTTGCCACCTATAAATTGATATGAGGCTAACAAAACAAAAAAAAATCAAATTGGTCGAGCCATTTGGAGTTTTTGCGAGAATAACAGCACGGCAATTGATTTTTATATGGACTTGGGTACAACTCTAACAAAAAAGGGGGAGTATTCCCATCTTTCCCCGAATTGGGACAAATGGGAATTTTCGTCGACGAATGACACAAAAATTCCCATTTGTCCAGTTTCGGGGACAGACAGAGATGGGAATACTCCAAAAAGTGTCATTCCAACAGCGACAACGATTGTAGGAACATCAAAAATGTATGGGAATGACACTACATAAATGTCACAATGAGATGGTCAACCAACCCTTACATCTGACTTTTCAACAATCGATATCAGTGATGGAATGCCATTCTTGAGCCTGTTTTCGTTATATGACGTGCAAGGGACCTTCAACCTTAAGGCGATGCAAAGTCACTTTGCCTGACGGTACCTTTCGTAGTTGTGTTCTTTACGGAAATAGCGTAACAAGTGCATTACCTGTCAACACAGACGGCCTCAGATGACGTCACGGCTCCGCTTAGAAGATGAGGTCAAACATAAGTCCGCATTTTAATATAGGTGTACATTTATGTTGCCCAAATAATAATTGTGCAAATGATCTAACCAGTCTTTTAGAACTAGTCTTTATTCTGATGCAATAAGGTTCAAAGTTCAATGCAGGAGTACTTTTTTTATGAAGGTTTACAAAACCTATTTTTAGAGTAATATTGGAACCTAGATAACAGCAACACTGTGTTAAGACAGTAGATAGGAGTTTTTTTTTTCATTATTAACCTATCCAGATTTTAATTGTAATTTGATACAATCAAGAGTTCTATCTTTCTAATGATAATGAAAACTATAATAAGTATTTCATCATTATACAGATGGGAAATCCCTAAGTAAATTGGTTTATACTTAATTATTTACATATTAATGTTACTAGAAAATTATTTCAATGCTAAATAATATAGGTACATATACATGTTATCACACACATATCTATACTATATTGTCCTATGCAGAATAATACCATTGAGCATAACATAACTGCAAACATAATGGATCGTTTTCAAACATTTGCAAGTTTTTAATTAATTATTGTACTGTTCTCTTACTACACTATCAAGACTATTTTATTTATGTAATTAAAACACAATACACAGCTTGAAAAAACACATGTTTAATTAATGGTGCATCTTCCAGTGTATTTCATAAGTTGTTCTAATAGAACATCTTGAAAAAGCGGGAAGCACCAATGACACAAAATTCTTTTTTCAAAACAGTTTATGTAAATACTAGCCATGTACCTATCACAAATAAGACAAAGTAGAGCATTGTGTCATATACACTCATATGAGATATTTAAATGAAATTATAGTGCAATCACTTCAATGGGTACATCCTCAAGACAATAGGAGCTGTCGTGCCGAGGTCATATCAATATTGGAGTGCTACATTGTAATCTTATGTAACAACCATAGACATGAACAGTTTTGGAATTATTTTTTTTTGTTTCTTATCAAGTCCTTCAAGTAACAAGTTGAGATCATATAATATGTTATGGTCTGGCAGTGTTGAAAATTTAAACATTTTGTGGCAGATTTTTAGTCTATTTTTTAAAGCTTTTATAAACACTGAAATACTTCAAATGTTTTACTTGTGCTCATTGGGATACTAAATATTTTATCATAGGTACCAAAGTATTATTAAGAGTAAGTAAAGAGAGTGGAGTTAAAAGGCACATTTTATTAGTAGTTAGGTAATAAAACAAGAAGCAATTACAATGTGTGAGATTAATAATATAATAATAATATTCATCCAGTATATTTTTGTTTAAGTTTATTTATTTTGGTATATATATTTTCGTATTATATTGTATGTATAGTTTATATATTTATCTTTGCATTAATTAAATATTAATCGTGTTTCGGTTTTTCCCACATTGCACCTACCACTATTACTCTCTGTATCACCCAAAGGTTGACTGGTAGAAAATGCCTAAGGCATTAAGTCCACCTCTGTAAATCTGTTTGCGTAAAGTATAAATAAATAAATAATATAGCGGTGTCTAAGAGTTTTGTTTTATTGCAACTACAAAATGCGTAAAATTTCCAATTACCGGTAGGTAGGTAACCTACCTAATGTTTTTTACTTACATAGGTATACCAGAAAAATGTTACGTACATCATGTTCTAGAATATCTTAATTGAAAATAACAATGATCTCCGTAAATACCAATACCTACCTACATTAAACAGGTTTCTATAATTAGACCAACGCTACAAAACAAGCGTGTTTTATGATAACGAACATGCACAAATCTATGTAGTATAGTTATTACCTTGTATTCACTCCACTTAGAATTTCCGAGCAAGTTGCGCCAAAAATCAGGAACGAAATACACAAAAAAACAAGTTGACGATAAAAACACTGTCTACACAAATTTGAGGATTTTAACTCAGAGCTTCAATTCAAACGTTGTTACAGTTATATCAAAACGTGAATACTGTTTATTACACAATTTGATGATAATTAACTAGTGAAAGTGCGAATATTAGGATTATTGTCAATGCGGAAAATCCACACGAACCAGAAACCGTCACTGGCTACCGCAGACCGCAATATTCAACTGACAATTGAATTGACATTTCACCTACCATCGGGAGAACGAAGCGGTGTTACCAGTTTAAGAAATATGTTTACCTACCATTAAAAACATCACATGACATGAAACCTAACTTTTGAAGTTTTGTAAAAGGCAACTGGCTTGTTATTTTGGAAAACGTGTGTTTGTGCTTTATAATACTGACCTACCTACAAATTTCGTTGACCATAGCAACTGTTCAATAGAAGATTAGGAAACGGACGTAGTTTTTACTTGTTTGGTATTTCTAAGAAACTTTCAAATGATATGTAATTTTAATAAAATTATTGTCATTTTATGGAGTTTTCCCTTTACTTATGGCAAGCTATCTTACTATGGCAACACAATGCTGCGCGTTCTGTTTTGTGCAGAATCGTGAACATGTTTCAGTTTGTAAGTAAAAGTGATTTATTTATACATTGTTTGTTTTACTTTACATAAAGTGATATAAGAATGCATCTTTTTTTTATTACCATTATTATAAATATTTAGCTTTTTGTTATCATTTGCCTGAATTATTATGACATGCGCAATATGCAGAGCACAGTGACATCTATTGAAGGGACAAGGAATAAAAAGCTGATCAGTTCATTAAAACCGTTCCTGGTTCGTTGTTTTTCCTGCTCATTACTTCACTGATCATCGTGGGACTGAGGCCTCTTCATGGCCCATGGAGATATTTTATACATATTAATCTCAACACTCGCACCACGAGGTTTAATAATACTAGGGTTGTTTGACAAAAAGCTTCGCCTTCGCTTCTGCAAGTAAGGAACTTTCGCGAGAGATCGTAGGTACCTCCAATTGACAACATTTCATATTTTTAGGTGCAATATGAAACTAGAGCTAAAATTAAGACACCCTTATTTTATATTTTTCCGATATTTTAAGCCAGTTTTTTCTGTTCATATTTATTGCCCAACAAAGTCAAAAATTGGTTTTGTGACGCAGCAAGAGTTTTCTTTTTTATTTAATGTAACATAGGACATCGGTCAAGGCAAGGCTAAAATTGTTTTCAGGCAAGATTGTTTTTTTTTTGTTTTCTACTTGACAAAATAATGAACATACCTGTGACGTATTAATAAAGTACAAGCGGCGCATGCACGTCACGGCATTGCTTGCCCAACCGCCGGCCGGTGCGGACGTGTATGCGCTCCTTGGTGAAACGAGTGTTTGGCTTTGATTTACGAACCCAGCAGCAAACGAGGACACCACAGTGGCGACGAGCCTCAAGTAAGTGGTAAATTATGCTGCTATATGAAAAAGGAGGGAGATGAACTCACGTGCACGAAAAAAAAAAACATAAATAAAAAAAAAAAAAATGAAACACTAATAACAACCTCACGGTTTTACGGTGCTATCGATTAAGTGGTATATGTATCTATCTGTCCAAGTACTATTAAAACAAATGACTAGACATTACAAATAACAAATACAGTGTTATTTGTCTGATCGATCAATGATAGGTTATTATTATCATTGTCATGAAAAAAAGCAATGAATACTTTTCTAAAAATAATTTCTATCATAATTATTGTTATATTCTTGCCGTGGATATAAGTAAAATAAGTTAAAATTAAAATTTTAAAATAAGTACCTACTCGGTGGTAACAGTCTTCTTATATCTTGTGACGATAATTTCGACGTAGGTACCTATTAGTAGAAATTGTAATAAGAAATACCGTGTAAGTCCGCGTTAATGTAATTTATCCAGTGACATTATTTATTTAAATACCTACGTAGGTAATAAGAATTTTCAGTGCAAAATTATAATTCCTCACTATTCATCGCGTTCTCTTAAGTTAAATGATGTTTTAAGGTTGAGGTACCTAAAGCAAATGTCGTTAGTAATATTAAAGCAGATAAGTCAAATGCATGCAATCAATCAGCGCAATAGGTACATGTACTACTTATTGATATAGGTAGGTAATACAATATTATGCTATCATAACAAATGTACCAAAGTGTATTAGTGTATGTTGCCAAGGTGCAATAAGGTGCCAAGGAGCACAAAGTAGTATTTTTCCAAGGTGAATCAAGGTGCCAAGGAGCATTAAGGTGTAATTTTGCCAAGGGCATATATATACATAAAAAATGCAAATTACATGGATCAATTGATTGATTCCTTTGTCGTTTTGAAGTTTTAGCAACATTAAATATCACTAAACCTAATGTAATAAATGTCACCGGCATAACCCATATCTACTTCGCGTAATAAAGATTTATATCACTCCAGTGGCGTAGCGTAGTAGGGGCGAGGGGCGACCCACCCCGGGCGGCCCCTTTAAAACTTAAACAAGGGGGCGGCTGACACCCATGCTAAGCTACTGTAATACTCATTCTATTATTGTCCATTTACGCCGCATCTAGCTAAAAAAAATAAAAAAAAAGTAACAATAAAATACAATTCAGGGACATAATAATGTGTAAATTAGACATATTATATTGTAGTTTATTCGTTATACAGTCATCGTGGTAAAATATATCTAGGAGTTATCTAGGATTTTGCAGTGTGAGAACATGGTATACACATTCAGATAGTAATTTTGGAAAAAAAAGAAAAAAAAAAAAAAAAAAAGTTCGAGTGAACAGGCTCCTTCTGGGTAAGCTCGCTCCATCGTAGACTTTGTCTCTGTCATATCTGACATTGACTAGAGTCAAGAGAAAAACCCATCACAAACTCAAAAAAAAAAAAAAAAAGATTGGGTTACAGATTGCTAATAACAATATTATGAGGAAATTTAGAACCAGTAATCTGTATTTTACTGAAAGCATAAATAAAATACGAAACACCTTATCCAATGGCGCCAAGGGTGCAATACAAAGGCAAATCAATGGCGCCAAGGGTGCAATACAAAGGCAAATTGACATTGTTTCAGGTCGCTCAAAATGTCCAATTTACCACCGTCAGAACCCTTGCAATGCGAAGGTTGTTCCAAGAAAGAAAGAAAATGAGTTTATTTGGCACACACATATAAAACTCATAGTTTTATCTTAGTCTACTTATACATTGACATAATGTCGAGTAGCGTATTTACAGCCCATTAAAAATATATCATACCTACCCAAATTTAAAAAAAAAAAAAAAAAAAAAAAAATGTTTTTACTTGGTACCCACATTTACAATTATTTACGTTTTTTAACAATTCAATTGGGTTTGGACAAGGTATGAAAGATGTATTATTTTCATGGTTACTTTTATTATATTACTAACGACAATTACATCACAATATTGAAATTAAAATCAAAATCAAAAGTCATTTATTCAAATTTGGCTGAGAGCCAGCACTTTTTGAACGTCAAATTTTACATACATAAAGACAGTGCCCCAAAACGCCCACCCGTCACCACTTCCTAGTGTTTTAGCTGGGAAAAAGAAGTGGCGCATCAAACTCCCCAGCAACACATCTGTCTGTTACGTTTTAAGAACTTGAATTAAACAATAGTACGCAAAGTATTTTAAGACACAGGAACAAAAATAAATATGTATCCAATAACATGGAAATCATACACTTAAATAGTATTTACAACATGTTAGCTAGCACACTCCATTATACGAGTACCATTAAAAAAAACGGGCAATGGTAAGATTTAGCGATTAGGTACTTGTCTAATAGTATACTAGCACAATTTATATTGAGAGAATCCTAAAGGAGCAAGGAGCTCGTGGCTAAATTATAACAGCCGCACGGGCCAATCTTCAAGGTAAAGCAACGCTTGTCGAGGTTGGTCTGTGGATCTTAACGTACCGAGACTACTCCGTGCCTCGGAAAGCACGTTAAGCCATTGGGCGCGGCTGTCATTTGTAGACCTATGGCAGTTACGTTACGAATTCTTGGAGGCCGGAAGGTCTGACACCGGTCTTGCCATGAAGTACCGTATTACCTAGCCAGTTAATGAGTTGTGGAGGTCTGGTGGGCAGCCGCTCCACGTAGAATGCTAGTATTCGGCTGAATCCGGTTTGGCTGGGAGCCGACCCCAATGTAGTTGGGAATAGGAGTGTAACGAACATATTGGTATTAGTTAAGAGATTAGTAATATTCCATGGATTCACGTGTCAGTAATCCGACGAACTAATATATGCTAATATTTAATATTCACATATTCCACAGATTACTAACATGTACAATAATCTTTATCATAATCTGGGATTCCATTCACTTGACACGGATCGGTGGGATTAGACTCACTCAATCATTCTGACATTCGTGAAGTGATACGTATTAATAAGTATTAGTTAAATATTACTGATATAGGGTAAATAACTCACAGAGGGCCACGCAAAGAGTAAATAACTCACAAAGGGCGACGCAAAGAGTAAATAACTCACAAAAGACCACGCAAAGAGTAAATAACTCACAAAGGGCCACGCAAAGAGTAAATAACAAACAAAGGGCCACGCAAAGAGTAAATAACTCACAAAGGGCCAAGCAAAGAGTAAATAACTCACAAAGGGCTACGCAAAGAGTAAATAACTCACAAAGGGCCACGCAAAGAGTAAATAACACACAAAGGGCCACGCAAAGAGTAAATAATACACAAAGGGCCACGTAAAGAGTACTTGCATCTTCATATTAGGGCTACGCAGTTGTGTGTTTCTGTTAATGATTTTCAGTAAAAAGCCACGCAAACGTAAGAGTCAATTTTATTAAAATCTAAAATGACTCATGCGTCATCCACACTTCCAAACTTCCTGATTGCGAAGATGATCAGACATAATTATCGACACTCGCAGGGAGAAATGGAAGAGGGCTCTTGAATTTAACACATTGCCTGTCATCATCGACAATCCTGCTAAGAAACGAGCTACTCTCTACTACGTTGGGGGAATAGCACTACAAACAAGAAGTTGACTATAATCTTCCGGGTAGATTATAGTCAACGTTCATGCTGAAGAAGGGGAAGGTGTCGATGTCTTTGCATTAGCTCTAAAGAAATGAGACAGTTCCTTAAGTTCGAAACAAAGTCGGATTAACGAAATTTATATTTTCTAACAGAAAAAGAAAACAGGAGGAAGTAGAAACATTTCAACAATTTTATTAAGCTTGAGAAATCATGCCGGAAAAGGTCAATTTCATAATAAAGAGGAGTATATTATCGACCAAAACACTGAAAAGCGTCAAATGTAAAGTCGAATGTAGAATCGAATGTAGTCTAATGTAAAATCACGTACAATTTTACACGTAGAGTCAGAGGTTTTTATTTTATTTGTTCAAATTAATGTGATTTCGATGACTATTATTGGTGCTTGGACTTGGTAATCATGAATACTAGCTAATCGCGGATCAAACCTAAAACATTTGTTTCAATGAAACCATTTACAGCCACTGTCGGTCTGTCAAAGGTTTACCGACTGAACGACATTATAGTGACATGGAAAAGCTCTGTAACATGAACAGTTTTTAGACAATTACCGTAGAGATTAACGATAGCAAATCGTAACAAGACGCAATAGGTGCAATATATTGCGTAAAAGGCGGTATCTGTAGAAATTGCGAGACCGTTATTATTGATGTTTAGTGATGTAGATACTAAAGTCGATTAAATGAGGTCCGTGAGATTTCATTAGAGAGTTTTAAGCGCTGTGTGGTATAAGGTAAAGCTCAATTAGATTGCAAAGAAGGTAAAAAAAAAAAACGATAACGATTTATTAGTAAACTAAGAGTGAAACTGGATTAATTAAAATCCTAAATTCAAAGGTTCATTTAAGAATTATCAAGGAGATGGACCTGGGTATACCTCGAATAAGGGCGCTTGACTCTAAGCGAATGTATAAATACCTTCATGATCGTGTGAGAAAGACCCCCGATCACTGCCTCGAGACTTAGATGACATAGTTGAGGACAGTGATAATGAAACCAAGTCTGATGGCTTGTTTACTAAACTCTTGACCGCACCTCATGAATAACATGAGGCGATGGGTCTCCAAAGAATCGTTGGTACAAATTCTGTCTGTGCACCAAGTACACAGCGCTTAATATGTTGTTGCACATATCGTGCTAGATATTTTCAAATTGTTGTTGCGATTCTGGTCTGTGTTGGTGCACAGATTATAACGGAATTTTCATGAGTGAGTATGCATTTCAGAAATTTATTTTGTTAGATCGGATATCTTTCCGTTGAGTAATGTTGTGCGGGGAGCGCTGTGTACAAAGCCCCCATGACTGGATATTGTACTACACCCGAGGATGGGTGCTAGTCACGGATGGCAGTGTCGTGGAATCATGGCGCTACGGTATAAATGACTACGCCATTGGCTGCTGCATAGAACAACCAAGGGTGTAGTGTAGACAAAATCAAACTGGTCAATTTATGTATTAACCTTATAGATGTACTCTTTCTTTTTTTGAGTTTTATTTTTCTATTAACTCACACACTGTTTTATTAATGGATCCAATATTTGTAAATATGTGAGTACCATGTACTTATTAAGAAACTGAAAAATTTACCTCTGCTGGTAATACTTTTATTTCTATAAGCAGTATACTCTAGGTGCATCAACCTCACATATACCTATCAAAGTTAATGTGTGTATTCAAAATATTGTAAAACATTTATTTGAAAAGAGTAACTATGGAGTTTCTTGTCCGTTCTTCTCCATAAGAATCTACCTTTGCGAACGGACAGTAGAGTCACCTTATTTTGTATACATAGTATTTGGATGTAAATGATGACGTTCAAAAGAGCCGTTTGATGGCCTTATTGAAATTAACGTTTTGACTTAGACTTTTATGAAACACAGTTTGGAAAGCAAGTGAAGGAAAAAGGGAAAAGTATGGTATATACCTGGAAATAGGGGAAAATTTATTATCAAACAGATGATTCAGAGGATAAAAGTGATTCGATAGAAGCAAAAGAATAGATAAATAACTCTGTTAAATTGTATAATAAGTATTCAGTGGAAGATAAATTTTACCTTGTAAGAAATTATAGAATGTGGAGAATTAATTAACTATTTGATAATTAAGTTAAAATAATTAATCAGTTATTATATTTGTTTGTTTAAATTCTTATGTAAAGGAAGAGGTGTGACGTATTAATAAAGTACAAGCGGCGCATGCACGTCACGGCATTGCTTGCCCAACCGCCGGCCGGTGCGGACGTGTATGCGCTCCTTGGTGAAACGAGTGTTTGGCTTTGATTTACGAACCCAGCAGCAAACGAGGACACCACAATACCTACTATTAAAGTTCAGGGAAAATAAAATAGTTTGTTAGAATATCACTCACAATATTTATTATGTTTTCTACAAAATCACTTTACACTTGTGCACACCTCAACTGTTCGACGAAGACTGACTAACCTGACTAATGATCGTGCGCACGACTTCCCACTACATACCACCATTACCCCACCATTTAGCGGAAACAGCCTAGGTTGATATTTTTAATAAAACGTGGCGTACAAACCGGAAGTAGTACGTGCGATGACACTTAATTGCTAGTTATTGAATTTAAATACAGATAATAATTTAAACATAACTATTGTCTATGATTGATCAAATTGAATATCCAAAAATGATTAATCGATTCCGGAAATCCGACTATTGAAGAAAGAAATTCTAACACTACGAATCAATGTGTAACAGAATAAACGCAATACCTACCTACCTACTAAGGGGTCATTGTACTCATCATTATGAACAACTTTCACTATAGGATCAACACTCAAATTGCGAAAAAAAATCGACTGCACCATACATTTTTGTGCGGATACTTAACTCGATAAAATGTACTGAACAGCTCATTTTTTTTGCGATTTCGGGGTTGGTCCCGTTGTAAAAGTTGTTCATTATGATGAGTACAATGACTCCTTAAGGGGTATAGCGTTTATTCTCTTAAATACGTTGTAGGTACCTATATAAGAATAAAACGCCATACTGTGTGTGGCAACATTTTAATAAAACTTAACTCCAGGGCTACTCCATTTCTGATTAAGTTTGGTAATGTTGTCGTCTCGTGGGTTAATGTTGACGACGATATGAGTACAAAGTGGGCGAAATTTCGTAGAAACGACGTAGTATTCATTATTGGAAAGCCCATCGATCTTGTATCTTTCCACGGCTCTGCTGAGAAGGTGATGCCTGAAGAAAAAAAAAGAACATCAATCTAACAGTTCTGTTCATTTCTCGTAGGATCTTTTTTGTGAAGCTTTTTATATACCTACGCCATCGCCGCTATGGCCGAAGTCCGCCTTTGTACAGTGTTTTTACTAGTGCATAAAGTTTTAATAAATACTTTAGTAAATAAATTTAATAATAATAAATATTCACACGTCACAGTATAGGTACTCAACCTGTCAATGAGATAAGTAGGTACCTAAATTATGCATAAACACACATACATAAATACACAAAAAACACACAAATGGTTAAATAAATAAATAAATAAACAGTAATTTTCTCATGAGAGAGGTTTTTTACTAATTATGGAATTAAATAAGTTTTACAATACTCGTAGGAAAGCGTATCACGCGACGTTTCAATTTCAGCTTCAAGTTATTTTTTCCCAAGTCCATTTCCCATTTGGCATCAAGGAAAAGACCTACTCTTTTTATAGGACCATTCCCACCGCTTGATGTTGCGTTGCGTGTTAAGTGTATCTGTAAGAGTGGTCTCATACCGTACCTAGTGGACTCATACCGTACCTAGTGGACTCATACCGTACCTAGTGGACTCATACCATACCTACCTACTGGACTCATACCGTACCTAGTTTCGTAGTTCGTATTTTTCTATAAAGGAAACGAATCTAGATACCTACATCTACAAATTAAAACAATACAGGAGTGCGGGACGCTTTAGACGATTAGCGGGACTATTTTATTAAATACCTAAGTATTGTAATGCGGAATTAAAGCTGTCATCATGGGACGGTCACGCAGAATACGGGTCGGACTTTATAGCAAACCAATAGCAGCGACACAACTAATATACCTACATTGTCTGAGAGGAATGTATGTAAGGTATGTCTGCGGTAAACCAACCATGTGTCAGGTAATTAAGTCACTGTCTGTCAGTTGATCTCTAGTTAGCTAGATCGCTATACAGAATGTAAGTTGTGCGTGGTCTTTTTAAGGGTGGTGTTGGGTAGCTGATATAGGTACATTAAGGAAAAAATATGAAATAAGTACCTATAAAAGATGTGACTTTTTCAAAAATAACCACCAGAAAAAATTACAAAAAAGTTCCGAAGAAATTACTTTTCAAGCAATTTTTTACAGTTGGCATTTACTTTAGTTCAATCACAGATGTCACCAACTGTATCAGGCTGCTTTAGAAGTCATTTCGTCGGATCTTTTGTCGTAGATGTGTGGTTGATTTTTTTGAAAAAACTCAATTTTTTTTATTTTATATTTTTTCCTTAATGTATATCAGCAACCCAACATCACCCTTAAATATGACCACGCACTTCTGTAACACCCTGTATAATACAATTAAATTTACAATTAAGTGAGAGAGAAACCACAAGACTAAAAACAACAACAAAAGGTTGAGCAACACAACACAGATGTGTTGTCGAAATATTCTTTCGTATTTCGTTTAGGTAAAGTTGCTTCTTTCATGAATATGTAATTATTGAGTACCTACTTACCTACATTACACTAATGTGTAAGTAGGTGTACCTACTTACAAGACATACACATTTGGATATCTTGGTATATCTTCTCGTCTCACATACCACTGTGTCTCAATACGAAAGTCTATGACCACTATGACCAGTGCGTGTTGCCAGTGATGACTTATGGAACCGAATCGTGGTCGCTCACAATGGGTCTCATCAAAAGGCTTAAGAGCGTTTACGCGGTACGGCTTTTCATACAAACTTTCAAATCATAATTCTTCAAAATGAATGAACCGATTTTAACGAAACTTGGTATGCAAACGCTAGATATCCAGGTCTAAATAGTTATCAGAAAACATTTTTGAAAAAGTTTTCAGAGGGAGAGAGAGAGCGATTTTAAGTTTTCTATAGAAAGTGAAAAATCACTATATCCTTCCCCCTGAACTCTTTTTCAAAAATGTTTTCTGATAACTATTTAGACCTAGATATTTAGCGTATGCATACCAAGTTTCGTTAAAATCGGTTCATTCATTTTGAAGAATAAGGACTTGAAAGTTTGTATGAAATGACATACGGCGTACACGCTCTTAAAGTTACCCAAAGGGCAATGGAGAGGGCAATGCTCGGAGTTTCCTTGCGTGATCGAATCAGGAATGATGATATCTGCATGTCGGGAACCAAGGTAACCGACATATTATCCCGAACGATCGCCAAGTTGAAGTGGCAGTGGGTAGGGCACAATGCTCGCAGAACAGATGGTCGATGGGGCCGAAAAGTTCTGGAGTGACCGACGCAGCGTTGGAAGGCCCCCCACAAGATGGACCGATGACCTGGCGAGGGTCGCTGGTAGCCGATGGATGCGAGACGCACAGGACCGCCTGTTGTGGCGACACTTGGGGGAGGCCTATGTCCAGCAGTGGACGTCTTTTGGCTGAGATGATGATGATGATGATGATGATGATTATACCAATTTGGATGGAACGTAGGATAGAACTTAGAACTCGAATTCGGATCGGAAGCAGTGCGTACCCGCTTTTACAGTGTAGGTAAGTAATTGCTTTGATATTAGATAGGTATATATATGTCGCAGCCAACTAGCTGAATCCGCCGTTTCATTAAAAGTTTAGCCTTTTCATTGGATTGTGTCGTTGAATCAGCGACATAAGTGACATGGGCAATTGGGCAAGTCAATAAACGATATTGAACAAAAAATGTCACTTACTTTGCTGAAAAATCGTCACATTTAAATGAAAAGGCTAGGCAACCAATTAAACGGCTAATTAAGCTAATTGGATACGACATATTTATACCATGACGTGACACTGGCAAAATAGTTCGGCTCAGAAAAACACATTATTTAAAAAAAAGAAATCGAGTGGCCATAAAATGTACCTACTTAAGTAGGTAGGTACATGAAATGTACACAAAATGTACCTACCTACTGAACCGTTGATTTATTTTCGCGATTTCGTGGTTGGTGCCATTTAAATGAGTACAATAACCCCATAAGAGCAGGCTATTGCGTTGTATATAATATTATGGTAGTTACCTCAATATACACGTCATGTTATGCCGTAGCCCGTAGTACGTAAGCATGATAATTTCGAGCAGATGCTACTAACCAGTTAGCATGCAATTAGTACGTGCATACGAAAAGAGTACCTACGTAGGTATAAGTTTTTTACACATAATGGAGAGCATACATACTGCAACTTTTTTTTTCTTATTTATGAATGGGCTAGCTCTTGACCTCGATCACGCCTGATGGAAAGCGATACATGAGGTCCATGATGAAGCGAGCGTGCCCAGAAGATGCCTTGAGGCACTGGTAATCCCACGCGTCGACGAAACATAACAGGCTGCTTGACGCCGAAATCCGTTGGGAGGGTGGTCGCGAACCAGGCGGGTGTTTGCCCTACCACCGCAAGGGACGGATTGGCCAGTCTTATAAGGTGTTAGGTGAGACTGTCCAGGATGCGCCGAGTGCTCGGTTCAGTTGAGTGTCTGATGGAACAAACTGCGCTACACGAGGAGGCTCAACAACTACAGCAATCAAGAAGGTCGTATACCTATGTTTATTTTTTGCTCCGAAATGTGGTTTTGAAATCGATTTTGAACCTTGCGCTTAACCCTTCCACTGCAAGGGAAGGATTGTCCAGTCTCATAAGGTGAGACTGACGAGGATGCGCCGAGCGCTCGGTTAACATGAGTGCCTGATGGAACAAATTGCGTTACACGAGGAGGCTTGTCAAGTGTCTGAGATGTTAATGTGAAAGTTGTTCAAAAATTAAAGTATTGGCACTCTGGTCTGTACGTAGGTAGGTACCGTCGTGTTACTAATGGTGACATTTGTTTTATTCACAGATACCGTATAAATTGTCCTGCCACAGACAGAGAATGGACTGAGCGACACTCACGAGATTGATTACTCTGTTGGAAATGAAAAGTTTGACAGTACCTGTGCCTTTTAACATTGTCTATGTCTACGTGAAGAATGCAACCGCTCCTGCAAGCCTGTCACTGTGGCACAATCACAATTCTAAAAACAACAATTTGGGACTGGCTTCACAATCATTTAAGGTATTCCTTTAACACTTTTTTCTGCCTAAAAAAACATTCTTTATACCTTGATAGAGACCGCTCAATCCATTCTCCAAGTGGAAGTTTTTAGAGAGCTTTCAAATCAGAAGAATGAAGTCAATATTTGGTCCCACCTGAAATTATTGGCAGGCTCTCTGTAGTGTGGTAACACGAGGTACACGCCTATAGTGCTATTGTACCGCACAATTGGGTACCCGGCAGCTTTTAGCCTGAAACAAAAAAATACAGGAACTTCAGTAGAGTAGTTTTAGTAAGACAATAATTACCTTGATGAGCCACCTTGGCCCTGGAACGCAAAGGGCATTAGGAGGAACACGGATAGGTTTAAGACAGACGGTAACGGCCGCTTTCTATAACATATCTCAATCCCAATCTTGATCCCGATCCTTGTCTGTAGCCAATCAAAGGTGAGGATTGTGTGGTGAAGGACACAAACTCGGCCGTTGATTGGTTACAGACAAGGATCGGGATCAAGATTGGGATTGAGATATGTTATAGAAAGCGGCCGTAAGACTGACTGACACTCCCTTCCGCTTCGCCCAGAGCGAAAGAAGTCATTTGATTATTTCCCACCCTAAAAAAACCATAGACGGTATTACATATTATCCACATATCATCAGTCATCCCGTTGTCGTCCTTGCAACCTACTTGTGTATTGTACCCAAGTACCCCCCAATTTGAAACTATTCACTATTTATGTATAAATCACAATCTAATAGGTAGGAGGCGGGTCTGTTGCCATCATCCGGGCAGATACTGACTATAGGTACTGAGACATTCTAAAAGAAAAAATCCAAAAACACCTGGGCGTCGAACCCAGGACCTCAATGCTCATTAGTAATGCTTGCGACCACTAGACTAACAAAATGGTCTCAAGAGACAGATTTTTAGGTCTCCTATAGGCTTATAAAGGCTCCCCATACCTTACCTCCAGAACAGGTCGTTGTCTTCACCCCCCCATCCGAAGTATAGGTTGGAGAATCCGTTGGCTCTTTCGAACTGTTCCCTTGTCATCGAAACCACGCCACCGAACAGGTTTTGAAACTTGTACGACTGACTGAAACCGAATTTTACATTCAGACAGATTCATCAGTTACTGTCGCATCCTAATATTAAATGTATTATGTTTGTTTCTAACGCTTCTGCGCCTAAATTGCTTTACTGATATTAATGAGTTTTAGAACAGAGATAGATGCAAGACGGGGACGATTATTGGTAATTATTTAAAACTTAAAACTTTAACGGAAGTTTACGTTAACGCGGGCAAAAGCTATTTAATAATATAAGAATGGAATGGATTTAACCAAGATTACATAGGGTCTCATCCATGAAGGTGAAGTACTTTCCTTAGCAACAAGCACATAAAGACTAATTCAAACTTCCTCATCTCCGTGTCGTTGACTTTTGCGCACATTTGTATCGGGGCAGCATCGGGCAGCTGTATAGGATGACCTCACGCAAGCAAAGGTCTACGTCGTTTCTTTCTTTCTTTCTTTGAAACACCACGCCGTTTCCGACCATAGACTGAAGCACGAGGGGATCATGTAGACCAAGGGCCGCAACGAGGGCACTGCGCTGCTAAGCCCAAGCAGAGCACTCCTCTAACGTATGGATACTGTAGAGGTATGAAGAATAGGGTGTGGAGTCTCCCAAACCTCCATTGAAAAGGGAGGATCCACCGACCAGGTGGGTGTTGTGTCTGGCACCTGGCATCTGGCAACTGACCAATGGTTGTTGTCGGGTGGTTGTATAATGCTCAAATCGCGCGGAAAATGTTGATATCGCGATGCAACATTTGTATGTTGTCAGGTCTTTAGTCCGTATGAGGCGGTATAGATGTCGCTACTACGTCAGTGGTTTAGTTAGTATGGTGGCGGTATAGATGCCGCTTTAATACTTTCCTAAGCAACATCTGCTGACTGTCACTTACTCAAACTTTGCCATCTCCGTCTCGTTGACTTTTGCGCACATGTGGCGGGGCAGCGTCGGGCAGCTGTACAAGATGCTCTCGTGAAGAGGCAGTAGGTCTACGTCGTGAAACACCACGCAGTGGAACGTGTTGAACTTCAACATCTCGTTGAAGCCCGAGTTTAGAATGCGACCCTTGTTGAATAGCTCGGTTCCTTGAAATATAAGAATCTAGTTTAAATATATTTCAATTAATTGTTTTAACAATAAACTCTAGTGTCAGAAGATGTGATGAAGAGAGTTCAAATTTCATTACTACCTGCATTTTTGATCACAATATTAAAAATCAACAATGTGAAGTTTAGATCAGCAGATACAGCTTTTTATAGGTCTGTTCGTTTGGTACATTTCGAGCTGGTCCAAGCAACTTTACCTTAGCTTTAGTGACCATCTACCTAGCAATGATAACGATAATGTCAATGTATGGAATTGACATCCTGACAGTGACAATGGCAGCACCATGTCAATTCATTTTATACTATTCGACACAAGACTTCGCTGATACAATGTCACTCTGTCAATTTTTTCCCACCAATTCAATTTTTAGGATATATTTTCAGGTTTACAAGGAATGACACAGATTCTTACCATACTGTTCGATGACAAATATTTGATAATCCAGTTTCTGACGCATTAAAAACGGGTGTATGTTGTACAAGAATGTACCGAGGTTACGTATGCGGTCCCTAGAACAAAAAATATTTTCAAAATTACAATATAATTTATATGCTACTTAACACAGTGATTCGATTGTGCTAGAAATGGTGTGACTAATGAGCTAATATAGGTAGCCATTATAGATGTGTGGAAGAAGAAAACAAACTGCACAGACCCAAATTAATTAGGAAAAGGAGGATAAAACGGGATACGGTACGTAAGTCGCAGGCAAAAGCTAGTTTTCTTTTTCTAGATACAACATCTAAGCTGATAAAATTTACCTACCTACGTGAATTGGAGAGACCTAAAGTAAGCCGTAACAAAGTAGTTTCATACCTGTATGGTACAATGATGCCCACTTTAAACCGTGCTTTACAATCTGCGGGGCGATACGATCCCCCTTTTGCCACCATGGGGTAAACATTGTCCTGGGACAAGCTGACACTCTTCATTTTTATATTGAATTTTGCTAAAATACGATAAGTATTCAATTATTAAATTGAAAGGGCAACATTTGTTTTGGTATGACTAATTTTGATAAAGAGGGATGAAACACATGAAGGAATTATGGACTGTGAAGATGAAAGGATGGCTGGTGTGAGGAATGATAATGAAAGGAAAGTGAGAGAATGGACGAATTAAACGAGTTGCTCATGGGACAAGGGTTTATGGCATACTTAATTATTATCAAATTCGCGTAAATCGACCTGTTTGTGTCTGCAGATTCCTTGGGAATTTAAAAGCATACCTGGCGAAATGTTTTAGGTACTTATGTAAACACTATTGCATAAACCGTTAGGAAAACAAGCGTAATTTTATTTTTACTTTTTTCAGACTTTATGGGACTTATGAAACGTGCGCGGCGTTGTCAGTGCCATCTAGCGTTGCAATTCGGAACTTCTTCGTTGTAAATACTGACGCTGTTGTGCTGCCACCTATCTTAAACGTTCCCTTTCAGGGGAACGCACACGGCGTAGACTGTGACATCTAGTGTTGCGAATAGAACTACTGCAATACCTGCATAAGTACCTACGTGACTTTGGTGTATTCGGAAGACGGCGAATAGAGACGTACCCAACCCTGAAATGGGCAGCACTGAGACGTCAGGTCCAGGTACATGTCATAACTCATAACGCTTATGTTTCCCGACATTAGTCAAATTGACGTCAATGTGATATTTACGTCACTCTTCAGTTATGTTTTCAAAGAAGACGTTACCTCGTCTAAGTGGCGTGAACTGGTGGCGTGAATTTTCCTGCTTAATCATTGGGAAAAGGTCAGGATGATGATTATGATCTAGAGATCTATTTATTAATATTTGGGTGTCCTAATTAAAATCTCACATGTTCGCCATCTGGGCCGACTGCTCAGGGTACGCAGGACGTAGGTACTACATATCGTAAATTTTGTACAAATAATACACATAGGTAAATAAAAATTAGAAATAAAACTCTTACGGTAAGGTTTTTTCCGGAAACACAATGGCAAATCGCGGAGCTCGGGATGCTTTCTTGAGCGTTGTTGGGATCCTGATTCTGTAATAAAAGTTATGTAATAATGTTATACACAGTAGAATATAATAGTCAGCGAACTGCTGTGATACTAATTTTTGAGCAACGTTCGCATTCGCTTGACAGTCGCAATCTGCCAAAAAAGCCATTTTTGTCTGTTTGCGACTGACATGCGAATGTTGCTTAAAAATGACTAGAATTAGCACTCTGGTTGCAGGTATATACAACGTGTAACAGAATAAACGCAATAACTCTTAAGAGCGTGTACGCTGTTTGTCATTTCATACAAACTTTCAAGTCCTTATTCTTCAAAATTAATGAACCGATTTGGTATGCATACGCTAGATATCCAGGTCTAAATAGTTATCAGAAAACGTTTTTGAAAAAGAGTTCAGGGGGAAGGATATAGTGATTTTTTCACTATCTATAGAAAACTTAAAATCGCTCTCTCCCCCCTCTAAAATCTTTTTCAAAAATGTTTTTTGATAACTATTTATACCTGGATATCTAGCGTATGCATACCAAGTTTCGTTAAAATCGGTTCATTCATTATGAACAATAAACGCGTAAACGCTCTTAAGGGGTCATTGTACTCATCATTATGAACATCTTTTACTATGGGAAACCAACGAAAAAAATTCAGCTGATCAGTATATTTTGTCGTGTTATGCACACATTAAAATATGTATGGGACAGTCGATTTTTTTTCGCGATTCAGTATTGGTCACATTGCGAAAGTTGTTCGACCACTTATGAGGTATTGCGTTTATTCTGTTATACGTTGAAGAACCACGGCCTAAAATGATAAAACAACAATAAACTCGTACTTAAGACGTAGAAATCCCCAGATGTTATCATTTTGGTGGTAGCTGTTGTTTCCACGGTGTTGGCAGTGCTTGGCTTGGCGAGTGGCTGAACTGGTGGTTTCTTCATGAGAGTCACATATTGTAAAGATTCTGCAATGACAACATAGTCAATAGCTTAAATATTATTATGGAGTAAAACGGTGTTTCTCGTTTATATTATGAAGGCAGATATTACGCATTTTAACGAGCCAAACTACATAGGTATGTAGGTAACTACCTCTAAATTTTTCTATAGTACTCCGAATGAGCTCTAAACCGTCGCCTCGCCGGAAACATCGACAGGAGAAGCAAAAATTTTGGTACCTACTTCGAGAGCCGGGACCAACAGCTTCCGCTTCGGAAGAGTCTCCGCATGTGAAACTTAATAAAAAAAAATACAACTGACTTTTAAATAAAAACCACTACAATATACTAAATAACTTTAATTTTGGAAGTCGGTGTCAAAAAACAAGCAAACTTTTTTTGCGATATTATTTTTATCGTCTATTCCATGGTGTGGAGATCCTTGGATAGGTCGTTTAAAAATATTGAGGGAATATTGAGGGTGTGTGAAACCTTTTCCATCCAACGATCTGTTTGCGTAATGTTAGGCTTCAAAGTGATATCTTTTGCTAGAGTCAAGTGTCCCCCGCCCTCTGCCAGCTAAACGATTGTTTGATTACATATATCGAATGTAGAAGGAAAACTATCACAGCTAAGTAGGCTTTACAAGTTATAAATGAGTTATAGTTGCAACTACGGAACCCCCTAAACTGCGCGTGGCCCGACACGCACACACACATGTGGCCAGTCTTTAATGAAAAGCTCTCGTGAGACCATACTATCTCACCTGATGTTAGGTAATTTTTATTTTTAAACAATTTGTAATTACTAAGAAAAACAACTTACTGATTCTATCATAAGGTATTTTCGTGTTATAACTGTGTTCATTCAAGGCTGGCAGGTAGTGAGCTCGGTGACAGTACAAGTAGATCACCGTTGACAGCAGAAAGAACAGTATGAACCAAGGATTGCACCTGCTCCGCCTTCTGACTCCGGTCGTGTCGAAGCATTCTTGAATCGAAGAGTGACGCTCGTGCCCTGGAAGAAGAGGAAAGGGATAAAGAAGAAGGATCACGATCCATACAGAATATACAGTTCTCGTCAAATAACTTTGCCCCTCTGAAGTTAGCCATTTGCAAAGATCGCACAGGTGCAGTCACGTAGACGGGAGCAAGCGGGACGCAAGCATGCATCGAACGTAAATAAAATCGCGCCGCCAACTGCACTCAACTGTACTGTACTAAAAAACCGGGCAAACTGTACTAAAAAACCAGGCAAGTGCGAATCAGACTCGCATGCAAAGGGTTCCTCTGAACGTATCTATTTTTGTTACATGTTACTTTGAAACCATAGAATTCTTATAGTTTTTTCGGTAGGGAATATAGAGGCGGTTCCTAAAAATCGTCCGTGAAAACACATCCGAATCACAGAAGAATAATTAATATGTATTTCATCTGAATCGGTCTAGAAGATTTGGAGAAAATCGGCTGTGACAGACGGACAGACAAATAACCAAGTGATCCTTATAAGGGTTCCGTTTTTCCATATAGAGGTTCAGAACCCTAAAAATATATAAGTTTAAAATATACGCCATCCACTTACTTAATACTAACCGAAAAAAAAGCTATGAAAATTGGTTCAGGGGCAGTAATTATTTAGAACTAGATTTTGCCTGCGGTTCCATCCGTGTGGGTGTCGGTTATCGCGTAAAAAGTAGCCTATGTTCTTCTCCATAATCTAGTGTAGCGGAATTTATAGCGCCACAAAAATCAACGTGGCAGAATCAACATCACAACAAATGAGACTCGAAGTAAACAATAAAAAAGCACACAACATTTTAGTTTGCTTAACGCATAACAAGCCTCCTGGGATTACTTTTCTTAAATTCCTCAATGACTTCGTTAGGTTGTAGACTACCGAAGAAATCTGGATCTTTTGGGGAGGCTTGAGCCCCTTGGCTCTCCCTTTTTTATGGATGGGAAATCATCAAATGACTCCTTCTGCTCTGGGTGGAGCGGGACGGAGTGTCAGACTCTTACTGACCAAAACTGATCCGTGCTCCTCCTACTGCCCTTTGCGTACCAATGCCGCGGTGACTCTTTCGAACAAAATCCTGTACCCTGGCAGGCTCCGGCCCTAATGGGCCCCGTCTACTATGCTGACATCTCTTTGTGGCGCGCGTGAAACACAACGTGCCGTTCGCCCCGCGCGTTCCTGGCTTTGATCAGATGGCGAGCGTTGTTTGGCATGGCAGGCCCGCGCCTACGGTGGCCGAGAATCGCCCTGCGACTTCCGACGCCCGGGGCGTCTCTTTATGTTGCGGCAGCTGGAGCGTGAGGATTGTTTCTCCCTCACGCAGCCCGCCTCCTCCTTCACTAGTTATTACTGCTTCGCAGCAGGAGGTGACGACTTCCCATGCCTCCTCCCTCCGGACCATGGATTGAACCAGGGCCGGACGCGAGAAGTCGCCGCCACCGATCACCTCGACGAGGACACGGTGATAGATTACTGTTCTTGCCTGTTCACAGAGAGGAGGCCCATCTGCCCCAGCAGTGGAACCAACAGGCGTAATGTGGGCTGTTCTTGTTTTCAACAGGGTTTTCTCAGATGGCTCGTCCTCTATCCCCCTACTGCATATTTTGGAAACAGGCACAAATATACCATGTCCATAATAACATTTTTCAAATGATGTTTTTATGAAGCAAGTAAAACCGCGGTCAACTGCTGGTTTTATTATTATTAATAGTTACTTACTAGGACTCCGTTGCGTGGATACAATTTTAATGATCTTCCTGACAGGCACGTATGTCTTCATTGTTAGAAGATTGAATAAAAACTGAAGTTTTACTAGGTACACGTTAGCTTAGGAAACTATGTTGTTTTCTAAACACTGTAGGATGTGTACGCATTGCTAGTGTTGTCATAGATTTCTTTATTCAGAATTTGTTTTTGACAACAAATTGGTGGAAGTCTGGCCAGTTTTGAGAATCCGTTTCCACTGAGGCAGAGCAGACCCCGGAGGAGGAGGCGGAGTTTAGTGGCGCACTGAACAAACCGTTGCTCAAATCCACTCGCGCTCCATCCATCCTAAAAGACTCACTAGCTCTCTCTCTCTGTCTCTCTCTTTCACTGTCATAGTCCGCTGGGACGATAATCCAACACGACCAGCAGTGGCCGTAAGTTCCTGCTGACTGTAATTTCGGATAAATCTCTGTAGCAGCAATTAAATAAAATATAGTAGTTTGCTAATATCTCCTAACTCACTTATTTGCTGTGCCCGACAGGGTCAGGGGTATGTTCACCACCTAAGAATACCTAAATGTGGAATGCAATAATAGTATTGAGTATTAAAAGTCCAGCAGGAGTGAAGCAGAGTTTTATTATAATCACTATAACGGAAAATAGTGGCCACTATTATCCGTTTTAGTGATTATAATAAAACTAAACAATTTAAAACTACCGTTTGTAATAATATTAACGTATAATCTTGTGGAGCACCACTTAACGTGCTTATTTTCTGCATTTTCATTCTAAAATAAAAGAAATAACCAAACAAACGATGAGGGCGCCACTGTGCGCTCGGCGCCCTCTTAAGCTATAAAACACAATAAATTATGTTTTTAACTTACAATGAGATAAGTACCTATGTAGTGTAACTGTAAACTAATTAAAATGTTGTTGTGCTTGTGCAACTTAAAAAATAAGGTTAGAAAACTGAGGTTATCTTTGCCAATGAGGGGAAAAACCTAAATGCGTTCTATGTAAGTTACCTATCTGATTGTGTGACCATTATGAATGTTGTCTAGAAACAAATATTTTCATTTTTATCAGTTATACAATTACTTGTTTTTCAAAAATCATAAACTCATAATACTGCCGTCATAAGAAAAAGGATGTTGGTCTACACAAAATGAAGTAACCGATTTCTGACGTTAAGAAAATTACTTAAGGTCGGAAATCGATTTCTTCGTTTTGTATCGATAAGTATGTCCTTTTTAGGGATCCTTACCCAAAGTGTAAAAACGGGACCCTATTACTAAGATTCCGCTGTTCGTCTGTCTGTCTGTCACCAGGCTGTATGTCACAAACCGTGATAGCTAGACTGTTGATATTTTCACAGATGATGTACCTATTTCTGTTGCCGCTTTAACAACAAATACTAAAATAGAATAAAATAAATATTTAAGTGGGGCTCCATTAAAACAAACGTAGTTTTTTTTCTTATGACGGCGGAATAGGTATGTCAAGCTCTGAACCATCGAAATTGTTATTTGCCCAGAACCCACAAATTCAGCACTTGATTTAAGTTTCTCTTCTGCTACCTCCGGAAAATATGTACCTAGTTAGTGGCAAAACATACATTTACATTATCAGAGTCTAGATATTCCCGCTACAAAGTAAAAAAAGTCAAAGTCAAAGATTTATTTGCAGATAAATATGGTTACAGAAGTTCTTACAGTAGTATAATAGTAGCTTAACATATTTAATCATAACATAATGACATGCAAACTTTAAATCTTAATTTCTGATCTGAATAAAATTCTTTATTGCTAATGATATATATGTACGACATTTGAAAAGTTTGTAGCCTAACCAAGAAAATGAAAAGATAAGTAAGTACTTTTTTTTTTCTTTTTACATGCTTTCTACCAAAATCTATACACTCGTTCTGTCGGCGCGGCAGGACTTCATACCAGCTTTTAAAATCTCTTCGTGCAAACCCTTAAATAAAAGTGGTTTTTGAGCTTTGGGGATAGGTATAATAAAAATTCAGATGGAGATCAGCCCGTCGATTATGTCGACATCTCACGGTGTAAAACTAGGCGGATTGAACGACAAGTGAGCTGTCATTCCATCTCAAAGTCAAAGTCAAAGTCAAAGCATTTATTTCAATTAAACCATTTACAGGCACTTTTGAATTGTCAAGGTCGGTCAGTCAAAGAGGTGAAGCTATTTGCACGTTCCAAAGCGTAGATCTCTATGGAGAAGAACGTACAAGAAACTCCATGGACACTCTTTTAAATCAATTAATTATTACAAAGTTGTGGTTACATTGTTCTCGTTGAAATTATTCATAGACATGTGAGAACGATGTAAAAAGACGTGCACGACAAAAGCAAAAAAGGAACAATTCAAAATACTAACAAATTAAAACAAACCGTGGCAGTTGAGAGATGACCAGTCCTAGCTGACGGAGCCAAATGATGAATGAAACACAAACTGCACCATCAGAGAGACTTGAGTGAGCATGACACTCCCAACAGCCAGGGCACATTAAAGTCTTACCCAAAAATTATAGTTTGACTTGAAGGTACACAGCACTCACACATGTGCCGTTAATGCATGAAATTATACAATGCAAAATTAGTTCGAGTCTATACAATGAAAAATCTATGTTCTTTCAATATTCAGCGGGTCTCACAACTGCTAAAAATAAAAATAAAAAATAATTAAATAACTAATTTGTGCGCCCTAGTGGCTGTGGAGCAGAACCAGCATTGAGCCAAGCATTTTTATCATCAATGTAATCCCCCAACTTATAATATGCCTGCCTGCATAGTGTGCGCTTAACACAAGATTTAAATTTTGTTTCATTTAATTCTAATATCTGGGGAGGTATTTTATTGTAACATTTTAAACAGTACCCCATGAAAGATGTGGCTACTTTAGCAAGTCTGAAGCCTGGTTGAACTAATTGATTCCTATTTCTAGTGACATAGTTATGCCTGTCGCCTCGTTTATTAAAAAGATGAACATTCTTTCTAACGTACATAATGTTTTCATAGATGTATTGACAAGGTACCGTCATGATGTTAATATTCTTGAACAGTTGCCTTAGAGAATCGCGCCGGCGGAGATTGTATATGGCCCTTATGGCTCTTTTTTGCAGAATAAAAATTGACTCGATATCTGCAGCCCGTCCCCATAGTAAGATACCGTAAGACATTATACTATGAAAGTAACTAAAATAGACTAGTCTCGCGGTATCAACATCCGTAAGTTGGCGGATTTTCCTAACAGCATACGCTGCAGAGCTTAGCCGTCCTGCAAGAGATGCTAAATGAGGACCCCATTGTAGCCTTGAGTCAAGCGTAATCCCCAGGAAGACCGTTCTATCGACGAATTCTCGTCGTTTTTCCCTGTTCAATACTATGTCATAATCACTACTTTTGACATTTGCTAAGGCAAATCTTATGCACTTCGTTTATCTTATTTGTATGGTTTGACAACTCACCCGTCGTGCAACCCACCCAAGTGTTCACTTCGACATCTTATCAGAATCACACTGCTGGAGAATACGGGGCATGGGAATACAATTCGAAGCCACACTCAGTCCGTTGGCCTCAACCATCCTCAAACAGTCTCGAGAAATCGTTAGCCGAACGCGTTTTTGTTCAACTAAAAGCAGTCGAGGCATAAACCGCGCAAGTAAAAAATAAATTATTATTTTTATTCTCTTTATTTATTTTATATACATATAATTTACATTTTTAAATATTTCTATAAAAATATAAAAAAAAAACATTTAAAAATATAAAAAATAGTAGCCCACCGGTATCGGGAACAGAATCCAAGCTACCGGTGGTCAGGGCTCTTGAGAGAGGAACCTCCTAACGATACGCGCCGTGTCCAAGAGTACTGCTTTCTGGATCAAGCCCTTGATCCAGCTGCCCAACGAGAGCCTCTTGAGATGTTGGTCGAGGCTCTTGGCAATTACGCCATTGGCCGTAACGATTATCGGCACAATGACTGCTGTGTTCACATCCCACATGTCGACAACCTCGCGAGCCAAGTCAAGATACTTTGTTTGTTTATCTTTCTCAGACTTCACGAGGTTCTCGTCATGAGGGACTGCTATATCAACAATCATTGCGCGACGCTCTAGTCGGTCTATCACCACTATATCAGGCTTATTAGCCAAAATAGTCCTGTCAGTGATGATAGACCGATCCCAATACAATGTGCAATTGCCATTTTCGAGAACTGGGTCGGGCACATACCTGTAGTACGGTACTTCCGATTCCACAAGATTGTATTGAAGAGCAAGTTGCTGATGGATAATCCTGGCTACAAGGTTGTGCCTGTGCAAATAGTCTCCGTTAGCCAGACTAGAACAACCGGAAATAATGTGGCGGATAGATTCCCCGGGCCGGTGACATGCCCGACATATGTCAACCGTACCGTCCTTCACAATGTATTTCCGGTAGTTGTTCGTCATCATAACTTCGTCCATAATCGCACAGACAAAACCTTCGGTTTCCCCGAAGAGGTCACCAAAACGCAGCCAGGCTACGGACGCTAAAAAGTCTACATCGGGCCCATGTAGGACCCGATAAAAACGCCCGTGAAGCTCCTTGCTCTGCCATACCTCCATGCGGTCATTAGTATCTAATACCACAGGTTTGCGCCAGTTCTCGTTAGCCAAGGAGAGCGCGGTAAGGCCTTTGTCCACCGCTACCACGTCCTGATGCATACCCACGTCGGCCTCTAGGAAATAGTCCCTAAGGCTGCATACCTCGCGGTTGTGTAGGGTCTTAGCATTTAAGAATCCACGACCCCCGCACTTCCGCGGGATATACAGCCTCATCACCGATGACCGTGGGTGATGCATCCGATTTGCGGTAAGCAGTGAGCGTACCCTCCTATCCAGGGCGTCAAGCTCCGTCTGAGTCCATTTGAGTATGCCGAAAGAGTACATCAATACCGGCATGACCCAACCGTTAAAGGCGCGCACCTTGTTTCCGCCTGATAAAAGACTGTTAAGTACTTTGTTCAGGCGGCCAAAGAAGCGCTCCTTCAACGATTGTTTCATGTCAGCAGCATTGATGCCTAACGCTTCCGACATACCCAAATACTTGTAGGTTTCGGTTGAGGAGAGGGATCTAAGGTGTATGGAATCCGAGAGTTGGGTTCCCACGGATTATTATTATTATTATTATTATAAACCGCGCAGACAATTTTGTACTGGCATCTATCTTAACAACATCCCAAAAAAACAGGAAAGTGCTGTCAATTTTATTACCTAATATATATATATTTATGACCTAAGATGTTTTAAATGACTGGCCTAGTACAATGGTAAAACAAGGAACCTTATAGTTTCGCCATGTCGCGGTCGGTCCGTCCATCTTTCCGTGGTTTTAATCAGAGACTATTGATGCTGCGAAGCTGTAATTTGGCAGAAAGTGGTTAAAAAAATTCGGGAGAATCTTTTTTTTTTGTCAATCAATCAATCTCTCAAGGGCATAGCCATGATTCTGCCAAGGGGGAGGCAAGCGGTAGAGGGGGCGTTGAAGTTTGTGGAGTAGGTACTTACTAAATCCGAGCGGACGAAGTCACGGGTGAAGTGCTAGTTAAGTTTATTTTACTAACTAATACCAATATATTGATAAATCAGATTTCTTCAGCTAGCCAATATGTGGGGGATTCTCAATTTTTTCCTATTACAACCAACTTCTAAATAATTCTGCCATTTTGAACGGCTTATATTCTAGGCCGTGTTTTTTTCTCATGGTGGGTAACTATGGAATCTGTTCTTGTGCGTGGCCCGACATGCATATGTTTTATTATAATTATTTCTTTTACCGACACCGTACGTCTCACCCGTGCACATTTAATCTTTCTTTTTTTTTTACATCTCTGTTTTGGTTGAGTCACAGGCCTTAACTAAGGTTAGGTGACCTAGGGTTATCATTTCGGCAACAACGATTCTATTTTGGTTAGCGTACTAGACTTCAGTGTACAATTCAGAGCCGAGCAGAGCGTTACGAACTGTAAGTTCTTTTTTTATAAAAATAATTAATAGCAATAATAAATTAGACTTAGGAATAATATTTTTTGTAGATAATACCTACTTAACACCTTCTTTTTAATTAATTTCTTGTAGTTTCACTCTATCCCTTCTTTTTATACCTAAAATACTCCTTTCTATTCCATTTTGGCAGACTTTTAATTTACTTTCTTGTAGTTCTGTTAACGCATGTTTTGCACCCATATAATAAGCATGGCTTAATGCATATTTCGTATACTTTGTTTTTTCTTTTCATTGGCATATCTTTATCTTTAATTATTTCACTAAGATACCAAAACCGTTTCCAAGTATTAGTTATTCTTCGTTCTATTTGTTTATTCATACAATCTTCTGTACATATAAGTTGGCCCAAATATATTTATTCATTTACATATTCTACATGTAATGCATGACTTTATTTTTATTTAACAAAACTATATACATACCTAAATAAAAGATTCAACTAAAACTAAAAGTAATCTAAAACATGGCGTCGAAAAATTCCTCCGCATCGCAGGCCACTGGCAATGTACCCAAAAGGCTGGCAGCATTGCCACGTTGTATGGCAATGCTTATCCTTTGTCCGAGGTAAAAGCCAGCCCTAGGGTCACGCGAATTGTATATGTTCGTTATTTTACTGGTTTCTGTTTGTTGGGAATTCGTCATAATTTTGGTTTGAGTTAGGTTCATTATCAAGCCGGCCTTGTCACTTTCATCGGATAATTGCTGAAACAAAAACGGACGCAGGATCTCTCGGATATATCCGAGAGTTCCTGCGTCCTCTGAAAACAAAATCAAATCATCCGCGAGCGTAGATGGTTAAGATTTTCTCGTATGAAATTATTGTTAATGCCTTAAAAAACACTAGGATGTGCTCACACACTGTCGATTGTGTAGTTTCTTGGTTGGACTAGACATCAAGACGAACCACTATGAACTCCGGCAGGTTTTCTAGATTGCGTATCTAATTGTTGCCGACATCGACAGCTCAAATATAACTTGTCAACTGTTGACACTATTATGTTTATAATATACTAGCTTTTACCCGCGACTTCGTACGCACATATACCGTTATTTTCCGTATTTTCAAAATTGGTCAGTAGATCCAGAGATTACCCCCTAAAACCTCACCAAAAAAGTTTGTGAGGTTGTAGGGGCCTCTTTATAATATTATTAGTATAAATAATATTTTAAAAATACATTTACTTATTATAAAAAAATGTTATTTCAAAAAGGTCAGTTGTATTGTAAAATCTTATTACTATTTTCAATACATCTAGTATGGCTGTGAACATTATATTATTTTATACTGCCTAAAAACCCTATAAATGGGCTATACATCATCATCATCCGCAATGATTAGTAGACCAAACGTGTGAAACTGACTATCTCTTCCTCGCAAGCTTGTAAAAGAGAGCCAGATCATATTCCAACATCAGAATTGAGACTTATGGTATGTAGGTACGCGATTGTGATAATAATCATGATGTTATAGTGCCAGATCTTTGTTCACAAATAAGTAGTTACAGGGTTGTTGTCTTAGCGAATAATGTTTCATTCCTGGCCGCTCATAATTTTTTTATCCCAAAACTATAGAAATTTGGTATTCTCCTTTGACGATGGAGTGAACTTACCTCGATCAAAAGCTTTTTGTTTTTCGTTTTCAGGACAACCATGAAGTTAACGCTGTGTCTTCTCGCGCTGGTGATGCTGGCAACACTTGCTGTCGCCAATCCTATTGGTCTAGACTATCCAGAGACACCCACGAACAAGTTGGAAACTTTTTGTGGCCAAGCCTTGATGAGAGCGTACATGGTTTTGTGCGATGTAGACCACAAAACGGGTGGTAAGTTTGAGCTGAGAGATAGGTTTTATCAGTAAGGCACTAAGGCCACTCGTGCGCAACACAGAGGCTTACAGTCTGGTACGGAAATATCCATTTGGTGGATGGTAACATCACTGACTTTTTTTACTTTTACTTTGAAGAGTGCGTATTGGTTCACCGTCATTCATCATTTTAGGGTCCCGTACCCAAAGGGTAAAACGGGCCTATTACTAACACTCTGCTGTCCGTCTGTCTGTCTGTCTGTCACCAGGCTGTATCTCATGAACCGTGATATCTAGACAGTTGAAATTTTTACAGATGATGTATTTCTGTTGCCGCTATATATAGTGACAATTATGCCACACCACATACTACACCACACACACTCATTCCTTGCTTGCATACATTTTAATAAACTTTAAGTACTAATGATAAACTAAGCTTTATGCTTACAATACTTCCTACAAAGTGTAGCAAATTGTCATTAAACTGAAAGAGGAAGGCGCCTGTGTCTGTAACACAGTGTATACTAGCACAGACAGACGTTCACTCTGTCTCAAATAATGCATAGCGTTGTCATTCATATAATGGCATTTTTATGTTTTGTTTGAGATTAACAAATTGTATTTGGCTTTATGTTAATGAAGATAATTATTACTTATTATAGTTTTTGACAATTTTTTCGCATTGTCACATAAATTAAATAGGGCCCTGAGTGCCAATCCTACTAATTTTTAAGCTTAATCTCAGTCGCAATCTGTCAAAAATTTATGGAAATTGATGCTTTTCTGACATATCGATACCAGAAATATCAATTAACGTAACCGATATTTTAGAATTTTTGATAAATGCCACTTGAAGCAATCGCTGTAAGGTTCATTTTGGCATTTTGGGTAAATGTCCCTTACGTTAACTGATCCTTCAGGTATCGATATTGCGGCTGAGATGCGAATGCAAGATTTGCTTAAAAATTAGTAGAATTGTGCCCTGAGATCTGCAGTGCGATTCTGTAAACATGTCGAAGTGAAAACTTAGGCGAAGTGAACGACAGGTGAGTTGTCAAACCATACAAATAAGATGAAATGACAGCTCTATTGTCGTTCACTCCGCCTAGGTGAACACCGTGAGATGTCGACAGAATCGACCGGCTGATCATATACATGATCAGATTTGAAGAAATTGTCTAGAACTTAGAAAGTAGGTACTTTGAGCTCTGATCTTGTTTCGGTGTTTTTTTGGGGTTCCGTATCCGAAGGGTAACCAACGGAACCCTATTACTAAGCCTCCGCTGTCCGTCTGTCCATCTGTCTGTCAGAGGGCTGTATCTCAAGAACCGTAATAGTTGAAATTTTCACAAAGTATGTATTTCTATTGTCGCTACGAGAAATACTAAAAACAGAGTAGGTATAATAAATATTTAAGTGGGGCTCCCATACGACAAACGTGATTTTTTTTCCGATTTTTTTATAAATTATAGCACGGAACCCTTCGTGCGCGAGTCCGACTCGCACTTGGCCGGTTTTTTAGCATCAAATACACTGACGTACCTTTTCCGTTTTATTTCCAGACCTAGACAAGCCTGCAAGGATGGCAAACACTTTTTATGAGGAATGCTGTGAACGAGTTTGTTTGGTCAACGATATACTTAAATATTGTTAATTAAAATAACAAAATGTGAAGCTATTTGGTTCAATAAATGAAAATCAAGGTTTGTTTTTTCTAAATTAGATTGTGCAGAACTGCAGACACGCACACCACCATGCTTAGTCGAACTGGAGTTTAAGGCTCATATTTCAAGTCAAGTCGCCCTACAGGAATCATTTTGATATGTTTTGCTCGGTGGGTACCTATACCAGCCGGCCTATTCTATAGACTGACCGTGTAGGAGGTTAGGGGGAGTGAACGACGAGTGAACTGCCATTCCATCTTGTTTGTATGGTTTGACAGCTCACTTGTCGTTCACTTCGCCTAAGTTTTCACTTCGACATGGGTATAGAATCGCACTGCTGTGAAGTGATCACGAGGTGAGCTGTCATTCCATCTCGATTACATGGATTGACAGCTCACTTCGTGATCACTTCACCCAAGCCTTCTTCACTTCGACATAACACACACATCACCATCATCATCATCTGTGTGTTGTCATGTCTAGAGAATCGCATTGCTGTTAGTAAAGTAAGAAAAACACTTTATAATTAATTTATTACCTAATCAGAATCAAACTAACATTTTTTTTTAAAACCATGCCCTACATTAGGAATTTCTCCAATTGTACATCGGTAACAGCAATCCTCTATAATG
Organism: Melanchra persicariae; assembly: GCA_947386135.1. Taxonomy (NCBI): domain Eukaryota; kingdom Metazoa; phylum Arthropoda; class Insecta; order Lepidoptera; family Noctuidae; genus Melanchra; species Melanchra persicariae. The sequence goes on from OX376664.1 coordinate 14,688,252, forward strand.
CCTCTTTTCTTTCCAACGAGAGCTTGTTGGTCGACTTCAGTGGTCGTTTACTTTTGCATTCGCAATTAATGTAACACATACTGATCCATTGTTGTTATTTATATAAATCAATGGTTGCAAAAGTTGTAAATATGTGAGTTAGTCCCTTACTAGCAAACTTATTAATTCTACCTCTGCTGGTGTAATACCAGCAGAGTAGAATTAATAAGTTTTTTTTGTACCTATATGTACTCTAGTGTTATTTTGGGTGCGTCGTCCTCACATATAAACAATTGATTTATGTACCTATACAAAAAAATGTAAAACCTTTAATTGAAAAGAGTAACTATGTAGTTTCTTCTCCATAAGAATCTACCTTTTGCGACTGGACAACCAGAGTCAAAAGTGCCTTTTATTGGTGTAGTTGAAATAAATATATTGACTTTGAATGGACTTTGACTTTGCATTTCAGTCGCAATCTGTCAAAAAAGTTAACTTCCATACATTTTTGACAGATTGCGACTGAGATGTGAATGTTGCTTAAAAAATAGCAGAATTGGCAAACTAAAATTGAGAATAGGGCAGGAGACGTTAGAGTAAGAGAGTTGTATGCACGACTCGTTCAGCAATCGACCTCCGACCTCGGGGGAAAGTGATGTGGATCTATACAGCCACATACAAACTAGGACTGTCGTCACGGGTATCATCCATGAGATTAATAACCTAACCAGTGATCGGCATAGATAGTTGTTGACGACACGGTTGGCGCAGTGGTTGAGCGATTGATTCCCGCACGGAACAAATATTTGTATGGCCTACAGATAGTTGTTCCGGGTCTGGCTGTTTGTGTACGTGAATTTATATGTTTGTAAACGCACCCACGATACAGGAGAAATTCCTAGTGCGGGGCAACGTTTTATTCCCGGGATCTTAATTTAAAAGTTAGAATTAATTTATAAATCACAAAAAAATATATATATGTTTTTTATTAGTTAATTAAGACATGCCATAGGCTCAGGTAAAAAAACATAATATTACAGTAAAAGTAAAAAGTACCTACAAGCAAAAAGTTTTAAAAATTGTCCACTGCAATGTAAAATCAAAACAACACACTGTTGGAGAGTGACTAATCCTCTACGCAACGATGTGATAACCCTAGGTTACCTGATTCCGCAGAACGCTGATAAACTTCTGAAAACAACAAGGAAATAAGATCTCTTTTTGCCTAATAATAAACCCATAATTTGATGATTCTGTAGCAGCATCTATCCTATCACATTCGTACTACAATAATAGACTTAACGTCACACAAATCCTGCATCTATAGAACGTGTAACAGAATAAACGCAATACCTCTTAAGCCTTCATTGTACCTACTCACTGTTTCTAATATTATCATGATTTATGAACAACTTTCACTGACCAACACTGAAATAGCGAAAAAAAATTGACTGCCCCAAACATTCTAAGTGCGCATTATCTAGATATACAGCTGAATTTTCCGTACAGGACCGGTTCTTGTGGCGACACTTGGGGGAGGCCAATGTCCAGCAGTGGACATGTTTTGGATGATATGATAATTATGATGATGATGAGAGAACTTCTTTCCAGGAAGGCTTGATAAATCTCAGTTTTTATTCGATAATCCTAGGATTTACGGGTTTAACAGTAACATTTACGAATATTTATGTTTCTATTACATGTAGGTATTTTATTAGTTAAGTACTACTAATGTAAATAGAACACCAACAACTACCAACATAACCTTCCTTCTTCTCTGTCAAATCGATCCAAAGGTTTTCTGCAAAAGATCGCTTGTAGCGATTAGATTATTAAGTACATGCTTCTATTTTTTAAGCTCATCATGTAATTTGTTATGGTGTTCAATAGAGAGTACTCTATTTTATTCAATTTAAAAACGTCTGGGCTTCGCCTGTGCGTCGCGCGTGTCATGGAGTAGTAACCTTCAGTTATCATTTAATCAACGAGAATAAACGCCGCAAGAGTGACTGGGTTTGTCCCAGTACGCAATCAATCGCGGATTTGAGCAGTGTAGTGCTGCAGTGCAAGTGGTAAGTACCTCCTAGAAATAATCATTTTGTTCTATATCACGACACTGTCGTCTCATCGTCGATACATAATAAACGGATAACGTTCAACAATCGACCAAGTTTCCTTTTTAAGGTTCCGTAGTCAACAAGGAATCCTTCTAGTTTTGCCATGTCCGTCTGTCCGTTCGTCTGTCTGTCCGCGGTTTAGCTTAGAGACTACATGTAAAGTGGCGATGTATATGTGTTATAGTATTTTAATGTAAATGACGACGTTCAAAAATGCCGTTTAATGGCCTAAACGAAATAAACGTTTTGACTTTGACTTTTGACCAAATCCGTTAAAACCTGAAGAGGTAACAGACACACAGAGGGAGTTAGGTTAGTAAACTTCGCATTTATGATAATAGGTACTAGCTTTAGCCCGTGAGTTTAAATTTGTTACAGATGGTGGCATTTACTTTAGTTCAATCACAGATTTATTGTCACCAACTGCATCAGGCTGCTTGAAAAATCATTTTTTCGAAACTTTTTTGTCAACTTAACCGATTTGGGTGAAACTTGGTACACGGATAGAAAGACAGACTTTACGTTCCGTGAATATGTTCCCTTGAGATATCAGGGATGAATATATGAAGATCAAAATCTTGACCCCACTTGTATTCAGTTGTTTTTTTTTTCTACTTTTGACGTGTTGATGTATATCAGCCTCCCAACATCAATCATAAATATGACTAAGAACTTCTGGAACACCCTGTATATTGATTAGTCTGGATATAGTAGATAACGTATAGTATTGATATTATCATCATCATCATATCAGCCGAAAGACGTCCACTGCTGGACATAGGCCTCCCCCAAGTGTCGCCACAACAACCGATCCTGTGCGTCTCGCATCCATCGGCTACCCGCGACCCTCACCAGGTCATCGGTCCACCTTGTGGGAGGCCTTCCAACGCTGCGTATATATAGTATTGATATGGATTTACCTAATTACTTTCGATCTTTTGCAGGTCAACCATGAAGTTAACGCTGTGTCTTCTTGCGCTGGTGACGCTGGCAACATTTGCCGATGCGTATCTCCACTATGGTTCCTCTAAGGGATGCAGAGATAGCTTGTCCAAATTTTGCTTGGCAAAACGGTTTTCTGGTTTTTGCCTAACTGGCTTGTGTAAGTAACCAATGATGCCGCGTATCATTACAAAAAAGTTGAGAGCGTGAGCTGTCATTTCATTTTGTTTGTATGCTTTAACAGCTCACTTGTCGTTCACTCCACGTAAGTGAACACGGTGAGATTTCAACAGCAGTGCGATTCTGTAAACATGTCGAAGTGAACACCCGGGCGGGGCGCACGACAGGTGAGTTGTCAAACCATACAAATAAGATGGAATGACAGCTCTATTGTCGTTCACTCCGCCTAGGTGAACACCGTGAGATGTCGACAGAATCGACCGGCTGAATAGACGAGGTTGTGCAGCATTGTGACGTTAAAACGTTCTTTTGTTTAGCATGAATATTGTGGGGGTGCTGAAATTATTGCGCAACTTTTGTTTGCCAGAAAGTTGGTACCGATAGGTTGCAATAAAGATTTGAATTGAATGGAATTGGTACCGATAAATACCTACTCGTATTTTCTTTTTTTGTTTCCTTTAGAGAAAATTGTAAACAATATTTCAGTTGAATCATCATCATCACCTTCACTAATCTCAATTTATTTTGGACTAGCACTTTGTCCGCACGGATTTAGTAGGCACACTAGAAACTTCAACGCCCCGTTATGGGGGATAGGCTTTAACAGGTAGTTTTTGAAAATGAATCGAAGAAAATATAATAATTAATTAGCCATTTCTGCTGCTGATCCTGTGATCTCATGATCAGTACAACTGTTAGTGGTTGATAATGAAAGAATCGTTATATCCGCTTCAATTATTCTTTTTCATTGTACCTACATACCCATTTCCAAATAAATTGAAGTTATAATGTCATCCCTTAAAACTTTATCACCTCTTTTCACCCTTTAGTGTATATTTTAGAAAAATCCAACTACATGTTGTTCTTATTTTTTATCAAAATCATTAATGCCGTGTTTTAACTTCAGTGTTTATATGATAATAATTTTCATGATACCAAAATCATCACTATTCCATTCCACCAGGATTTTGATTGAATAATTTGAGCGGTTAGTGACTAACCATATTAGTAAGACATATTCCGACCCCAATATAGTCCAGAAAAGGCTAGGCAGATGTTCACTATACGTTGTTAATTTCGCAGATCGCCAGCTACGTTCCAGTGAGGACAAGTTTGGAGGTCTGGAGGAAAAATGCTGCCATGGACGATGCACATGGAGTGAATTGTTAAGTCATTGTGGGGGATTCCGGAAATAAAACCAGTTTTCTTGAATTTCTCTTGATTTGTTCTTGCTTCATCGCTATTTACAAAGGAGCTTGATGTAGAGTTGCCAACCGTCCAGTTTTCTCAGGACATGTCATGGTTGAAGACGGGGTCTCGAAAGTTGTTATCTCTTTTATTCTCAGTCACGTTATCTTAACGAGACCCACTGTTTGTATGAACATTTCTTATGGTTATTTTTCTTAAGAAACTGACTGATTTAAACAAGTCTTTAGACAAATACATAAAAACTTATTAGATAATATACAAGCTAGTAGAAAATATGTACCTATAAATGTGCAAGCGGAGTAAAAAGGGATGAGGGAAAGAACTCACACGGCATCGATATTTAAAATTATAAACAAACTATAAGTTCAGAGGCTATGCAAAAAAAGTTACTACATGAAGTGCTAATTAAATGCTACAAAATGACATGGGGCGCCTGGGTATCTCACCTCAAGACTGGTGTCTGATTTTCCATCTTCTTCTTCTTCTCCTTTTCGTGTCGATGACTCGTATTAGACATTGTCTGACCATTATTGAGCAACCTGTACAGCTCTATCATTGGCCTCGTTTAGATCTTGGATAGTACAGGTTGTTGTGCACGACGGGCAACTAAGGAGGTGACGCATGTCCTGTGATGGTGCTTATAGCGGCCAATCTAGGACCGCAATATGTTAAGAGATTTCCAGATCCGTGACAACAGTGAAAGATCAAATGACGGCCGGAGGCGAGGCACGGAGTTATTTTGGTGTGTTTAGATATGCCGAGGACCTCGGTAAGCTTTGCTAAACCGTGAAAATCTACCTTTGTAGATTTTATTAAGCCAGTGTTACCTACATTGGAGCTCCTATGTAGGTAACAATTTAGTAAAATACAGAAGTTTTTATTATGTTATTTCATTTTATGCTACAAAATGTTTACAACCATAACCACGTGTGACTAGTTTCATCAATTCATTAACAATAACTAATAATTTCATCTAATGAACACATTTTATGGCAGCAACGCTCCTCTAGGAAATTCATATGTTCAGCGCTGAAGTCGGTATACTCTGAAATAAACACACACATGTACGTTAGACTTAACACATAGGTACAAGTACAGTACGTTCGACTTAACACATAGGTACAAGTACAGTTAAGACTTAATTTCATCTTGTTCAATTTGCTCGATTCCTACCGAAAGGACTGACGCACACTAAATCAAAAGACAGAATTGTGTGGACAAGTGAGAGCTTTAACCAGCAATGGGACAGCATTGGCTAGATAGACAGCTAAAACTGAAACATTGCTTGCAGCTTTCTTTAGGAATAAAACAAAGACGGAAAACACATAGTGTACCTATCCACTGACAAACAAAGTTGTGCAACAGCCTCTGGAGCTCCTTATTCGTGATGAACGAACTTATTCAGAAGCCTCATCCTCCAATATGCAACATTTGACGCGTGATGTGATGTACAATTTGTTGCTCATCATGTTGAACGGCAACGAGGAACTTTTTTTTTGACATTGTCATTGTTGCGCGCCTGCTGGCAAAGTTGCCAACGCGTTGTTGTGCACGTTGCTGAACATGTTGGGCGTTAAGTGTTGCACGCTAGTGGATACTAGGCTTTACTAGCAGCAACGTTGCGCAATTGTCTCTAAACTGTTTCTCAACTTTGTTTTCAATGAACACGCGGCTTCACACGGTATCTACTTACCGAATTCTTTAATGAAGCAAAACTTTTCAAAATGACTCAGTCTAATTCTGTCGCATAAATGGGACAACATAAAGCGATCATAGTAAGGATACGCATTAGCAAATGTTGCCAGCGTCACCAGCGAGAGAAGACATAACGTTAACTTCATGGTTGACCTGTAAGGGATAAAAAGTAGGTTATTATACCACCATAATAATATTACGTTGTCGGACGTAAAAGAATCTCAACCTCCCATCACTTCCCGTGGGTGTCGTAAGAGGCGACTTTAAGGGACTCACCAGAGAATGGGCAGCAGCATTCTCTGTAGGTACATTGCAACAGCTACACTGCGATTACCAACCCGCCTGCCTAGCGTGGCGATTATTGCAAACCCCCCGTCCCCATCTGGGGGAGGCCCATGTCCAGCAGTGGACGTTTTTCGGCTGATATGATGATGATGAATAATATTATGTAGAATTCATCAGGACAGATGAGCCTAAGTCGTTACTCAGTGGGAGACAGAGGACGGCCGACGTCGCCGAGGAAGGCCTAGGAAACGCTGGCGTGACGACTTGAACGCTTTCATGATGGATTAGTCAGAGAGGGCAACACACACTGGGAAGAGTGGAAGACTCTGGGGGAGAACTTTGACCAGCAGTGGGACAATAAAGATTGCTATAAAATAAGATGGGGCCTACGTGTGGCGACAGTGCCTCGTTGACCAGTCGGGAACAAAGTGACGGCGCACGGTGTGCATGCAAGGTTTTACCTTTAAAAGACCTACCACACGCACCAAGCTTCACCACAGTTCTGCCTGCGCAGGCTGGTTTGTACATGAAACACATCTTCTGTGAAAATTTCAACTGTCTAGCTATCACGGTTCATGAGATACAGCCTGGTGACAGACGGACGGACGGACAGCGGAGTCTTAGTAATAGGGTCCCGCAACATCGTGCAGTCTTGAAACGGCAGAGCGTCGTGTTTGGGTAAAACAAATTAATTATTTCTAGGACTTACCTACGTCTTACTCAGCACTTGGTGTAGGGCTCTATTCTGCGTTTGATCATATACTGGAATATAACCAGCTAATAACACTCGCTGATGAAATGATAACCCGAGGTTACCAAGAATCTAATCTCATACTATATGGAAGTTAAACTGTTTGTTTTACAGTATGTCTGTAAACGGTATTTATTTTCTTATTTATTAAAACATAAATATGAGATCTCATTTGAAGGGCACACTAGTTTACTAGTCTAGAGCTTATGTGCAACAATAGTGACCCAGAAACTAGGGGACCAAGTGGGTTGTTTTCGAGTAATCGAACTCTTGAGTACCTATGTACATCAGTAGTCAAGAAATGTTCATGGCTTGATCTTGACAAGTTCGTTTAATTAACGCAAAGTTATACGACAGAATTGTTTGTTCTTAGGGACTTGATATTCAAAGCGGCCAGGACGCTGACGAGATAAAATTTATGGCGTCAAAGGAACAAAATATACTTAGCGTCGTCGTCGCGGGAGCGGCCAGACGCCATACATTTTCGTCACAGCGCGCCCTGCACGCGCGGCTGGCGCGCATAGGACGCGAGGCCAGCCACTCGCCCGATTTAAAAAAAACGGTCCTCGTGTAGTGGATTTTGGAACAGTATGTTGACTTACTGGAATCGATCATTCATTACACAAAATTGTAAGTTGTACTCGTACGAAATCTTCCTCTCTCTTTTCGCGACCTTAGATAATCCCGTATTTACACGTTATACTTAGTTAAAACCGACAAACTTGGAAGTTCGTCTTTCACGCAAAAACTACTGAATGGATCCTGATGAAATTTGGCATAGAGGTAGATTCAAGTCTGGAATAACACCATACTTTTTATCCCGGGAGTATGTTCTCTTGGGATAATTTTCGTCATTCACGCGGGCGGAGCCGCGGGCGGCAGCAAGAAGGGAATATGCATGAAAAAAATATGTATTTTCTTTACAGTTTCTCTATAAATATACAAAAATATAATAGGTTCAAAATTGACTGAAAAACAAATAAGATATAGGTAACTATTTTCAACAAATATATCTATCTCGCGAAAACGCCCTTTTCCTTAGCAGCTGTACCTATAAGCGTCATGATATTTGACGTCATAGTTGGTATCGGACTTCTCATTCTAATTGTAAACTTAGAAGCTTTATAACTTCATCGCTGATGAAGGTATTTGAAAATTGTGTAACACAACACACACATTATTTTATTTTACAAATTAAAAAAAATGCATTCATTTTCCCTTTTCGGGTCTCTCCACGACCCAGCACGAAGAATGACGGGATAAGGCTACGCAAAGAAATAAAGAGAATCTGTGTGTACCCTTATTTCTAGTTGTTTACTGACTTATCATATATTTTAGCTTTCTGCGAAATCAGGTAACCTAGGGTTATCAACACGTTGCGAGGAAGATTACTCTCAGAACAGTGAGTTATTTGTAGTTTAATCGCATTGTTCAATCTAACACGGACTCGATCACTACACTGAATCGTAAGTACTCCTACGACATCTTCCTTTCTATCTTCACGATCGATATAATCACTAAGGGTATGGTAGGATTGCCAACTTTTTAATTAAATTAAAGTAGAGTATTATCAGCGGTGCGATTCAGCCGATCGATTCTGTCGACATCTCACGGTGTTCATCTAGGCGGAGTGAAAGACAATATAGCTGTCATTCCATTTTATTTGTATGGTTTGACAACTCACCCGCCGTGCGCCCCGCCCGGGTGTTCACTTCGACATGTTTAGAGAATCGCACTGCAGCCGGTCGATTCTGTCGACATCTCACGGTGTTCATCTAGGCGGAGTGAACGACAATATAGCTGTCATTCCGTCTTATTTGTATGGTTTGACAACTCGCCCGTCGTGCATCCTGCCCAAGTGTTCACTTCGACATGTTTACAGAATCGCACTGCTGTTATCAAGTCGAAGTGAACACTTGGGCGGGGTGCAAGACGGGTGAGTTGTCAAACCATACAAATAAGATGGTATGACAGCTTACTTGTCGTTCACTTCGTCTAGGTGTACACCGTGAGATGTCGACAGAATCGACCGGCTGATCTCAGATTATCAGAGAAGGAAGACAAAAAGAGTATTTTTAATTATTGTTTTTTTAAAACAGTCTTTGTTTGTTCTTTATGTGTACTTGAGAAGATTTCGATAATATTATTTGGTACGACTCAATTTTCAAGGTCAACGTAGATGAGGACTTGACGGACATCAATTTAATTTACCTATACAGCGTGTAACAGAATAAACGCTTCATAACTCCGTCATTTATACACACATTTGAAAAAATATTCTTTTATATGAAATGATATATTTTCCTATTGGTCCCATTGAAATTTCCTCAAAATCGGTTCAGTAGTTTGGTTTTTAAATCTAAATAACTGGAAAAAATCCAAGTAAACGAAATAGCGTATTTTGCTTTCCTGGACTTTCCAGTGTTGTTGTTAAGTGGGGAAACTACTAAAAAGTGAAAAATAAAAATCTTTTTTACAAAAAAAATACAACCGACTTCCAACAACATCTTAATTCTTAATGCTTAATTGTTTAATTTTAATCTTACACACCCTCTCACACACATACACTCATCATTTCACCTTACACGCCCAGAGGACAGTTACCTTTTACACTTCAGTTTTTTTTTATTTTTTATTTTTCCAGTCATGTTAAGAATCCTGGAAATTATTATAAAGATTGTTTCCATGTGTTCGTAAGAGGCTACTCGCAGACCCAGCTCCAGGGCTTGAGGCGCTGCATGCTGAAACACAGGTCCCAAACCTAGTTCAGCAGCAGATGCTAATATAACACACAATTGAAACTGTTTTATTTGTTAAGAGTAATTGTAAGTAGCTTATAAACAAATTGTTATTAAACTATTATAACAAAACAAAACCAGCGTCAGACAGTCTTTCTGACATATCGCTGAAATAGACCTTTTTAGTGCAGCCGTGAGACACACTAGTTTTTGTAATACGATTTTTTGTTTGTTTTTGTACCATGCGTGTTTCATGTATGTGCTAAATAAATTTTATTCGTTCTTTCTTTCAAAATGAAAAAATAACTTTAATTTCGGAAGTCGGTGTTAAATTATGAAGACACAATAAAAAACACCGACTTCGAATTTAAAGTTAATTTGTACTTTGTAATTTTTTTTCTTTTTTTATTATTAAGTATAATAAAGTATAATTTATCATCATAATCAGTGTAATGTCTTTTCTTCAGAGACACCATGAAGCTATCGCTCTGTCTTATCGCGCTGATGACGCTGGCAACATTCGCTGCTGCGCTTCCAGTCGGCGAAACGTCTGTAGATCACAACTGGCGTCTTCAACCTTTATGTGGCCGGCGCTTAGCTGAAACACTTACTGATCTTTGTTATTCTGTTTCTGATTTTGGTGAGTTGGGTTAGTAAAAATATGGAGTTATTTAGTGTGTTTTGGGGGGGGTGGGCTTGCCCTCTCTTCTCTGGCACCACTTCATTATAGCCGTAACAGACGTTCGAATTTGGTACGGCGGACTAACTCCGCCCACAAGATTTGGTACGCTCCCGGACCATATCCGCCCGTGTGTAGAGTGGTCCGCCGAACATTATTATTATTAATTGAGTCCGCCGCGGTCCGCTTGTTTGCACAGCGGATTTGGTCCGCTCCGTACCAAATCTGGACGTGTGTACGCTTGGGCCGTACCAAACTACCACAGACTACCATAAAAATTAAAAAAATGTATTTCTCTTAATACAATTTAGCCAATTCTCTGCTTTTTTCCGCTTTTTATGGTGTGGTTGGTACATGGTGGTTGTAATGTTGCTGCTATTGTTGCCGCTACCACCATAATTTTTGTGCACTTGAAGGCGTACAATTCAGTATAGCATATATACTCTGTGGCGTGGTGGGCGGAGTTAGTCCGCCGCGTGGTCCGCCGGACCAGATCCCGTCGTGTGTTGCGAGATCGAATTTTGTGGGCGGAGTTAGTCCGCCTTACCAAATTCGAACGTCTGTTACGGCTATTAGATTCACTCATCTTGAGAGTACGAAAAACAAATGAAAATCACACATTTTCCTAATTTGAATTTGGAATTATGTTCTTTAAAATTTAAACTTTCAATGATACCAAAACCAGCCAGATACAAATAGTATAGCCAAAGAGATTTTATTACAAGTTCATACATGCTATAATGCGAAAAGACTTTTTCCCCAACCTACTTCTAGATAGGTCCATAGAAATAGGCTTTTCCATAGAAATGTCATCAAAATCGGTTCAGTAGTTTGGTTTTTAAATAAAAATTGCTGGAAAAATATGTCATCCATGTATACGAAATTGCACATTTTTCTTTTCTGTGACTTTCCAGTGGTGTTGTTAGGTGTGGGGTACTGACCACAAAAAAGTGAAAAATTAAAAACTTTTTCACAAAAAAAACAGACTTCGGTGTTAAATTACAAAGGAACAACCAAAAACACCATCATCTGCCTAGCCTTTTTTTCCCAACTTTATTGGGGTCGGCTCCCAGTCAAACCGGATTCAGCTGAATACCAGAAACATGGACTTTCGAAATTAAAGTTATTTTGTACTTTGTAGTGTTTTTTATTTGGAAGTCGGTTGCATTTTTATTATATTTTTCACTTTTTAGTGGTATTCCACACCTAGCAACACCAACGGAAAGTCACAGGAAAGCAAAATACGCAATTTTTATGTAGGTATGTTCAACAATTGTTGATCAATTTTCAAAATTATTTCTTTTTATTTCAGAAGTCGACCTAGCTCTCGTTAGAAAGAGAAGAAGTATTACTGAAGATTGCTGTTACAAACGTTGTACGCTAAAACATTTACGAACATATTGTTAATTTTGGTTCCCAAACGTAAATTATAAATGTTTCTTTTTTACTTTCTTCATTTGCCACTTAACTGTCTTAAGCTTAACCTTTACCTAGGTTGTTCGTTAGGATGGGCCGAATATTTCTTTTATTTTTTTGTAATACTGAAAATATAGTGAAATCCGTTTATTGTGACTCCGCTTATATTGAAATGTCGCTTGTAAATCATATTTTCAAGAAATTATGTTTATTTATAGTAAGCGACATGATTCATCATGATTTTTATTTTGTTTTTGAAATAAAATTTGTAGTGGTTCCCTCTAGTTAACAAAATACCTAAAAAAATAGGAATTTGTTTATTTTCTAAGATTTTTTTTTATTTAATTTTTTATTGAGGAATGGGCTAGCTCTTGACCTCGATCACGCCTGATGGAAAGCGATGGATGAGGTCTATGATGGAGCGAGCGTGCCTAGAAGATGTCTTGAGGCACTGGTATTCCCACACGTCGACGAAACAGTAGGCTGCTAGACTCGAGCGAGAAGGAGGGATGGAGCTATACACCCCATATAGTTCCATCCTTCCTTCTCGCTCAAACGACTCACGCTTTAACACGTCATGGTAGGGCCGCAGGCGGGCGTTAGCCCTACCACCGCAAGGGAAGGATTGGCCAGTCTTATAAGGTGTTTAGGCGAGACTGTCCAGGATGCGCCGAGCGCTCGGTCCTGTTGAGTATCTGATGGAACAAATTGCGCTTCACGAGGAGGCTCCTTCATGCATCTCAAAAATAATATGCTTTGCTGCGGAATGTACTCTTTGTATGACGTGTTCGTCACTTCCTCCTTCAATGTCTCTTATAAACGGATTCTACTGTCTTATGTATAGAAATCTATTCTGAAGAGTTGTTTCTGTAGTATTAAGTTATTAACTGAGATTTTGAACAGGTAAATAGTTTTGTTTTAAGGGTTCAAAAAGTTCACTTGTGTGTGTGCTGGTCTGTCCGTCTGTTTTAGCCAACTTTATTCGAATGTGTATTAGTCTGATTTACTTGAAATTTAGCGAACATAATACATTTAATTATAATAATATAAAATATATTAATATATATATTTAAACGTAGCCCCCCCCCCACACTAGGAATTCCTCATATAGCGTGAGTGCGTTTACAAACATATAAACTCACATATACAGACAGCCAGACCCGGAACAACTATCTGCAGGCGATACAAATATTTGTTCAATGCATTTGGAAATTTTGGGAATCGAACCCGCGACACGCAGCGCAGCAGCCAATCGCTCCACCACTGCGCCCACCGTGCCGTCGTCGTGCAGCAATATGCATAGCTGAGAGTGACCCAAAAATTAACCCAATTTTGCCCCAATGTGGTCTTAAATAAAGATACATGAGAAAGGGGATATCTAACCTTTGTTGGCATAGCTACCCGCCGCCATTTTTATTTTTTTTCTAAATCGCGGCGCGAAATGAATCAGGTATATGGGTAGAGGACACATTTTATAAACAAACAATGTTAGCCATATTTTATATGGTGGCCTAGTGTCACGTTGTCTCGAGATATTTATTGTTTTCGAAAACGGCCAAGTGCGAGTCGGACTCGAGTGCATAGGATTCCGAACGAATAATATTTTTCAACATGTTACTTTCAAACCATAGTCTTCTTAGTTTTTCTGTAATCTATATTAAAGACCTATTCTCCGCACTTTTTTTTCGAAAGGGTTTTACGAACATTTTGGTATTGGAAGCTGCCATAATTTTGCAAACAGATCGGAGAAAACCATGAGAAAACAGATCTCCGATGCCTTGGTTTTTGAGATTCATATTGGTCCAAGCTGGGGCTCGGGAGACTCTCTCTCCAGTTCGGCCCCCTAGAAACGCTTATAAGAACTTGAACTAGTGACCAACAGATCTTTCTTTTTCTTTTCGTTTTTGTAACTCTTTCTTAACTACCTAATCGGAATTGTTAAGAAAGAAAACAACATCACATTGTAAAGTATCTTTATTACAATAAGTATAAATATTTAAAACTCATTACTATAGTTTGTTACCTTTTATATAATATAGAAGAGTGATTTATCTAATAGGATATACCTAATTATAATGTCTATTATATGGACGGACGCATTATAGGGACTTTTTTGTTGCTACATAAGACAAAATATACATTTCTAAAATACTTTACTAAACATCTTTTACTTAAAGGTTATAAATGCATTTATTAATGAATTAAATATTTGTGCCCCGAAACAAAATTGCAAGTGAAAACTAACATTGGCGAAATTATTGAGTTTCCATTTATTTTTTGAATTTCTAACATTCATAGTCAGGAGTGTCTTAAAATAAGAATTTGTTTCACCTCATCTGAGGAGGTAATTTTCCGTTAAATTCTTTGTCAGTTTACAAGTACTTTCACATAACTGAATTTAACCGAGGAGTTACTCAGACATTGTGAAACAAACCCTGAAACACCCTGCGCAATCTAAATATTCCTACATTAAATAATTAACAAATAGATTTTTAGTAAAACGTTTGATTGAGACTCAGAGAAAGGTAATGGAAAAATCAAGAGCCCATCGCCCATAGCAACTTCATAATGCTAGGTTTGATAAAATAAATTCTTGCCGTCCATACACCATAGTTTCACCATGTAATTGTAGCATTCTTTGCAAAACACTCTTCATGTTGAGTTTCTGTTTCGTAGGATTAACGTCGGCTAATATGTGGATGTACAGTTTTGGCAACGTATCTTGGAGACCACGAGGAGTCAAAGAACTGTAAAAAAGCATAATAAGTTAAAAAAATTATTAAGTTTAAAATACATCTGTAAGATTTTCCTAAACCCTAAAAAGCGTTTTACAACATGTAAGGCCCAGCACATACGGCACAACGCAAATGCAACGAAACTGCAACTTCTAGTTACTTTTGAATATCTTTTGAGTTTATGCCATGACTCCTTTTGAGAGACCGCACATGACGCGACCATTTTGAAACCGGTTTGATACGAATTACAAATCATTAATAATTTCAAAAGGGTTTCGTTGCAGTTGCGTTGCGCCGCCGCCGTATGTCCTGGCCATTACAGATTTTTACGTATCTATGTTTTATTTTGTACTTTTTAGTTCCTTTTGTCCAGCCAACAAGCAAACAGGCAAGTCCAATAAAATTCACTTTTTGTTTACGTTACAAAAGATAATAGACAAAACATATAAAAAATTAAGCGCTTGCTGACGCTGGCTGGTTCTTAACGTTTCAGGGCCGAATAGTGCTGACAACCCTGGCAGACCAGTACCAACTGCTTGCTTTTTACCAATTTCTATGTACCCGTATATATCCATGAGGCTACCTTGTGGGATAAGTCTGCCGCTTGAATCACACAAGCTGATCGTACGATCCGTGTGAGTGAACACAACACGACTAGCAATAAACCTCACCTGACATGAAAATCATCATCCTCTACGCCCCAGTTTCAATAAAATTTCAAATTGCCGTTCACTGTTCTATTGTCTTTGGGAATGAGGGCAGTTACACCACCAAAGACACCGTCGCGCGTCGGTATGCTATTCTGCAATGAATTCAAATTGCCATTGTAATCTGTTGTTTCGGACTGCACCAATTTTCACTGCTGTACAGAGCCTCGCAGAGAGTTCAACAAGATGGTCATCCACGAATAGGATATTTTTCTGAAAAAATCACGTCATGCTCCCTGGCGGAACCACCTTTGCTGTAACAAGTATAAGTTACATGAAAAATTCTATGGAATGTCTATAAAATTCTAGTCCTATTAAAAAAAAGTCTATAACTCTAGTTTCGACGTAAACTTTTATTTAAAGTGGTTGCGCTGCAGATTATCCTTCCCAGCGAAACCACCATGATATTTCTATTACTATACATAGTATTTGCAAATATATAGTATCAAATAATTCTATAACAATTCTATATTGAACTGGCACCCCTAAATCTTCAATCTAATTTAAATATACGAACCAAACGGTGCCTCAAACTTTGTCTTCGAAATAGTCGCTAAGTGCCTAGATTAAAGTTTTTAGCAAATAACGTTTACGTCAAATATCATACAATGTGGATTGTTGCGTGTTGATAATTTCATTATGAAACACACCGATTATATATCAGGAGAAATTAAATCGGCACAGTGTTCCTCGAATAACGACACGTCTACATTAGAAACTTCTAAAAACAAACAGCTTAAAAAATTGGATAAAATAAACTAACTTATAGAATCAAAAAACAATTATGATATTAACTTTAGAAAGGAATCTGAATTTCAAAACGCGCCCATTTATGAAGAAAATTGGCGAAATAAAACTAATGAAGATAAGAAAATATCATTAATAGAAAAAATTAAGCCTAAATGGAACAAGAATTACGTGCAATTGTTGCCAAATGGCAATATAAGTCGCACAAATATTACAGACTTAATATTGCAAAATACTTGTGCTTTTGATGCTGCGGTGCAAGCTTTCGCAGTTGCTTATAAAGAATACACCAGTGTTCAAACATTGCTTAAATCACAACACTCATCATTTTCAACGCTCGTAAAAGCTGTTTCTAAAAATGATACTTCTGTGGATGTTCTAAGATTAAGAGCTGAAATTTTGTCAAATTTTTTTGAAACAATAAAGCGAAATAATAATATACGAATTGTTGACTGCAGCTGTAATGTTACCCGAATTTTTGAGGGACTATTATTAAATGAATTTTACAGTGCGAAACATGAAAAGGTATGCCTCGATTGTGACTTCAAAACGGAAAGAACTTGTCCTATATTGCCACTCGATATTTTGATTTTGGCAGAAGATGGCCTGGCAACTGGATTGGAAAAGTCAGCTAATTCAATGTTGATTGAAAAAACCATCGAAAAAACAAACTCATGCAATCATCAGTGCAATAATAAAAACGGAGTAATTACTGAAAAATACAAATTAAGTGATCATTTAATAGTTTTTGAAATTGGTGACAACATAAACATTACCGAAATACCAAACAATATAGTTCTGATCGAGAATAAAAAATACAGTATTGTGGCCGCCATAGAATATGTGCCAGGATTACCAAGTGGCTTAGGACACTATAAAGCACACTGTAAAAGTGGCGCCAAATGGTTTTGTTATGATGATTCTTCAATTAAAGTGACAAGAACAAATGTAAAGAGAAATATGCAGTTAGATATATTAATTTATGCCAAAGTCTAATTTTTTTTCACGTGTTTTATAATTTGTAACAAGAAGTATGTTTTTTTTTTTGGTGTGTAACATAAGTTAAGTTGTACAGTGGTTAATTTCTTATATAACTAGTTGTTTCAATTCTTATTTCTAGGCACTTAGTGATTATTTCGAAGACAAAGTTTGAGGCACCGTTTGGTTCGTATATTTAAATTAGATTGAAGATTTAGGGGTGCCAGTTCAATATAGAATTGTTATAGAATTATTTGATACTATATATTTGCAAATATGTATAGTAATAGAAATATCATGGTGGTTTCGCTGGGAAGGATAATCTGCAGCGCAACCACTTTAAATAAAAGTTTACGTCGAAACTAGAGTTATAGACTTTTTTTTAATAGGACTAGAATTTTATAGACATTCCATAGAATTTTTCATGTAACTTATACTTGTTACAGCAAAGGTGGTTCCGCCAGGGAGCATGACGTAAAAAATCTGAATATTTTTCAGTGTTACAAAACAAAAAAATATTGGCCACGTGTTTTCACGTAAAGAAAAAAAAGAAGACGATACATAACACTGCAACGTGCTTGCCAGCTTCTCCTGAACTTTGATGTACCTTATCTTTGTCAATTTGTATTGATTTGCAACGTGGCGTTATATTTTATGAATCTTATTTAGATTTTTTTTATTGTATCTAGGAAAATATCGTATTGTAGCCACGAACTCCACCCGCCCGTGATATATAAAATGGGCAATGAAAAAAGAATGAGCAATAAAATTGGTAACTCACATATAACCGAACGATTCAACTGCAGCTCCTAAGTCTGTGGGTCGTTCTGGATAGGCCTGGCCCTGGTGCCTGAGGATGAGAGGATCCTGTACTGATCCTCTCGTACTCACGCACTAGGTTAACGTCGTGGAAGCCGAGTCTCCAGAAACGCGATGTTATGATAAGTAGCTTTTTTGAATTTTTCTGTACCTATGGAAAATTAAATTAATACTTGGTAAAAATGATTTGTTTTGACAGCAAAAGTATTGTGTAAAGCGACTATTGAGAAGCCAAAAATAATGTCAATGAAAATATTTTACAGCCTTGAACTATATTGGATGATAAAAACGTTCAAAATCCGTTTCGAAGGTGTTGAAGCAGAGGCGTTTTGTAGCACAGTTGTAGCACAGGTGATACGCTCGTAGCAACGTGCTACGAGAGTAGCACCGTGCTACGAGCATTACAATGTGCTACGAGCATAGCAACGTGCTAAGAGCATAGCAACGTGCTACGAGCATAACAACGTGCTGCGAGCATAGCAACGTGCTGCGAGCATAGCAAGGCGAGTAGCGTAGTATTCAGTAATTTCCTTCGAATGAAAATATAATACAGGGTTACTTCAGGGCAGTGCGCATTTAATTTTTCCATGCATTACTATCGTATTACTGTCCGTAGGGATTGAGGAGCCACGTCAGATTTTGAAAGGCAACTAACACCCTTATTTAGCATCAAATTAGTTAATTGCAGCAGCACAAATTCTGGATTTAGCAGCAACCTATATCACAAGTTATATCAATGCAAAAGTGGCTCCTCAATCTAAACACCTGGAACGCATTAGGTAATAGATGGATGTTGTTAAAAATTGTGTATCATTATTGCAATTCAAGAAAATACAACACTTTTAGTATGGCTTCTCAGTCTAATAAGAAGGTGAATTTCCATGAATGAGATCGGTCAATTAATTTATTCGACATGGTGATCATTAAGCAGGTGGTATGTTCGATTATACAAAATATTTCAAGAAAAATATATTTTTGAAGAATTGGTCATAGGCCTAGCCTTTTCCCAACCAAATTGGGGTCGGCTCCCAGTCAAAACCGGATTCAGCTGAATACCAGTATTTTACGTGGAGCGGCTGCCTGCCAGACCTCCACAACCCATTAACTGGGTAACACGGTACTTCTTGGCAAGACTGGTGTCAGATTTTTTGGTTTTGACAATCTGTAACGACTGCCAAAGATCTACAAATGACAGCCGGGACCAACGGCTTAACGTGCTTTTCGAGGCACGGAGGAGTCTCGGTATGTTAATATGGTCACCCATCCACAGACCAACCTCGGCAAGCGTTGCTTAACCTTAAAGATTGGTCCGTGCGGCTGTTATAATTTAGCCACGAGCTCCTCCATATTTGAAGAATTGGTATCACTTACATATTATCTCGAATCTCGACAGAGGTAAGTATTGAAAAAAGTGCCTTTGGTTACTTCACTTTTGAATTTTTTGTTCACAACATGGCAATACTTAAAAAAAACTCTTTTTTATTTTTATCGATCTATCTATACGTAAAACTTACTCTGTCTCCGAAGTAAACCTGTATAAGTAGTAATGAAAAATTACGTTGCAGAGCTAACCCAGCGCAAACCCGCGCAAACGTGATGAGTATCGCTGATTAAACAGTCAATCCTTATATTTAAAAAAAAATCCGTTACTGAGTGACTCACAGACAACGCACAGCCGAAACTACTGGTCGTAGAACGCTAAAATTTGGCATGTAGGTTCCTTGTAAGGGAGCACTAATAGGATTTCACGAAATTCCTATGAAAACGGGATATGCTTGTACGAAGTCGCGGGCAAGCTAGTGATTTATAAAAGCACAGATTTCAAATCAAACTTACCATATTGTTCTATTATAAATATCCTGTATTTTAATAACTGTTTCTTTAGTGATGGATGAATGTAGCGAAGAAAAATCGCCATACTCACTTGACGATCTCTGAAATATGATAATGTTATGTAATACGTGCTAAAATTATCTGAAAATAAATACAACGTGTAACAGAATAAACTCTATACCTCTTAAGGGGTCATTGTACTCATCATTGAGATCAACTTTCAATATGGGACACTGCGAAAAAAAAATCGACTGCCCCATACATTTATGTGCGCATAACTCGACAAAATGTACTGAACAACTGATTTTTTTTGTCGCGATTTCGGGGTTGGTCCTATTATGAAAGTTGATCATAATGATGAGTACACTGGCCCCTTTAAGAGGTATTGAGTTTTATTCTTTTACACGTTGTAATGTCATCATACTATAGTAATAAAACCATCAAACATCAACCAGAAAATGGAAGAAAATTAAAAAATAATAGTCCTGACCGATTTCAACTCTGGCGGCCAGTCTCAACGGCGACCAGCCATCGGCGCGGGACAATATAGTGCACAAGTGCGTGCGCAAACACCGATGCACTTCCCCTACCATGACTCTCATGGCCCAATGGGACGGGAATCCGACACGACCAGAAAGAGATCTAGCGAAGGCTTAACCTACCAACCAAACAACTGGACCTTGAAGGTGGAGGAGTTGGAGGCGCGCCATAACACCAATTTCAAGTCGTTCGTGGTGCGCGTTCCGACTCATTTGGTGACCTTCCTCAAGGAAGAGTTCCCTGAAAGGTGTGCTGTATTGGTGTTTCCGCGGCCGGCTACGTGACACCTCGCAGTGTAACACGACGCCCTTCGTTTTTTGAGTTTTTGTATAAAATATGTATTAGTTTATAGTAATTGTTTTAATACTTTGTATTGTATTTAATGGCTCTTAGTTGCCTGAAATAAAGGATTAATAAATAATAATAATTAACGTGCCAACCAAGGAACGGGTGTCACACCACCAACTTCCGAACTCCGGGCTGTTACTGAGAAATTCCCAGGACACCACGCTCATTAGTCGTGCCTGCAACTACGAGAAATACAAGGCAGTTACGAAAAAGCAAACGATATTCGATGTAGCAGCAAGCTTACCGGTACGATGTAGTGATTGCCACACGAGGGGCAGCGTGGCAGTGCCTGCGCGCCCAGCAGCCCCCGGTAATCACGATGGGGTTCCGTATCGTCAGTCACTGCACAGAGGTTTCATTTTGACTCACTTTTGTAAGCGCTTTTTTTTAGGACGGGTAATCTTCAAATGACTTCTTCCACTCTGGGCGGAGCGGATGGAAGTGTCAGACTCTTACTGACTAAAACCCATCCGTGTTCCTCCAGATGCCCTGCGCGTTCCAGGGTCGCGGTGGCTCTTTCGAACAAATTCCGCAACCCTGGCACAACGCACAACGGCTCGAATGGAAGACTAAGTGCCGAAGCCGACTCTACTCTATTTGACCCTGATGATAAGTAAAATACAAAACTTCGAGAGCACTATCGTTTTTAAACAGACTATCTGATTCTTCCCGCTTCTGGGATAAAAACTAGCCTAGGTAATGTACACTAAATCAATTAAACTTTTGGGAATACAGCTAAGTAGTGAAAATCCCTGCCGGTGTCTACATGTATCTTGATAGCTGAAACCTTTCTTTCTTTCCCGGGTCTTTTAGGGCCATTTTCACCAAGCCAAACTGATCGCGATCAGCGTATAAACCACGTTTATGAGCTGTCAGTGTCACTACTTTTCTATGGAATATTGACGCTGACAGCCCTTGAACGCAGTTTAGATGTACTGATCGCGTTCAGTTTCATTGGTGAAAATGGCACTAAGTCAAGAGTGAATAGGTTACTTCTAGGTAAACCTACTCCATCATCAGTCTCGTGGATCGAATTAGCACTAACATCTCCATACTCCAGGAATTCGGCATTACACAACGTCTTTCGGCGGTGGTGAAGAGTCGCATACTTAAATTCAGACACGTCTCCAGACGCGAGAGTAACTCAAACGAACGCCTTGTCGTGCAGGACAAAGTGGAGCGCACCAATGGGCGAGGAATTAGGTCACTTATGGACCGATCAGGTTGTCTGCTGTAAGCGGTCCCTTTCACGATTCACGTGCACCAGGATGTGGGTCAGCGGGAAGAATTGACGAACGATCGTGGCATCACATCTGCAGGAGTCGCTACATGAGGATCACTACCGCTGTCAAGAGTGTCCCAATAAAGAAAAACGAAGATAATAACCGATGATAGCGTGGCTTTTTATTAGTGATTGATTTTTTGTAATAAAAACTACACTTCCTGAGATTTTACCTCCATCAAACAAAGAACCAATTTTTTACCATTTTTTTTTTCATATTTCAGTGGCAATGACAGTAAGTTGGAAAGCATTGTAGCGGCATTAATACCGCCACAAAAATCTCGACAGCTGCGAACTAACAACGAAATCCTAAATCGCGATATCAGAGTTTACCGTGCGATTCGAACAGATACAACATCCCGAATATCAACTATCGGGCAGTTGCCCACCGGACACAACAACCGTCCGGTCGAAGGATCCTCCGTTTTCAACGGAGGTGTGCGGGACTTTACTCTCTGTTCCGCTACCTCTATAGCATCCATAGAGGTTTATGTTGATGTTAGGGTGCCTAAAACCCTAAAACAGTTAGTTAAGGTGATTTCGTTATACTCACCCAAAGAAGTCTCATCTAATTCGCAAATCGGCGAATCTCTTGGATACCTCACTTTTTCTTTTGAACCTTGAACAATACAACAATATTTTAATAGAAACTCAGTCATGAATTACTTGAAATGACGAAAAATGCCGACACAATTAGAACAGGTTTTATTTTTCTGAAGCATTTCATTTTTAGGGTTCCGTAGTCAAAAAGAAACCTTTATAGTTTCGTCATTTCCGTCATGTCTGTCCGTGGTTTAGAGTAAACGCTTAGCGCTAGAAAGTTGAAATATTGTATGGGTACATAATATTCACGCCATATTCATATTATCACGCCGACAAAGTAGTAAAATAAAATCTTGAAAAAAAATCCAAACAAAACAGCTACTTACCAAAATGTTTAAACTGATGTTTCCTTCTCATTAACAAGTGATATGACGAGTTATATTCGGATTCATAATCTGGAGAAAAATAGTAGTTACATTTTGTGATGAACCTACACTTAGGTTCACAAATGAATAGCATAAAACCACGAAGAAATATATAATAAAACCACTGATATTGTTTGCAATGCAACACAGACAAAAATGAAAAATTTATTACAGAGACAGTTAGGTGTCAGTTATTCAAATCATATATTAAAACAGTATGTTTCTTTTGTCAGCAAAGAGTCAAACTCTTACAAAAGAGGTTATTCTAACACTGCCCCTTACTCGAGCAATCATGTTATTACACTGTGAGAGTACAAAATCAACCAAGAAATAAATTTTGTTCACAATAAACAGTATAAGTAACTAACAACAAGTTAAGTTAAAATTAAACTAAGTTAAACCTAAACAGTTCACAAAAAAGTTGTGTTTAACTCTAGGTAAGGCTTTAGTAAAAAGATCTGCTTCAAGTTCTGATGAGGGCTTATAAACCAAACAGATTTCTTTACGATTAACACATTCTTGTATGAAATGATGATGTACATCGATGTGTTTTGTTCTACGGAAACATTCGTTTTCAACCATCTTGAGAGTGCTACGATTATCATTAAAAATAGTAATAGGCTCCTTATGTCGTGACCGATTCTTATGAAGCTCTAAAAGAAAGTTTTTAATAAATTTTGCCTCCTTTACAGCACTACCAAGAGCGTAGTATTCAGCCTCTGTGCTCGAACAAGCAACATTTTGTTGTTTGTGACTATGCCAATTAATTAAGCAATGTCCAAACTTGCTTATAAAACCTGAATAAGATTTTCTATCAGTCGTATCCCCCGCCCAATCTGCGTCGGATGAAATTTCAATAATATCACTACCCCTCTTAAAATTGAGTCCATAGCTAATTGTACCTGATAGATACCGAAGTACACGTTTAGCTGCAAGCCAATGCGATTCATCATAACAAGTATTAAACTGGCTAAGTTTACTGCACGCAAATGCTATATCAGGACGTGTGCATACAGCGAGATACATTAAACTTCCAATGAGTTCCTGATATGGAAATCGCTGGTCGATTTTATCAGCTTTTGGCAGATTGAAGTTGACCTCCATAGGAGTCGCCACCTTATGACAATCTTGCATGCCAAATTTAATTAATAAAGTTTTAACATACTCTGACTGCGTTAACTTTAAAGTTCCATGCTCCCTGTCCCTTTCGACTTTCATCCCTAATGCTTGTGTCACAGGCCCAAGCACTTTGATTTTAAAGTTAGAACTGAGCATTTTATATAGCGCCAATTTTTGTTGTTCATCTGAACTAAATACGAAAAAATCGTCTACATAAAGCGCTATTATAATCTTGTCCTTGTAAAAGACACATTTTTCAGTCTTTAACTGAGTATAACCATTACTGATTAAAACTTTATGTACTTTTTCATTCCATGCTCTACTGGCTTGTTTGAGTCCATATAAACTCTTCTTGAGTAAACAGACTTTGTTCTGCCCCTCAATTTCAAATCCAGTAGGTTGTTCCATGTAAATACGTTCATTCAGATCTCCATTAAGAAATGCTGTATTTACATCAACATGTTCTATATCCATATTGTTTTCAATACCAATTGAAAATAATATTCTTAAAGTGCAATGTCTGACAACAGGTGCAAAAGTTTCTTCGTAATCAACGCCATATTGTTGAGTGAAACCTTTTGCTACTAGACGAGCTTTAAACTTTTCAAAATTACCGCTTGGATCGATTTTCTCCTTGAAAACCCATTTGCATTTAACTATGTTTTCATTTATAGGTCGATCTACAAGCTTCCATACATTATGCTGTAAAAGTGAATTGTATTCTTCTTTCATAGCTTCTAACCAATATTTTGCTTTATCACTTTTAATGGCTTCATTAAATGTTCTTGGTTCACATTGTGTTGTTAACGCTTGTTGGGTTAAATAGTTGATTTCATAATCCTTAAACCAAATTGGAGGACGCCGGTCTCGTATAGGCCTAGAATGGTCAATAATTGATACATTCTGTTCAGCACCTTGTTGAATATCATTCAACTGAGATTCCGCTTCTTCCTGTTCATCATATGTTTCTTGAACATTAGGTTCGTTAACAATATCAAGAACTTCAGAATTGGTAGATAAAGCATCTGGTGGTGTAGCATAGTCGTCATTGTCAAGATCATCGACATTTTGTTCAGAAGAGCTCAAATTGTTAAGAGAAACTTCAACAGTATTTATTAAATCTTGTGTACAATCATTAGACTTTGCATTTTTAAATTGAATGCCTCGAAGATTTTCAATAAATTCAACAGAACGAGCTTTAATAAATGTTTGGCCATCAGCTGGATCACCAAGTCTGTATCCTTTGGAATGATTACAGTATCCTAACATAATGTAGGGTTTTGATTTGGGATCAAGCTTTGAACGCTGAGATTGTGGAGTAAGAGAATAAGCTGTACTACCGAAGACTCGAAGATGACTGAGGTTCACTTTGAATCCAGTCCAGAGCTCTTCAGGAGTAACACTACTCAAAGCAGCAGTTGGACTACGATTTTTTAAATAACAAGCAGTATTTACCGCTTCAGCCCAATATTTCTTCTCCAACTTTGCATCCTGTAACATGGCTCTCGCTTTTTCAATTAAAGTTCTATTTAAACGTTCTGCAACGCCATTCTGTTGTGGTGAGTATGGAACAGTTGTTTCGTGAATAATACCGCATTGCGTAAAATAATTTCCGAAACTTTTATTACAATATTCCGTACCATTATCACTTCTGACACGCTTTATCTTTAGATCGGTTTGATTCTCAACTAATGTTTTAAATTCAATAAATGTATTAAAAACTGTTGTTTGATCTTTGCGATCTAAAAAATAAATAAAAGTTTTTCGCGTAAAATCATCAGTAAAAGTAATAAAATAACGGCTACCACCCCAACTATTGACTGACATTGGTCCACATAAATCCGTATGGATCAAATCTAATTTAGTCACGCTTCTATGTGCCTGACCACGAGGAAACGATTTGCTTTTTTGTTTTCCTTCAATGCAAGAATGACATGGAGTTAAATCCCCATTTGGAAAAGCAATACCGTGTGCCAAGGAATCACGAAGGGTTAACATACCTTTATAACTTAGATGTCCAAGGCGACGATGCCATATTTCCAAAGGAACAAATTTGGACATAAAAGCTTTACCTGCAGTGCTGATACTAGGCTCTTGGCTATCCACGAATGCTGAATAACATCCCTGCTTTTGATCAATTTTATAAATCCCATCCACATTGGATGCAGTCAGATCACAGGAACCAGTCACGGACACATTATCCTTCCTGTAAATATGACATTTATTAGTATCAAATACTAATGTATAGCCTTTTGCTGCGACCTTGCTAACAGACAAAAGATTAACTGCTACATTTGGGACATATAAAGTATCTTTAATAGATTTTACAACATTATTATCTAATGGCAAATTGACATCACCTACGCCTACACTATATATTTTATTATTGTTGGCAGTAGTAATTTCGGATTGTGAACTAGGAGTATAATTATTAATCCAGTCCTTCCGATTAGTCATATGACTAGTGCAACCTGAATCTAATATCCAGCTATTTTTATCACAAACACTACTTATTAAGGCAGTCTCTGTAGAAAAAAGATTACAAATATTTGTACTTCCCTTCTTTAAAGGTAAATCGATCTTCTTCGAATTATTTTTCAATTTAGGACATCTGGGCTTAATATGTCCTTTCTGATGACAATTATGACAGATTGGCGTAAATTTGTTTTTTGCCAAAAGTATTTTGTCATTTTGTTCCACATTCAAATTCGATGATTCTCGCTTGAATTCGCTTTGGATAAGCTGGCATTTCACAAATTCTGATGATATTTTCGTATTTGTGGCCTCCATTGCCATGATTAATGTGTCGAATTCAGCAGGCAATCCAATAAGCATTAATTCTGCTAGTTCTTCGTCATCAACGGCACAGTCTATGTCAGCTAGTTCTTGCGTTATAGAAATAATATTTCCTAAATAATGATCCATTGAATCACAATCTTTGTATTTAATTTGATACAATTTTCTTTTTAAACTAAGTCTTCGACTTATTCCACTATTTTCATAAGCTTTTCTTAATTTCTGCCACGCGTCCGCTGCTGTATTAGCATCCTTTATATGCGGGTAACATAACGGCTTCACATTTAAGCAAATTTTAGCATACGTTTTCTGGTCCTTACAAATGTCAGAAGAAGCTGGCAGTGTTCCATTTGCAAAATTCCATAATCCATGGTCAATGAGCAATAATTTCATTTGAAATTTCCACGTACCATAATTGCTTACTCCTTCCAATTTTTCGATGACCATATTCGATCCCGTACTAATAACTATGTTATTATTCGATGAAAATAGATTCTCCGACGATACATTTTCCGTCGACATTCCATGCGCCATATTTGTATAATATATAAATATTTCACACACAATAATTTTTACATCTGGTTGTAATACGTATAAGTATTCGCATCTAGGATATCTGCAATATATTTTGGTATATGTGCTATACGCCCATAACCTGTGATGAACCTACACTTAGGTTCACAAATGAATAGCATAAAACCACGAAGAAATATATAATAAAACCACTGATACTGTTTGCAATGCAACACAGACAAAAATGAAAAATTTATTACAGAGACAGTTAGGTGTCAGTTATTCAAATCATATATTAAAACAGTATGTTTCTTTTGTCAGCAAAGAGTCAAACTCTTACAAAAGAGGTTATTCTAACACATTTTGATTTAAGTAACCAAGAGTGTGTCATTCCAGGCAACTAAACTACAGTAGTAATGGAGCCGAGAGAGTGCAATGAAAAATGCGCACGAGTCACGACAAACAATAACAAATTACTGGCTGGCTTTTACCTTGGACAAAGGATAAGCATTGCTATACAACGTGGCAATGCCGCCAGTCTTTTGGGCGCACTTCCAGTCGACAGCGATGCGGATGAATTTTTTGACGCCATATTTTAGGGTTAACTTAGTTAGGATATTTGATTTTTATTATTAGTGCTGTCTCTATTAAATACCAATAAAGTTAACAAATTACTAGTTACAAAACATAATTTTCATAATTCTCTAAACTAAGAAAAAGGAAAATTTACATAACATGTTAGAAGCACTTACCCATTTCAATGTCCATACCATTAGTCAAATAATATTTATAAGGAGCAATATTATCCACAATATCGTCATCAGTTTCAGCGACTACATCTCGCGATTTATTAATAGAACTCATGAATTTACAATAACGGTCCAATATGAAAAATACCAGTAAGGTAACCAGACATCGCAACTGCGTTAATTGAAAATAACAATCCATTGCTTCGTTTGTGAGACTGAGATCTTATTCAGAAACAGGCAAGGCGGCAGTGGACAACTAACTTACAATTTTATTACAGTTCATGGTCACTCGATGGAATTTTGTTTTGTTTTGACTGACGTTGGAGATTAGCACCAAAGGAAACAAATATTTTGTGAGGTATTGTGGTTTGTGAGGGAATGTACTCTTTTTTGGCAAGCTGGTTTTTCTCAAAGCGGTCAAGGGTGAGCGCAGTACCCTTCGACAACAAATCACGAACGGATCGCCAACTGTTGTCTTTGATAACAACAATTGTCCAATTTCGGAAATGCAACATTTGTCGTCCGGTGATATGGCTATTGAATAAAACAATTTTTTTTTGTGAAAAAATTTAAACTGGTTTTGTAACCTGCATTGTAGATCTTAATTTGTGACTATGACATTTACATATTATTTCTTTTTCACAATATATGTCAATACATGCGTATCTATGGCCAGCGAGCTTCATGAAGTATTGATGATTGCTATTATTGATATAGTCTATGGTGGAAATTTGGAGTGATTCCGAGGATGGCCTTCAGTGGTTCGCGGGTTTTCTAGAGATGAAAAAGACACCTCAATCACTGCGAACAAACATAATTGTTTCTCATTAATGATGATGTAGTGTGTGTAAGCAAGTATAGTAAGTATTATTATGTATGTGTGTAACCACACCTTATTCAGGATTAGCTAAGTAAGCATTATGTTAAGATCGTGTACGCTCAGTCTATGTGAAGAGAGAATAAATCGAGACGTTTCCGAGTGCAAATGTCTTTCATTTACCACGACACTTCATGGCGACCCTGCCATTCAAGGTCACACCGCGAGTGAAAATTTGGACAATTACAAAAAAAAAAAAACAAGTTTGATTAGAGAAACGGATATTACTCCAAAATAAGTGATTCCATATTACAAATCATGTGTCAATCTACTCAAACGAGAGAAGAGACGATCATCGCGCAAACGGCTGCTGGTAACGGGAAAAATAGTGCAACAACCGAGCAGTTCTACTCCAGCATCAGCACGTCAAATATCCTCCTCACGCTGATTACAATCGTCCTACTGGCGGCGGCAGGCTATGCTGTCTGTAAATGTTACAAAAAGATGCATGTCAAGTGGATGGAGAGGCAAATGAACCGCAGGTCTATACGTCGCAGGCAGACCTCAATGTATTTCAAGAACGCTCCCCGTGATGATGTCGCAGCTCCCGGAATCCCGTGCAAGTAAAATATAAAAAAAAACAGACTAAAATTAAGTTGCCGTGAATTAAATTGTGTTGGTTCAGTAGCTTCAACATGAGAGACTACACAGTGTTAACATGAGGTTGAAACAAAAATGAAGTGCGCTTAATTTTAATACGTGGACTATCATAAAAATAAATACTATGGAACTTTAAATCGATATACATAACGCCAAGTGATGCCACTGTAGGCATATGAATTTAATAAACTTTACCTATGATTCAAAAATAACGATAGCGTGCGATAAAATATATGTTCGAGTTATTAACAAGTAAGTAATTAGTATAAGGTTTTATTGTAATAATATGTAACAGTTCATAAATCGTGCACGGTGACTCGCCGAACCCGATACCCTGCGCCGTGTATGGAATGTTTTCGCATTGCTATCTCTGTTTAGAAGACAGTTCGAAGAAATGTAATGAATATATTTAGTGACTAGAATGATGACATTACATTCCTTAGTTTTATTTTTAGATTATGGCCGATGATTTTAGCAGAATATATGATGATTTAGTGGACATTAGTAAATATTTAATAAAGAAAGGACAAGCTAGATTTAAGGGTTCTATTGCGATAAATAAGTTGAAAGAGGCTAAGAAATTATACAGTGAAGCGCAATTATTATACTCTAAAATATCGCATGATTTAAAACCCGAATTAGTGACACAATTATCTACCATTTTTGATAATATTAAGAGTATATTTTTAAAGATAAGTAAATTGTGTACTTCCCCTGTTAGTGAAGGTAAAGTAGTAAGAATGGAATTCGACATTCGAACGGCGTGTAACTTGATTCCCCTTATGGATGGTAGGGAGGATACCACAAAACGGTTGATTGATGCAGTGGAAATGTATGCGGATATGTTAGACGATTTAGGACAAAAGCTTTTAATAAAATTCGTAATTAAAGGTCGCCTATCTGAGAACGCTAAGCTCCGTTTATCGGATAACTATGACACCGTTTCTAGTTTAATTCAGGATTTAAGGAAACATTTATTAACTACAAAATCTTTTACCGCTATTCAGTCCCGCCTCCAAAATTTGAACCAAGGTTTTAGGTCAATTGACGAGTACGGTTCTGAATTAGAACAACTTTTTACCGATTTAACCATCTCACAAGCAGACGGCGATTCGTCAAAGTTCGCGATTCTAAAGCCATTAAATGAGAAAATGGCCATTAAGAGATTTTCAGATGGATTGAAAAGTTCAAGGCTAAGCACCATAGTGACCGCTCGCAACTATAGTAATCTCAAGGACGCCATACAAGGTGCTAAGGACGAGGATGTATCAACGCCTTCTACGTCCTCTAAGCCAGACGTCATGCAGTATTCGAGAAGAGGTCGAGGTAAGTTTACACCTTTTTCAGGACCAAGGGGTCAAGGTCAACGTGGCCGCAATTATGGATCTTTTAATAGTTATAACCGCCGTGGTTACGGAAGGTCATTTCAGGATTCTTACCGCGGTAGAAATTACTCACAGGCGAATAGTAACAATAGCCGATATTACCATCGTGATAACAGGCGAGGAAATAATATCAGCCGTAATAATGTATTTTCAACGCAAGCAGTACGACCCGCGCAAGCATCGGCGCAAGAGGTCATTTCCCAAAATTCTAACGAAAATGAAAGTTCCCAAAATTTGACCAAAAGGCAGTTTTTTCGATTTTAATAATTATATTTTGGCTTGTAAGGGACGATGTCAATTTGTAACATTTTATTGTCATAACAGAAAATATTCATTTTTAGTAGATACGGGTGCGTCAATATCTATTATTAGGAAAAATGAATTACCCGATTCGATGCGTATATGTTATGATAGCACTACTATAAACGGCATTGGAGGACAGATCAACTCTTTGGGATATGTAACCTTGAAACTTGTTACAGAAAATAATGACACGTTTTTTCATAAATTTTACGTTTTTCAAAATTTACCATTCAAGGCAACTGGTATTTTAGGCTTAGATTTTCTATCTACTTATGGCTGTAATATCGATTTAGCTACCAACGTGTTAGTTGTTAATCACGCGGGTAAACTACTTTATTTACCTATTTCGCCTAGACTTGATTTAACGTTTACTAATAATAATTGTCTTGTATTACCGGCCCGAAGTGAATCGACCCATTTCGTAGAATTAAATATAGAAGCGGAAGATGATTATGTTGTTTGCTCGAGAGAGATAGATAAAGATATTTTTTTAGCAGGAGCTATAGTTAGGCCTAAAAATCGTAGGATACCGATCAGAATACTAAATATTAGAGATCAAGAAGTAAGATTAGAAAACTTCAAACCGGAAGTAAAATTTTTAAGCGAGTATAATACTTTTTCTTTTGATAAGTCTAAGGCCAATGCTAATAGGGCCGAAACTCTACTAACGTTCTTGAAATTAAATCATCTTAATTCAGAAGAAAAGAGTTCTCTCGAAACGATTTGTACTAAATATTCAGATGTGTTTTTTCTACCAGGAGATAAGCTAGCCACCACCAACGTTTACGAACAAACCATAACACTAAAAGCAAACGTTAGTCCTACATATGTTAAACCATATAGATTACCACAATCATTGAAGCCAGAGATTGATAGACAAATTAAACAAATGTTGAAAGACGACATAATAGAAGAGTCCTCCAGCGAGTGGAACAGTCCTGTATTACTTGTTCCCAAAAAGTCTGAAGGCTGTAAAAAGTGGCGTTTGGTAGTGGACTATAGAAAACTCAATGATGTAATAGTCGACGATAAGTTCCCGCTACCAAACATCACCGACATCTTAGACTCACTTTCAGGCTCAATGTATTTCACTCATTTAGACTTAAATCAAGGTTATTATCAAGTTAGTTTATGCCCTGAAAGTCGTAAATATACTGCTTTCTCTACTAGCTCGGGTCAGTATCAATTAAAGCGTCTTCCAATGGGACTAAAAACTTCCTGTAGTAATTTCAGCAGAGTGATGTCCATAGCTATGTCTGGTCTGACGTATGACAAGTGTTTTATTTACCTAGACGATTTGATTATTTTTGGGCGAAATTTAAATTCTCATAATAAAAATTTGATCGATGTACTCGAAAGGTTAAGAAAAGTAAATTTAAAACTAAATCCGGAAAAATGCCAATTTCTAAAAAAGGAAATATTGTATCTTGGACATTTAGTTTCTGCTGATGGAGTATTACCAGATCCAAAGAAAACAATAGTTTTACAAAATTACCCGGTACCCAAAAATGTAGATGAAGTGAAACGATTTGTAGCATTCTGTAATTACTATCGTAAATTTGTACCATCATTTGCACAGATAACATTGCCTTTAAATCACTTGTGCAGAAAGAATATAGTTTTCAATTGGACAGCCGAATGTCAACACTCTTTCGAGACCTTAAAACAAAAGTTAATTAGCCCACCCATACTTCAGTACCCAAATTTCTCAGAAGCTAACGAATTCATAATACAGACCGACGCATCAGGTGTAGCGATCGGTGCAGTTTTGTGTAACAGTGACCTAAGACCCGTAGCATACACTAGTAGACCATTAAATAAGGCAGAATTAAACTACCCCACCATACAAAAAGAACTTACTGCTATAGTCTGGGCTATAAAGTACTTTAGGCCGTATATATTCGGTAGGCATTTTACTATAATGACAGATCATAAACCACTCATTTATTTGTTTAGCATGAAAGATCCCTCTAGCAGACTGTTGAAGTTTCGTTTAATATTAGAGGAGTACGACTTTAAAATAGTGTATGTGCAAGGGAAGGATAATGTAGTCGCGGATGCATTATCTAGAGTACATGTGACTTCTAGTGAATTAAAAAGTATGAATGAGAAAATTTCGGAAGTAAATGTCATGACTAGAGCACAAAAAAGAATAATGGATGAGAAGAGTAAGAATGAATCACCGCCAATTAGTAAAACCGCTGACGAAGGGTCTGATCAGCCTAGAGTCGTGGAATTACTGAGGAAGCCGAGTGATGTCGTGGAGATGATTTTGCTAGAGAAAGAAAAAGTGGAAAAATATAGAATAGATAACTTGATAAGTGCTGAAGACGAGTGTCTCGCTTACATCCCTAGTAAAATGTTGTTATGTGTAAACCTCAACTTTACGGCACATTTCTCGCGAGCCGAATTTGTGACCAAGTTGGAGAAGTTTAGCTATAAAATAAAAGTAAAAGAAGTATGCATAGTTAAAAATAATGAAAATGAAGAGTTTATAAAAGGTTTGTGTAGTGAAATACAAACATTAAAAGATTGGACCGGTCCGAAAGTATGCATACTAAGAGGAATAGAAAGAATAGATAACGATAGTGAAAAACAATGTATATTAAATGACTTTCATTTACTACCTACCAGTGGACATGCTGGAGTCCGCAGAATGACTAACAACATCAAGAGACGATACTTCTGGCCAGGTATCGATCAAGATGTTCTTGATTTTGTAAAAAAGTGTTCCACATGTCAGAAGACTAAATATAGTAGGTACACAAAACAGCCGATGACGATCACAACAACAGCGTCGTCAGGTTTTGAAAAAATATTTTTAGATTTAGTAGGTCCTTTAGATAAAGACGAGGATGAAAATTGTTACCTTGTAACGATTCAATGTGAGTTAACTAAATTTATTGAGGCATATCCTATAAAACATAAAGAAGCCGTAACTGTGGCAAGATCATTTATACAAAATTTTATTTTACGTTTCGGTATACCTAAAGTTATAGCTACTGATAGAGGTTCAGAATTTATTGCAAGGACTATGGTTGAAGTTTGCAAATTATTAAAAATAGAAAAATTAACGTCCACAGCATACCACCATCAATCGATCGGTTCTCTCGAAAATGCTCATAAGCATTTAGGCGCTTTTCTAAGGACTTATTCAGGCGATAACGGCTATGACTGGTCACACTGGATACCATTTTGGTGTTTCAGTTATAATAACACCGTCCACTCAGAGACGAAGTACACGCCCTTCGAACTAATTTTCGCCAGGACATGTAATATTCCTAGTAATATTAAGAATTGTAATAGAATAGAACCATTATATAACCCCAATGATTACTCTTTAGATTTAAGATATAGGCTACAAGTAGCGCTAAAAGAAGCTTAACATAATTTAGACATAAGTAAGCAAAATAGAAAATTAGCTTATGATAAGAAATGTAATCCAGTTACTTATAATAAAAACGATTTAGTTTTAGTCAAAAGTGAACAAACAAAGAAATTGGATAATATTTTTGAAGGCCCGTATATTGTGTTAGAGGATATGGGCCCCAACGTCAAAATTCTAAAACAAAAGAAAATCGAATTGATTCATAAGGACAGAACTAAAATGTTTCATAGTAAATAAGATATATTTGTAGTAAGTATTGTTAATTAGTAATCATATTGTAAAAAAAAAAACTTAAGAGCTCTAATTTTTTTTTTTCTTATACCCCCGGAGGTGTAGTGTGTGTAAGCAAGTATAGTAAGTATTATTATGTATGTGTGTAACCACACCTTATTCAGGATTAGCTAAGTAAGCATTATGTTAAGATCGTGTACGCTCAGTCTATGTGAAGAGAGAATAAATCGAGACGTTTCCGAGTGCAAATGTCTTTCATTTACCACGACACTTCAATGATGACGAACGCTCTCGTACTTTGATGGGACCAAAAATAAATTATAATCAAACTAGCTGCCGCCCGCGGCTCCTCCCGCGTGAATGTCGATAATTATCCCAAGGGAACATACTGCCGGGATAAAAAGTATCCTATGTGTTATTCCAGACTATAATCTACCGGTGTGCCAAATTTAATCAAGATCCATTCAGTAGTTTTTGCGTGAAAGAGTAACAAACATACAAACATCCATCCTCACAAACTTTCGCATTTATAATATTAGTAAGAATTAGGATAGTTAGGTTAGGTTAGTAGGATAGGTAGGGTAGTTAGTTAGGTTTATATCCTACTTCCTACGAAGTAGGATATAAACACTACATTTTGACGTAACTGGGCAAACTGTGCCATTGCAGCCAAAGCGGAATACACACCCGAGCTGAAGCCGAGGATGTTTGGAGCCCACGTATATCAAACGACGTTTTTATAAACATTACTTACAAAAAAACCATTTCATAAACATCTGGAGGCACGGTAGTGCCCCCGCCAAGACGAGCCAAGCGAAGCGCAAGGGCACTACCTACCTTTTCTCGAAGTGTTTCGTCGTTGTTTTTGAACCCTCATAGAGTTGGTTTCCGATGTACCAGATAGTTCATATTCTCAGGATATGATGTCAATAATAGACTAATTAAACATACAAAGTCTCAATTGAATAGCTCTAATACTTTAGATTTTTCTACAAAAACATATCAGTAAAAATGTATGGCTTCACCGTTTCGCTACCGCGTGGAGGTGATGCGAATATTTAGTTTCTGAAGTAAGAAACGAAACAGCCAAGCCATACATTTTTACTGATAAGTAGAATTTATGAAGTTAGGGTCGGTAGAGTTAGGATTCAGAAGCTTGGCTCTACATGAGATCTGATATCTTTTTCACAGGGCAAACCTTATGTGGTCGTCTTGGCAACATTTTACATGAAATGTTGTTGGTGGGATTATATTTAGAACAAATAATTGTAAGATATGACTCGCGGTTAGTTTTTCATGCGCCGCTCTTGTTTGTATTGGACAGCCCCCGACTACCACTTGGAGCCGCCAGGCTACCAACCAGGTATTTTAAATAACTGGCTCTTACCCACAGCTCCGCCCGCGTGGATAACGGTTATCGCGTAAAAAATTAGCCTATTCTCCATATCTCAGGCTTTTCATGACAATCCGTTCAGCCATTTTAGCGTAGCAGATAGACAGACAGAGTTACTTTCGCATGTTTATTATTAGTAGGGATTAAATAGAAGAGTGTTGGCTTGGCTGGTGCAGTTTCCGCACTAGTGCGAAATACGCTTAATTGCGTTTTAGAAGCTGTGGAGTAGGAGCCAGTTACCGAGTTGAAAAATAAAAAACGACTCACCTGTTGAAACATTATTCGAGTTATTTAACAGATATTTATTTTTCGAAACTTTGGACTGCTTTTCGAAATTGTGTTTTCGTAACCTTTTCTTTCGTAACCTTTTGCTTCGTAACTTTTCGAGTTTTTGGGCTTTGATTCCTTCTAAAGCAGGATTCGTTATGATGATACTGGAGCAGTATTTCATAAGTTGTTGAAACTGGTCCTCTGTTCTACTTCTGATTTCAATTAAATCGGACTGGACTATTTCTCTTTTAAAAATATTGGTTAAATTGTCATCGTATAAAATTTTAGAAGTAAACTCCAGCATGAAGACAACGGCCATGATTAGCAAGCACTGAGTACGACTGTACCTATAGCAACACATGACTTCTTCTAATTAACGAACACTTCGACGGAAGCAATGAAGGTAGCAATAGATCCACAAATGTAGTCTCTTATTACATCGTAGGGCTCCACATCAGTAGCTGCGAATAAATTATATTTGTTTCTGTTAGGGCAGATTTTTCTGTAGAATAAAAATAGTGGTTTGAAATATTTTCTATACTAAAGCTGTCAAACCTCAAATTTTACTCCTCAGATGTATTTTTTTAACTTTGCCGCTCACTAGTTATTTCTCCTGTACCGTGGGTGCGTTTACAAATATTACATGTAAACTCAAATACACAAACAGCCAGACCCGGAACAATCTGTAGGCCATACCAATTTTTGTTCCATGCGGGAATCGAACCCCGTGACACGCAGCGCAGCAGTCGCTCAACCACTGCGCCAACGATGCCATCAGTTATGTTCAGATATTATCACATGAGTGCAATGCTGATTAGTGTGAGAGATTAACAGATTTGAGTGGACCTACCCAGTCAGTACACGCATTTGTAAATGGTTGGGTAGCCCATAAGAACATAAGGAGAAACGATGGTTATGAGTTATTGACCAACGAAAATGATCGGATGATTGGTCGATAACTCAGTCGATATACAGCATGCGGGGCTCCCCGCAGGCGGCGGTGGAACGACTTATGAAAGACATGATGACGCATATCTTCCTCAAAATCCCTTTTTGCTTTTATATAATATACTCATTTATTTTTATGGTGTGCGTCATGCTTGGCGTAAATAAACTCTTTTTCTTTCTTTCTTTTTTCTTTATGAGTCGAAAACACGATAGGTAGGGCGTAACGGCAATGAAATCCATGGGGTTTGTAAAGAGCCTTGCACAAGCTTCCCCAAATGTGGGAATTATGGCATATTTTACAGAAACCTCCAGCACACCACATGCGGAACTACCGACTAGTATTTAAAAGATCAGCTGCATGCGGGCCCTGTGGCATGCGTTACAGAAATCTTCCGCACCCCGCATGCGAGCCCTATCGGTAAATGATCTTACGGTACTGTTATATCAAAGAACCATCAATATACTCGTATCTTTACTCGACGTCATGCTGGGCTCTCCAATGAACCCTTTTTTTTAAGGATGGGAAATCATCAAATGACTCCTATCACTCTGGGTGGAGTGGAAGGGAGTGTCAAGACTCTTACTGGGTGGAGCGGAAGGGAGTGTCAGACTCTTACTGGGTGGAGCGGAAGGGAGTGTCAGACTGGCTAAAACCCATCCGTGTTCTTCCTAATGCTCTTTGCATTCCAGGGCCGCAGTGACTGTTTTGAACGAATTGCGCAACCCTTGCAGGTCCAATGAACCCTAGAATTGTGCGATAGTTGCCTTGCCGAAACAGATTAAGAATAAGGGGCCAGAATAATCGATTGAATACTTCTTTCGATAGTCTTTTGCCGAACACTGGGCACTTCGAGTTCAGATAAATGATTTCTCGACTTATCGACTCTTTTCAACCAAAAATTTTCTCTTTTAAAACCAGAAATAAGGCCAGGTTAAGAGAGATACGATCGCTATGGCAGTTTCACAAGCCCACGGACCCGATCTCCAGTGAGAAATCTATGTTCCTCATCTCCGGCTTGCTTTGTACCCATAAATATTAATTGTAATCAACACAAAGCGACTGTAATTTACCAATTGACCTACCTATTGAGGGGTCCAGATCCTGCCGACCTGTACCAGTTTTTAGAGTGAGGACTACCAAATCCCACATGCACCGATTACGGAAAAAGATAGGGCTAAGAAATTTCGGCATAACTTTCAGGCAGATAGCTGCAAAATGCACTTATTTATCGTATATAAAATTAAAATTATAAGTAACAAAATTTGCACGTAAATAGTGACATTTGACAAACTTATTTTGAAGTAGGTACATCATAGGTACATTCAAAAAAATCAGCAAAGAGTTTTCTATGAAGTCGTTTCACTGTTTCACTGGCGAGTTATGTTTTACCTAAAGTGAGGACCAAACTGTAGGAAGAACGTCAACTACCACCCTACTACTTAGAACCCCAGGAGCATCTGCCTCTTGGATGTGATCTGCAGTGGTATATGGAAAGCATTCAATCGGGTGCGCAACCAGATAGGCCGCTGGAAACACAAATTGGCTAAAAGGGGTTTTATAGATCGGATAACCAGTGTGGGTGCGGTCCCTCCCCCCCCCCCTTATTCAGAACATGAGCCAAACGTTAAGGGTCCAAAATACCCTACACCTGAACTTTTGGGGATTTCATTAGTACCAGTGACTGTTTATGGCAAGAAGAATAAAGTCATCCCAAGTCATCCCCACAATGCCACAAAGTCTATCAAGCTGACGGTTATCACTTTGGCAGATGACACTTTGCTTTTGAGTTGTAAAAATTATTTCGTATCATAAAAATTGCTCAAAAAAATATGAAATGATTCGAATAAAAAGTTGGGAAATCATAAAGGCGTGCAGCCTGAGGCAGTGTTGTGCCTGCCTCATAGTTTCCGGGATTCATTCCCGGTACATTTTGTCTTCTACTCCAAGAGACATACACAAGATCCAGGCTGTGGTGCAGCAGACCAAAGATTTCAATCTTTAATAAATCTTTGCATTTAGAAATGTGGGAATTTTTCGCAAAACCTCAGCAACAACTGTCAAATAGCATAAAAACGGATTCAAAGGGACCTCAGTCTGTTAGTATTTTCAAGAAACATAATTTTCATATCATACTAAATCATGTCTCTGTTTAGAAGCCGTCTGTTTAGAAGAGTCTAAATCTTTATAATTATTTATTTATTATGTATGTAGGTACAATACTCTTGTTTGTAGATATACAGACACACACACACACACGTATAAATTGTACACAGCATAATGTCATAATATTTTTTTTTCTCTATTATGTACTACAAATATTACAACGTGTAACAGAATAAACGCAATACCTTCTGGGCCATTGCACTCATCATTATGAACAACTTTTTCAATGGGACCAAACCCGAAATCGTAAAATCAGTTTATTTTGTCGAGTAATGCACACAGAAGTGTATGGAGCAGATGGCTTTTTTTTGCGATTTCAGTGTTGATCCAATAGCAAAAGTTGTTCATAATGATGAGTATAATGACCCCCTAAGAGGTATTGCGTTACACGTTGAGTTGATTATTCTGTTACACGTTGAGTAAACGTTAAAGTTTATTGTGAGGATGAATGTTTGTGACTCTTTCACGCAAAAACTATTGAACGAATATGAAACTTTACTGGTTTAAGCTACATATATGACGCTAAAATGTACCTACATCAGAATAGCACAGTCATAGCTATAATTTAGAAAAAATAATTCCATGCAAGCGGTGCCGCGGACGGCCGCGGTGTTTAGTATTTTTACAATAAACCCCACCACCACTACCACTATTTGCAACTGCATCATACCAAACGTTGACTGGTGGAAAATAGCTAAGGGCTAATAGCTCTGTAGGTACATTTTGGTGCTGCCAGGGTTGCGGAATTTGTTCGAAAGAGTTACCGCGGCCCTGGAACGCAAAGGGCACTAGGAAGAGCACGTATGGGTTGTAGACAGTAAGTCTGACACAGGGAATGCCCGCTCCACCCAGAACGGAAGGGATCAATATAGATGATTCCACATTAATAAAAAAAAGGTACAATTTGGAGTTTTCATGAAAACATCACAAAAAAATCCTGAGTAAAAAAAAAGTAGGACTCTATTTAGTTCGTCAATTAGATTTTTCGAAAAATATTGGATGCGAATTTTTGTTTTATCAAAACAGTGAATATAAAATTGACGAACATAAAACGCATCAAAGATCAAGAGTGGGGGCTTGTGACATCATTTTCCGGTAGAAAGTGTACTGAAATGTGACGTCACACGAGTTTTTAACGCAAAGTAAGTGTCGTCTTTACTTCTTGTTTACGTCAATATTGAAAAAATACACGGCACGCAGTTTGATGTGCTATCTTTATCATATTTTATCGATTGAAATGGCATATACAAACGTGTCCAATATTTTTCGAAAATCTAACGGACGGGAATAGAATTATTATTATCCTATCAAGGAAAAGACCCAATTATCTAATACCAATTCTCTATTCCCCACAGTCAAAATTAGCAAGATCGTTATAATAACGGCTGAAGAAAAATGTTCAATCAGCTTAATCTACGATCTCGAATACTTTTTACCAACGAAGTTGCGGCAGTTTTTAAATGACATGTACTCGTCGAGAATAGATGCTCGTTTTAAACATAATATTTAAGTTAAATATGGTTGCAAATGACGTAATTTGCTAGCTAGCTAAACTAATGATAATATTAGTGAGACGAGTATCTTTGAGGATAAAACGAAGAAAACTGCCTGATTCTGCCCACGTCGATGAATAATTCAATGGAAATCCCTAATGGTCAGTACCTATTTAAGCACTAAGAAATAAACATTCAAAAATATTTGGAATAAGTAAAGCATTTTTTGTATGATATTTCTCAAAGTACACCTTCAGGTACACCTATTCCCAACACAATTATTCGATTCCACTGCGAAACGAATGGTTATGGTTTTACAACGTGTAACAGAATAGATGTCATACCCAGATACTTAGTCCAAAGTACTTGGGAGTGGTCCTTGATAGCAATTTGCTCTGGAAATTCATATCGACTACAAACTCAATAAAACCACAAACGTACTTTAACAATGCAAAAAATGTTAGGCAAAACATGGGGTCCCGTCTCTCCCCAAAGATTAAGATGTGGCCACACAGCCGCGAACAGGCCAATGCTGGCCTATGTCGCTTTAACTTGGTGGACGAGGATGGCACACTCGACCACTAGAGACCAACGGCTCCAAAGACTAGTCTGCTCCGATTTCAATGGCTGCTTGAGAATGCAAATAACTCTTCTTCACTTATACATTCAGCAGCTGCCATCACTAAACTCGTTTAATTTACTTTTCACGATACCCGAAATATCCGAATTGTCTGGATAAATCCGGATAGCGTTTTGGTAGTATCCGGAATATCCGGATAGTAAAACCGACCGGATAATTGCATACCTTAATTGTACTTTTGACCGAACAGGATAATCGAAATCAGATTATAAAACGACTTATTATAAGCTCAAATAGTTATCTCATCACGTAGGTATTTTTCAATCATCGGACCGACCTAGGAAATTGCTTAACCTTGAAGACCGATTCGTGTGGCCATTGTACCTTACCCACGACCTCCTCTTGAATATTTGATTCAAATAGTATATTTCTTCAACAGATATTTTTCTTCATGTACTCCACAATCCAGTATCACAAGCCAGCCAGGCTAAGTTACAAATAATATTGAACCAACATTTTTAACAGGTTCATCAGGAATAATTATTTAATGTAATTAATAGTGAAAGACGTCAATACAAATAACATTTTTTAAGTTTTTGATTTTAAATGTGTTTAAGTTTTTTACGTATTCGTAGCATTAAAAATTTGTTAGTTTTATTAAATAAATAAACGTAGTAAATAACAATGCATTTTCTTTTGTGTTAATATACTACAATCTTGAATGCAATGAAGGATTCAAGCTAGCCCAAGGCAAAGACACCTTTATCCCCTAGGAACACACTCTACTTTTCAGTTCACACCAAAGACTATATAAAATGGTTCACACACATGCCTTCCGTAACCAACGGTTGTTAAGATAGCCCATCCACAGACTAACCTCGGCAAGCTTTGGTCTGTTATTATTTAGTCACGAGTTCTTCTGGAATATAGTAACCAATGCGCTTTATAATTGTGTAACTAATTGTACGTTGAAAATAAAGGACAGACATAAAAAGCGCACAGGGTGCATGAATAGGGCGCTGACAAGATAAAATGTATAGCGTCAAAGGAACGAAATATAACGTGTAACAGAATAAACGCAGTACCTCTTATGGTATCAATGTACTCGAACAACTTTTACTATGGGACTGACCCTGAAATTGCAAACAAAAATCAGCTACAGTTCAGTACATTTTGTCGAGTTATGCGCACGGAAATGTATGGAGCAGTCGTTTGTTTCTTGTATCAAGTACGTAAGCGTCGGGCGGGTTGGGAATGAGTCGAAATAAAGCATGAGACGAGTTAGGAAAGTGACTGAATATATAAAGTGACGTATTAATGAATGTGACGTATTAGGGATAGCGACAAAATAACGATTGGGACGAATTAGCATTACAACCGTTTTATAGGGTTACTGTCCTGTTTATAGACAAAACCAAAGAGAAATGTATATTTATTAGAGAAAACGATAACGTCACACTGACACTTCTTTTCACTTAATTTTTAAATTTGTTTATGTCGATTTCTGCTTGTTAATAAATTCCGCAGTTTGTTTGCAAATTATCAGAGCGAGTAACATGAATAAGCAAATGTTTGTCTTAGCCATAGATTAATAGGTCTTAGCATTCCGACAGATTTCCGAGATTTCATACCATACGAAGTTTATCACGAGCTCCGGGACTTAGCATTTTGTACCACATCCTATGAACTGGATTACTAGCTTAGATTAATACATTAATCTATGATTACTAGTTATCGATGATTTTGTAAATATTTTTACTTTATCAGTTACTAGTTGCCGCCCGCGGCTCCGCTGTCGTGAATATCGCAAATTATCCCAAGGGAACATACTCCCGGGATAAAAAGTGTCTTTTGTGTTGTTCCAGACTATAATCGACCTCTGTGCCAAATTTCATCCAGATCCGTTCAGCCTTTCTGACGTGATTGAGTAACAAACATCCATCCCAACTTTCGTATTTATAG
Source organism: Melanchra persicariae (assembly GCA_947386135.1). Classification (NCBI taxonomy): domain Eukaryota; kingdom Metazoa; phylum Arthropoda; class Insecta; order Lepidoptera; family Noctuidae; genus Melanchra; species Melanchra persicariae. The sequence continues at coordinate 14,731,971 of OX376664.1, forward strand.
TATTTCTATCTTTTGCCCGCGGCTCCGCCCGTGTTGATGTCGGTTATCGGTAAAAAAGTAGCCTATGTCCTGTTCCATATCCCGGGCTATATATCTGCCAAATTTCATGACGATCCGTTCAGCCGTTTTAGCGTGAAAGCGTAACATACAAACAAACTCACTGTCGTATTTATAATATTACTAGCTTCTACCAGCGGCTTCGCCCGCGTGAAAATATCGGAAATAGGGAGGTTTTTGATTTGTATTGTAACTACACCTACCCTACACCTACCTACACCTACCCTACATCTACCCTAAACCTACCCTACACCTACCCTACACCTACCCTACATTTACCCTACACTTACCCTACACTTACCCTACACCTACCCTATACCTACCCTACACCTATCCTACACCTACCCTACACCTACCCTACATTTACCCTACACTTACTCTAACCCGCCCAAAAAATACTATGACATGTTTCTGGTCTCCTGGTACTTGTGCATCTGAAGTACTAAGGCAGCAGCGGCTCTTAATTTCCACTTCCTCTTTAGTCTCCATTAATCCATGCTACTTACCGGGATAAAAAGTAGCCTATTTTTTATTCTAGGTTATGGACTACATGTGTGCCAAATTTCATCCAAATCCCTTCAGCCGTTTTTGCCTGATTGTTACACAAACATACAAACATACAAACATACAAACTTTCACCTTTATAATATTAGTAGGATGATATACTAGCTTCTTCCAGCTGCGGCTTCGCCCGCGTGAATATCGGAAATAGCAAGGTTTCCTGATTTGTATTGTAAATTTTTACTCAGGAAACACCCACCCTACACCTACCCTACACCTACCCTACACCTACCCTACACCTACCTTACACCTACCTTACACCTACCCTACACCTACCTTACACCTACCCTACACCTACCTTACACCTACCCTACACCTACCCTACACCTTCCCTACACATACCCTACACCTACCCTACCTACATAATTATACCAGCCCAAAAATACTATGACATGTTTCTGGTCTCCTGGTACTGGATGTTTTTGGTCTCCTGGTACTTGTGAATCTGAAGTACTAAGGCAGCAGCGGCTCTGAGTTTCTACTTCCTCCTCAGTCTCCATTATTCCATGCCACTTACTGGGATAAAAAGTAGCCTATTTTTTATTCCAGGATATGAACTACATGTGTGCCAAATTTCATCCAAATCCCTTCAGCCGTTTTTGCCTGATTGTTACACAAACATACAAACATACAAACATACAAACATACAAACATACAAACATACAAACATACAAACATACAAACTTTCACCTTTATAATATTAGTAGGATTAATTAGGATGATTGGTCTAGTATAGAAGTATAGCAACAGATTTCTTTTTTATCAATTTAAAAAAAAAACACAGCCGATGTCAGCGATAAGTTTCCGAGGTTAATGTGGAACTAGGCAGGTCACACTTACTGATACCTCAAGGCCGTGAAGGCCAGGATCATCAGCATCACGCAGTGGGTACCTGAGGATGGTTGAGTTAACCGAGTCAGACCAAAGAAACGCTGGCGTGACGTTTTAAACTCCTTCCTGACGGATTGGCCGGAGAAAGCAAAAAACAATGAACGTTGGAAAACTATTGGGAAAATCTTTGGCCAGCAGCAGGACAGTGTAGGTAGGTTAAATTAAAAAACAAATTGAAATCTAAGATTAAAATTTATATGTATATATTATGTACCTACACACAATAAACTTAAAGTAACTTAACTAAAACATATTGTTTTCCATTAATAAATATAAATCAAACTACAATAACATACAAATTAATATATCTACATAAATCGATTCTATATTAAAAAATGACGAATTTATTTCAAATCTTTAACGAGCTTACAGAGAAATTTAATTATTATCTGATGATATTTTTCCTACTTTCCACGGTATTTGATTTGTCTTATTTTTCTTCTAAATTGCGAACCAAAAAAAACAAATTCAATATGAATATCGCCATCTAAATTAAATTACTTACACGTTTATTTCAGATGTACATAAGTAAACCATTTTCTATAGAAGAACCTGGTAAAATATAGAAATGGATGGAACATACCCTATTTACTGTACCCGCCGTTTATGGATATTTTTGCTAGCCTTCCTGATAGTCGGAGATTGCTATTTTCATGTCTACGTATATTACAATGTTCTGCAAATTCCTAGAAGATTTAAAAAGTATAGTGAAGCTGCAAATAGGATATGGAATTCTATGAACCAGACGCCTTGTTATAAGTATTCTTTGGTTAACGGATCGGAAGCGTCAATGGGTAAATTGTGATGTTTTTTTTTAATATATATTTTTTTATATCTGTTTGCTTTTGACTCTAGTCTATGTTAGAGATGACAGAGACAAAGTCGACGATGGAGCGAGCTTACCCAGAAGACGCCTGTTCACTCTAACTTAGACACCAGATGAATGTGCTATAACGGTCCTGTCCGGCATTGACCCACATACATTTCTTGACATTCTTAATTTCTAAAACGGAAATAAAGACATAACGCTGTCCTGCGGCCCTACCATGACGTGTTAAAGCGTGAGTCGTTCGAGCGAGAAGGAGGGATGGAGCTATATAGGGTGTAAAGCTCCATCCTTCCTTCTCGCTCGAACGACTCAGTAGGGCCCTGAAACGACTTCTATAGTGATCCATAATGTTTTAAATAAAAAAATCAAAACGTCATTCGAGCCTGGTGCCAAGTTAACGTGTACGGGTAGTATTTATTTTCCCAACAATTTTAGCCTAAAATAGATTATTTAATTTTCATGTAATCACTGAGTTAAGATGAATGTTGAAATGTGACTAAATCTAAAAAATGGTCCATCGTCGTTGCACTTTCATAGCCTTTTTAGCCGACTTCTAAAAAAGGAGGAGGTTTAACACACTTGACGCAAACTATTTAATTGATTACATTATTATGTTCCTTATTTTCAGATTATGAAATTGGTTATAACTCATCATACTTTTGGTTTAAATCGATGCAACATCTGTTCAAGGATCTCGGTAAGAGTTTCGTTATTTATTTTTAACCGACTTCCAACAAAAAAGGAGGAGGTTCTCAATTCGATTGTATTTTTTGTTGTGTTTGTTACCTCATATCTCTGTCATTTATGAACCGATTTGAAAAATTCTTGTTTTATGTGAAAGGATATACTTCTCGATTGGTCTTATTTAAATTTTATCAAAATCGGTTAAGCAATTTGGTTTTTAAATCCAAATTGCTGGAAAAAATATATGGAAAAATCATCCATGTTATTGCGTATTTTTGCTTTTCTTTGACTTTTCAGTAGTGGTGTGAAGTACCACTAAAAAGTGAAAAATATAAAACTTTTTCACAAAAAAAAACCGACTTCAAAAAAACAACACTACAAAGTACAAAATAATTTTAATTTCGGAAGTCGGTGTCAATTAACTAAGAAGCAACCAAACACCGACTCCCGAAATTAAAGTTATTTTGTACCCCTTATTAGCAAGTCACCAGATTCTCAACTCACCAGATTCGCATTTCACCAGACTCGCAACTCACCAGATTCGCAACTCATCAGATGATGTACTGTCCAACACATAAATTATATGAACTTTCAAATTAAATATGTACTTACTACTATTTTAACCTCCTGACTACCTACTATGATTTCTATATTTAGTAGTAGCAGTAATAAAGCTGAAGAGTTTGTTTATTTGAACACGCTAATCTCTGAACCTACCAGTCCGATTTGGAAAATTCTTTTTGTTTAAGATAGCTTTTTTCCTCTTGTTCATGATGAAGCTGGATTAGGCTTTATGGGAACGGGTAAAAAGATATGCGCGTTCGAAGTCGCGGGCTGCTAATAACAGGTCTCGTCCTGGTGGAACCAATTGGTTCAGTAAACCGCGAAATGAATTAAACTTTCGGTAGGTAATATGTATTTTTTTATCAAGAGTCGGAGGTTTTTTTTTATGGATTGGCAAACATCAAATGACTTCTTCCGCTCGGGGTGGAGCGCAAGGGCGTGTCAGACTCTTAATTACTAAAAACCATCCGCGCGCGTGGAACACAAAGCGCTGACCCGGGCCTGGACGGCGAGCCACTCAACGCTCGCCGACCCGCAGTCCGCAGACCCGCGTCTACGGTGGCCGGGAATCGCCCTGTGACTCCCGACGCCCGGGCCGTCTTCTTCTGTTTCGACGGCTAGGGCGTGAAGTTTGCTTCTCCCTTACGCGGCCCGCTTCCTCCTTCACTAGCATTACTGCTTCGCAGAAGGAGGTGACGGCTTTCCATGCCTCCTCGACCAAGGATTGAACCAGGGTCGAAAGCCGCCACCGATCGCCTCGACGAGGACACAGCGGTACTCCGCCCAAGCAGGGCAGACCTCCATTGTATGCTTCACCGTGTCCTCCGACCGATCCTCACAGTGATAACACCCGGACGTATTTTCTCGCTGAATCCGAAACAGGTAACTCCCGAAACAACCGTGTCCGGTGAGTACTTGCATCAGGTGGTCCCAATCCAATAAGGAGGCTCGCCGCCTCGCCGGAGATCGTGCGTATTTCCCCGGGCCAGCCAGGCCATGACCCTTTGGGTCGCGTTCAGGTATCGGAAGCCGCTTGAAGGTAGCCTCGGCCCGTCCCAGTCTGGGAGCCAAATGTCGGAAATGCTCGAACATGGCTTCGGACTTGTACTGGGCCTCCTCGAGACCCAATTTCGGATCCTCTCAAGGACTATCGCAATTCCGCGTGTCATTAGGTCGGCTGCCGCCTGGTGCGACCTACCCTGCGCCAGGACCAGCGTGTCGTCAGCGAGGAACGGCCCCGGAACCGAACTCTGTGGAACACCGCACGACATCTCGCCCCGGTGACTGGGATAGATGACAGCCCTGTCCGTCAAATAGGCCTCGACCACGCGACGGAGGCAGGTCGGCATCAAACACTTTTTCCACAATTCATGAATGTATATTTAATAAAAATATATGCTTGCGGCAGTCATTTAGCCATCTTCTTTGCTATAAAACGTTTTTTTTTTCAAAACTCTGAGTTCTAATAGTTTAGAAGAAATTGCAATTCCAAAACGTGTTTTTACTTTTTTTTTTGTGAATATTGTATTTAGGTACTATTTTGTGACTTTGTGTTTCATTGTACATTTGGTGAGTTGCGAATCTGGTGAATTGAGAATCTGGTTAGTTGCGAATCTGGTGAGTTGAGAATCTGGTGACTTGCTCATAAGCGTTTTGTACTTTGTAGTGTTTTTTTTGAAGTCGGTTTTTTTTTTGTGAAAAAGTCTTTGTCGCAACATTTCTTATGTATTGTTTTAATCCAGTTTTAGTTCAATTGTTAATCGTTTTAGGCGCAAGCGCTACGACCATGGACTCTAGGAACATGTCGATGTGCAAATCAAAAGCTTCGTTAAGTAAGTTCTATATATATATATATATGACGGCGCATCGACTAGCGCCATCTATGAAATTACTTTCGAACAAGACTGACAGCGGTTGGTCCAGCAGAGCGTTGATTGGTTGACGGCGTATTGACTAGCGCCGTCTATCGAATTACTACCGAACAAGACTGACAACGGTCGGTCTAGCGGAGCGTCGATTGGTTGGTGAAGCGGCCATGTTGAGACGGGGGGATTCTCGTCTGGCAACGGCGACGGTTCACCATGAATACGACGAATCGCTAATATTCGGTGTAATCGTTTAATGTTTCGTGATTAGTTTGACTCATTGTTACTCGTAATTCTACTGAGATATTAATGTTATATTTATTTGGAGGACCAATTATAAGAAATTGACTGTGTGACATCTTACAAGACTTTGATTAAAACTACGCCCATAAATACCCGCGCCAACGCTATGGCTGATCCTGAAGACATTTCTGATACTCTTATATATATATATATATATTTTGTATTTTATACCGCGTGACCGACCTGGAAAATTAACTGCACATTCCGGACCGCAGTAAAATCAATCTCAGGTGAACCCCCACCTGAGATTCTCTCACCCTCGAATCTCTCCGATCTTCTGTATTTGGGTGGCTTCTCCGCAGTCCATGACCCACCTTTCGTGTTGCGCTCTGTCACCTGAGGGCTCAGTGGTACATGTGAGGACCTTATGCTACGTCAGCGAATGGCGCTATCGTTTCTGAGTGTTGGGCTAAATATAACATTTAATTATACTGCGCTATATAGAAAACTGGCCAAGTGCGAGTCGGACTCACACATGAAGAGTTCCGTACCAAAAATCGAAAAATAACATATACTTAATATAACATTACCCGCTGACAGACAGACGGACCGATGGACAGCGGAGGCTTAGTAATAGGGTTCCGTACGGAACCCTAAAAAACTAAGTTTTAAAATACCGGATCAACTAAACGACCGGAACGGACTATGCGCCATGGAATGACTGCTTCTCCCATTCTGATTTCGGCTCTAACTAGGTTTATGAGAACATTTCACGTTTCGATTTGAACCATGGATTTTTCTAATATGTTAAGAGGCCTATGGCAACCAGGCCTCGCGTCAAATCCTTGCTCTGTATTAATATTAGGATACTGTATCTACTCACAGACTCATTAGGCGTCGTCCTAATTGGCTAACGATAGTACGAGTTAACGATGCGCTTTCCTCGCACGACGAGATTAAACACACATTTATTTAGTGTCCTAATTGAAGCTTGCACATCATCGCACGAGTACAGGATCATTTTCACGATCATTATCATCGCGCGACGAAATCGCATCGTTAACAAGTACAATCGTTAGCCAATTAGGACGACGTCTGACTGAGCTTTAAAAGGGCTTTATAACTAAGAGTCAGTTCTGACACTTTTTACCTGAGTCTTTTGTAAAAGTCCATGTGCCAAATTAACGGCCGGTATAAACGTCCACATTGTTTTTATTTTTGTTAGATCGAATTTTTGTGAACAACAGTGAACCTGATTTACAATGGATAGAGGAACAGAACTCTGACGTGTCAGTTGGAGGTTACTATGCGCCCGCAGACTGCAAGCCTGCCAACCGAGTGGCCATTATTGTTCCTTACCGGTTTGTTAGTTTTATCTATTTATTAATTAATAACCTAATCATTTAGAAAAACTTCCACAGTACACAGAAACAACAATTAAAATACTAACACACACGCCACAAGGTTGGATTTGGCGACTCTTGGGGAAGGCCTGTGGATGTCCAGCAGTGGACGTATTACAACCAAAGTTATGGACACACAACATAGTAAGCACAGGACAACATCATACGGAACCCTTTTCCATAAGTCCGTCCCGAATTAGGCCGGCTTTGTCGCATTTAGGGTGAATGACTTTAAATTGTGCTGTATTTCAGAGATCGTCGGGTAAACCTTGCGATTTTCCTTCGCTACATTCATCCATTTCTAAAGAAACAATTATTAGAATACAGGATATTTGTCATAGAACAATATGGTAAGTTCGATTACAAATCTGTACGTTTATTAATAACTTGCTTTTTCCCGCGGCTCCGCCCGCGTTGATGTCGGTTATCGCGTAAAAAAGTATCCTATGTCCTTTTTCATATCCCAGGCTATATATTTGCCAAGTTTCATGATGATACGTTCAGCCGTTTTAGCGTAAAAGCTTCACAGACAGACAGACAGTCCAGAGTTACTTACGTATTTATAATATTAGTAGGGAAGTAGGGAGAGTAGGGATTACTTCATTCGATATCCAAACTCATCACGTCTGGAGGATTTCCTAATTTTTAAGGAGATTATTATTGCCTTGGCTGGGGGCCTTAAATTCATTTGAGGCCCCCACAGGATAGTCCGGTTAAGCAGTTGATAGCCCCTGCGTGTTAACTTGCTATGGTAGGTGCCAGATAAACTTGCAATAAAATACATTGACCTTTCCCTAATATTCCTTCGTAGATACCCGAATAATACATTATGAACCATTTTACATTACTAGAGAACATAAAGGATCACGATAGAAGTAGATTCAGGACTACTCTAAGTCTTTATTTCTGTTTTTGATTTTAAGAAAGTCAAAAAATGTATGTGGGTCAATGACCGTTATTGCACATTTATCTCCATCTACCATAGTGGTCATATCGGAAAAAAAAAAAAAAAAAAATCGGCCGAAATTTTTTTGGGCTAAATGTGCCTGCCAAACAAAAAGGTATATTTCGACAGTATATGTTTATTTCTATCTTATACCATGGGAATCTAAACTATGAGGTCATGATCCGCACCGTTATACGGCACTCTCATAACTGAGCCGAGAATGAATTATGTCCTTTACATTTCAAAAACCGCCTAAGTGCGAGTCGATCTCTCACACGAAGGGTTCCGTACCATTTACCGGAAAAAAACGCTTTTCTTGTATGGATTATTTAAATTAAATTTTAATAAGTATTTGTTGTTATGGCGGTAATATATACTTCAATATTTTGTGAAAATTTCAACTGTCTACCTATTACGGTTCTTGAGATACAGCCCGCTGACAGATAGACGGATGACAGCTAGACGGATGACAGCGGAAGCTTAGTAATAGAGTTCCGTTGGATACCCTTCAGGTACGGTACCATAAAGATATAACTAAATACTACGCTGCGCTTGATGCTACACGTCTTGCTACGCGCGTAGCATATTGCTACGGCGTAGCACAAACTGTGCTACGAGCGCCTGGCTTTCATACCTTCGAAACGGATTTTGAACATTTTTTATCAGTAAATAATTCAAGGAGGTAAAATATTATTATCTTCTCAATTGTCGCTTACACAATACTTTTGCGGTAAAAATTAATTGTTTTTTTATCAAGTATTCATTTATTTTTCCACAGGTACAGAAAAGTTCAACAAAGGTACTTTATACAACATCGCGTTTCTGGAGACTCAGCGGTTCGGCTCCTGGCACTGCCTGATCTTCCACGACGTGGACCTGGTGCCTGAAGACGAGAGGATCCCGTACTCCTGTCCAGAACGACCCACACATTTGGCCGCTGCTGTTAAATCGTTCGGTTATGTGTGAGAGACCATTTTACAAGCTCATTTTGTTTACGATGACCAAAAGGCGTGCGAGGCGTGATTGAAATAACTTAAAACTGGAAAAGGAGTCATTGATGCCATCGATGCCATCGATCGAAGTTGATCGATTGGTGTGGTAGCTTTGGGTGATCGAAGAAACAAGTAGAAACGTATCTATCAACGTCGACTTATTCATTCTACCATGGATCGATGGCACCAATCGACGGTCGATTGGTGTGGTAACATCCAACAATTCTGGGATCAAAAAGTAAATCCTGACCATGTTTTTGCATAAGGTAGAGTAACTTTTTCAGTATAAAAAGCACTACATTCCGTAAAGTTTCCATATATTTTTCTCAATAAGATGACTTAATTTCCAGCACAGATAGACCTAGGCTTAAATCAGGACTTCCCGGTAATACGTTCCCGTCACCCAGACCTTGGATCATTCTCGAAGTTCAACCGGGTGAAGCCGATGGAAAAAAGCTAATAAATAATAATGCTAATCTGAATTTATTTCAGTCTACCATATCGAAACATCTTCGGTGGTGTTATTGCCCTCACTCCCAAGGATTACAGCACAGTCAACGGTTATTCAAATTTTTATTGGGATTGGGGCGCAGAAGATGATGATTTCCACGCAAGGTGAGACTATCTGGTAGTAGTATTGTGTCCTCACAGGGCTCATACGATATACTCGTGTAAACCCCAAGGTAGACCTATGTCAACAAATCTGCATCATGTGGTATGCGGTTTCGGACACAGACCGACTTTGTATCTCTAACCAGACTGGCCACCACAGGCAAGTCTGCTAAGCAGACGACAACGTCATAGGTAGACCTGCGAGAGACCATTCACTAAAAAAAACACGAACCGTTCTCAGCAAGCGTTGCTTATCTTTGAAGATCGATCCATGCAGCTAGAGTCTGTTTTCTGATAGCTACAACCTGGAGGTCTTTAAGAGCGTTTACGCCGTACGCATTACGCATTTCATACAAACTGTCAAGTCCTTATTTTTCGAAATAATGAATCGATTTTAATTAAACTTGGTATGCTTACGATAGATATCCAGTTCTAAATAATTAGTAGAAAACATTTTCGAAAAAGAGTTTAGAGGGAGTGAGAGAGCGATTTTAAGTTTTCTATTGGCGATGGAAAGATTCTAACTAGTGTGAAATTGTGAAGCTGTCTAAGAACGACACTTTGACAGATTTCGTACACCGTTGCCATCGTGTGGGGAATTTAGCCATACTGCGGGGAATCTCAAGTTGATTGGGGATTGGCATTATGTGGAGATTTTGAATATCGATTGTCCGGGTCCAGTCAGAACACTTTCAAGAAATCGAAATACTTATCTTAACACTTCACTGTTGTTAACATTTTTGTTAGGTTACTCATGGATATTGAATGTCATCTTTTTCTAAATTGATTTATATCGCTCGACCGATACGTTCGAAATACTTATATCTATCTATCGAGCCTATTTTGTCCCACTGCTGGGTAAAGGCCTCCCTCTCCTTTTTTTTCTACACAACTCTGTCATTTGCTATGTCAGGCCAGAAGGGATTTTGTGGGGAATCAGTAAATTTTTGCCCCGAAATTAGGAAATTTGAATTAGATTTTCAGGGAATTTGATAAATTGGTGTTGGCAACACTGCAAGTGTCGTTCTTAGGCAACGCCGCTAGAGGCGCGCGCGTAATCTTTGCATCGCCAATAGAAAGTGAAAATCACCCTATCTTTCCCTCCGAACTCTTTGTTCTTCGTACCTGTCTTATGAACCAAAAAAAATGAACCGATTTTAATGAAACTTAAATACTATTTAGCGTAGGTATTTAATATAGCGTATAATTTTTTTCTAAAAGTTAATGAAACGCTCTTAAGTCAAGAGTCAATAGGTTACTAGGCAACCGTGCTCCATCGTCAACCACATCATCGTTTTCCAATACCTAGGTGAGATTATGGTGAAACATGAGCCTTTCAATAATAAAAAAGTAAACTTGTCCCAACCTTTCAGCCGGTACAAGGTCTCAAAACTTCCATAAACATTTTTTGTTCTTTTTTTTACAGACTTGTGGCCAAAAACGTACCAGTGTCGCGGTATGATGGGTCTATAGCCCGGTATGCCACATTGCCTCACAATTATAGTGCTATGGGAAAAGAACGGTAATAACAGTGCTTATTCATCTTCACACAATACTTAAATTCATTCACTTTATTCCTAAAACAATGCAAATATCTGTTGCATCGAAGACGGCAGAACCATCTCATGAATTTTGGTGCGACGTGAAAAAACTCAAAAAAAAAAATTATGGTCCTTAAAATCCGTTTAGAAAAACGAACCCTTATTCGTACCTATAAGTGTTCGTTTTCATAGAGTTATGAGATCCTTCTCATGATTCTATCCTTCTGCCACAGACACCGAGCCTAAGATTTTGAAAAAATACAGATAATGTTATTTTTATAATATTTCCAAAACATAATTCTGTTTAAAATCTTATTTATTTGTTGTACACCAACAACAGTGTACCTAGTTTTTTTTAACCCAAAGGTTGACTAGTAGATAATGCCTTGTTGCATAAATCTGCCCATGTACCAACTGTTGTACATAAACTTTAAATAAATAATGTTGATGATAATAGTACTTTACATAGACAGTACAGGATTACTAAATAATTCGTTACATAGTAACATGATAATGTCCTTCTTTTCAGATTTTTACTCCTCATGTTCTCCAAAATACGTAGCCAGAAGGAAGGTCTTTCAAGCACGAAATACAAACTTTTAAAAGTCACTGAAGAAAAACTGTACACCCACATTGTAGCCGACGTTAATCCTACGAAACTGAAACTCAACATGAAGAGTGTGATGCAGAGAATGCTGCAATTACATGGTAAAACTATTGTCTATGGACGACGAGAATTTCAGTTATCAAACCCATCATTATACATGTGAACTTGTTTTTTGATTTTCTTTAAGTTGCAATGAAACCCTTTCAACAAAAAATGTATTTGTGAATTATTTTATATCTATAGGATTTTTTAATTGGACAGTATTTAATTAAGGCGTCGTTCAAATACGAAGTGATCATCGCGCAAGTACGCGATCATTGTATTATTTTTTAAGGAAAAAATGTTTGATAAATCAATTATGAGGAATAAATCTTCTTTGGTTATACGAAGATTTATTCCTAAAATGTCATTTTTAGCAGCAAAAAGTCCCTTTAGTGTGTCTGTCCACAAAACGTGAGTTGTATCGTTATACGAATCGCTTTGGGTTAAATCTGGATGAATTTATACAAGGATTTGTTATTTGTAATGAAATAAAAACTTTTATAAGAAAATTTTTTGTACAATTTCAACACAATTCTGATCAGATTTAAAAATACAAAAAACCCCAAATGACTGCTATCACAAGTGCAACGCTATGATAATATTTAAAAACAAACGAAGCAATATTATTGATGTGTCTACAAGCTTTTAGTTACCTAACTTAGTCCCAGTAACATTGCTCCCTCTCTCTCTCTCTCTGAGAGGCTATCGTTGATCACTGGTCCTCGAAGGCTGTCTCCAAATAGAGCGGTGCCAATATAGTGTAGTTTACTGCTGCAAAAACCCAGGCGTGTCTTTTTCACGCTTAAAGTCCCAAATTCCACCAGACGTCATCTTTCCGAGGTGTAACCGTGTTAGTAACTGATGATCTTGAGCTTCTTGGCGTTACGTTGACATCCACCTTCAATTTTGGTCCACACATCGAAGCAAATGCTTAACGGCTGCCAAAAAGTTGGGAATCCTAGAAAAGGTAAACGATACTACACGTCGCGTCGTTCAATCGCGTAGTACTGCTTGAGAGCAATACTACTCTACTGGAATAGATCTCGTGCCTGGTAGATCTGACGAGCTTCAAAGTCTTGAACATCCACCCCCCCACTCTTGAATTGAAAAACTATTGCTATCAGGATTAGTAGAAGTTGTAGAAAAATTGTAGACCCGATCTAAAATTTGCGGCAATGCGCTACCAGTACGTGGTGGACATCCCACCCATACATGCGAAATGTTTTGGGATATCTTTCTGTGTGTTCCATAGAAATATAACAACCGGTGAAGTGGCGTGGGCCCGCATGTCTGTGTCCGCGCATCTAAAGGATCATTTCTTAAGCTAATGGCCGTCAACGTGAACTACTACGCATCGTCGACCACATTATAGCTTTATAAACACCACATTATAAAAAGGAAGTTAACATGAAAAACGCTCGTACAATACAATGATAATACTTAATGTCTATTAGTTTGAATTCTAAGAAGTGATAGTACGTTATCACTTTATGGAATCCAAGGTTAAGGTCTGTCAAAGTTCATCCACGCAGTGACCGTTCAAATTGATCTGTGATAGGGAGATATGTTTACACTTTATTTGGTTATCGTAACCCCACGGGTCGGATTTGACCTCAAAAAGATTAGCCGAGGCTATCAGCTAAGTTGCTTGGAATTCGCAAATAATCGTAGTCATTCTAACCGTATAGGAAACAGTATACTTCGTTCCAAAACACAAATCGCAGACGTAGGCAACTCAGCCGCCAATCTAAAATGGAACTGGGCTGGCCATATCTGCCGCATGTCGCAACAGAACTGGGCAAAAGTGGTCACTGATTGGGTTCCACAGATGGCGTGTTGAATTAGACTCCTACCGAAAGGATTGGCCAGATGTGGCAAAGGACAGAACAGTGGAAGAAAGGAAGTGATACATGCTAAAAGACAATACCAAATAGAATATTGGCTTTATTCAACATTAAAATACAATATGAGAAAATAACAGATGGTGACAAAACATAGAGTATGACAATCTATCATAAATCTTCCAAATAGGCAAGGAGTTCATATCATTCACCTCCCCTAAGAAGAAACGTAATCCTGGAGGTAGCCTGGAGGTCTACGTTCGCGTGCAGAGCGACGCACTTGAGAGCCACTCGCTTCTAGGTTATCAGGCGGGTCTGTACCCGCAATGGGCTACTCAGGCTCCTCTTCATCCGACAGATCATCGTTTAAGGTCCTTGGCAGTGGTGCTAGAGACCTGTTAGAGACCGTCGTTTGACGCCCATCTGGTAAACGAACAAAGGAGTATTCAGGATTGCTCTGTAGTAGCTGAACTTCTTCTACAGCTGGGTCGTATTTAGAGGTCCTTACGTTTTTCTTCATATAAACAGGTCCAGGCGAATGAAGCCAAGATGGTAAAGATTGGCCATTTATCGAGCGGCGAGGATGGTTGAACATACGCTCATGCGGGGTCGCATTGGTTCCTGTACACAAAAGAGATCTAATGGAGTGCAGCGCCGGTTGTATAGCTTTCTCCCAGTTTGCGAAATCCTCGTTATTGGATCTGAGATGTAGTTGGATTGTGCGCCACAGTGTACCATTTAAGCGCTCTACCAAGCCGTTTCCTTGAGGATCGTAGGGCGTTGTGCGACAACAAGATGTACCGAGTGAAGTTAAGAATTGTCTTAATTCGTCAGATAAGAATGAGGTCCCTCTGTCCGAATGAACGTAAGCTGGAGTGCCGAACGTAGAGAATAGGTCTTTCAGACATCTGATTACTGTTTCGGAGGTCATATCTTTACAGGCATAAGCAAAGGGGAACCTGCTATATTCATCGATAATCGTGAGGATGTATCGGTTTTGAGTGTTGGAAGGGATTGGCCCCTTGAAGTCTAAGTTCAATCTTTCGAACGGTGCAGTTGCTTTTATGAGGTGTCCTCGATGACCAGCATAACGTGGTTTAATTTCGGCACAGATTGGGCATGCTGCCGTAATTTTCTTTACTTCTTCAATCGAGCATGGCAAATTTTTCGATCTGACCCAGTGAACCATACGAGTGATACCTGGGTGGCAGAGAGAACGATGGAGCTCGACGAGTCTGGAGTGAGAGGTCGCAGTGTCTATGTGCATACATACTCGCGAGAGTGCGTCAGCAACTAAGTTCTGTTTACCAGGTCGATAAACAATATCGTATCTAAAACATGACAATTCTAGGCGCCATCTTTCAATTTTTTCATTTTTAATTTTATTTGAATGCGTTTGGTTGAACATAAACGCAACTGACTGTTGGTTAGTAATTAGTAGAAAGTGTCTTCCGATTAGGAAATGTCTCCATTTGCGTAAAGCTTCAACAATTGCGCTTGCCTCCTTTTCAATTGTGGGCTGTCGTTTTTCAGAATCGTTAAGAGATCGTGAAAAGAACGCAACAGGACGTCCTTTCTGTGACAATGTCGCTGCGATTGCGAAGTCCGAAGCGTCGGTTTCAACAGAAAATGTCTCGTTATCGTCTATTCCAGCCAAGGTAGCCTCGCAAATATCAGTTTTAAGATTGTTGAATGAATTGATAGCGTCTTCAGTTAAAGGTAGAGTAGCTTCAATTAGTGGTCTTATTTTGGAAGAAAAGTTGTAGATCCACTTTGAGTAGTGGGCAAATAATCCAAGTGATATTTTTAAAGTAGCAGTATCGTTTGGGATTGGAAGATTCATCAGTGGATCCAAACGAGATTTGTCAGGTTTGATAATGTCAAGAAGATTGATCGATTCTGTTTCAAAGGTACATTTCCTAGTATTCAAAGTGAGTTTGTATTTCTTAGCGGCTTCCATGAATTTATGAAGGTTTGTGCGGTGATCTTCCTTATCTTTTCCACAAACGGTTACATCATCAAGATAAGCATATGTGCCTTTTAGATTTTCAGAATCAATAATATATTGCAGAGTTCGCTGAAACGCCGCTACACCATTCGTGACCCCAAACGGTATTCGGGTGAATTGATAGAGGTTACCGCATGCTTCAAAGGCGGTGTATCTTTTCTCTTTAAAATGAATGGGCACTTGATGATAGGCACTTTTGAGGTCGATTTCGCTAAAGACGTTATATTTAGCGACTTGCGTTATGATAGAGTCAATGCTCGGGAGGGGATATGCGTCTAGCTCTGTGAATCTGTTTATTGTTTGTGAATAATCGATTACAAGGCGCTTCCAATGATGCCCTCCTCCGGCAACGAGTACTTGAGCTCGCCAAGGTGAAACACTGGGTTCAATGACTTTGTCTTTAAGTAAATCATTTATCTCGTTAGATATGAATTCTTGGTCTTCATGAGAATGCCTTCTCGAGCGGATAGCTATAGGTTTGATATTTGGCGCAAGGTTAGTAAAAACTGATGCTGGTGGGACAGATGCCTCCATTACATTGCAAATTTTCAGGGGTTGTTTTCTCCTCCGAACTGGAGCTCTACTGACGAATGTGTTTTCAGTATATCATGCCCGATAATTACGTCAGCACACAGATTAGCAATAATGAGTAGAGGTCGACGTTGATATTTGTGCTCACCAATTTGAATGTTAGCGAAACATAGCCCCTCTACATATGAAATGTTGCTTAGAGATGATGGAGTTATTACTTGTTTGCATGGCTTGCGTTTTAGATTCATAGTTTGAGCAAGATTCTTATCGATAAAGCTGAGAGAGCTTCCAGTATCGAGTAGAGCATCCACACGTAAGTTATTTAAAGTGATATGTATAGTCGCTTTATGCAGGCTTGTTGGAGCAGCAGCAGAGATAGTCGACAGATGAGAACTAGGGGCTTCAGATTGAGAGTTATCGTCGTTCGTACTAATAGCGTTTGCGGCGCGTTGACTTTGTCCGATGCTACGACATACGTTGGCGAAATGTCCTTTATTGGAGCAAAGCTGACAGTCAGCGTTTCTAGCAGGACATTTGAGTCTTTGGTGGATATTACCGCCGCAGAAAAGCATCGACGGCTATCTAGTATAGGCCTATGTTTAAAATTGTTTTGAGTGTTGGAGGCTGCTAGATTTTGCCGTATTGACGTTTCTTGAGTTTCAGAGACTGCATTGACAGGAGCAAACGACATAGAAGGACAAGGCACTGTTAATAGTTGGGAGGTATTTTCAGCTGTTTCTAAAGATATAGCCAAATCCAAGGTTTCTTCGAGAGTCATAGTGGATTTCTCTAAAAGTCTTTCTTTAATTTTTTTTTGACGAGATTCCAGCAATAAATACATCGCGCACAGTTTCATTTTGGTGCCCATTGGCAGTTACTTCCTTAAAGAGGCAGTCACGAGCCATTATATTAAGATCTCTCGAGTACTCCGCCAACGATTCGCCAGACTGTTGTTTTCTAGTGTTCAAGCGGTGACGAGCAAGAATAATATTTCGCCTCTTTTCGTAGGCGGTGTTCAGAGTAGTAATTGCATCATCGTACGTAGCGCAGGTGCGGATATAGTTAAATATCGATGGCGATAAATGGTTGACAAGAAGTTTATACTTAAGGGAATCGTCTGCCGAGGATGCTTCTAGTGCGATAAAGTTCTCGAACGAATACTTCCAGTGAGCCCACTTCAAGTCCGAGCCAGCCATGGAAGGTTCTATGTCAAAACGTTCGGGCCGTAGGTACCGCGACATCGAAGATTTTTCTTTTTTTTTTTTTTTTTTTTTTTATTATTGATAGGCACGCGCTTGACCACTATCTCACCTGATGGTAAGCGACGATGTGGTCGAAGATGGAGCACGCTTGCCCAGAAGCAACCTATTCACTCTTGACTTAAAGACTCCCAGGTTGTAGCTATCAGGAAACACAGACTCCGGCAGGGAATTCCACTCCTTAGCGGTACGCACAATGAATGTATTCCCAAAACGCTTTGTGCGTGTGGGTGGGATGTCCACCATGTACCGGTGGCGCATCGCCGTACGTCTTGTGGTCCGATGATGGAACGGGCTAGGCGGAATCAAACTATGCAATTCCGTTGCACACTCTCCAAAATGCAACCGATAGAAAACCGACAGGCTAGCAACTCGGCGTCGATGCTCGAGAATAGGCATATTAGACACGGAAAATCACAAAATTAATGTTGAATAAATTGATACATGCTAAAAGACAATACCAAATAGAATATTGGCTTTAAAATACAATATGAGAAAATAACAGATGGTGACAAAACATAGAGTATGATAATCTATCATAAATCTTCCAAATAGGCAAGGAGTTCATATCATTCACCTCCCCTAAGAAGAAACGTAATCCTGTCAATATCGTAATACTGTCCCACTGCAGGGCAAAGGCCTCCCGCCTTTGCCCTGCAGTGGGACAGTACAAGCTCATAATAATAACAAAATAATAATTCTAACCTAAAGTTTAAATGATTTTAGGTAGACTGAGGTGTATTCTATATTTTGGTTAGCCAAAGCTTGATTTATCTCATCGAGGGTCTGTGTGAAATCAACGAATCCCAGATAAAAACGTGTTTATGGTCATAAGGCAGTCTCTACCAGGTAACGAAAGGTGGTGGTAAGATAACATGGCAGACGCAAGTGTTTTGAATTCTGGGCACTATTGAATAAGTGGGTCCCCTATGTTGTTTCGAACGCCGTTGTTGCGACACACGCTGTTGCGAATTATTTTTCACTGCCTCACAGGTTCGAAAACTCATGGACTCAAATCAAATCAAATCAAAAGTCATTTATTCAAATTAGGCTGAGAGCCAGCACTTTTTGAACGTCAAATTTTACATCAAGACAGTCCCCCAAAACGCCCACCCGTCACCACTTCCTAGTGTTTTAGCTGGGAAGAAGAAGTGGCGCAACAAACTCCCCAGCAACACATCTGTCTGTTACGTTTTAAGAACTTCAATTTATTAAACAATAGTACGCAAAGTATTTTAAGACACGACCAAAAAATAAATATGTATCCAACAAAAAAATTATATGAACTCATATAACCTGTCATAAGCTAACTAATAGAGAAAGAAAGAACATGATAAAATTACATTGATAAAATTACATTGTCTTGCGTTCAACACCGCGACCAACTATTCTTATCGTCTAAATAGTCATTAATAGAATAGTATGCCTTTGAACAAAGGTTAGATTTAACTTTAGATTTAAATGAGTTAAAAGGCAGGTCAAGAAAAGAAAGTGGAAGTTTATTGTAGAAGCGGATACCGAGCCCCACAAATGAGTCATGGACCTTACGAAGTCGGTGTGAAGGAGCATGTAGCTTGTGCTTGTTTCTGGTATTAAAGTTGTGGATGTCGCTCGTTTTAGTATATAAGTGTATATTTTGCCTAATATATAAAATGTTTGCAAAAATGAATTGAGATGCTACCGTGAGAATTCCAATATCTTTAAAAAGTTCTCTTAATGAAACTCTTGACCCTAGCTGATATATTGCTCGCACAGCACGTTTTTGCAAAAGAAATATATTTTGTATATCAGCAGCTTTTCCCCACAATAGAATACCATAGGACATAACGCTATGGAAATAACTAAAATAGACTAACCGAGCTGTGTCAACGTCAGTATACTGTCTAACTTTTCTGACGGCGAATGCGGCAGAGCTGAGCCTTCCCGATAAGCTTGATATATGTGGGCCCCATTGAAGTTTGGAATCAACAGTTATGCCCAAAAATACTGCCGAGTCTACAGTTTCAAGCACCTCGCCACTTAAAACGACATTGGGTCCTAAATTTCTAACATTTGGCAAAGCAAACTTTATACATTTTGTTTTCTTGGCATTTAGAACTAGATTATTTGTCGTAAACCAATCCGTAACCAATGAGAGAGCGCTGTTTACGTTATCGAAATCTTGTCTATTCCTATCTACCTTAAAGATAAGAGAGGTATCATCCGCAAACAATACCACATCACAGATACGCTTTAAGAAAAATGGTAAATCGTTTATGTAAACCAGAAACAAGAATGGACCCAGTATTGAGCCTTGAGGCACACCTAAATGCACTGGTAGCCCGGAAGACTTCACACCATTTACATCAACACATTGAAACCTATTATGTAAATATGAATTTATTACGTTAAGAGCTTCGCTTTTGACGTAATAAATTCGAATGAAGTAGTCGTGAAAGAGGCTGTTTCGAAAAACATTTTCACTGCCTCATACCCTCGAATGCTTGTGATTTCGATTTATTTAGTCATAAAGTGTACAGAAAAATATTTAAACAGTAATAAATAAAATCAACAAATTCGGTGTCAACATCATCATTTAATATTAAAAATAACAATCAAAAATATTAGTACCTCTACTGTACATTTTTTTCTATCGAGTACTTAACACAAAATCTAAGACTGATCTGTGGGTACATCTAAAATTGTATTTAGAAAACCATATACTTTGTGGTGGCCACCTACCCTCACATTTTGAAATATTAAATGATGATGTCGACGCCGAATTTGTTGATTTTATTTATTACCGTTTAAATATTTTTCAATACACTTTATGACTAAATAAATCGAAATCACAAGCATTCGAGGGTATGAGGCAGTGAAAATGTTTCGAAACAGCCTCCTTCGCGACTACTTCATTCGAGTCCATGAGTTTTCGAACCTGTGAGGCAGTGAAAAATAATTAGCAACAGCGTGTGTCGCAACAACGGCGTTCGAAACAACATAGGGGACCCTGAATAAATTGTTTAGTTAAAGGGGTTCGAACATTTTTGTTTGGGAGCTGGCATAGCCACCGGTCGCCATTTTGATGTTTTTTCAAAATCGCGGCGCACGATGAAATATATAATATTCATTGGTAAAGGTGGGTGGTGGTTTCGTTGGTTAAATAAACAAAAAAATGTTGGTAACATGGTGCCCTAAATTACCACGTTCTCGAGATGTCTGGAGGTAAAGTCGCCATGTGGGAACATTGAAAATCATTAAAAATTAGCTAATCACGTGCTTGTATGTAGAAGATTGTATTATATTGTTCATTTTTATTAAATGTCCTCAACCTAAATGTATTTTTTTTAAATGTTACTCTTTTTACAAAAAAAACAACCGACTTCGAAGCAAAAACCACTACAAAGTATAAAGTAACTACAATTTCGGAGGTCGGTGTTTTTGATTTTATCTTCGTTTTTTGACACCGACTTCCGAAATTATAGTTCACTTTCACATATATTTTCACTTTTTAGTGGTTAGCTTAACTAAACCCAACGCAAAAAGAATCATCAAGATCGGTTCATAAACAATAAAGTTATGCCTGAATAGATAACCCCAAAATCGTGGTTGACTTGTACAGTACACATCTGCGTACGCCTTCACAGCGTACTCATGTTATGTTATGAATTTGTGTAAACAACAAACAGACATGCGATTTCAGATCTTAATCAGATCTTCACCAAATTGAAATGGGACCAGTCCGGGAAGAGACTCTTTCATCGTTGAACAAACATACAAAAAAAACAGTTGAATTCAGAACCTCCTCCTTTTTTGGAAATCGGTTAAAAAAATCTAAGGCCTCTGCCTCGAATCTCGCGGGCAGCGGGGCGGCGGCGGCGGTGGCGCGGGAGCGGCAGGATCTTACGCGTATAATCAAATGGACCGGCCCTCGAATACAGCGGTGCAGGAGCGGCGCGGGGGCGAACAACGAGCGGTGCACTCCAGTCAAGCGGTGACCGCCCGCGTTGCGCGTCTGCATTGTAGGTATAGTGTTGTACACAGAACAAAGAATATACATAGAAGTGCCCCTACACTGGCTAAGCACGGGAACCAGTGTCGCCAAACTCACACATTTGCATGTAAAATTGTCCATTACACACATAAAAAACAGTGTTATGATTGGCTACAAATTACAAACGCAACTTTTACAGATAATCTTCTTATTGCTTTCAAAAATTAAGTCTTATTACAACGAGTGAAAGTTGTTATTATTTGACATGACACAAACAATAAAGACGTTTTTTTTCCACAATAAATCGAGCGTTAGGAATAAATTTGAATCAAAAAGATGTCGCCGTTTTTCAGACATTTCGTTCGCGAATAAAAACAAATATCTCGACAACACAACCACGAACACAACACTACACCGCTATAGTGCCGCACGATCTGCCCGCTAGTTTGGAGAACAGGTATGCGTTGCCCGCCCCGCTGCCGCGCCGGCGCCGCCGCCGCCGCCGCCCCGCTGCCCGCAAAATTCGAGGCAGAGGCCTTAAAGGCGTTCGGGTTGCTATGCCACAAAGGTTCTTTCCCCTTTACAAAGAGATCTTAGTCGCCTCATAGACAAAATTTAACGACAGAAACAGAAGTCACACTGACAGTCTTTGTTTCGCAAATATTTTTAGATTCGTTTACATCAAAAATTGCTTTATCAATCGCTTGTTGAAAAATTCAGCAGTTTTCAAAAGTTTCGAAATTATCAGCATCAACAAAAACTGTGTGTTTTTCTTAGTATCTGGGCTGTATCCCAGGATTTAATTGAGAAGTTCATCTCGTTTGTCCTGTTTTTAAATCTTAAAGCCGAGCTCCAGGAGTCTGACTTCTCTACTTCTAACTTGTCAACTGTAATATTTTATTTTGGTCATTGATAGCTTAGTAGATAAATATATTTATTTTATATATTTAGTTCTTAAGAATTATTCTTTTATTAATTTTGTGACGATCACGCACGCGCGTTGAACACGGTAGAAGTGAAAATAACTCACCTTTTGCCCATACAAAAATTAGCATAAAGTCTCAAAAAGTCTGTGGGTTCGGTGTACCTACGCAAACAAAAGGCATACAACGCCCACAGAATTCAGTACAGTAATTCCTTCAGGATGTTGTTGGTGCTGCCACGTTAAGACGATCAAAGTCAAAAGTTGTTTTTTATTTTACATTGAGCTACTTTTAAATGTACCTACCCTACAATGTTAAGTAGAAAGTTGTGAGTGCATACAGTAAATGTAAATGTTTTTGAGGGAATCTTAATTGCAGTTTGTATTAGAGGTATACCTACAGAGTACAGCGATTTGGTTTTACAGTTTTCGTCAAATAACTTTGCCCCTCTGAAGTTAGCCATTTGCAAAGATCGCGCAGGTGCAGTCACGTAGACGGGAGCAAGCAAGGATGCAAGCATGCATCGAACGTAAACGAGTGACTGAGAAATAAAATCGCGCCGCCATAATCCCCGCCCCCATGTCTCTTGCGCATGCGCAGTTGCAGTTTTTTCGTAATTTTGACTACTACGCAGCCACTCGTAGCCAACTTCAGAGGGGCAAAGTTATTTGACGAGAACTGTAGAAAATAATTTAAGCCACTTAGAATATGATTTGATGTAACATAAAAAGCGCCATCAAGAATTTATTTTCCTACAGTTATTGCAGATGAACATGGACAAACTTTTGTCCAAAGACGTACCCGGTGAGAAAAAAGGAATGGACAGCACCTATCCCATTTATAATAGCCGTCGTGTATGGATATTTATGCTAGGTGTTCTGATATTCCTAGATTGCTATTTTCACGTCTACGTATATTATAACATACTGCAAAATCCTAAAAAAGTAAGAAAATATAATGCAGATAAGATATGGCGGCCTAAGAATAAATCAGTTTATTATAAGTATCCGTTGATTAACGGATCGGCAGTGCCCATGGGTAAGTTTTTTTAATCGTATTTTTGTTTTATTCTTCCTTTCACATTCTTCCGGCCCTTGCGCAGCATGACTGTCTTCGTTTTCTATTGGCCTCTAACAGCGCCTCTGACAACGGAAACAATTCTGCTCAACTCTTCATCAGAACTGTGTTAAGTTATGTTGTATTTTTTCAGATTATGAAATTGGTCATAACTCCTCGTACTACTGGTTTAAATCGATGATACATTTTTTCAAGGACCTTAGTAAGTAAATAAACTCCTTCGATAGCATTTATCGCTTATAGATTTTTTTGGAGTTCTTGTTTTAGAATTGTAAAATTGAGCCTATTAACTTGACTCTAGACAAAGTGACCTTCGATTGGCGGTAGCGATATTCCAACCTGCCAGGGTTGCGAAATTTGTTCAAAATAGTCACCGCGGCCCTGGAACGCAGAAGGCACGCCTAAGGAGGAATACAGATGGGCTGTCAGTAAGAGTCTGACACTCCCATCCGCTCCACCTAGAGCGGAAGAAGTCATTTGATGATTTACAATCTATAAAAAAACGATATTCCGATATGTTCGGGATTAACCACATGACATTTCGATATTACCTAAATTTTTGTGACTTTTCAACAATCAATATCCAGTGCTATCGATTGTCAAAAAGCTATAAGAATACCAAATTGTTTAGAGGTTTGATTCAGGCTATATATCTGCCAAATTTCATGACAATTCGTTCAGCCGTTTTATCGTAAAAGCGTAACAAACAAACTCACTTTCGCATTTATTATATTAGTTAAGATTTATAATTATTCGTATGTCATTGTTTTACGTTCTAGGTGCAGACGCAACACCGAACTATGCAAGGAACACTTCCACATGCATATCAAATACTTCTTCAGGTGAGATTATGGTCAAACCGAGCCAATAATTAAACAAGTGCGAGTCAGACTCGCGCACGAAGGATTCCGTACCATTATCTATAAAAAAAAACGGCAAAAAATCACGTTTGTTGAATGGAAACCCCACTTAAATATTTTTTTGATTCTGTTTTCAGTATTTGTTGCTATAGCGGCAACAGAAATACTTACATCATCTGTGAAAATTTCAATCGTCTAGCTATTACGGTTCATGAGATACAGCCTGGTGACAGACAGACGGACAGCGGAGTCTTAGTCTTAGGGTCACGTTTTTACCCTTTGGGTACGGAATCCTAAAAAATACATACAGCTTTTCTTGTCTTTATGAGGGTTCCGTACCTGAAGGCTACTACTCCGCTGTCAGTCTTTCCGTCTGTCTGTCGAACCCGTCCGCCTGTCTTTCGGAAGGCAGCATATTATGAACCGTATAGGTGGGCAGGTACGGATAGAGTATTTCTTTCTATTGCCGCTATTTTTTTGATTGAGTAATTGTCTATCTCTTGAACTCACTCACGCCTGATAGAAAGCGATGGATGAGGTCTATGATCCTTAAGGCACTGGTAATCCCACGCGCCGACGAAACACAGCAGGCTGCTTGACTTGGCTCTGATGGGCTATAACAACAAATAATAAATTTGTCGTAATAATGAATACTAAATTAAATTTAGAAAATGCAGGGGACAGTTTTAAAGTTGGTACGGAACCCTTTATGTGCGAATCCGACACGCGCTTGACCGCTTTGTCTTGTTTATATGGGAAGTCGAGTTTTCTCGTGCAGCTTTACTCTCGAGGCTTCTCCCACAGGAAACATGCATTTTTCAGAAATCGAAAGCGCCTTTATAACACACGGATAGTTCAGCTATGTCTCCATGAAAATAACAACGGGTTGCACTCCGGGAGTGCCGGCAGAAGTGAAAACTTGAACATGCACTTCGTTCAATTTAAACTCTTAAACTCTTTTTCTTTCTTTTTTTTTTTCTTTCAAAATCCATATTTTAAACACCTCCCTCCGTCTTACGAATTTTCGATCAGGTCACGTGTCCTGACGCGAGTTTACCATTTTTTATCCATCCCAAAAAGTGCACAACGCCGCCGGCAAAGAAGTTTTCTTGATAGCCCAGTCAGTTCTGCTACTCACACCTGTATATTCCTATTCTTTTATTAAAACTTGATATGCCAAATATGATATTATGTCTCTTGATATGTCGTTACGGATTGTCAGAAGCCAGAAAATCTGAAACCAGTCTTGCTAAGAAGTATCGTGTTACCCAGTTACTGGGTTGTGGAGGTCAGTTAAGCAGTCGTCTCACGTAAAATCCTGGTATTCAGCTAAATTTGGTATATCAAGTTGTCGCCCGGAATAAGTGTCTACAATATTTTTATTTTTGTTAGATCCAATTTTTGTGGACAACAGTGAACCAGATCTGGAATTTATAGAGGAACAGAACTCTGACGTGTCAGTTGGAGGTTACTATGCGCCCGCAGACTGCAAGCCTGCCAACCGAGTGGCCATTATTGTTCCTTACCGGTTCGTTTATTTGGTCTGCTTTGTAGTTATTAAGTCCCAACTGGTCCGACAATATTCATTAAACCGCAAATTTATAAGAACCTGGCCTTGTTATGGGAACCTACTGTAGTCACTTTAGTATTGACGTTAAATGGTTGTATAATGTCTGGTAAATCACCTTAACATCGACGCAAGCTCCTCACTTTGCCCCAGCAGAAGGGTACCTACTTTTCTACTAAAGATATGTGAGGTACCGAGGACGTGAGTGAGATTAACGCAATAGGAGGCGCCACTTTGACGAGTGGTCTTCAAAAAAGTATCTTTAGCGGTAACGTAACGTTGACGTCAAGTAAGTGCCTGAACTTGACACTCTAGTGCTGCCACCTAGTGTACGTCATTTCAGAAAACCCTACTTTATTTGAGGACGACGCGACGCAGCCTATCTTCGCCTTCCATATGTCGCTATTAATCATCATCCCAGCTGTATTCATGCACTGTCTGGCCCGTGTGCGATTGTTTTCATAAAACAGTCTGTTATTTTTTCACAGTGATCGTCCAGTGAGTCTCGCTATTCTCCTCAGTTCACTTCACCAATTGCTGAAGAAACAGCATCTAGAGTACAGGATATTTGTCGTTGAACAAAATGGTAAGTTTTATTTGTGCGTTGAGTAGTCATAGAACCCTGAAACAGCCTTACAATATTTCGAACCCACCACGGTTGCAAACCTTAAGTTCAGCTAAGTAAATTTCAGCCCAGCTCGCACAACTGAGATAACTTTTAGAGTACCGTGCCCAACTCGGTAACCAACGGAACCCTATAACTAAGCCTCCGCTGTCTCTCAGTCCTTCTGTCAGCGGGCTGTAGGTATCGATGATGAATCGTAATTTCAGTCAATGTGTGTTTCCGCCTTTTTAACAACAAACGATAAAAAAACAATTAGATGAGGCATCTCATACTAGAAACATGTTAAACGGTTTATGGGTGGTTGCCAGGGTTAAGAGTCACCGCGGCCCTGGAACGCAAAGGGCGTAAGGAGGAACACGGATGGGTTTTAGTCAGTAAGAGTCTGACACTCCCTTCCGCTCCGCCCAGAGCGGATGGAGTCATTTGATGATTTCCCATCTTTAAGATAAAGGGTCAGAACCCTTCATGGGCCAGTCCTACTTGCTCTTGGGCGGTTTTTAAGGTTCTGGCTGTCTGTCCTTCTGTCACAGCCAGTTTTTCCGAATCTACTGAACCGATTCAGTTGAAATTCCATATATATACAACGTGTAACAGAATAAACGCAATACATCTTAAGGGGTCATTGTACTCATCATTATGTACAACTTTTACAATGAGACCAATCACAATCTCGAAAAAAAATTTGCAGTTCGCTCACCCGCGAGATTTTCGCGATTGAAATGTTTTTTATTACTATTACGTAAGATATATTACATAATTTGGAATTTTTACATATCAGTGCTTGAGAGGACATTTTGTCGAGATATGCGCACATAAATCTATGGGGCATTCGATTTTTTATCGCGATTTCAGTGTTGGTCCCACAGTGAAAGTTGTTCATGATGGATGAGTATAATGAGTAATGACCCCATAAAAGGTATTGCGTTTATTCACACGTTGTATGTTTTGATCAGAAAACTTTTTTTTAACTAAATTCACCCGTCATTTTTAACCGACTTCCAAAAAAGGAGGAGGTTCTCAATTCGACTGAATTTTTAACCGACTTCTAAAAAAGGAGGAGGTTCTCAATTCGGATGTCTGTATTTTTTTTTTTTTTTATGTTTGTTAGGGCATAACTCCGTCGCTTGCCAACCGATTTGAAAAATTCTTTTTTTGTTGGAAAGAGTATACTTTCCAAATGGTCCCATTGAATTTTTATCAAAATCGGTTCAGTAGTTTGGTTATTAAATCCAAATAGCTGGAAAAAATATGTGGAAAAATCATCCATGTATACGAAATTGCGTATTTTTGCATTCCTGTGACTTTCCAGTGGTGTTGTTAGGTGTGGGGTACCACTAAAAAGTGAAAAATAAAAAACTTTTTGGTAACGAAGAAGCAACCAAAAACACCGACTTCCGAAATTAAAGTTATTTTGAACTTTGTCATGTTTTTTGGAAGTCGGTTTCTTTTTTTTGTGAAAAAGTTTTTTTTTGCATGTTTGTTCAGCGATATTGTCGCCAATTGTCAACCGATTTTGATGATTTTTTTTTTTTGGAAGAGTATGTTCCCGGACTGGTTCCATTTTAATTTGGTGAAGATCTGATAAAGAACTTCGGAGATAGGTAACGGAACTCTTAAATAAATGATAGCAAACCTGCCGGGATTGCTGAAATCGCATGTCTGTTTATTGTTTACACCAGTTCATAACATAACATCACGCTGTGAAGGGGTACACAGATGTGTAAAAGTCAACCTTGGTTTAGGGTTATCTATCCGGACATAACTTTATTGTTTATGAACCGATCTTGATGATTCTTTTTGCGTTGGGTTTAGTTAAAGCTAACCACTAAAAAGTGAAAAATAGAAAACTATTTTACAAAAAAATACAACCGACTTTGAAACAAAAAAAGACTACAAAGAATAAAATAACTATAATTTTGGAAGTCGGTGTCAAAAAACGAAGAAACGACCAAAAACGCCGTCTTCCGAAATTATGGTTATTTTATACTTTTTGTGGTTTTTTTTTTTTTTTTTGTTTCGAAGTCGGTTGTATTTTTTTGTTAAAAAGTTTTTTTGATTATTAGTTGAGCTTCAGTTACTTACACATTTTATTACTATTGGTAGTAGTTTGAAATAATAGTCATAGAATTTTTTTCATAAGTATGTCGTTGAGGTACCTACCCTGTAGGTAAAGTGGTAAATTAGGAAAGTGAAAATTAAACACTAAGTAGGTATATGTATTTCATGAAAACCAAATTAACAATATGATGCTAAATCTTCCCGGTTACAAGCAACGTAACAGCAATCAGTGATACTTCTTCTCTTTCTATCGGGAAATAATTGGCCGCCTCCTGAAATTAAAATACATCCTCTTAATTAATTCTCAAATCAAATCATGCAAAATATGTTGGGATGCATGAAGGAGCCTCCTCATGTAGCGCAATTAGTTCCATCAGGCACTCAACTGAACCGAGCGCTCGGCGTATCCTGGACAGTCTCTATCTCTTATAAGACTGACCAATCTTTCCTTTGCGGTGGCTCTTGCACATTGAAATAGAAGTCAATGCTGTAATCAATTTTAGGGTTAACACATATTTTATGCTGAAAGGCAAGTTCAAATTCAGTCAGTTCGGAACAGAATGTACAGAGGCGGACTTAATGCCTTAGGCATTTTCTACCAGTCAACTTTTGCGTAATGCAGAGACAAAGCATTATTTATTTATTTAATCGTAGGAGAACTAACAGCTCAGATGAATTACAATTGTATATCAGACATAGAGCCAATTACACGTTCTCACGGTTCACGGTTTTAGTGGTAATTGGGTCAAATGAAAACTCTTTACAAAGAATATTAAAGTCCTTACTCGCTTGCTCTAGGTATGACATTGGAGTTAGTTTCAAAAACTTAACTTATTAATCGTAATACTCTAAAAATCTTTATGGTTTTATAATGCAAGCTTACCTGTAACAGTTTTGCAAACTTTGGCAAGAGCAAAAGCCAAGTTCCGGCCACATATCCGTTGGGGCCAATAGAGATCGTCAGATGTTTCACCAATTGGAAGCGCAGCAGCGAATGTTGCCAGCGCCAACAGCGCGACGAGACACAGCGTCAGCTTCATACTGTAGGTAGTGGCTCTGAAAATAAAGTCATTTAGGAAAATGTTTAATCGCAGAGAGATACTGTTAAGAGCGTTTACGCCGTATGGCTTTTCATACAAACTTTGAAGTCCTTATTTTTCGAAATGTATGAACCGAAATTCCGTACGGCGTAAACGCTCATATGGATCTTTATTGACTGACTTAAGATTCGAACGTGTTTCCGGGAGTTTTGAACAACCTCTCCGTTGGACGTGACCGTAGCCCACTGTTTGGAACGACTACCCCAACGATTATAATATTTGTGGATTATTGCACAGAAAGCCGTAAAGACATATTTTGCCAGAGCGAGATTGAAAAGATTCTATTCACTCTCTCTAAAATAGACCACTTCATCTAAAAAAAATACAACTGAATTGAGAACCTCCTCCTTTCTTTGAATTGGGTAAAAATTGGCAATCCTTCCATGTACATAAGAGACTATTTGTCGCGAAGAGAGAGTGTCCTACTTACAATTTTGTGTTACTATCAAGTCCGCGTTAGATTGTATACTAAAACAACACTCTGCTCTGCGAGTGACCACGTTAAGGCCCGCGCAGACTGGCGGACGCGACGGCACAGATTTAATAGTTATAAGTACCTAAAATCGAAATAATTCATGGGAAAAACATTTTAAGAATGCAAAGCATTTTATTTAATAAACATACTTTTGTGTAAAAAAGTAATGATTTGACGACCTATCTGTAAACGCGTCCTTAATAAAACTTACCAAAAGGCAAAAAAAATAATCGAGCATAGAACAATAATGTGTACCTACCCTCAAGTATATTAACATCTTTCAAATTCCAGGTTCGCCCGTCTCATAGGCCGGGACCATAAGATATTAATTGGTATTTTTTTCCCAGTGCGCAAACTTTAAGAACCACTTCTGCCCATGTAAATGAACAACTTTACTTTCACCAAGAAAGCCATAGCCGATTCCTAAAAAAAAACTTTAGTCTCCCTTACAAATTGTGATCAGTTGATGATAATTTTGTATGGGAAGTTCAATTTTTTGTAAAAATTACCCAGTTTAGTTTCTATGCTCCGATGCTCCAGAGAAAACAACGCTGCAATGCTCCGAGGCCGATCACCGAGCATTCAAATATATATCTTATTTCGATTAGATAATTATTACATTCAATTGATTAATTAAAATTCCTCTGCCGTCCTGTCCGCCAGTCTGCGCAGGCCATAATCCTGCACGCAACGAAGTGATAACCCCAGGTTACGCGATTTCGCAGAAACCTGATAAACTTCCGAAACAAACAAGAAATAAGGTTACTTTTGACTCTGTCTTTTAATATTCCCATTTCAGTATTCCACTGAAGGAGTTTTTGTCTTTTCGGTTATAATTGCAAGTTGGTGTTATAATAAATCCATGGCTTCATTTCAATTCTCTAATAGTCGTGAAATCAAGTAATTAAAAAACAACAAAATTTTGGTTTCGCAATAAGTAATATTATAAAAGGTGCTCTTTTTCCTAAAATTGTAGTACTTCTCTTTTTTTGTTAGCCTACTTTTGTGTCCCACTGTTGGGCAAAACCCTCCCCTTTCTCCTTCCAAATCTATCTCTCTCACTCTTCATTTACCCTTTCTAAAATCAGAAATCTATTTCTTCTGTAACAACCCTCCGCTAGGTCGTGGAGATGTCTAAGTGGCTTAACTCCAGTAGTGCTATTCTTATCAAATACTATGCACAAATCTGATTCTCTGTGGAATGCGCTACCCCAAGAAATCAGGATGGCAACCAACCGATTAACCTTCAAAGTTAAGGTTCGCGAGCACATTCGCAAGAAGTTGGCAGTAGTATCGTCACAGCGCTAATTTTACTCATTATTTGGTTTCATCAACTGTTCTAGTATATTCGTGTATTAGTTTATTTATTTTGGTATATATTATAGTACTGTATTGTATGTATGGTTTATTATATATTTATCTTTGCATTAATTAAATATTAATCGTGTTTCGGTTTCCCACATTGC
Source organism: Melanchra persicariae (assembly GCA_947386135.1). Lineage (NCBI taxonomy): Eukaryota > Metazoa > Arthropoda > Insecta > Lepidoptera > Noctuidae > Melanchra > Melanchra persicariae. The sequence continues at coordinate 14,763,571 of OX376664.1, forward strand.
ACCTACCACTATTATTCTCTGCATCACCCAAAGGTTGACTGGTAGAAAATGCCTAAGGCGTTAAGTCCGCCTCTGTACATCTGTGTGCGTAAAGTGTAAATAAATAAATCTTATTTCTGGTTCAATTTGGTCTCAATTTGCGTGACAAAAGTCACCCAAATTTTCCACCCGTAGATCACGCAAGGTGACTTTTGTCACCCAAATTGCGACCAAATTGGACCATAAATAAGATTTGTGCGTTCTACGATTACAGACGATTACCGTCGAGCACGATCGTGCAGAGGGTTACTCGGCTGTACTCGCCGATCATCGTCTATGATCGCCTGCGACCCGTGATTTGTCGGTTTTTTGGCCACGCATTAAAGAGGATCGCCGGATGGTGGCGTTGAGGTGCTCACACGATCGCCGATCATTCATTCACTGTCGGACAGTGAAGCGTTGCACACGTGCGCGCGTAAAAACTACAAAAACTTAGCTAGTGTATAGTGGCTAGTGGGTGGTCAAATGAGGCATTGACATATTGGTTGTATGCCACTATTAGATAAATGGTTGCAGCAGCAACACACCCCACGTCCATCTTGTACGCTTGCCGTTTGACAAACTACTACAGACGATCGTGTGGATGCTTGCACGATGAACGTGCCGATTATAGACGATCACGCGATGGATCATCGCCGATAATGTAGAGGAGCCTTTAGGTGGTTGTTAACGACGGACATCCATTTTAGTCGGTTTTCCACGCTTCCTCGGCGTGGTGTCGAAACTCAGGACTAGTCTGGTCATGTTTCTTCCATCACATGTCTGTTTCTTCACACTGTGCTATATGTGTGTGTGGACAAGAACACACGAGTATTGATGTGCCAGCACTTTCGATCTTTAGGGACCTACGTGACAGATCTCAACGGTGAACGTTGTAAGACGATAAAATAATGCATTGACAACACAGCAATGAACTGCACCGCGGCACAGGCGCGCATGTAAAGGTGCGCAGCGACCCTATAGCTTACCATATTTTTTTAAACAAATGGTTTCAAAGTAATGTAGGAAATTTGACATGAAAGCCCTTAGCTGTGATAGTTTTCCTTTTAAATGTATATACTACTATCATTATTTTTTTTACTTTTCGAAAATCAACCGTTTAAGTAGCTGGCAGAAGAAGAGACACTTTAGGGTAACAAAAAAATAATTGACGCTTTTTCGGCATTGATATGTATAAACCAAGTTCCAATTTTCTAGCGCTAACCGTCTCTGAGTTAAACCGCGGACGGACAGACAGACAGACAGGCAGACGGACATGGCGAAACTATGGTTCCATGTTGGCTACGGAACACTAAAAAGATTCATTTGGAACCCTTTGCACGCGATTCCGACACGCACTTACCCCGGCTTTTTTTAAATCATATTTTTTATTTACTTTTACTTCTCATATTGTAACCACAGGTACAGAAAGGTTCAACAAAGGTACTTTATACAACATCGCATTTCTGGAGACTCAGCGGTTCGGCTCCTGGCACTGCTTGATTTTCCACGACGTGGACCTGGTGCCTGAGGACGAGAGGATCCCGTACTCCTGTCCCGACCAACCCACACACATGGCTGCTTTTAATGACTCTTTGGGGAAAAGGTAAGCCCGGGCCTACATTAAGGTACTAGATCTCAGATTCGGCAGCAGAATATCGTCTTTAACCAGTGCACTTATTTATTTATTTATTTAATTTTATGTACCAGTATTGGTACATAGAAGTCATTTGATGATTTCCCATCCATAAAAAAAAAGGCCACAGTAGTCGATACTGCTAAGCATGAGATTGAGGTCCCGGGTCGAGCAAATTGCTATTGGCGTTTGTCTATCTGTCTGGAATTTCAGAGTAGTTACCTGGCACTGTGTGTAATTTTGCTTCAATAGCAGTCACCTATATTTTATCCCTTCATCTTATAGATCCAGCTAAGAACTAAAACTTCTGGGAAGGAACCATGATTTTTTTATGTTTTGTTTAGAAGTTATTTAACGTTATGCTGACGTCAGCAAAAAACTGTTTTTATTTCGTACATTTCAAAATAATAATATGATTTACACAAATCATTGTTTTATTACAGTAACAATACAATATCTAACTTCATACAAAGTTAAGGCACTGCATCTACGACGTACAAAGAGACCGCTATTGAAGCAAAATTACCTACACAGTGTGCCTGGGGGCCAATTCTAAAATTTTTTGAGCAACACACATTCGCATCACAGTCGCAACTGTCAAAAACACCACTGCGGCCCCGACATGTGAAAATTCCCAAAAAAAAAAAAATCTTATGTAATAGGTAAATAAACATTAAATTCGCGATTAATTCGCGACACACCGGTGTGTCGCCGGGGCCGGAGCGGTTAATTTCGTTACATTTTGAAAGATTGTACCAGAGCTGCAGAGGTGCGAATGTGAAGAAATATGGGTATGGGTAGGTGGGTATGGGTGTGTGGTAAATATGGGTGCCCTTTGGAATGTAGGCGTCACGTTATGTAATGGTGCGAAGACCTAGACGTGTTCTCTGCCATTCTCCTTTGTCATCCGTGCCACCCTACTTATCAATAAAATCCATTTTTAGGGTTCTATACCAAAATGGTAAAAAGGAACCCTTATGGTGCGACTCAGTCTGTCTGTCTGTCATAGCTGGGTATCTCAACTACTACTAACGCTATTAACTTGAAATTTGGAACAGTTTTAGATGACGTTTGCCCAACTATTTTGCAAATAAGAAAGAAATAAAAAAATATAATATGTTTTTGCAACAGGAACTGAAAGAGGGTCTTTTAAATTCGAAGTGGGGCTACTAGGGCATGTGGAGTATCATATGAAAGAGCGCTATTTACACATTCTCAACATTTTTTCTTATTTTTTTAGACTGCATAGTTTTCGATTTTCGATGAACAAAATATGTCCGAAGTTTGCATCAGAAAAATCTGAAATTATTCTATGTGATAGAAGTTTAATAATCCTACTAATATTATAAAGGTGAAAGTTTGTATGTTTGTATGTTTGTGTAAGGGATATTATAAATTGCATATCAAATAAATAATCGCCTATCAATACATACTCATCATTTATATTCTTTTTTACATCAAATAACTTACTTCACTACAAATAAACTAAATGTTTAAAGCTGCAGATAATTCGAAATCATACATCAATATGACATGACTTTTTTCCTCATAATGCAATACAGTTAAATTTATGTTTGTACAAAAATACTACATACATAGCATAAATACTGACTGCACGGCAAATTTTCCATATTTCATAGCAAAATAACTAACTTTGACTCGACATTGGGTATGTAACGGTTGTTATATCAGGAGAAACTGGATGCAATCGGGACTTTAGGGCACTTCGACTCGGATAGGTTAGGTTAGAAGTTGTGGTTATTTTTTTATAAACCACACAGAAGTAGGAGCCCCGCGAAGCGGGGCTCCGTCTACCAAGCCCACCATCAACCATGCATAGAATATTTTAAGGTTTGGCTAGGTCTATTCGATTTGGATAGGTCTATTAGATATAAGATTATTAGCTGTGCATTGATGAAAAAGCTTTTGCTTTAGGAAAAATCGCTGTACGCTGCGAAAATAAATTGTAGTGTGTTTAGTGATATTTTGAGTTGAATATTTTGCTGTGCAATCAGTAATTTTGATGGGAATTTGGAATCTTATTGCATAGAAAAAGGATATTTATTTATTACTAGCTTCTACCAGCGGCTTCGCCCGCGTGAATATCGGAAATAGCAAGGTTTCCTGATTTGTATTGTAAATTTTTACTCAGGAAACACCTACCCTACACCTACCTTACACCTACTCTACACCTACCCTAAACCTACCCTACACCTTCCCTACACCTACCCTACACCTACCCAACCCTACACCTACCCAACCCTACACCTACCCTACACCTACTGATTTGTAATTTACAATACAAATCAGGAAACCTTGCTATTCCCGATATTCACGCGGGCGAAGCCGCAGCTGGTAGAAGCTAGTAATATATAATAATAAGGTAGCTTATGTAAAGACTACAGGAAAAATAAAACGATGTCTCCAAATAGCACACTTTTTCAGAAATAATCATGATGGTACGGAACCCTCAGTGCGCGAGTCTGAGTCCTCGCTCTCTACTGTTTTTTTATGGGAAATCATCAAATGACTCCTTCGGCTCTGGGCGGAGTGGAAGGGAGTTTCAGACTCTTACTGATTAAAACCCACCTGTGTTCCTCTAACTCCCCTTTGCGTTCCAGGACCCCGGTAACTCTTTCGAACAATTCCGCAACCCTGGCAGATCAGTAATATATCCTATCACTTACAACTAATTTCAGTGACCCGCGCAGGACTACTTTCGGAGGAGTGACAGCTCTCACACCTGAGCAATATGAATCTGTCAACGGATACTCCAACTTGTACTGGGACTGGGGAGTTGAGGACGATGACTTCTATGGCAGGTCAGGTTATTTCAATCATATCTCATCTTTGAGGTCTTATGGCATAAGTGGATTCTACTAGCCCTACTATGATATTATAAATGCGAAAGTTTGTGAGGATGGATGATTTGTGAAATGTATGTTTGTTGCTCTTTCGTTTTCACGCAAAAATTACTGAATGGATCTTTATGAAATTTGGCACAGAGGTAGATTATAGTCTGGAATAACACTTAGGATACTAGGAGTGAGTGCGGTTGTTATTCGCTCGTTTTCACGATACCTAAATATATCTAACAATCAGCAGTAACTGAGCGTAACAGATTATTCTCTATAAAAGAGACTAAAAATAAAATAAACAGAGAAGACGAGAAAAAAAAACGGAAGTGGCCTTGGACCCCAAACTAGGCACAGCCTGTATCTTGGTGGCCCAGGAATATAAATAGGCAGATTGTATAGAAAAAATCATAAACCATTGGCGGATCCACGGGGGGGGGGGGGATAAGGGGCTCAAGCCCCAAAGGACCCAGATTTCTTCGGCAGTCTACAACCTAACAAAGTCATTGAAGAATTTACGAAAAGTATTACAAGGAGGCTTGTTATGCGTTTAGCAAAAGATAATGTTGTGAAAACCCACCCACAGCGGGGTCAAGCCCCCCTCCAAGCCTCCAAGGATCCGCCCCTGAAAAAAACTAGGATAAGCTTAATTTTGTTAAGACACCGATTTACGTTCGCCTCGTGGTTCGATGGTGATAATTATAATGGTAAATTTCAACGCTTTTCTTGCAGACTTGCGAAGAACTACGCTATCGGAAAATACAATAGTTCCATTGCGCGGTACGCAGTACTGGCGCACTCTACTGACGAAGGCGATAGAAAACGGTAAAGTTTTCATTTTCTATATCTGCCATTAGAATTTTAGATGATCTAAGAAAAAATATAACCTACTTGAGCACCGAAGGAATACGCAGTGCCATAAGTTACGGGCACCATATTTAATCCTGAGTGTGACAAAGAATTATTACTAGAGCAGATTCCAGAGCGGAGCGAGGGGTATAATATTGAAATCCTCAATGCAACAAGGAATTCAATGCTAGCCCAAGGCAAAAACATCCTACTATACAATGGCTGAATGTTTGTTACTCTTTCACGCAAAAACTACTGAATGGATCTTGATGAAATTTGGCACAGAGGTAGATAATAGTCTGGAATAACACATCGAATACTTTTTGTCTCGGGAGTATGTTCCCTTGGGATAATTTTCGACATTTTTGAGCAGGTATTGTAGCAAATCTCTCTTGAACTTTCGGATAAATTGTGGAACGGTGTCGTAAAGTTAAATTTTAAATTAAATTCCTATGGTACAGAGTACTTAACCTAAATCAAACTACTTATTAGAAGCGACTTCGTAGCAACTTTTAGTGACGTACCTACCTACGATGATTTATCTTATTTATAGATAATTTCTAGGTTCGTAATATAAAACACTGGCACTTGGGCATAGGTACGCAACGGATTACTTCTCTCGATAAATAATTTCGCAACTTTAGTCCGCAAAAATAAAGTTCCAATCTCATTTGAATCACACTTTTTACAGGACCTTACTCCTCACGGCTTCCAGGATGCATTTCCGAAGAGATGACCTCACAAGTACTAAATACAACCTCGTCAAAGTCACTGAAGAAAAACTGTATACACACATACTAGCTGACGTCAACCCCAGGAACATGCCATTAGACCCGAAGAGCCTGATGCGACGTCTGTTTAACTACAATACAAAATCAATGTACGGCCATGAAGAATTCAAATTACGATCACATCCCAAATGAATGTTAAATTCTCTTATTTAGGTATTTCAATTTTAATCTTTACCATCGTCCTCCCCGCCTTGTTGTTGTTCCGTCATCACTTTTCTTGCCAAATCGTCTTTTTTATTTACAATTTTACGATTAAAATCAGAGTAGAAAAAGGTGGTTTTATTTTTCTTATACGATTACTTACTACATATACAGATTGACGCTTCGACTGTGCGCTGCGTCAGTGTATCTTTATGCTTACGATAGACATTTGCCTAATTTTCTTTGCTTTAACTTTAGAAAAGACGGGCATGAAAATATCACAAAACACATTCAGGCGCCACCTGCACACGCGTGTGTCTCGCGGCGATATTATCGTCCTGCCACTTCAATCTACACTGTAATGTGTCTCCACATGGCGATATTTTTGCGGTCATTCGACGAGTGACACGATCACATACACCACCACGTACCCGCAGCACGCTCGCAGCAAGATGCAACCCCTCGCAGCGCATTTACCTCAAAACTTCTTCAACGAAACAACTGTGCAATGTTTTGGTCGTCAATGACATCGCCGCGATAAGTATCGGCCTGTAGAGATATAGGTTCGTTCATAGAGTTGTTGTAGAATGAAGTGGCACGACGATAATATCGCCGCAAAACACTAGAAAGTTGCGCCAAAGCTTTACATAAGAACAATACATAGAAAAAAAAACAGGTCTGTAAAAATATAGGTAAGTATATTTATTATTTCAATTTGGGTGAGAAAACACTAATTTGTATGACAAAGAAATATAATACGACAAATAAAGAAATATAATACAACGTATGGCAAATAAATAAACATCTGATAATCGTAATTAGGTAGGTACCTACCTACTTTCTTCCCTGGTTACTCTATCAACCGAAAACTTTGACTACTTCTTCTATAAGACTAAGAGCAGTAAATTTTTTCACTGTGTGCAACAATACGCATATCTTCGGATCTGTGACGAATTTGCAGACGTAAATGTCGCCTTCATCTGTATCTACTTCTAAACGTTTCAATACATCTTTTACATCGTCTTCATAAGGCGTCTTCTTCTCCTCCGGAATCATTACAAAATGTCCAGGCAAGCAAATCCGTAAAACATTCCAAATAACTGACTGACTAACAGCGTAAGCTAAGTCAGGGTCTTCCTCGGGTTCGACTTTAGTTTCTTCTTCTGCTTCAACGTGTTCTACTGGCTTTTCTTCAGGCTCGACGTCATCCTCACAAGGTCGACAAATAAATGTACTCTTCACATTAGTCTCTGATTGCGCTATTTTACTCTTAGAGCTTTTAAGCATTTTAGGTATACGTGCGCTTTGAGTCGCGTCGAATTTTTTCGAGGTTTGGCTTTTACCTCTTCCTTTTTTACCTTTCTTGTCTTCTGTTGGAGGAACATATTGTAACTCAACAATGGAAGTTCCTTCACAATAAACTATAACTTTTTCTAATAAAACATCGAGAAATTCTTTTGTACATTTATGGGCACAAGCTAAACATTCATCTCTGTATTGTTTGAGTTTAATCAATTTTAGAACTACTTCCTCACACTCCTCTACGTCAAAGCAAGTCTTTTTACCAACAGCCATAGCTAAAGCTGCTACGAAACCTTGTATAGGATCAGCATTTTTACAAAATGCTAACAAAAACGCAGAGTAATTCATCATGTTTTCCTCCGTTTCAAATAATTCAAACAAGAAATGTTTCATCAAATCCTTTCTAAGCTGGTCGTGTTTGTCTTCTGGTTCGAAATCCTTTTCAAACCAAAGCTCTTCCGCTATAAAATCATCCCTACTTATCAGCTCGGTGGACTCGAGATCTTTACATCGAAACCTTTTGCGAACTTCTAATAGTTCATCCACTTCGGGATATTGAATATTTAAACAATAAATAAGGAAATCTCTCCAATCGAGGAATACCGTTTCGCCAAACAGTAAAAATACTAATTTGGGAACTTGCTCGGGATTTATACTCATCCAAGCTTCCGGAAATAGAGGGCCACTACAAGTCTCCTTCCCAAAGAAAAAGAAATCCTGAAGAAGGTAAATGAAAGCCTGTTTCAGAATGATTCCCGTTGGCGCAACTATTTTAAACTGAGACCGCAAAGTAGCCAGTTGGTTGATTTGGAAATCCATATTCCCAACTTCCTCAGTTACTGGTCCTGTATCAACTGGTGGCTCTTGTGGAGCAAACTGTAAGAGATTAGGATCAATCATAAATGTATCATGTTCAAGTAAAAGCGTTTCTGGAATTTTTCGACCATCTTCAACTGCCATTTGTAAATATTTACAAAGTCTATCAACAGATTTTATCTCATTTACATAGTAAGTGTCAATATCGTTTTGTATTTCCATAAACGCTCTATAAATATGGTCATTGAACATTTTCATATCACGGTAACATTTATATTGAAGAGCTAGCATTCGAAGGCTAGCTCTGAACATTTCTCCATTGATGCCCATCGTCCATTCTTCAACACATTTCAATGCGTTCTCTTTAAAGATTTCTTCAAGATTAACAACAGATTCTTCAGAACTCATTTCTTCCTTCTTTTTAATGGCTGGTTGAATTCTAGCAACCTCACCGTATTCTCTTGCTATAATGGATCTATAGGAATCATTCGTGTCTTTAATCACTTTTAAAGCAAATTTAACATTGTTCTCAATTACTAAATTAAAAGGATTGTTTTCGAAGTCAATTTCAACGTTTTTAAGTTGTAAGTCTTGAAATGCGGTTTTTAAATGTCGATAAATCTTATCTTCACCTCCTTTTCTACTCCCAGATGCGTCATCAGATTCCCTGTATATTTTATTCAACTCCTTAAATGATATTCTATCCGTTGGTGGTATATGCTTGATCATAGCAAAATAAAAATCATGGAGTGCTTGAAATGTCAAAATCGATCTGAAATATCAAAGTTACCTAGTTAAAAAGCAAAAAGTTATAGGTACACATGTGCATAAAATCACGCGTGTTTTCCCTGAAAAGGTACCCACGTTTCGTCAGATAGGCTGTTAACTATTATTTATAACAAAGCTGAAGAGCTTGTTTGTTTGAACGCGCTAATATCTGGAAATTCCAGTCGGATTTGGAAGACTTTAGACTATACGGAAACGGGAAATTCCTACAAGAACGGGGAAGAACGGGATATGCGCGTACGAAGTCGCAGGCAAAAGCTAGTCGATTATTAACATGTTTTACCTGTTAAGTTCCGTTTGCATGCAAGATATGTAGGTATTTACAAGGGTTAATAGTTCTTCCAGAGCCCAATTATCACATATTAGAGCATGCCTTTGTTTCTCGGCGTGTAATTTCCTCTCATCACAAATATGATACAAGCGATCTTGTAACTCTTTAACTCGGCAGTGCCATTCATTTTTCGTCAAATTAATGTCTCGCCAATCATTTTCAAAGTCATTGTACTCTTTTTGAAAACGACACACAAGATCTTGTTTATAAGACGGTAAAGTAATTATTTGCTCCATTTTATCTTTAATGAATCTCGCGTATGGTATCAAACAGTTTAACTGTAACCTCTTTGCAAAGAACAATTCCTTCATGTCTCTAATATAAACTTTTTCAATCGCCTGCCAACAAGTTGCCAGTGATACGCCTATTAACTGAGCAATAGCTATCTCGCCATAATCCCAATCTTCTTCGCCAGCCAATAAGTGTACTTCCTCAATAATTATCGACTTGCTTACAGCATCTTCACCAGCCAGTTCCTCCATTAAAGCCACAGCATCATCAGGAAACTCATCGATGGAAGGCTCTTTGACTACCTCAAGCGAATAGCCCACAGAGCTTTTACTCATTTTAGAACCATGCCGCATTATTTTCTCTTTTGATTTGCCATTAATTACTTCGGCTTTCATTATTTTAGATTTTAGTCTTTTGTCGTCACTTGACGGGAATTCGAGGGTACTTAGTACATTTTCGCCAAATAGTTCATCTAACGATTTTTGTGGCATGAAGTCACCAATGATATATTTACATATTTGGGCCAAAAAATCTTTATCAATGGTTTCAAAGTACATACTATAATTGAGACCAAGCACAGCGTAAAATCGGTCAATTAATTCAGAGTTATCTTCTGCTAAATCCCATATAACAAGTTCTTGCAGAATATCTTCAGTCTCTTTAAGATTAAGATAACTTGTGAAGTAGCTTTCAAATGGTTTTTCAATTCTGTTCTTATGAGGGTCGTTTACAAGTTTGGAAACTCTCACTTCTTTATAAGGATCTATTTCTTTTTTGCGGTGCTTTATAATGCACTCTTCTAGGTAGATATCATCCCGATCTTCTAGTAGTTCAGCTTCATTAGGTGGTGGAAAGCCAGAGAAAGTCTGTTCCAAAATTTGCGCTTCTCTGTACGAATTCGGGTAGTTAATAATTACAAAACCATCAATGTCATCTTGGTCTTTAAGATACTCTACTATCATAGCTGCTAAGAGATGATCAGTTAAAGTATCACCTATGCCTAAGGATTCATAGGCATACCTACCAAGATCAGCAGCATTAGAAAGTTTAATTTCTTCTTCTGGTAATGTTTTTGGTGTTTGGGTTTGTTTTGTATTAGCTGGAATCACTCCTAGCATTGCACTGACGGCTAACTCACTGGTTTTGCTCGTAGCATCGTCATCCAATTTCATTAATCTAATGAGTTCCTTGTCTTCTTCCTCGGGAGCAGCCGCAATAAACTTGTCAAATGACAGGTCAATATCAACAATACCTAACATTTCAGATTTAAATTTTCTCAGACAGAAGTTAATGGCACTTTCAATGCGTACAACCTGTATTTTTCGCATTTTGAGCAAAGCTTGCATTGGAACAGTTATGGATCTGTCTGGGAGGCCTCGTAATAAAGCTTTAGCTGAATATGGCGGCAAGTCAGCTGGCGGTAAGGGTGGTGGATATGGATATTTAATTCCAAGTAAAGTGTAAACCAAATGACCTAATACGCGAGTCCCCAAATATTCATATTTTCTTTCTTCAGACTCGGGATCATAATTAGGTATTAATAAATCTAAAGTCCATGGATAAGAGTAATCATGATATTCTTTAAATTCATTATCGTTTTGCGCTTCTTGTCTGTCTAATTCGAGCCTTATAATTTCTTCTACTTCTTCGGAAGCTTCTTCTTCCGCTTGATCTTTCAAAATGTCTTCTGTAGGTTCCAATATATCAAATATTGGCTGTTGTTTAAAATACAGAATTTTCCATTCGTGAATATAATGATCAGGAATGTCATCTCCTATCAGTTTCTTAAAGTATGCACATTTAGTTGCGTAATCTACTATTGATAACATTGTGTCGTAACAGATTTCATAATAATGCAGGCGTTTTCTTCTCATTTTTTCTGCATATAATGTTTTATGAAGCTTCAATTGTCTCTGTTTTTCAAAATCGATTTCTGCATCATCTAAATGCATTTGTTCTTTAACATTATCAAGAAACTGATCGAACTGCTGTGATCTTTGCTGTGCAAACTCCTTCTCTGCTTGAACTCTATTCTTGACTAAATTTCTTGCTTGTTGTTTTGTCTCCATTATTTGTGTGCACATTTGCTTTTCAAATTGTGATAGTTTCATTACTTTTTTAGCAAGTTCAGTATCCAGCTTAGTTTCTTCTTCAGCAATGGAGAGGTCCCACATGGAACCACTTATGTTATGTCTAAGTTCATTTTGGAACTCCTCGGAATCCGTTTTCTTACGCATTCTGGTGTGAAGATTATCCATGAAATCTTTAGTCCACTCGGACCCAGAAATTGAAGATCTTTGTTCTAAAGCATTTTGTTCCATAGCCAAAAGCTGTTCATAAGTGTAATTTTCAAATGTACAAGGATACCTTAAAGCAAATCGTTCAATTTCTTTTTGCTCTTTGCCCGTTGATTTTGATGACAGAGCAGCCTTAAAGCACATTGGAGTATTCGCTTCTTTTATGTTATTGAGCATTTTTGAGTATTTATGTCTAATATAATCATATGTATCTTTAACTTGTGCGGCTTTCTTCTCTTGCCATTCTATAAAATGTTTCTCATTTAGTAGAGGTTTCGAGAGATTATCGACGATTGACTCTTGCTCTTCGGGAATATTTTCTACTTTAAACCTGTGTCCGATTTTCTCTACTAAACCAGATACCATTTTCCTTTCTCTTTTAATAAAATTTGTACGATCTCTTTTATCTAGATGTAGGAACATTTGATAGAATAGTCGAAGTATCGCAGAACCTTTGCCATCTATTATACTTTCTAGTTCAGAAGCATTTAGAGTCACGTCTATGTCTGCTAACCATTCTATTAAATATTTCCAATTGCTCTTCATATCCTCGGGTGCAGAACTAGACTTAATTAATAAATATTTGTCTTCATTAATAACGTTGTAGCTGTATAATACACCAGAAATCATATAGCCATTTTTCATCATATCCCCAAACTCGTCGGCTTCCCATGATATAGGACGCTGCAATCTTTCTGAGAGCCACTCTTTCAATATTTCAGCCATAATTTGTCAGTAAGTGCATAAAATTAATAAATATAAATTAATGAAAATTAGTAAATAGTTTATTTTTTGACGCAGTTTGACGTGAAGATTATTTATAAAGACAAGGATTGTATATAAAAAGGTTAGTAGGTATGAATAAATGTGTCCTTTTTTCTTTTTTAACCGACTTCCCAAAAAGGAGGAGGTTCTCAATTCGACTGTATTTTTTTTTTTTGTGTTTGTTACCTCATATCTCCGTCATTTATGAACCGATTTGAAAAATTCTTTCTTTATGTGAAAGGATATACTTCTCGATTGGTCCCATTTAAATTTTATCAAAATCGGTTCAGCAATTTGGTTTTTAAATCCAAATAGCTGGAAAAACTTTTGGGGTGGTTTGGGATCTACCTCCTCGTGGTCCACCCCGGGCAACGGCACCACAGGCTTGCCTGTGGTACGGCAGAACGATCCCACTTAAAGCGGTGGTAGGTTCCGCAAGGAGCCACCTGGCTCGCGACCACCATCCCGCCGAAGTCCGGCGCCAAGCAGCTTGCTGTGTTCCGTCGGAGTGCGGGAGTGCCAGTGCCATTGGGGTAGAAGGAGACTGTCAGTTGCTCTGCTCAGAACCGGTCTTGGTCGCTGGGCTGGGCTTTCCGGGTAACTCATTTTGGAGGGTAGCGGGATCCGAAGCACGGTGCCAGCCGTTGGCTGACCGCAGTTAGTAGGGGGCCCAAGTAGCACGCCAGCCACGTGTGAAAGGCTGCCCCGCCAACTAGCGAAAAATCCCGGTATGCTCCACCGTGCCAGCTGGCGACTGGATGGGAGGACCCGGTGGCCATATCTGGGGGGGTTCGGGCGTCCCCGCAGTCTCCAAATGAGTTCCCCATAGGTTGGTTTAGCTCTAGTGTTCCACTTGGTTCACTGAGCAGCGCCTCGACAGTTCGACTTTTTCCCCTAACACTCTAACACTACAATGACCAAAGCAAAAAGGAATAAGGTTAAACAACGGCTGCACTTCCTCCCACTCAAAGTGCACCTCACCAACATCAGGGGGTTGCACTCAAATCTCGATCCGGTCCATCATCATCTCGAGACCGAGAAGCCGCACCTGTTTTTCCTAACGGAGACGAAGATAACAACTCCGTCGGACGTGGCGTACCTCAACTACCCGGGCTACTCTCTGGAACACAAGTTCAGGAAGCAGGCTGGGGTCTGTGTGTACGTCCGCGATGACATTTGTTGTCGTCGTCTCCGTTGCTTTGAGAAATCGGGTTTCTCTGCCATATGGCTACTTGTGGACACTGGCGTGGAGAAACTTCTCTATATTGGCGTATACCGATCGCACAGCGGTGACCAGGAGACAACAGCGCTGTTTAATTCCCTCGTGGAGTCGACGGATGTAGCCCAGCAACGGTACCCAACAGCGAAGCTCATTTTTCTGGGGGACTTTAACGCCCACCATAAAGAGTGGTTGTTCCCGTACCAGAAAACTGACCATGCCGGGTTAGAGGCGCGCAAGTTTGCTGTAACGCTAGATCTAACCCAGCTGGTGAATGTGGCAACGCGGGTACCGGATGTTGACGCCCATACACCCAATTGCTTGGACCTTCTGCTGACAACCGATCCGGGCAGTCATTCAGTATCGGTCTCAGCTCCGCTGGGAACGTCTGACCACTGCCTGTTGAAATCCGTGTTGACCTGCTCTCCTCCAGATAAGAGTCCTAGGGGCACAAGACGAGTATGGCGATACGAGTCAGCAGATTGGGATGAGATGCGGCACTTATTTGCGTCTTATCCTTGGCGGCAAGTGTGCTTCTCCTCGGGTGACCCCTCGTGCTGTGCTGATGTGATTGCGGACGTGATTCGGCAGGGGATGGAGTATTTTATTCCATTCTCCGACATCCCGCTCGGTCACAAGTCCCGGCCTTGGTATAATGCAGAATGCGCCCACGCAGAGGCCCGTAAAGAGTCTGTTTACCAAGCCTGGATCAAGGCCCGCGACCGAAAGGCTAAAGCACGTAGGGTTCGCGCGAGGAAAAGAGCCTTTAATTCTGCTGCCATGTTCTGCAAGCGGGTTTTACGTAGGGCACGTTTTGACCATGTCGGACGTATCGGGGCCAAACTAGCATCGCACCCTCCGGGTAGTAAGCAGTTTTGGTCCCTGTCGAAAGCGGTTGAAACGAATTTCTGTCGACCCACTTTGCCCCCAATGCTAAAACCTGATGGTTCCCTGGCTCACTCTGCAAGAGAGAAAGCAAATTTATTTGCCACTCTCTTTGCAAGCAATTCACGTCTGGACGCTGGCTCCAAGTAACCACCAACTTTACCTCGTTGTGACTCTTCAGTTCAGTTCACATTAAAGAGGTCCGAAGAGTATTGTGCAGTCTAGACGTGAATAAGGCCAGCGGACCTGACGGCATTCCAGCGAGAGTGTTGAGGCAATGTGCACCTGAACTGTCTCCTGTGTTGACACGCCTGTACCGCCTCTCTCTTGAAAAAAGAACGGTGCCGAAATCATGGAAGCTTGCGAATGTGCAACCGGTGCCCAAAAAGGGAGACCGTGCTGACCCTGCACATTACCGTCCAATCGCCATTACCTCCCTCCTATGCAAGGTTATGGAAAGGGTTCTGAACAGTAAGCTGCTGACCTACCTTGAAGACAATGATCTCCTCAGTGACCGTCAATATGGCTTTCGCCAGGGACGGTCAACTGGTGATCTTCTTGTGTATGCCACGCACTGCTGGGGCGAAGCCATTGAGAGACACGGCGAAGCACTTGCTGAGTCAAATAACGAAGAAGCAACCAAAAACACCGACTTCCGAAATTAAAGTTATTTTGTACTTTGTAGTGTTTTTTTTGGGAAGTCGGTTTTTTTTTTCCTCAAGAAAGTCGTATTGGATCACAAACTTATCTGGCCCTATATTATATTGTAGTCTGTGTCTGGCCTTCATTTGGCCCGGTGAGAATGTCTCTGTTATCCATTGATTATCGCATTTGCAGGTATCGCCCATAGAGCATATAAATATGGTATCGTTTATAACCACATATCCCGTCTGCTTTCAAAGCAAGAGTGAACAGCCAGCTGTAAATTTGTGTACTGATACTTGTGATTACTTGCAGTGCGTCTAAATGTCCGATGGTAAAAAGGGCCTATGGGATGAGGTCGTCAAGTTCTTCGGCAAACTTACCGAAGTACAATCTGTAGAAGACCGACAAGCAGGCAACCTTACGGCGATGAGTCAAGCTGTGAAGCTTGGCATCCACCAGTTTTCGCTTCACTCTATTTAGAATGCCCAGTAACGAGCAGCCAAAAAGCTGCAGTTTGGGCTTTGTACTCAATGGTGGCGCCGAAGTTGAGACTGGATGTCAACTCCATGCCTAGGAGCTCAAGCCGTTTAGATAGACGCAGCCGGATAGAGTTACAGGATCAGTAAGTACCCCGAAAAGTAGGAGGTCGGTCAAAACAACTTTGCGATAAAAAGACACACCTGTGTTTTGGTGGTGTTAAAAGAGACCAGATGGTTATCACCCCACTGGACCGCTCTTCCATGGCCTATCTCGAAAGAACTTCATCGCCGCTGGTTTTTACGCTGGACAAGTATCTCTCTGAAACTAACTGACATTAACTATACTGTCATCTGCGTACCCAACAATACCAGGCTGAAGTAGGTCATTGATTCACAGCAGGAAAAGAGTTGTAGAGAGAACAGACCGTTGAGGAACTCCGGCATCAATAGACATGAGGTCAGACGAGCAGCCGTCAACTACTCGGATCGACCGTTCTCTAAGGAAATCTGACATCCAACTACAAAAATCAGCTGGTATGCCATAAGCAGGCAGCTTACTGTGTAGACTTGTGTGCCAGACCCTGTCAAAGGCTTTCGAGATATCAAGCTATACAGCAAGTGCTTCGCCGTGTTTCTCGATGGCTTCACCCCAGTAGTGTGTGACATACACAAGAAGATCGCTGCGAATAGCCATATTAACGGTCACTGAGGAGATCATTATCGTCAAGGTAATTCAGCAACTTACTGTTCAGTACCCTTTCCATAACCATACATAGAATGGAGGTAATGGCGATCGCACGGTAATGAGCAGGGTCTGCACGGTTGCCCTTTTGGGCACAGGTTGTACATTTGCAAACTTCCAGGATTTTAGCACCGTTCTTTTTTTCAAGAGGGACGTGGTACAAGCGTAGAGACAGTTCAGGCGCACACTGCCTCAACACACTCGCTGGAGTGCCGTCACGCCCGCTGGCCTTGTTCACGTCTAGACTGCACAATACTCTTCGGACCTCTTTAATGTGAACTGCGATCTCCGGTATCGAAGAGTCACAAACAGGGTACAGTGGTTACTTAGAGCCAGTGTTCGGACGGAAATTGCTTGGAAAGAGAGATGCAAATAAAGCTTTCTCAATTGCAGAGTGAGCCAGCGACCCATCAGGTTTTAACATTGGTGAAAAAGTGGGACAACAGAAATTCGTTTCAACAGGGACCTGCCGGTTGATTCTGTCGATATCTCACGGTGTGCAGCTAGGTGGAGTGGACGACAAGTGAGCTGTCATTCCATCTTATTTGTATGGTTTGCAACTACAACTCACCTGTCGTGCACCTCAGTGTTCACTTCGACAAGTTTACAGAATCGCACTGCAGAACTGTTTACTACTCAGAAGGTAAGTTTGGCCCAGATACGTCCGGCATGGTCAAAATCGTATATTTTTTTAGAACCGCTTGCAAAACTTTGCGGTAGAATTAAAGGCTCTTTTCTTCGCGCGAACCCTACGTGCTCTAACTTTTCGGTGGCGGGCCTTGATTGATGCACGCTTGGTAGGCAGAGTCTTTTCGGGCCTCAGCGCGGGCGCATTCTGCATTATACCAATGCTGGGATTTGTGACCGAGCGAAATATCGGAGAATGGAATAAAATACTCCATCCCCTGCTGAATCACGTCCGCAATCACGTTAGCACAGCACGAGGGGTCACCCGAGGAAAACCACATTTTGCACTATCGCCATACTCGTCTTGTGGCTCTCATTTGGAGGAGAACAGGTCGATACGGATTTTACCAGACATTGGTCAGACGTTTCCAGCGGGACTGAGACCGATATTAAATGACTGTCCTGATCAGTTGTCAACAGAAGGCACCCACGCAATTGGGTGTATGGCCATCAACATCCGGTACCCACGTTGCCACATTCACCAGCTGGGTTAGATCTAGCGTCGATCATGCGTCCGGCATGTAGTAAACTTGCGTGCCTCTAACCCGGCATGAATATATTTATATTTCTGGGAGCACATCAAATAACTTTGGTATCGTGGGAATTTCTTTCCGCATGGTGTAAAATTCGTGATTATTTTTTTCTTTTGACACCGAGATCGAAATCATCCACTTCAATTTTACCTTTCATCCTTTTCCTTTTTTCCTGGCGTGCAGTTGTCTTAAACTCCTTTCTGTTCTTCTACATATGAAACAACAAATTCGAACCGTGCACTAGCTCCTGACGAAATTCTGTCAAACCTGGAATAGGTTTGTTTGACCGTTTGACCATTTGACAGAAGCTCAGTAAGTTGGCGGGAGGTCAAAATTTTAGTTTAACACTAAACGAAAAATAAGCAGATGGGGCAAGCAACCAATGGTGAATATGTTAGCGAATGGTAGGCAGATTGTTGATGTCTCAAAATAAAATGACTTCGTTAGTTCCTGTTTTGGCCACTGGGCCAGATATGTTTGTGGAATAGAGCATTTAGGATGCTCTAAGGTTTGTGGCACTGTAACCATAGACTTTAACAGACAAAAGAGGTAAATAGTGGGAAAATCCGAAAATACATGAGTAAAAAATTGTGGCTTCTGGCAACTCGCAGTTGCGCTTGTCATACCTTATTATGACTTTTTTGTGATGTTTATTTTCACTGTTTTCTATGTATATTTCTTGAATTCGGCCTAGATCTAATCCAGGATGAAATGTAATGAATTCGAAAAAAGTGTACGTACCTTCTGGAGATAAACATAATAGTTTAAACGGCAGATCGCGGTATTAATTTCGTCGCGTTGTTCACAGAAATCTCGCCACATGAACCTGGAGAATTTGGATAAAGCATTGAAGGACTTGGGCATGCTGAGTGCAATAACCGAAGCGCGGCGCGATTATTTACGCGAATCGAAGTCAAACTACAGCGTGATGCGTCTCAACACGCGATACGTGTCGAACGTGACCGTGGGATATTGTATGAAGAGAGCAACCAACAAAAACAGACTCTGCCCTTACGTATTGCCTATTAGACACAGAACTAAGAGTGAAAACTCGGATGCGATCGGTAGTGACGTGAGCGATAGCGGGTGCGAGTTCAAAAACAGTTTGTTAGAGCCGTCGACGAGCGGGTACAACCACGAGTGCGCGAAGAGCCCGGCGAAGCGCTGCCAGTCGCTGGAAAACCTCGCACTGGTGGCGGACCCCCCGGCGCCCCGCGCTGAGCCCTCGCCCGACATGGACTGCGTCTCCACGCGCATCCAGAAGCTACAAGTTGATGAATGACACCAGTCAGGCACACATACAAGCACCTCGAAATCTAGTGTGATGACCTTCAAATCATATTTACTCTAAGTTAGAGTGGCGGAGGTTAGATATATAGAAGTAGTATTCAAGTGATCTAATGAATGTTGAATAATGTATTTTTCAGTGTATTTATACTGATGCATGGACATAAGTGTAGAAGCTGATTCTAAATGTTCCTAGCTCCTCGGTGTACTTGAGTTAATTTTGCATGTATTATCCACCCCAACGATAAATAATAGTGCAGCTACTTTCATTAATGATTAAGCGAATTGCTCAAAAAATGTTTGGAATTGGTACAAATATTGGATACCTGTGGTATCTGAATTAGAAAATTGTTTTGATAAAGTTGATTGATGTGTTAGTAAACTGCGAGAGTTTTAATAATTTTATGGTTACCCTCAAGTTAGCACTGCAGTGTTTTTTGAGAACAAATGATTTTGTTTTGGTCTAAGTCACAATGCACTTCATTTTATATTATCTCTTGTAGTTCTTTCAAGTAATATTAAATACATAATTATTCCATATTTTAAATGAGCATTAAGTACCATAATGTATTGTGTATCATATTTAACATAGTAAAAATTGTGCAAATAAAAATAAGACTGTATGAAGATCTCATTGCATCCACAAAAATTCATAAAACCTATTGAATAGTATTGTCTTAACAGCAATATATTATTTATTTGTCATCCACGCTTTTGTGACTTAGAAATAGATACTTATGTTTGTTAACATATTTTGTTATTTTGTTCTTATTAATTTAATAACAAATATTTTAAATAATATTGCTTTGATTAATTATGATTGTTTTATTTGTACAAATAATGAGCTCCCCTGATTGTCTCATGCTCGCAAACGCAACTCCCAACTCAAAACTGAAAAGTCGGCAAAAGGTGTTATTGGGTTTTTAATAAGGAATTTCTCCGTATCAGCCTGGAGTTTTAAAGTTAATACTGGTACAGTGCACCTGTGTGTGTTGGTTCACTTGTGCACTCACTTTGATTAACTTGGCAAATTTCCTTTGAGATAGGCCATCGTGATTGAAATTCAGTTGACAGAATAAAAATAATATCAAGCCATTTTGTCCTGGCTTAGTCAGCAAATGTGTGGAAGAAATCTGAAATTATTTTCGATTCATAATGGCTCCATTGAATACCTGTATAAAAATACACTCATTTTCTCGGTGAATAGATAGTGTAAAATTGGGAAGGTAAAAAATTAGCGTGTGGCGAACCAGTAGCTAGCTACCTAAAAATTAGATTGGAAGCTGTGAGGTGCGAACATCTTCCTTCAGAAAATTATGTTATGGCAGATGGCAGCTATCTATCTAGGCTATTTTAGCCCACTGTTGAGCAGAGGACCCCCTCTACCTTTTCCACTCCGTCTTTTGCTAGTGCGGGCTAGTCTTTTATGTAAGAATCGAGGTTGTCCCGCCATCTTCGCCTTGGTTTGCCGCGGTGTCGTATGGCAGGTTAAATTTCAATAAAAACACTTAAAATTATAACTTAAAATTCATTTATTCGCAGCCATTGAGTATGTAACACTTAAGATAAATAACAAAAGATTGTATATATAATATTTCTGACTGATTTTGGGGTGAGGACCAAAGCGGCTGTGATATAAAGTTCTATGTATGTAGGATCACAGGGCTTTCACTTTTAATTGCTTCATTTTTGGTGTTTTGCGTTTCTGTTGGCGTTTCTGCTCTTTTAGTTCCCAACGACGCTGCTTCTCGGGGTCGTCCTCCTGAAATATACAAAGAGGGTTGTTAATATTGCTGGTTTTTATCGGAGACTAGTCTGTCGAAATTCTTGTGTCTGTGGTGTTGTTCATGACAACTTAATTTCTACCTGAGCCATCGGGTGTAAATAGATGTCATGTGTTATAAATTCAGAAAATCTAAAACATTAAGTACAGCAATTAAGATTTTGGGAATGTATTTTTTATTTTCTCCACATCTATTTCCTTTATTTTCGACATGATTATCATCAGATTATTTACAAAATCGCTCTGCATCTGTCCTTTTGCACACACATCACCGAAATTTCTGAACGGATTTTCATGTAGTTTTCATGGGTAGACAGATTAGTATATATTTGGAAGTGTATTAGTATATATTTGGAACTAAACAAATCCTTAAAATTCTGGCTTTGTTTAGTTAAAATTGCATATCGGAAAAAAGTTGTCATTTGGGAGTACTCGTATACTCCCTTGGGATAAGTTTTAACTTTCACGTACCGCCAGTATGCGCTCCTTCTCCTGCTTGCGCTTCTCCTCCCTCCTGGCGGCGGCCTGCTCCTGGCGCGCTGCGTGTGCGCCGCGCAGCCACGCCTCCGCCACCTTCTGGCGGCGCTTCTCGCACTTCACTAGAGCCTGCAACGGTATCAGTGTAATGAGTCACTTGCACGATAAACTCTGCGGTGCCGCACCGCACCGTAATGAATTCAAGCTGTAGGATGCCACACGTGAGCCCGGCGCCGCAGCACCACCCCTCCCGCCTCGACAGTGACGTCACAAGTCAGTGCTTGTCGTGCGGACCGCATCGTGTGACAAGGTATGGTGATTTGTATGTAGGATCACGTAGCGGCACCGTCAACACATCGTGTGGCTTCGGCCTTAAAGTATATAACGCGCGTTCGCCTACCGCGTGGGTTTATGATCAATAGTTTAATACAGAAATATGGAGCAACCTCCTTGCTGAGCCGGAGCCTCTTGATCTTGTCCATGAGGTGGAACACGAGCTGCAGTAGCGGCCGCACCTCGTCCCCGCCGCCATCAGGTCCCAGCGCCAGGCTCACCAGCATCACTTTCTCTGTGTCCGGGGGCTTCGTCACTGCTGACTCTCTGTAAGGTTAATAAGATTAGGTCTCTGTCGGATCATAGCGCCTGAAGTAAACCGGCAGTTTAAAGCCACGAGCTCGTTTTACACACTAAAACATCTTCCAAAAGTTATAAAATATGGTAGACACCATATTTGTTCCACCATAGATGTGCAATATTGGTTATTGACCCACATGTATTTATTGATTTTCATATTTTAGAACCAGAAATAAAGACATTTATCTGTCCTGAATCGGCTTCTGTCTTGATGCTTTAGGTTATGTAGTAATGAAATCGGTACATAATTTATTGTTCGGGTATCAGCGAAAGGACATTAGGGAAAGGTCGATGTACTTTATTGTAGTTTATCTGGCGCCTACCATAGTAAGTAATACTCACTCGATCTGCTTAGGGCCGGAGTACTTGTCGGATATGTGTATGAACTGCACGTATTGGTGGTAGTGCTCCAGGGCTGCGCAGACCCGCGTGTCCAGCACGGCGGAGGTGGCCTCCGCAGTCTCCGACATGACGGACATGGCGGCCGGCAGCCCGTGCTTGTCGCCCGGGCGCCGCTCCGGACAGAACACGCTCTGGGCATGGGGATGACGAGTCACACACGTGGCAAACAAATGAGGCCGTCATAGGACACCAGGACAATGAGAAAATTAATGTAGAGGGGGGCATGATGGCATAATAGTTTTGCCGTCACGGCATTTGAGTCAGTGTGGCAATATTCAAATAAAAAGGCGCGCCAATATTCAAATGAAAAAAGGCAGAACCTACTTTTGGTATACAAATGATGCAGCTTATATCATTCTGCAATTGCCAAACTTAGTGAGAAATATACCTATGTCAGCGGAATGGCTCAAGTTTGTTCCTTCACACTATAAGTTGTGGTTGAATAATGAATACTGGTGACAAAATCTGGGTATTTAAGTTTACGAAACTACCAACTAACTTCTAACTAAGCAATTTCCATTGTAAAAGTTGCTTGTAACGATGAGTATGGCCAGTCATTTCTTGCCGTATCGTCTCCACATACATGGTTTATTGATGTCTTCTCATATACTCTGTAAGTCCATAGATTCTAGTAATTGATGGTTAGTCGTCTACCTTGTTATATCATATTACATACTAAATAATTTCTAACATACCCTTTAGTCTTTCATCATCATCATCAAGTAAGTACCTATAAAAATAACTATCATCAGATAATAACTATCTATATTAAAATCAGTCAATGGCTGAATAGCCACGAGTCTTGACCAACACCTTAAGAAGCTCTCTTTGAGCAGCTGGATCAAGGCATTGGTTCAGAAAGTGGTACTTCTAGACACGGCTCGTATTGTTAGGAGGTTCTCTCTGGAGCCCAGTCCGCTGGAAGCTTGAACACTGTTCCTGATACCGGTTGGATACTATTTTAAATATGTATGTATGAATATTTAAATGAATACACGGATTAAAACCTGTGCATACCAAGTCCTGCATCTCCTTGGAGAGCTTGGTGGCGATCTTCTTCTGCGCGACGCACAGCACGAAGGGGTCGCTGTCGTCTTTGCCGAGCTCCACGCGCACGAGGAGCGTGTCCGGCGTTGGTCTAACCACACCCAGGAGCACGTGGACTAGGTCTTGTCGCTGGAAGAGATAGGTATGATAAATATAAACTTTTAACTCCCTGTAAGGAACATCTGGGCCCATAACCTAAAAAACAACTTTACTGTGAGACAAACATGGACGAACGTTTATTCATTACTTGAATACACAGACTGTTATTCAAGGCAAAACATAGAGCCCATTACCAAAGATAGCATTAGTGCTAGATTAAAGAGTATATTTTTCATATTACAACAGTTATGCTGGAGGAAAGTTAAAATGTTGGTTGCAGTATTGTTACAAAGAGTTACGCGCCCCTGAAACGTAAAAAGCATTTGATAGAAAATGAATGCGTTAGTCAATATGAGTCTGACACTCTACCCAGAAAGGGAGGAGTCATTTGATGATAACCTAAGCTTAAAAAAAGCCTTGAGGACACCCACAAAGGTACTTTACTTAAGTACCTACAGTAAGTCAAATAAGAGACAAATAGTCGTTATTAAGCATGGATTCAGCTAAGTTTTATTCATGAGACTGTTTTAAGCCTGTGTCTGTGGATGCGTGGACGGTGTTATGCCTTACCACGAAAAACACGAGAATAATCACAAACGTAATGTCACCATGACTCAATTCAATGACACCTGCGAACTGTCAGCGTTGCGTGGTACGGTATTTAGCAACGCCTACCGGGGTACGGTATGCGTGGTGCCATTTTTAAGCGTGAGTTACATGTCTTGACTTTTATAATTCGTAGCCTATACCCGAAGATATTTTAAAGCGTTTCGTTCTTCAGATGAGTAAGACACGCCAGGGTCACTCCCCAAAGAGCATGGAAATAAAGGCAAGCTTATACACACAGTCATATATTTAACATACATAAATTCACGCTTTCTTTTGTTAATTTTAATGTATATTTAGATATGACTTGTCATGGTGAAGCAGTGCTCTGCCTCGCGTCTCCACCCGCGCTCGTCGCTCGCTGCCACCACGTCTAAGTAGTACCTTGATCAGTTTGAGCGTGAGCAGCATGCCCTCGCAGCAGAGGCGTCCGCTGCACCACATGGTGAAGCAGTGCTCTGCCTCGCGTCTCCACCCGCGCTCGTCGCTCGCTGCCACCACGTCTAAGTAGTACCTTGATCAGTTTGAGCGTGAGCAGCATGCCCTCGCAGCAGAGGCGTCCGCTGCACCACATGGTGAAGCAGTGCTCTGCCTCGCGTCTCCACCCGCGCTCGTCGCTCGCTGCCACCACGTCTAAGTAGTACCTTGATCAGTTTGAGCGTGAGCAGCATGCCCTCGCAGCAGAGGCGTCCGCTGCACCACATGGTGAAGCAGTGCTCTGCCTCGCGTCTCCACCCGCGCTCGTCGCTCGCTGCCACCACGTCTAAGTAGTACCTTGATCAGTTTGAGCGTGAGCAGCATGCCCTCGCAGCAGAGGCGTCCGCTGCACCACATGGTGAAGCAGTGCTCTGCCTCGCGTCTCCACCCGCGCTCGTCGCTCGCTGCCACCACGTCTAAGTAGTACCTTGATCAGTTTGAGCGTGAGCAGCATGCCCTCGCAGCAGAGGCGTCCGCTGCACCACATGGTGAAGCAGTGCTCTGCCTCGCGTCTCCACCCGCGCTCGTCGCTCGCTGCCACCACGTCTAAGTAGTACCTTGATCAGTTTGAGCGTGAGCAGCATGCCCTCGCAGCAGAGGCGTCCGCTGCACCACATGGTGAAGCAGTGCTCTGCCTCGCGTCTCCACCCGCGCTCGTCGCTCGCTGCCACCACGTCTAAGTAGTACCTTGATCAGTTTGAGCGTGAGCAGCATGCCCTCGCAGCAGAGGCGTCCGCTGCACCACATGGTGAAGCAGTGCTCTGCCTCGCGTCTCCACCCGCGCTCGTCGCTCGCTGCCACCACGTCTAAGTAGTACCTTGATCAGTTTGAGCGTGAGCAGCATGCCCTCGCAGCAGAGGCGTCCGCTGCACCACATGGTGAAGCAGTGCTCTGCCTCGCGTCTCCACCCGCGCTCGTCGCTCGCTGCCACCACGTCTAAGCCTGTCTCTCCTGGAAATAAGCATTTTTATAGTCAGAATAATTCTGTCTTTGTCGTCTTGTTTATTACTAAGTGTCGTATTGTGCCGAATAAGCCGTAAAACTTAAACATATAATATTATTTGTTAGTTCTGTTCCACTTTTTCTGACTTCTGAATCAGTTAACTTCAAATGTAAGTATTAAATCTTAGGTAATTTTTTCCCGACTTGTCCGGAAACCGAGTATTGTTTATTATTAAATGCAATTTTGAAGTGAACATTCTAGGAAACATCATACATGGGCATAGATTTAAAAAAACTTCACACATTTGTAATATTAGATAATGTTTCTTACCAACTAACGTAAAATTATCATCTAGCAGCGGTTTATGTAGTTTCAAGAAGTTGGTGGCAATGGAGGTGTTCTTCGCGCGCCCTATGGCGTAGGCGAGCGCGTAGGACGCCAGCAGGCAGCACAGGATGCCCTCCAGCCAGTACGCATCCCAGCGGGGACGGATCATTATAGGAACCTGGGGGAACAAGAACATATTATGTTTCTTGCTCAATATAAGGATGTGTCCTCAGAGGATGTCGGTTGGGCTATTAAATTAGTTCGGCACGTTAAAATGTAAGTATTACTTATAATAAACGTAAAACAAAACAGTATATGGATTAATTTTTCTATGTCATGTTATTATGCGTTCTTCCCCTCCCCTTTTTATCCCGCGTGTACGTCTAGCTTGTTTATGTACACCTCTACTATTTAATGAGTTTGTATGTATCTGTAAATAATGATCATACTAGAGTAGTTAATGTTCGTGATAGTTGAATTGATGTTGAGTTGACTGTGGAGATACTTAGAAAAATAAAGGAATAGAAGCATCTATACATTTTATAATAATATGTAGGTATTTAAAACTATCAAAATGTCGTTACATTGGAGATTTGTTAGAGGTACACTTCACTTCAATAATGTCAGATGACCAATTAAATGAAAGGACCAGAAAAAAACATAATTTTGTCAAATTCAGTAACTTTTATTTTTTTGTTATTGATAGACACGCGCTTGACCACTATCTCACCTGATGGTAAGCGATGATGCGGCAAAAGATAGAGCACGCTTGCCTAGAAGTAACCTATTCACTCTTGACTTAAAGACTTCCGGTTTGTAGCTATCAGGAAACACAGACTCTGGCAGGTTTTGTGCGCGTGGGTGGGATGTCCACCATGTACCGTTGGCGCATTGCCGTACATCTTGTAATCCGATGATGGAATGGGCTTGGCGAAATTAAACTATGCAATTCCGTCGCACACTCCCCAAAATGCAACCGATAGAAACCGACAGGCTAGCAACTCGGCGTCGATGCTCAAGACTTCGGAGCTTCGACTCGACGAGCCTATCATTGCCGATGATGAACTATATCCGTGACAATCGTAAGAAGTCGGATTTGATAGCAGGATACAACATTGCTTTACTCAAGTATGAAAGAGACATGAAATAAATCTCTTTCGCACTTAGTGGTAAAGCGATCTTCTATCCCTCTCTAGTCAGCTGTCAAATCCGACTTCTTAGATTGTCACGAATATTATCATTAACAACTTAAATGAACTTTACTCTCTGGACAGGTCCACTCAAATCTGTGAGGTACTTTCTCCATAAGACCACCTCGCAGATTTACTTAGGTACATGGTTCTCACATTTTTCTTACCAATACTTTAATTGTGTAGACTTTGATCTCTGAATTTTTTTCGAGTTTTTCTGAGAGTCAGCTAGGAAATACCGGCCTCATCGCCCTCATCTAGTTTAGACCAAAAAAGGAAGAAATATCAATTAGAGTATTGATTGTTTACCTTAGAAATAGTGATCTTTGGTTGCTCAGAAGTGCGTGGAGCACTGTCCTGGAACCCTTCAAACTCCTCAGGATCTTGGAAGTGCTCGAACTCGTTGTCTTCATCCTGAGGAACAAAATAGGATAAATTGTATTAAAATTGTTTCAAATTCAAGGATTATGTTATGGGCCCAGTCTGCCTAGACTTTTCCCAACTATATTGGGTTCGGCTTCCGATCAAACCGGATGCAGCAGAATACCAGTACTCTTCATGGAGCGACTATCTAACCTCCAAAACCCAGTAAGTGGTACCCCTTGGCAAAATGGTGTTAAGCAACAGGTTTTTTATTGACGAATGGACAAGCTCTTGACCTCGATTACGCCTGATGGGAAGCGATGGATGATGTCTATGATGGAGCGAGCGAGCCCAGAAAATGCTTTGAGGCAATGGTACTCCCACGCGTCGACGAAAAAGCAGGCTGCTTGACGCCGGACTCCTGGGTGGTCGCGAACCAGGCGGGCGATAGCCCTACCACCGCAAGAGAAGGATTGGCCAGTCTTTTATGGTGTTAGGTGAGGCATTTTCGGGATGCGCCGAGCGCTCGGTTCAGTTGAGTGTCTGATGGAAGAAATTGCGCCACACGAGGAGGCTCCTTCATGCATCCCAAAAAAAAAAAGTCGGGATCTTCAGTTTCTACATTGGCTTCAAACTGATCCTTTGAAGGTATCTGCTGTTTTAAAGGAGGATTCCTTTTCTACAACAAAATCTGATGATAAAGATCATTTTTGGTTACCTTGGTATCTCTTGGCAAAATGGTCATTAGAACAACAAGTAAAAGTATTTTAAATGTAAAATTGTTCTGTGAGTTTTTTCTATAACTTGAAATAAAGAAAGACTTATACTCAGTTCCCACGCAACATCAGTTCTTATAACTTTCTGAGAAAAAGTGAAAACATTTACTTTATATAACGGACTAAATTATCATAACAGACACTGAACTTCACTTTCAACAAGAATTGCAACAAAAGAATTAATTTACATTTAAATGAAACAATGTAAGTGACCTCTGTACTACAGAAGTATACTAGACAAACACCAACATCACAGCTCTAAAAACAACGAAAGCACAATCAGAACTGATAGATAGCCAGATAGTTATAGGTTCGCGCGCAGGGTATAGGATCGAGGAAGTTGTCTTCAGTTTTTGTTGCCATTTTTAATGCAGTAACGCATCTATATTTTATGTATCATTGGCGTGCATAGGTTGGGTAATAGTCGGCGTGCAGTCGTTTGTTCCATGCATTACGGGAGTATTGGCGGTCGTGGGATAGGTCACATTAGGCGGGGAGATACACGCTGACGCGAATGTACTTGTATCTTCCGGGCCCCCAACTCATGGTAGCAGTAGGAAGTGAAGGGTTTTAGTCCGATATAATCATCTGTTCTCCGCAGATGGAGAGGGGAGGGGGGCACAGTGAGATTTTTACAAAAAAAGGAAGAATAGTGAATGTTAGTGTAAAAGGATCACATTAATTTTATTTAAGATGGATTTGTCTTTTTTTCAACTTTATAATTTCAATAAATGTAGGTGTCATTAACCGTTATTGCAAATTATTTGACCGCTACTATACTACTGTACTGCTATGCAAAATCATACCTCCACTAAGATCTCGTCTTCAGTTTCAACATTGGCTTCAAACTGATCCTTAGAAGGTATCTTCTGTTTTGAAGGAGGGGGAGATTCCTTTTCTTCAGCAAAATCTGATGATGTAAGACAAGTTTTGGTTAATATCAATGTTTTCATAACCTGCAGGTATACAGAACTTGGGTGATGTGATAAGCAACAAGCATCAACCATCAATTGAGTGGTGTAGAAACTATAGATCAATGTCGACCATTCTACCTTTGATTGACGATCAATCGATTGGTGTGGTAGTATCTTAAGGCAGAAGTAATAAACACATAGTTTTGAATAAACACTTACTACCTGCGAGATCATCATCTTCCGCCTCAAACTGCTCGAACTCGGCAAAGTCATCGTCTTCCAAGGCCTGGTCCTCAAAAGCCTGAACCACGAAAGTACTGCATAGCAGCACCACTATTGATAATAGCACCCACCGC
Organism: Melanchra persicariae; assembly: GCA_947386135.1. Taxonomy (NCBI): domain Eukaryota; kingdom Metazoa; phylum Arthropoda; class Insecta; order Lepidoptera; family Noctuidae; genus Melanchra; species Melanchra persicariae. The sequence continues at coordinate 14,793,259 of OX376664.1, forward strand.
ATTTTGTACCTGCAAGCAAAGCACCATTATTTTGAATACCTTAAACATAGACAACAGAAAGAAATGAGAAATCATATAATTTCATAAAAGTCACTCTGCAGAGCCTGCATGGAGGAGGATGAGACAGCAGCACATCTGCTTCTAAGCTGCCCGGTAGTCGCCAATTACAGGGCTAAGTACTTCGGAAACCCAGGTACCCTTTGTGAGATAGTTAGTAACACCAAGGCGTTGCTGGCCTTTCTTGGTGAGCTGGGGTGGATCGAATGAAGCATTTGTCCCACCTGCATGCAAAATACGCGCTTAGTCTTAGTTGCGGAAACCAGCCCGATTTATATACATTACATACATACATACATCATATAATTTAATCAACTCAGCCTGATTCAACTATATTATGTATGATTTCTCAATGTGCAATTATGGACTTAAAAATTAAATACCCCAAAAAGGGCCTGACCTTTAGATAAAGAGACTGTCATTCAGTACTCTGGGGAGACAGATTCATGGCTAAATTGTGATGAAATTGTAATGACCATATTATTTAATAGCTTAGTTGATTAGGACTTATTATACTCTTCATGGTGTGATAATGAATATCAAAGCAAATTGCATTTACAAGACACAACATAAGATAACAGGAAAAAATAATTTAAATGTACCCTTTTTTTAACAATGCAATTGAAAATCTTTACCGTAAAGTTTCTAACAGGAATGATGAGGTGTTTAATGTATGTAAGTATAGAATTTAAAACAGTTTTCCTTATGCAAATACTCATTTGAATGAATGTTTTTAATTCTTAGTGACACAAGTAGGTAATCTTATCTCTCTTCCAAGGTTGTTTTATAGTTTGTAAGGTTTCAGGCGTAGATCAAGGTATTAGTTAACTTTATGCTATTGTCCCCAATAGCTTTTACCTTCGAAAAAGTTAGTAAGAATGCAATAAGAAAAAACTATAACAGGCATTCAAGGTAAAAGTTTTAATTCAACTTTACAGTATCTTTCAGGATTTCGTTTGTTCTTATAACACTTTCTACGGCGCTAATTTAGTTCAATTTAGCTCCCAAGGTAATCTAAATATATTCTTTTATTTTTACAGCATAAAATTGCACGGCTGACTGTGCAATTTTTAACACCTTATATCTCTCATATTATAGCGAATTGCACAGATTTTTAGTTACCTGTTATCTATTTCTCGACGATGTTATCAACTAAACTAGCTCATTAACTTATTAATTAGATTATTTTAAACAAATTCAATCACATTTCACCTACTTATTGCGGGATTGACACAGTATGTTTTCGTTGGATCAATTTCGTATAGAGAATGTTATCAATAAAAATATGACATATATTTATTTTGTCAGCCAATAGAAAACGGTCAAAAGAGTAAAATGTGTGGATGAAAAAAGAAAATGGTAAAGGAAAACGCACTGGTTAATGTCACCTATGTCACGTCACATGACATTTCCAAATTAATGTTGCTAGGATAAAATTTGTTTTGAAAAAATTTTTTTTTTTTCATAGGAACACTAAAGTTTTTGGACTCAATCAGTGCACAGTTTTTTAAAAATATTTATTGCTTCATCTTACCGCTATTTACATGAGGAGAATAAAACAATGGTGCAGTTTCAATGCAAAACTACAACTAAATGATATGAAGGACAGTGAGTGCAACAAATCACTCTAATAAAATTTGAGATCGTAACTCCGCACAACGGCGGCGATGACCTCACAATCTAACTTGATCGAAATTAAATTTCCGCTTCCTGTTTTTTTGTGTTGTTTTAAATTGATTTTTATTTGGATGTACCACTTTAAGAATAGAATACAGCGTGTTCCAGAAGTGCGTGACTGATACATATAGATACATATTTTTTAAATCAGCTAAAGCGATTTGTTTTGAATAAATTGTAGGAAAACTTGTTATTTAGCTTTATCTAAACAAACCTACATGGTCAAAAACCTTTATCACCGAATGTTTTTGTCAATGCGATCCTACCTTGTTCTTACGGCCGAGTTTGTGTCCTTCACCACACAATCCTCACCTTTGATTGGTTACAGACAAGGATCGGGATCAAGATTGGGATTGAGATATATTATAGAAAGCGGCCGTAAGACAACGCCTATGAGCCAATAGATATTTTGAGTTGCAACTTTCTGCTGCAAGGTCGTAGTTTGGTTTGATGGTAGGCTACAGGCACATAAACGTAGGTAGGTACCTACACCCAGATCACTCGCCGGCCATCATACCATCTACTTCGATGACTGGTGAATACCCACTCAAAGGACTAGGTAGACTTGTAGCTGTGTATTGTTATAAAATATGGATGGGCGAAACATAAATAAACAAAGACAAATGGAAATTACAATAAATAAACATACCTAAGTGTAATGTTTGCAGCATTACTCAGCAGCTGGTGCCGTCATTGTCCGAAGATTACGAGGCCAACCACCGCGTAAATCCGCGTAAAGCCTTATTGAATGCCGATACTATCTTGATCAATATTATTCAGAATTTATTTTATTAATGCATACCTAGATCTGTAGTCTGTAGTTTCATGAGGACGTTGACTATGGTAGGAAACCAATGGAGTCGTAGAAAAAAACCTTTGTTGAGCGTCTTCTCTGCCGCTAATCATAATCTTGCCTTTGTGATACTTAGTTTCTTTCTGAATCTCCATGCACCTTTACTTAATGATGAACGCTCGGGGAACTTACTTACCACAGGTTTCTTATACTTATCTATATCCGCCTCGGCTTCGCACGGGTGCAAATTAACACACAAACCTTTCTCGTTTCTATGTATATCAAAATACTAACGTTGCATGGTTAAAAAGAAGTAGGTAGGTACGTTCGTTTTATCATCTTAATCATCATCCACAGCCTGACTTCGCCCACTGCTGAGCATTGGCCTATCTTCTCTTATGCCAATCCCCACGTTCCTGTGCTAGCTTCATCCAGGTTCTACTTCGTTTTATACTAGGTATAATAATTAGAGAACTAGCTTCTACCAGCTGCGGCTTCGCCCGCGTGAATATCGGTAATAGCAAGGTTTCCTGATTTGTATTGTAAATTTTTACTCAGGAAACACCCACCCTACACCTAGGATTTCGCTCCGTGGGGAATGGGTGTGTTATTGAAAAAAAGCGACTTTTCAATTTTAACGCGAAGGTAATAGGAATGTCACTCTCACAACGTGACCACAATAAATGACCTACAAAACGACAATAACGACGAGCGTAGCGAGCGCGAATAGGGGAGCTCGTAGGTAAATAAAAATAAAATAAAATAAAAACGTTTTATTTCAGATTTTTGCGAAATCCATAGAATGTTAGTACAGTAAAAAAACTTAATCAAATTAGGGTTAGTAACTAAAATTAAAACAATACGAAGACGTTTATATCTTAGTATGGGCCTTGACCCAGTGTTGGACGTACCGCGTGTCCAACCTATCCGCAATAACGGCCAGGATGCAGTTGGCGCTGGCGCGCAGCCTGCAGAGCGCCGCGGCATATCGTTTGCGGAGTACGGCGTGAAAGCCGTCTACGTGCGCGTCCGCGAACATGCCCGACGCACTGCACCAGCGCGGCAGCCCCAACAACGCCCTGAACGCGTTATTGTACTGGACGCGCAGAGCGCCGAACGATCGTTGCGTATAATGAGCCCACAGGCTGCACGTGTAAAGCGATGTACAGTGCGCTCTAAAGAGTGTGATTTTAACACTCGCAGCACAACGTTTGAACCTGTGAGCTATCATATTTGCTCTGATCGATAGCGCCCTACGCTCCCTGTCTATGTCCTCGTCATCACGTAGGTTTTCAGTGACCATGTGTCCAAGATACTTAAAGCGGGTTGACTACCTTCATAGGTATTCCGTTTAAAGTAACGGGAGGGACCTGCTCCGGTATAGCTTAGGATTTTACTATTCGCACAGAAATAGTAGTAAGTTAATTGACACCCACTTCGGATTGTTTGTATCTTTCGATAGAAGTTTCTTTGACAACTTATGTCTACAAAATCTAAGAAACAATGATGCAAGAGCGAGCTTTGACATTTTGACACCCACCCTCGGGTCGATAGATTAGATTTTTTGACCTATTTCTAGAAGTTATAGACTGGCAGGCTGGAAGACTAGGTACTAGAGCTTGTATCAAGTCAAAACTCTTATTTCAGGTTAAAGCTATGTGTTTGTCTAAAATGGAGTTTTAGAATCAGATTGGTTGAAGCCCAGGAGGCAATTGCACCCGTTGCAAAAAGGACCCGTTTTGAAAACCCCGTCGTTCTGACGCTCCCCGAACTCAAACTAGGATAAATCCGGGGAAAACCTTACCCTTGATGAACACTGGACTGGAGGGATTGAAGAAACAAGGACTTCATCCTTGTTTTAGTCATTAAAGCAGGTTTGACAAGACTAGTAACAAGTTTAGCTCGAGATATGTAAGATTATGTTTTTAAGGATTTCTATATGGACTTCAATACCTTGCAAATTATCCAGAATTTTAATGATTATGGCCTAACATAGTATAAGTACCTACCTACTTATAGACATTATTATCATATTTACTAGGAAAATGTATTATTATCTATCTGTCTTTAGCTGGTAAAACCGTTATTATGCAAATCGTTTAGCTTTGTATTCTTATTTTTCCAATGACATTTTGACATGTGCTTATTAGAGCAAATAGATGTGTCTAGATTATGAATGTGAAAACCATGAGAAAAATCAATGGCATGAATGAGAGATTGAAGAAACTTGGTATTATCAGTGATTCCATTCGTCATGAATCGGATTGTTCTACAAGGAAATAGGTGACTACTCGTCACGTTCACGCGATGTGACGGCCCATTTTAATTTTTAATCCACGTTCCCATTCTAAATTAGCAGAATTGGCACTATTTGTATTGATTGCCCAATCCATAGATTTGGAAAAAGCAAGTTTCGATAGTATTTTCTTCTGTGCGTGACTGCCGGTCGATTTTGTCGACATCTCACGGTGTTCACCTAGGCTGAGTGAACGACAATAGAGCTGCAGTGCGATTCTGTAAACATGTCGAAGTGAACACTTGGGCGGGGCGCACGACGGGTGAGTTGTTAAACCATACAAATAAGATGGAATGACAGCTCTTTTGTCGTTCACTCCGCCTAGGTGAACACCGTGAGATGTCAATAGAATCAACTGGCTGTTATTCCATCTTATTTGTATGGTTTGACAACTCACCTGTCGTGCGTCCCGCCCGGGTGTTCACTTCGACATGTTTACAGAATCGCACTGCTGTTTGTGCGCGGTGACGTATGCAATTTCAAAAACCACATACCTCTACAAATATTATACCTATGCACATACCTATACAACGTTTAACAGAATAAACGCAATATCTCTTAAGGGGTCGTTGCACTCATCATTATGAACAACTTCCACTATGAGACCAACACTGAAATCGCGAAAAAAAAATGACTGCCCCATACATTTTTGTACCCGCAACTCGACAAAATGTAGGTACTGAACAGCTGATATTTTTTTCGCGATTTCAGGGTTACGGGTATTACGTTTATTCTGTTACACTTTGAATGTTAATTCGGTTATTCCCATGATTCATAAGTGATTTTAAATTATCTAATGTTGGTACTAACCGTGACTCTCTCTTATCCACTAGGGATCTAAATCGTGATTAAAATATCGTGCATGTAACAGAAAATTGAGCTCATAATCTCTGTGTTGCCAGACAAAGCTGGGCGGGCATCAAATTCGAATTCGAAATTAGAAGGCGGCCATCGATCGCGGATTTGCCGTCTTGGGTATTTAACAGCTGGTTTGATTAGAACTTTAATAAATTGAGCCGTTTGGTTTTGTTTTTTGGACAATTTGATTTGATACAGTGATCTGAGGGGCAATTCCTGTATTTTTAAGGAGTGTTCGCAGTCCTATCGCAGTCGAACACTGTCAGAAATAAACATTTGGTTATTGATGGTCGCTGAGATTGTATTGCGAATTGAAGGTGAGTGAACCCATTTAAATAGGCACGAGAATCGACCTTAGCCCTAGCTTAATCAGCCGTTTCATTACTTAATTGTTTTTTTTTAAGTTACCCCACACTAGGAATTACTCATGTATCGTGGGCGTTTACAAACATACAAACACACATACACAAACAGCCAGACCCGGAGCTACTATCTGTAGACCATACAAATATTTGTTCTGTGCGGGAATCGAACCCGCGACCATAACAGCATAATTAGGTACTAATTATGCTGTTATGGTCCTAAGAACATTTACATATTAAAATAATTACGCTGTCGAATAGATGTCTTGTTAACATAATTAGTAAGTAAAGTGGTAAAACCAGTACCTACCTACAGATAGGCTGGTCTGTAGATTTTCCCACGAGACCTAGGGAAACTTAGATCAAGTCGACTTTATCTTTATTTAGATGCACATAATGTAATGCTAGGGTTGGGACTTTCTACTTTCGCGCCTTCTTGTTTATGGTCTGTGCCGGATGCTGCAAATTAAAAACAAATGCTGTCAAATATAGTTCGTTTTGCGGGAAATAATCAAGCAGAGATAATTTTACCCTCTCATTCATTTATGCCGTATCGGTATTGCCAGCAACTGGTTACTGATCTAGGCTCCATGCCGCTACCGAGACATCCTATAAGTAGGTAGGTTAGGTACTCACTGGATTTTTTATGGAAATTTGGATGAGACTGACCTCTTAGTTTGTTTTGGTGTTTATTCTCAGAGTAGTCAAGTTCTATTTTTAGTCAGTTAATCTGACCAAAAAAGATTGATGTGTTACATTGTTATATTTTAACCTCTTTGCAAAATAAATAAGATTTATCATTTATACATAACACTACGAGCTTGCTACATCTAGGTACGAGCCGAGGCAATCGTTTTGTATATCGATTAAAAATACCGTATCATATTGTTTTACTGAATGCTGGAAAATGCATGTATCTAAACTTCTAAAGAAATATTATTGTAACACAGATGTAACAGTGAAAGTAACATGAATTACCCAATCAATTGTTTACGTTATGAGTAAAATGTAGTAAGTAACAAAAAAACTAGAGTAGATATGTTTTTGCAACATTATGAAATTGTGGATAAGACTGACTGAAGCCCGGAAAAGTGAAGCAACCAGCCAGTAGGTAGGTATGGTACCTATATAATTATTCCGATATATAAGTGGTGTAGTTCCACCTGAATGGGCAATGAATAAATGATTTTATGCTTAGATTTTATGATATGGATATGTAAGTACTTTACGTCTTGGTCATCGCGGCCGCAGCGCAATTGTCACTAGCTAGTCTCAGATGTCTGACATCATAATTATGTTGCCATCGCGGCTAGAACTTAGATAAGCAGGCGTAGACGAAAAACTAGGCCTGCTGGTTGGCACAGGAGCGTGGGGATTAAGTGCATTGTAGCGAAAGTCCCACACGCACTGACAGCCCCGGACGCAAATGTGAGGTTATACACGAGAATTTACAACACGAAAAATAGAAGCGTGTGGATTGGCACAAGAAAAGAGAGGCATTATGCTTTGCAGTGGACCAAATCTGTGATTCAAGTGATCGACAATTATAGACTGTTGAAAACTCATCCAACCAATTACAACTACTAACGCACTTTTGACAATTTGTTCCAATAATCTTGATCGAGAAACTAGTTCTTAAATCAAGACGAATCTAAAATATGCTCCATTTGGTTCTGGCTGAAAATGACGAATTTAAAAGGCAATATGCACAGTTAAGACGCTGACAACAGCAAAAGCTCGGTCACTCTCGGACTGTATAGAAAAGAAAGAGAAGCGCGACGACTAAATGCTTGCAATTTATTGCCAAATATATATATTTTATCGATTTCCTCAAAACTAAGTTGATCTATTAAAAATCTAAAACAACAAAGTTTTGCATTAAGATTCGATTCATTATTTGGTATAATTTTTATTGGCATAAGTAGGCTAGTAATATGGGATTTTTTTTTCTAAGGTCAAAGTTAGAGGTAACTTTGACGATCATTACTATCGAGGATTTTATTTATAAACATGTTTCGCAAACAACAGTGTTCTTTGAAATATAGTTAAAATTAACATATATTTTTTCTGCAGCTTGGAACTAAACAGATTTGGCTAAAATTTCGTTACGAAACTAGCAATTTTTCAGTTTTTGCTGTTGTCAGCGCCTTAAGAGACCTAATTAATAACCAAATAAATCACAATCCGTTCTTTTGATTAAAAAAATGTAAATTAAATGCCATTATAAAACTCTCCGTTATTTCGTCAGAGGTGGCTTTGTGCGGCCATGCCTTTGCCTACCTAGACTTAAAAATTTACATATAAGTATTTCCAGTTTAAGTTGGTGGTGGAACCAGTTCCAGGCTTTATGAACTTGAACTTGAGAACAACTAAGTAGCGTGGGTCCGGCTGGGGTGACCATGGTTTGGTTTTTGGGTTTACAATGACGTGTAGTGAAAAGTGATAAAAACACAGTACTCTATGAGATAGATGGGCTGGTCTGTAGACTTTTCAAAATTACGTTTTTTGAATGAAAATTTGAGTTTTTTTTCAGAGAGGAGATATTCGGTCGGACTTGATTATATCGGAGGGGAAGGGAAATTATTGTTTTTTCTTGATACTCGGCTGATTATTTGCTGATTGATTTCGTTGTCGAATCCAAGACTGTTTAAACATTTCTCCGGGACTGCTTCATTACCTCGACACTATTTCTGGCTTTTAAGTAATGGTCGTCGCAATTTTAGGAATAGTGTGGAGAGCTTTTTTATGGATGGGAAATCATCGAATGACTCCTCCCGCTCTGGGCGGAGCGGAAGGGAGTGTAAGACTCTTACTGACTAAAAAATTTGCTTTCCAGGGCCACGGTAACTCTTTCGAACAGAATCCGCAACCCTGGCAGAGTTTGGAGGGCTTGTCCCAATAAAAAAAATCAGGGCACAGTTTAGTGCTAATTAGTAATCTAGAATATATTTATATTTGTTTCAGCCAGGAGCGCTATAAGACTAAGTGGCTGTGGGCCTCTGTCTCTTTCTCTAAACCACGAAAACGACTTAGATACGATTTTCACGAACAAAAAAAGCGGTAAACGAGGATTTTTTTATGTAGATATTTATATGGTGTGCAAAGCCAGGGTGAGGCAGAGAAACAGACAGACGAAGGCAGCAACTTTGTACATACGAAATTCTTTCTTGTACACTGGCAAAGTTAGGTCCATAGCCGGTTTAGTAGACCTATATGTACTGAACTTTTTCCTCGGGTATTCTCCTGTATTTATCTGGCGGATGCAGATAATATTATCATTTTTGAAATAATTTACTATAATCAAGATAAGAATTGCGGTTACACGATCTACGAAGACAGCTGTGCTGACAATCTTATTAAAATTCCTTGAAGGAATTATGGGTGCAAGAAGGTCTAATGTAGGGTAGGGTGGTAGCCAATGAACCGCGTGTACAGTATGAACCATAGTACCTACCGGCCATACGCAACGTTACCAGCTCGCGCAAAAAACGTGTCGAGACTCGCTTGCCAGGTTGTGAAGTTTGGTCTAGTCGCCGCGCGCTTGTCGCGACATACGTACGCGAGCCGCGTCCTTTTGTTTACTCAAGCAAAAACGACGAAAAAAACGTGAGTTTCTTTTAATAAGTTTTAAGTCACAATCCATCATTCGCTAATGGCAGCCGAATATATAATCTCGAACTGATTGTTCCTATTTTTACTTAGTGCTAGGTAAAATTTGTGATTAGACATAAAAACAATTTAACTGATTGTGATAAAAACATAGGTGATTCTATAAATGCTCATGTTAATGTTAATAAGCAAGTACAAACTGTTTTTTCTTTTTTCTGTAGAGTTTATGCGTCATAAAACTTTGTGAAAGTTTAAAATTATTGTTAAAAATTAAGTTTATAGACTGATTGTGTGGTTTTTATATAACCCGAAACTTAATAAATATGGAAACTTATAAATGTTGTATTTATTTTCCATTTAAAACAAACAATTACCAGTTTTTATAATACCGTGATTCATTGTGTACCACCTGGTTCATTTAATACCACCCCCCCGGTTCATTGTGTACCCTGAGGAGTACGGTATGAACCATTTCTCTAGTTTTAAAAAAACCTGTATAAATTAGGCAATAGCAGATATTTCCCATTTTTTTAAACACAATTTGGCAGCTTATTAAATAACCTATCTTCTGAGATAAAAATATTTTCTTAGACTTTAAAAACGAGTGCGTTAGAGCTCTTCAAACTTTTGATGGTTCAATGGCTACCACTCCACCCTACATTCTTCTAGGTAAATACGAATTCCGATCTTTAGTTACAAGCTTATCTCGCGGCATCGTTCCTCTGGCCTATCTCATAGTAGGTATCTGACCTGTGCAATTTCCAGGTTGGAAAATAGTCTTAGAATGACACTCACCGAAAGGTACAGTTCATTCAAAGATTTATCAAAACCAGCTCAGCTTCTATGATGTGACAATAGCATCATGATTCCGTTGTGAGAGGGAGGGAGATAGCTATACAGGACGAATAGCTACTTGCCTTTGTCACAATGGAATCACGGAGTTACTGACAGACACGTCATATTAGGGGGATGTCTCTGTACTTCCAGAGATTCCGTGTTTAGTGTTCCCGAGTATTTACTAGATATTGGTGTAGGTAGATTACTAGGGTCAATTTGTTCTCCGTCACGGAGGCGGAGGTGGTGGCCGCCGTCGTTAGGACGGGGGGGTGCTCAGCAGAGGAGGTGAAGGCGGGCACCCTACGTCCTGACAACACGGGCATGCGCACCATTGTGGTGAGCTGCCCCGTGTCGGCGGCCAAAACCATATCGGAGGGCCGAAGGTTTTTGGTGGGTTGGGTTTCCGCGCAGGTCAAACTGCTGGAACCCCGACCTCTGAGGTGCTTCCGGTGCCAAGTGGGCCATCATGTGGGAGCTCAATGCACCTCGGAGGTGGACCGCAGCGGTCTTTGTTTCCGCTGCGGTCAGCCCGGTCACAGGGCCGGCTCTTGCGTCGCCGCGCCGCACTGCGTAGTCTGTGCGGCAGCTGGCAAGCCGGCCGACCACTGGGCTGGGGGTAGGGCCTGCGCCCCACCCGCCAAAGCCGGAAATCGGAGAAAGCCCTCCGCCACCGCCGTCTCCGCCGCGACCGCCGCCACCGCCGCCGCTTCCTCCGCCGCCAAAGCCGGTTCCACTGCGGCTGCTGCTACTGCAACAGCCGCAGTAGAGCCCCTACAACGGGCTCCGGAGGGGGCTGAAATGGAGTGCCAGTAATGGCCCCATTTCACCCCTTCCTGTTGAACGTCAGCCACTGCGCCGCCCGGGAACTGATGCTCCTGAGCATGGCGCAGTGACTGATGCCTGTGGACGGCGAGCAATGGGTAGCTCGCCGTCCGATCAGAACAGGCCCGGGTTGACGGCGCGCTGTGCTCTACGCGCGCCAAGCCAGCAGTCGTCAGCATGGGTCGGGGCCCGTTAGGGCCAGAGCCTGCCAGGGTTGCGGATTTGTTCGAAAGAGTTACCGCGGCCCTGGGAAGAAAGGCACTAGGAGGACTAAAGGGTGGGTTTTAGTCAGTAAAAGTCTGACACTCCCTGCCGCTCCACCCAGAGCGGGAGGGGTCATTTGATGATTTCCCATCCTAGAAAAAAAAAAAAAAAAAAAAAAAAAAAAAAAAAAAAAAAAGGGTCAATTTGTTAGGGACGGCTTTTTGGCAGAAAATATAGCTACCAAAAATAACTATTCTTCGAAGTAAATATCTACACAGTATACACACAGGTGATAATGACAATACGAAACATTTTTAGTATAGATCATCGATGTTTCCCTCTGAATATAAATATAAGCTCAACTGCCTCTGCTTTAGTTTACAAATTAGCGCTTGCTTTTATAAATACAACCGAAAGCACGTTTTAAGCTGTGCAATATTGTTGCGGATTAAAAAAAAACAACGTTGCCCCACACAAGGAATTTCTCATGTATCGTGGGTGCGTTAACAAGCAAACATACAAGCTCATATACACAAACAACCAGACCCGGAAAAACGATCTGTAGGCCATACAAATATTTGTTCCGTGCGAGAATCGAACCCACGACACGCAGCGCAGTAGCCAATCGCTTAACCACTGCGCCAACCGTGCCACCAAATTGTTCGAAAGAGTTACCGCGGCCCTGAAACACAAAGGGCAAGGAACACGGGTGGATTTTAGTCAGTACGAGTCGGACACCCTCCGTTCCGACCGGGAAAATATATTTCCTGGTTTCACACCCAAAAAAAAGCTGAGCAATAATGGACTTAAGGTGGATAAGGATAAAAAGTAAGTTACTAAGGTCCTAGTCCTTAAAGACTTGAATTCCACCTAGCCACTCATTAATGTGTTTGTCCTAAAAATAACTCAGATTATGGTGATCCTAACCTCCATCAGTTCAATTGATTTCAGATATATTGTCGCAATACAATTTGAATATTTGAATAAATATGGAGTTTTTTACAACAGGAGACGCTTAGTAGTCGATATAGCCATAAATTAAAATTTACTGTCGAATGGTTTTTCCATATGTTTTCCTCCACAAGATAAGCAATTTGATTATGAAGAAACATTTAATTTATTTATTTATCGAAAACTAATTGAATTTATCATCAATTTTATTGAATATTAATAAATAAAATGTAATATAAAGTCGACTGATTAAATGATCTTACAATACTTACTTAAATATTAAGTATTAAAAGCTTGCATTATTGTATAATAATTAATAGATAAAAGTACCTACCTAGTAGGTAGTTAGTTAGGTACCTACCACTGTATTTTTAAATTTAAAGAAATTCAAGTTTTATTGGTAGGTAAGGTATCTCAGAATTAATCTCATTTTCAATACATTTGCGGCAACCACGACGCTCATCCCATAATCATCTTCTTTACTGTCCCTCTCACCGTAGGTAGGTACTGCAGTGCGATTAGTGCGATTCTGTAAACATGTCGAAGTGAACACCCGGGCGGGGCGAACGACAGGTGAGTTGTCAAACCATACAAATAAGATGGAATGACAGCTCTATTGTCGTTCACTCCGACTCGGTGAACACCGTGAGATATCGACAGAATCGACAAATTTAATAAATACCTAATTAACTAAATATAAACTAAAAATAAAAATCGAAAATCCTAACTAAATAACCCCAAAATATGGCGTCAAAAATAATAAATAATACAGTAATTCATTTAACTTAAACTTTTACGCAGGCATTAATGAAATGGTCGTTGTGTTCAATTTGTAAAATGTAAATTAAAGTTTAAATTAGTCTTAACAAAAAAAATTGTCTCAAGAGTCGTCAGTCGAAACGTGCTACCGGCTGTAAACTTGTCGAAGTGAACACTTGGGCGGGGTGCACGGCGGGTGACTTGTCAAACCATACAAATAAGATGGAATGACAGCTCACTTGTCGTTCACTCCGCCTCGGTGAACACCGTGAGATGTCGACAGAATCGACCGGCTGACTTCTTTTACTGTTTTTTTTTCATACAATCTATTTCTCTGTGGAATACTCTACCCCAAGAAATCAGGATGGCAACCAACCGGTTCGCGAGCACATTCGTAAGAAGTTGGCAGTAGTATCGTCACAGCGCTATTTATTTTTTAACTCCTTAAATGCAGTTGATGCAAACAACATCAACTGTTCAAGTATATTTATGTATTAGTTTATTAATTTGGGTATATATTATAGTATTGTGTGTATAGTTTATGTATATATTTATCTTTGCACTATTTAAATATTAATCGCGTTTCTGCTTTTTTTTACACACTGCACCTACACTACCACTATTATTCTCTACATCACCCAAAGGTTGACTGGTAGAAAATGCCTAAGGCATTAAGCCCGCCTCTGTACACCGGTGTGCGTAAAGTATAAATAAATAAATAATTAATATCCTACATCTTTATTAAAAAAGCCAAACCATTTTTAAACTGACGTCAGTATTTGGACCATTTGGTCTTCTTTTGTTTAATAATAAAAAATGTGGTCTTTAAAATAAATAACATTTCATACACAGGAGCTGCTACAAGTATTCTAACACAACCTTCGCCCGTTTTGCCAACCTAAAGGAAAAAAAAAACAAAATACCACACGGATACACATTGACAATGACAACAAATCAATCGAAATCAAAATTCAATAAATTCATGGAACACGATGATTCAGGCCATCTACTTGGCAATATAAAGTGGCCAAAGGCCATGTTCAATGCCAGTCGAGTTCTGCGCGTGAAAGACACGCTACATATTTTTAGTAATATTTTTTATTTTTTTAAGTTCTTTTTTTAAACCGCCAAAATGGCGTCTGCCGTGATGAAGTTAAGTGCCATATTGTTGTTAGTTGCTGTGGTCGCCGCTGATGTTTGTTAGTATTTTTTTGTTTCTAACATTTTATTTTGTAAGTTCAACTTTGTGTTTGCGCGATATGTTGGGCAAAAAAGCTCGGTTGTAGTATGAATTTTGGATTTGAATAACTGCAATGAACTTCGAAGTCAAAGGAAAAAAAGTAAAGTTCTTAAAAATACAACTCGACTTCAAAAATATTTTAAACAGTAATTTTTCATCTTATTTCAAATAAACAAATAAATTCCATTCCACAAATTCCACAAAATCGTCGATCCTAACGTCTTTATTATAACTGAGGTATGCTTGTACCTAATGTTGAAAGTATAATTTCAGTGTATCATCTACGTATGTATTAATTACTAGATATAGGTACGTATATAGGTTTTCTGCATAGGAGATTATTAAGTACTAGATTATCTCGTAACTCAGCAATAGTGTCAACGATCAAGGTAACACGGTTGTAAACAAATAGATAGCTCGACTAACAAACACAATCTTATTTTGTTAGTAATAGGTACACCTAAGTACAAGCATAATACTAAAAGTTTCAAAAGTTTCCATAAAAAAATTAAACAGTCTTCATTAGATATCGCTTTTCGTTTTCAGACTTATGAAGCCGATTTACGTTTCATTAAAAAATATCTGCATTTTAAGTACTTAAACACCTAATAATTGGGGTTTCTTTATTTATGAATAGATATTAACAGTTGTTTTAATAAATACCTAATTAACTAAATATAAACTAAAAATAAAAATCGAAAATCCTAACTAAATAACCCCAAAATATGGCGTCAAAAATAATAAATAATACAGTAATTCATTTAACTTAAACTTTTACGTAGGTATTAATGAAATGCTCGTTGTGTTAAATTTGTAAAATGTAAATTAAAGTTTAAATTAGTCTTAACAAAAAAAATAGTCTCAAGAGTCGTCAGTCGAAACGTGCTTATAAAAACTGTTAAAACCTCGTTTCAGCGTTTTGCAATTTACATGTAAATTAGTTTTTTCTTCACATTCTTAGAACAGTTAGCCAGTGGCTATAGTTCCGTGTTTAATAGTTTTGTAGAGGCTCGTAGATTAAAAGCCCATCAATTTATGATGAGTATGTATAATAAGTTACCATTTGAAGTTTATAAGACCATATTTAACAACTTCATTAAATTTTAAGAATATATTTAAAAACAAAAAGTGGAGAACCGGTTTAATCTTTGCAGTTTATAATTAAACTGAAGGTTAATTAATATTTATCAATTTTTAATTGCACACCTACCACTACTTAGGTTTTTTTCTGTACTTATCACTCAAAGCCTGACTTTCTGACTGAAATGCCTATAGCATTAAGTCCGCCTGTCCGCCTTTGTACATTTTGTTGTGCGTGATAAATACTTTTTTATCAATAAAATAACCGGTGTTCATCTGGGTAGGTTTTGTTTTCCGCAAAATACAAGTAACCTTTAAAAATCTACATTTTTTTAAATAAGTAAGTACGTGATAAACATTCTTAAATTAAACCTACAAAACAGATCTGAACTTTAAATAGGTATGTTGAAGACCGTTTTCGAAATGATTACTGGCCATTTTTTCCTATGAATAGGTAATGCGTCTTGCTGATGTAACTTTAAATTAAATAGGTATGTTGAAGACCGTTTTCGAAATGATTACTGGCCATTTTTTCCTATGAATAGGTATTGTAAGTCTTGCTTCATATTTATACCTAAAGCGCACAAAGAACTCTTTGCCAGCCTGTGTTTCCTACCAACCCATTAACTAAATCATCAAATGACTCCTTCCGCTCTGGGCGGAGCGGAAGGGAGCGTCAGACTTACTGTCTAAAACCCACCCGTGTTCCTCCAAATGCGCTTTGCGTTGCAGACCCGGGCCTGGTCTTTATCGGACTGAGAGCCACCCATCGCTCGCCGTCCGCAGCCCGCAGGCCCGTGCCCACGGTGTTTACGGTCTACGGTTCTGTTGCGGCGGCTGGGGCGTGAGGTTTGCCTTTCCCTCACGCGTCCTGCCTCCTCCTTCGCTTGCATTACTGCTTCGCAGAAGGAGGTGACTGCTTCCCATGCCCCCTGGCTTCGGACCATGGATTGAATCAGGGCCGGACGCAACATGTCTCTTCTAAGCTCACTCTTTTCATCGTACCTAGATAACCTCAATCATCGCTTTTCATGGCAAGATCGAGATAAAGAGCGGGTCCATGCTATAAAAAAAACACAGCTCTTAATTCAAACTATCATAATTTTGGCGCAAACTACCAAAGATGGTACTTACCATAAGCATCTACAAAGTAGCCTATCTTGAGCATTTTGTAACAAATATATGACTATCTTCACCATTGTCTCTGAATACGGTGATCACATCAATAAAATGTTGCCAAGATTTGCCTTTAGCATACCCTTTATAATGTTTTATCTACACTCACAACGTAATGTTCCAAATATGAGTCCAAATATGAGTTCAAAAACGAATACATAAACACGTACTTTTTTTTCGTGGATAGGTAAAATTTAAAAAAAAATCCATTGCAGTTCAACATTTCCCTTCGATTTTTAAACAACTGCATCATAAAATAACTTTTTAATTTTTATAGCACACTTTTACTTTTTAATTTATTGGCTTTTATCTTTGTCTATGGATGCGCGCGCTGCGCAGTCATTCGAATACGCAATGAGAATATCCGCCATATTGGAATAAACTATTTTTCCACTTATTTTATTTCAACTGTATGAGTGAAGATAAAATAGTGTATGCAACGGCATATAATTAGGTATTAAAACACTCGTTTATCACACTCGGCTACGCCTCATGTGATAAACCCACACTCGTGTTTTAATAACCCCTTTTATATGGTCGTTGCATAAACTACTATTCTAAAGTACTTACGTACCTAAATTTTTTACATATAAACGTTTCAAATTGCTGCATAATTGGTTGTATAATCGCACGCTTTTCTACCGAGACAAGTAACTAACATAATAAGTATGTTGTTATTTCAGTAGGTACTTACTAACCTTGAGATTAGGTCATAATTTTCCCGACCTGTCGGATCTGACATATTTACGGTGTTGATATAATAACGTGAATGTAAATCGTAATAATCTTGTAACACTGTCTATTATAATTAGTACCTAATTAGAATCCTATATCATGTCGTTGTCAGCTAACGAACATCCGACTCTGAGTTGTCTAATAATTTATGGTTAACATTGTTTTTTAACCCTTTATTGTTTATATAAATATCTATTAACCTATCTATATTTCTGTATCATTCCACAGCTGGGTAAAAATATTTTCCCCTTAATTAGTCTTCCTGCTGATAATGTTAGTCTTAACCTCTGAAAATAATGAGCCGTGTTACAATGAGATTTTAATTTGTAAGAAAATAAACATTCCTGTAGATCTCCGCGCCATTGCATTAAGTACGACAAATCGGTACGTAGACGGTATCAATTCAAATATAAAGCCAAATAACATTGACGTGACGACTAACAAAGTTAGACAAATTAACAATTTTTTTTAGATGTAGTTGTGGATGTAGAGACTCTTACAAGACAACGAAAACTAAAATACCATTATTATCATTAAATAGGTATTTGAAGTCTTTCCTGTGCTCTTCATTAATTTTATAAATTGTAATATTTACTTTCAGCGAATCGTAAATTGGTAATTTTACGGTCTCCCGGTGAAATCTCCGGTATTTATTTTCGGAAATCGGAAACATAATTGCAACATCCACATAATTTTCTCTATTAATTAACATTAATAAACAAAGGAAGTACAACAATGCAGTGTGTTGGAAACTAATTGGAAATAGATCGCCATTGTTAACGATATTAACAATTAAGTGATTATAATTATTATCTCATGGACAATTAAGCATTTATGAAACGGTTTATTGGTGTCGGAAATAAAATATTTCACACGGCATAGAAAGGTCTATCGTTCTTTGTCTTTGTCCAAGTGTTGCTCTATGGTCGGTTTTTTATGCCAACCAACAGGTAGGCCCATCTGGTGGTATGTGGTCCCCTTCGCTTAATCTGCGATACCAGGAGTTCCACAGGGTGCGTTGGCTTCTGCTAGATAGCTCTGCTCTTTTATGATCAATTTCGTTACGGGATCCAACACATTTGAATCTTTTCTCCAGGACGCCTTCATTGACCCTGCGTTTTTGACTGGACTGTTATTTCTGGCTCTCAGAAGCTACAAGTTTTTGAGAATAGTTCCCTTTTTAAAGAAAACTTTCTTCAACTTCTGTTTGAAACCGACCATGTGCAGTCTACGAGGTGTCTTTTCGTTACGGAAAAAATAGCAAAATTTGTGAAAGTTGCAACTGTCTGATACAAAATCAATGGATTGAGGTCTTCGTACGAAAATTGTTCCAAACAGTTTCGAAGTGGACTAGGCAACTATCTAATCTTGATTCAAAATAAGGTTTCAAATTGTTGCGTCACAAAAAACTTGCTTAACCTTTTACCTCGTTGGTAAGTTTTTATATTAAGTTTTTTGAGGCATGGCCTTTTTCTAGACTTCCGAATAAGCTCTGAAACTATTATCAAACGAATTTTGTTAAATCTTTCCCACCTGTCACCCACGGACAGTCATAGTAACATTTTTTTTGTGTTGTGACGCTTAGCTTACAATCATTGTCATTATCATCCACAACCTGATTTCGCCCACTGCTGGGCATAGGCTACTCTTTTTCTATGTCAATCCTCACTCTACTGTGTCTCCATCAACCAGGTTCTACCCTGGTTGATGATCTGGCTCAAGATACACTTATGCCGTGACCATATTAACCGAGTGACATACTGTATCGGAATTTCTTCATTCCTCGCTATGGCAAAATATGGCCGATGAGGCAACGGCATATTTGTGCTCAACTGTTACGTCATTCTAACAGCAATTTCACGAAGGTAGACAGATGGGCTGTTTAGCACCAATATTAAAATTTGATATTTGCACCTTTCCATCGATTGATGAAATGATGATGAGGTAACACATTTTTATTAATATTGTATAAATAATTCTGAGAAAAACAAATGAAAGAATCTTGACGTCATAGTATCCACTCAGCTTAAAATCTACTTTGCTATCACCATTATAATTTCGGTCGAAAGACGTCCACTGCTGGACACGGGCCTGTGCCACGAGTCGCCTCCTTGACCGGCCCTGTCCTACTCATATTATTATCTACCTTTGATAGCGGATTCCCACGGCCTTCACAAGGTCATCAGTCCACATTGTTGGAAGTCTTTCTGCTTTCCTAATTCTAAGTAAAAATGCTGGAAAGCGAAATTATTGTTGCCCTAAAACTATTTGGAACCTATCTAATATATACAGGGTGTGCCAGAAGTGCGAGGTCATATTATAGAATGGTGTTCTATATCTGCAATTAGGAAAAAATATCAAAACAAAAAAAAATTGTCTTTTTTAAAAAAAGCCGTCCGCAAGAAACTACTACAAAAGGTTAAGAAAAAAACACTTTTCAAGCTAACTGAAGCACTTAGTGGTGTTTATTTTATTTCAATCACAAATTCGATGCCACCGTCTGCATCAGGCAGCTTGAAAAGTAATTTTTCTTAACTTTTTTGTCGTTTTGCAAGATCGACTTTTTTTTAAAAGCCGTCGATCGGGTTTCTTTACTCTATAGCGAGTAAAGAAACCCGGTTGACGGCTTATTAAAAAAAGTATTTTTTTTTTATTTTTTTAAATACTTTTTCCTAATTGTCTATCAGATAAAGAACACCACCTTAACTATGACCACAGACTTCCCCTGTATTGGTAAGAGTCAGTGCCTCCTCAGCAGTGAGTAGAAGAAACAATCTAATTATAGTCACCCAGAAAAAAACAGGGACCAAACCAAAGAGTTCAAACGACTACATAAACATAAAAAGCTTTTGCATCCACCTCACTATTTTCTTTGTACCTGGCACCAACCTCGACGCTCAACAAAGGTGTTCCCGCCTACGCATGCACCTTCATTTGTATGCAATATCCTAGAAGTATGTCGCCAAACAAGTCCGGTAAACAACGTAGATGAACCGGTCTTCAGCCGGATCAAGCAGGCAAGACTTAAGGCTCTAAGTAACTTGACAAGCAAATCCCATGCAGTTTAGTCCTTGCGCCTTGTAAAAATAACAAAAACAGCAACATCAAAGTAAAAAAAAAAGTCAGAAGAAAAATAGAACGAATTTATTCACAGCGAAATAAACATGAAAGTGTGATTTTTCAGTATCATGATGCTTATTTACAGATAAAAACGAATCACAAAATTTTTAATCGAGATTACTTTGAAATGCTTTTAAATCAAAACTCAGTAATTAAATAAACTAAAATACAAATAAAACAGCAAAGAGCTTATTCTAAATAAAAAAAATTCTGTCTACACATTTTATACCTACCTATATTCGTTCAGCGACGCTTAATGAGAAAAGCGGGTTATAGGAAAATCGCAATTTAAGGTATCCTACTGCGCCTTAACAGAAGTGATCGTTCACGCTTTGCTGTCCCGAGTTCTTCGAAGAGCTGGTTTTATTTAAAAATCTGACTAAGCGTATAAAATCAATTTAAAGTGCCTCTTGTTTTAATGATGTTTAGATTTTTTTGGCAGCTCTATGATTTAATTGAGGATTTAATAAACGATCGTTAAACAAAAGAACTGGGTCATAATGGAGTTGGAAAGAAAAAGGTTTGCTGTAATTTTTTTATCAGATCATAAAGTTTTCGAAGTCTGATTCTTCCTCATTATTTTGCCTTTATCACAGTTTATTTGAAGTCGGCACAACACGTTCTTCTTACCATACTTCTTCTTCATGTCGCTGGCACGACAGTTATTTAAAATTTGGGTGGCCAAAAACATTGCCACTGCCATGGCATCGTTGGCAGCAGCGCATACGTCGCTTCGGCTGCATGTTTACTGATTTAGATGAAATATAGCACACCTATACTTATGTGTATTTCTCTTTTAATCACCACCTCAGTTGTCACCGTTTTTTTAGACACATCATCCATCGCCCAGTCCATTTATCGCTTCTTTGATAAATCCTTTGTCTTATAGCACATCCACATTTTTACTCAAAACTTTCCTCACGCCATTTTCCTGATTTTCCATGCCTATCTAATCATCATATCAGCCGGAAGACGTCCACTACTGGACATAGGCCTCCCCCAAATGGGGGTTTTGCCATAATCACCACGCTTGGCAGGCGGGTTGTCGATCGCAGTGTAGCTGTTGCAATTTGCCTACAGAGAATCCTGCTGCCCATTCTCTGGTCAATCTTATAGCTAACTGATAAATTGTCTTTAAAGATTTGCGACGGATTACAACATAAGTTGCAAACACTCATAAACTTCCTCCATTAAACAAAATTAAACTAAGATTCAAGGTCCCTGCCTGTCATCATAGGTTTTACAACTTAAAGCTAATATAACTGTCAATGTCTTAACATCAATTCTATAAATATCCACCAGGTAACAAAACAGAATTCAAAATCAATGCGAAAGTGAGTCTGTTTGTATGTTACGCTTTCACGCTAAAACGACTGAACGGATCATCATGAAATTTGGCAGTTATATAGCCTGGGATATGGAGAAGGACATAGGTTTTTTCACGCGATAACCGACAT
The DNA here is from genome assembly GCA_947386135.1 of Melanchra persicariae. NCBI lineage: Eukaryota > Metazoa > Arthropoda > Insecta > Lepidoptera > Noctuidae > Melanchra > Melanchra persicariae. The sequence continues at coordinate 14,815,292 of OX376664.1, forward strand.
CCACGTGGGCGGAGCCGCGGGCAAAAGCTAGTATTGTAATAAATGCGTAAATGAGTTGGTTTGTTCTGCTTTCCGCCTAAATCGTTGATCCGATTTTGATGAATTTTGGTACAGAGATAAATGGGACCCTGGAGTCGGTTATAAGCTATTATTTCATTTGCGAACATCGATATACTAAACGAGTGAAGTCTCGGGGAAAAGCTAGTTAGTACCTACCTATAATAAAGTTGAACCGTTTGATTGTTTGCACTCATTAATCTTTGGAACTACCAGTCGGTTTAAAGAAAATACAAATTAAGCTTTCGATAACTCAATTCTTGTAGAAAATTATAGGCTATCAACATCACGCTACAGCCCTTTGGAGCCGGGGAAAAACAATAAAATTACAAAGAACGCTAAGCGAAAACAAAACGACAGCGGGCAGGTAAAAACACAAGAACGCTAAGCAAAAACGAACGACTGGCAGATAAAACCGCGTGGCACAGCTAGTTGGAAATGATGTGTGGTTAATGGCATCGTGCCCTCCATATTTATGACATCACTGATATCCGTGTACTGAATGGCAAACGACCATAAAAGGTCGGATGATGACGTCAGACCACAACATCAATACTGCAACGTGGTTACCATAGACAACTAATGGCTCTATATTGCATTATTAGCTATGATTTATTGAATGTAAATTCTCGTTATGACGTGAGACGGGTTTTTATCGAGTTATCGATCTATGGACATTTTAATTTGCGGTTTTCTCGTGATGCAATTATAGGTACTTACCTGTTGTTTTGATGCTTTTAGCATATTCAAAGAAATGCAATCGAGGGAAACTTCAGAAGCTTGGGCTTATGCCAGTTTGGCCCAGAATCATGGGCGTATGTAATTTATTTTCTTTCTTATATGTAAAGGTGGTGTTTAGGGGGTCCGGACCCCCCATAGCGTACTACGAAACTAAGCAATTCGAATGACATTGGCGTTCCGAATTCTGTCATTTATGTGTGAAACCTGGTCAATAACTAGTCATTTTTGTACCCCCGGACCCCCTCCCCCCATGTATAGGTACCTAAGATTTAGCTCCGCCCGTGCCCAGAATTTCATTCCAGGCTGCACAAAATTAAGGACCCTGTTCATACCATTGCCCGACTGTGCAAAGGGGGGGAAATTTAAATACTATTTTTACTAATCGAATGCTGTGTTGATATTAATATCCTAGTCTTGTAACCAAATAACCAAAACCAAACTTTTGTTAAATGCTCTCCTGTGAGGTTTCTCATATCAGTGGTTAGCCATCTCTTCTATCTTTTCCAACCTTCCATTTTTTTTTAATAGCTTTTTTTCATTGCTTTATCTGTTATAGACTCATAAGCACTCAGAGTATCGTGACAATCACACCCACAAAGATTGCGCACCTTATTACGTATCAACATAGGAATTAAGACACATTTGCGATCTTGAACTTTACATGTGGATTTTCCTAGAATATTTCCTTTCTCTCCTTCATATCACGAGTAATGTCCATTAGATGAACTAAAGGCTTGTTCAGACCTACGCGATATTCGTTACACACAGCGGTATAGAACGCCGAGTAGGCATGCGGTGATTCTACTCTTCAAACCGGAGTGGATAATATTGCTGCTACTATAGGTAGCAAAATTTACTAGCGAAACTATTTAACGCGCCACCTTGGTTGAATCTGTTCCGCAAAGCAAGCTAAAGGATATTCCGTCTTCGCCCGTTTCGCTCCTGCCGCGAAACCGTCAGAAATGTATAGCTACCGCTCTAGGAGCACTGGGAGCAAATACCGCGTAAGTCTGAACTGGCCTTTAAGTATGTATTTTATCATAGGTAATTACTTCCGCGGTATATAACTTATACCTATTTGTTATTAGAATAGGTCAGTGTCGAGATGTTTTATATATCTACAATGAACAGGTGTGTTTCCGCATTGACGTTATCATTAATCCATTACTTTAATATTTATTTATTCCATGTTTGTTCCCTGAATACTTGTAATATTTATGGATATTTATTTATTGGAGGCTAACTTGGCATTTAATTATTAAGAAGTCGTGGCTGAGAAATTTACAGACACAATTCAAAGTAACACATCAATTACTCTTAGGAAACAGTCAAAAAGTCTGGATAAAAATCTAAACAAATTTCTAAAATCTCTCAAAACGTTAAAAGTTAAGATTGTATAAATATTTTGAAGCATGCAGTCTTAAATTTATGCAAAGCATTAAATAAAAGGCTTTATTATTTATTTAAATGTTCAAAGAAAGACCATTAACTCAATCAAAACGATAAAATCACCCATAATTAATATCCATCTAAACGAGTTTATATTCGAATTTTAAATCAAGAATCTCATAAACCACACGATGTTGTTAAAAACCAACAGAGCAACCTTCAGTGACCTTCACCTCGACATTTAAGTTATAAAGTTTGGTCAAAAAATAATTTGCATCTCTCAACGACTCCGCAAATGACGTACCTATACCGAGAACAATGGTTACTATGTAATAGGCAATCATAATTATTTATATTATAAAACAGTTTAACAAGCGGAAAATACTTAGAAATAATACAAAAATATTACTCATTATGTGTGAGATATAGTGATAAATAAAACCACACGGATCTTCCTTGAAATCTTAGATTACATATGAATTGGCCTTGAAATGTAGAAATGTCGGGTATATTTTGGGAAATCCAAGCGTACCTAACATATTTGGTGATCTAACTAAAGTTATTGGTGGGTAACAATTTTCAAATGAATGACGCGAACGTGACTTAAATAAGAATTGACAATGCATAGTCATACAAAGAAATACTGAATGGTAATATTAGCTTACCCGAGAGGCCTGTCCCAAAGTTCATAAAAAATAACGTAGGCAATTCAATTTTAGGTTTTCTTCAGTTTTCTGAATTTAATTCAGAATGAATAAATTAAAAAAAAATACAAGTAATTACTAATGTTTGTCCAGAGCCGCTCTCCAGTGATGCTGAAATGCTGAAAGAAAAAAGATTTACTCACGAAAACAAATTATTTATTTAGAAGACAACAAATAGAAATTGTTAAATAGTCACCACGCCAACATCAGTAGGTAAATATCAAAGACTATTAATATGGATGATTCCTGAGTAAAAAAATGTGGTTCGATTTAGTGCATCAGTTAGATTTTATAAAAAAATGTTAGACTTGTATTTTTTGCTAAATCAAATCAATAAAAACTGACGAAGATAAAACGCATCAAAGAGCCGGAGTCGGGGCTTATGACGTCACGTTTAAGTTAAACTCACGTTTAAGGTGAACTCAAATCTGACGTCACACGAGTGTTTTAGTCTCTGTAAAGGTCTCCTACATCAACATTTCTTCTTTAGGACCTTTAATTTTTGTTTGTGTAGGTAAACTACACAAACAAAAATTAAAGGTCCGGGCAAAATAAACAAATCGTACATCACAAGCAGACAAGGCCCTGCTATGGCCATAAGAAGTACCTTGACCTTAAACAGGACTTATCACTCCATGACACATTCTGCGGTCACATTAACATATCCATACATTTCGTCATACAGCAGCCACATACAAAGGTATGCCACCTTGGATCTGGGATTTTCACGCCTCTATTAAAAAACTTTGTTCTAATTTTAAAAAGTTCGCGTGCCTCTATTAGTAGTTTATGCAACGACCATATAAAAAGGGTTATTAAAACACGAGTGTGGGTTTATCACACGAGGCGTAGCCGAGTGTGATAATAGCATCACACGAGTGTTAAAACGTAATTATATGCCGTTGCATACACTATTTTATCTTCACTCATACAGTTGAAATAAAATAAGTGGAAAAATATTTAATTCCAATATGGCGGATATTCTCATTGCGTATTCGAATGACTGCGCAGCGCGCTCAAACATAGACAAAGATAAAAGCTGGCTCATTGACTCAAGTCAATGAGCCCGCGCCAAAAATTAAAAAGAAAAAGTGTGCTATAAAAATTAAAAAGTTATTTTATGATGCAGTTGTTTAAAAATCGAAGGAAAATGTTGTACTGTAATGGTTTTTTTTTTAAATTTTACCTATCCACGAAAAAAAAGTATGTATTTATGCATTCGTTTTTGAACTCATATTTGGAACATTACGTTGTGAGTGTAGATAAAAATGTTTATGGTCAGTTGAGCCGGGCTTTAGCGTGTTTTTTAATTTTCGAATAAGCACCAACTAATAAACATGTAAATGCTATAAAAGTTGAGGAAAACATCAGAATTAAAATCAAAATCTTGAGTAATCTTGAATCCATAATACTAAGAACCGATATCAGGACGTGACTTTTTATATCTTTGCAGTTTTTCAAACTCAATTAAATAAGTACCAAATAATTCACAAGGAAATTTCACGAACCTTTTTATGAAAAACCAACAAAACAAACTATGGGTTATCTTCGTAATTTTCAGCTCACTTTGGGAACCCGCAGCCCGTGACAGAGGTGTGCCTTGGCTGCATCTGCCAGGCAGCCACGGGATGCAAGCACGGCATCCAGTGCGAGGGTGACCACTGCGGCATGTTCCAAATCACTTGGGCCTACTGGGCTGATGCCGGAAAGCCTACTCTGAACGGACAGTCGCCTGATGCTCCTGATGGTAAGTTTACAATTATATAAATCTTCAACCGCCATAATAGCAGACACAATAGTAAAACAATGGCGCATCGACTCCAGGAGTCGAGGTTAACTATACAAAATAGTGCTTTTTGCTCTTGCAAGCAATTCGTATTTTTTTTAAGGATGGGAAATCGGCAAATGACTCCCTCCGCTCTGGGTTAAGCGGAAGGGAGTGTCAGACTCTTACTGGCTAAAACCTATCAGTGTTCCTCCAAATGCCCTTAGCGTTCCAGGGCCGCGGTGACTCTTTCGAACACATTCCGCAACTCTGGAACAAATTCCGCATTCCTGGAACAAATTTCGCGTATGCAAGTTTATTTCGTGTGTGTGATTGAAGTGATTGATCACATTTACTTCTGAAGCCCGCAGTGTAATGCGACTTGCATGCGAGCTGGTTGCAGGTGGTGACCTTAGTCTATTTAACATACATTTTTTCCTGTAGCAGAGATATTGCATTGCACATTCAAAATCTTGCACGAAAGACGTGACTTGCTAAAGCAATGTTGTGTAACTAGTGGCGCCACGTATTGTGCAAATGTGAACGCACCTTAGATATAGGATTGCATGTGGTAATTTTTAAGGGAAGTACCCTTGTTAAGTGGCAACACAAGAGAAAATTCGGGGCGCTACCCTTAGCGTCCCTCGCTCACTTGTCAACCTCCACGAGGCACGGAGTACCACGGAGTACGTTAGTTCGTTCAGTTTATGTTTAGTTAGTTAAACATCATTAATGTGTTCATAACCATAACTGCTACTGTGTACCAAGACATATTATTTACTGCAAATGGGACTTTACTCCGCCTCCGATTGTATCAAACTCATCGTAAGACGCATATACCTAAGGGACTGACAGAATAACTTTTATCTGCGTCCCCAAAAACGTCCTTCCATCCTTTTGTTTGCGGGACTTTGTAGGCCTCCGAGAATTTTCTGATGTCCTTAAAGTTAATCTAAAATTCTAAAAATTAATACAGCAGTTGCGTGTCCAACAATCAGTCGACAACGACGCACGCAAAACCATGGACAATATGTGGTTTTGCAAGTACAGATCCGAGGCAATAAGAGAGCATTCAGACAGTCAAAAATATTTATTTTTTAAACATTGCCCCACACTAGGAATTTCTCCTGTATCGTGGGTGCGTTTACAAACATTTAAACTCACATACACAAACAGCCAAACCCGGAACAACTATCTGTAGGCCAAAAAATATTTGTTCCGTGCGAGAATCGAACCCGCGACACGTAGCGCAGCAGTCAATCGCTCAACCACTGCGTCAACCATGTCGTCAAAATTTGCATAAACAGTTCCGGAATGTTTCCAACTGGTAATTTATTTATGAATCTCTTTTAAATTAATGTGCACGCTTGACACAATAATGTTATCTTTTACTATAAATCACATATTAGTTAGGTATGTATGTTAATTAAATACCAATTAAGTATGTAAGTTAGTAACTTGTTTGTTAAAACTGACTGGCCTTGATTTAACTAATTGATGATTTTATAACGTGTTAAGGCAGCCATTAAATAAAACGCTTCTAAAATAACAATATGGCAAGAAGTTGGAATTTGCCAAACAAAACAATCTTTATGGGTCACGCTACAAATGAAAGGAAAAATCAAACGTATAATACAATTAATAAAATAAACCTTTTAGAAACATCGAGATAGTTGTCAGCATATATCTTTTCGAAATATCGAGATAGCCTGTGTCAGCATATTTTTTCGAAATATCGAGATACGTGTCAGCATATATTTTCGTAAAAGCCTTTGGAGATATCCTAAGACTTGGCTTTTAAAAAAGATAAGATAACCTACCCAAGGGAATTTAGAAAAATAATAGGATGGGCAAGTCTGTGGCATCTATTTATTTAGTCTATCACAGATAGATGCCACCAACTGCATGTTACTCCTTGAATGTTACATTAATATTTATCATAAAATTTTACATTCATAATACATAAAATACTCCTTGAAAAGTGTTTTTATTTTCGTTTTGGCGGTCGGGTTTGTTTGAATTTAATCTTTATTTTTGCTATTGAAACCAACTGTATAATGCAGAACAGAAATTCAACCCTAAATATGACCACGTTGGTACTTACCTACTTTTTAAACACCTTAATTCGCAAGTTTTTTTTAAACCTAACTAACCTTAATAAAATCGGTTATTGCATAATGTAACTATTCTTACTTGGGACAGGGGCAAGAAGTTGTTGAAGACATGGTAATAAATTGGTCTGTTTATCATTTTCCAGCGTTCCCGAGCTGCACAAACGACCCATACTGCGCCGCCCTCACTGTCCAAGGATACATGAACAAGTTCGCTCAGGTAAGCAAAACATTTCAACAGATTATTTTAGCTCGTGATACACTTTTCTCTTCTAGCGTAAATGCCCGGGAGCAGACCGTTTAATCAATGTGTATGTGGAACATAAGTGACATGAGCAAGTTATTAAACGATATTGAAACAAAGATGTCACTTAGGTTGCTGAAAAATCAGCGCAGTTAAATGAAACGACTGATTAAACTGCTGCGACAAACCCACCACAAAGGCCTCATACAAGATCGTAAATTCAGTGTTTCCGAAAATCTTGACCATAAGTAATATCTTTTCCTATTTAGGTAACTAAACTAGCTTTTGCCAGAAAAGCCTTGAAAGTCTAAGGAAAAAGAAAATAAATTGTAATTGGGAATAGTAGTCAAAGTCCATATTTCATTTTTTTAAATATTTATGAACCGGTTTGAAACTTTGGTTAACATTACGAAAAAAAATATGTCTTAATGTTAATAACATCCTTCTGTTTGGTCGTTTAAAAACTAAAATAGAAACTCAACAATCATGTTTAACAATGATAAGTATTCAGTCTTCTGCTACTTTTTGCTAAATTAAATCGTAGGCGTAACATGTTACATACAAAGTTGACATTGTGCGCCATTTGCGTATCGAGACGAAATGACATCACCCGAAATACTTGGAGGACCACCACAGACAATGATAACTTTAAAATTACTCATGCATTATGCTAAGCCTAGTCGTGACTGACCTCTGATGACTCCTAGAAACACATAGCAGCATTAGCTGTTGTCAAATATGTTCATTCAAACGTCAAAGTGTTAATTAAGTTACGAGTTGCCATTGTTACTGTATTAAGTAATAACTAATCAGTGATGGAGTGTCACTGACCACGTCTACGTTGTGTCATGTGTGTGTCCCTGACCTGGAGCCACAGGAGTTAGTAGTAGCAATAGATGTTATGAGTAAAATAGACAGAAACACACGTAGACATATGTACAGTCAGCAAAGCTATTTGGTATACAGGCAAAAAAAATTTTTTTCCACTGCACTGCCAGTATTTATTTCTAATATGTGCATTATAACTTTTTAAACTTATGAGACATACTTACGAGTGTTGTTTACAATAATAAAATTGTCTACTCAGCACACTCACAACTTTTTTTAAAAGTAGTTGCAAGTTAACTGCATACCTAATACCTAATAGCTTTGTTGCCAATACATTATATTACGAGCAATACAGGTTCTATTGGCCTATTAGTAGAGATTGCTCGGAATATAATATCAAATAGAAAAAAGTCATTAACGGTTGCCTAAAACCTCGCAGCATTTGTAATTTTGTAATACCTATCAAACTTGGGTTCGAATCAAATTAACAATATTTAAAATGCCTGATTTTTTGATGAACCGAAATGTTTGTACCTATTAGGTAGCTTAAGACGCGATTTATGCAAAAAATTACTTTAAAAAAAAGGAAACATTAAAAAGTGTCCTGCTGATGCACCTTATACTTTTTCGTCCTAGCCCCCATTCGCCCAGTTTCTTAATATTCGTCAGTGTGGAAATTTGTTCAAAAAATCCGTCTAAAGTTATACTAACTCTGAAAAAAGAAAACATTTATTGCCTCACCATGCAAAGAAACTCTTTTCTAATTTCTCCATATCTCTCTCCCGCAGGACTGCAATGGTGACGGTCGCGTGGACTGCTACGACTATATGGCGATCCACAAGAAGGGAGGGTACGGGTGTGTCGGAGACCTGCCCTTCAACTACGCCAATATCTTCAACCAATGCGTCGCCGCGGTCGCTGGGGCCCAGGCACAATACTACGGACGTTAAAAATAATAATCAGGCTCTCAAGGATGAATAGGCTAGCGTATTTGATGCGAGGGTTAAGCTACCGGTGAAAGTCAATCTTGAGCACGATAGTATGATTGAAGAAGAGAATTAAGATTTGGAGTCTAAGACCTACATGACAACACAGCTTTTAAACAGGCAGTGTCTTGAAGGCCCTGATATTATCTACCAACAACTCTAAATTGTGTATTGATGTAATGAATTGCAAAAGAAACCATCAACATATCGATACCTGAAGTATCAGTTAATGTAAGGGACATTTACCCAAAATGCCAAAATTAGGTAACCTTACAGCGATTACTTCAAGTGGCATTTATCAAAAATTCTAAAATGTCGCTTACGTTAATTGATACTTCTGGTATCGATATTTTAACTTGTGAAGAAGATACATCAGCCTTTCATTGGCATATTATTGAAAGATGTGTCTTCTTCCTCTGTCATAGAAATTGTGCTCGAGATTGACCATGGAAGTCTTAGCCTAATGCATTTGGCAGCTTGGGCTGTTCCAGTTCATACTTGGGACTGGTTCCTCTACCCTCATTGCCAAGGGCATTAACAGCTTCGAAGACATCATATGTCTTTCCAATCCTTGCAGCTTCTACTTCGGTAGCCTATCTGATAGTCCTCTATAGAAATAGAGCAAAACATAACATTTTCGTTCGTTAATGTTTGGTCTATCTTTAGTTTTAAATAACGATAAGGAGCAAAAATTGTATTTATATTTTTCTAAAAAAAAAACATAATAAAGTCGAACTAGTCTTTAGGATTATATTTTGTTTTTATTTTTCCTGACCGAGCCACCCTTTTAACAATGGAAACTACCTGAGTGGTTATATTAGGATATATAACTTTGTAGTTATGTAAGTAGTTAGGTTATATAACTAATAAGTGTTATCCATGAAAATACAATTATCAAACAAAATAACAAAGCTTCATCAGGAAACGCTGAACATTGTACTCACTTTACAATTTGTCGAGAATTTCTGAATCTGCTTTTGAACATAGCAAACTTGCATTGACTTTATGTAGGCAGGGGCGTAGCTATAACTTTCGCAAGGGGTCCGAGGGTCCAAAAATTGTAGGAATTTTGTGGCCGTCTCCGTGTACCTGTGTCTGAATTAGTGTTGCTAGATTCAGTGTGTCAAATTACGCCATTTCTTTATTTTGCATGGTCAGTTTTTTGATGGTAAGTAGATGCATTGTAGAAAAAATAAGTAGTTTTTTTTTTTCAGAAATATTTCATTGCATTTGGAATGAAATGTCAGCTTTTCGTGGTGGCCATCCACACAGAAAGGAGATACTTTGCTTCCTTATTGGAACAATTTTATTATCACCGAGCAGTATTGTAAGAGCGAGCAAAGCGAGCTCGAAAAAAGTTTAATACCCGTCTTGGAAACGTTATATTATATTTACTTTTTAACCGACTTCAAAAAAAGGAGGTTATCAATTCGATTGATTGTATTTTATTAATAATTTTAAATAGATAATCTTGGTGCAAGAACAAACCAGGCGAACTCGAAAAACTCAGGTTTTGAATTAAAAGTGAAGCGAGCTAAAAAATGTTAGCACCCCGCCTCGGTTATGTAGATATGTACTATGTAAGTTTATTTTTTCACTATTGGTACAGAAACAGCAGTTACTTTGTGAACTCACGCAAAAAAAAATAGAAACAGGAGAATGTAGGTTGCCAGGGCAAGCGAAGCGACCTCGAAAATTGAATTAACTCAAAGACAAGCCTAAAAAGCAGGGTTTTGGCTGGGTCTCATTTCGGTGAGAATAGGAGAAAGCAAAAATGTTTTATAGAAATGTTTTATCTGATCGAATAAAGTGGGATAGACTCAAACTCAAAATCTGACTATTTTTGTCTTTTCTTACTACTATTATACAAGATGTTACAGAAGAGCGTGGTCATATTATAGGGTGGTGATGTTTGGTAATACTTACATTAAAGAAAAAATAACAAAACAAAAAAAATACTTTAAATAAAATCGACCACAAAAAATGACTAATTATTTCCAAACAAAGAACTTTTCAAGCAGTCTGATGCAGTTGGTGACAATTACTTTAGTTCAATCACAGATTTGATGTCAAATGACAATAACTTTAGATGAATTTGATGTTTGCTCAATCACGTCAGAAAGGCTGAACGGATCTGGGTGAAAGACACAAAGATAGTCTGAAATAGCACACAGGCTAGCTTGTAAGTTCCCTTACAATAATTTTCGTCTTACACGCTGTTTCATAATTAAATATTTTATGATGTCAGTAAAAAACGCAAAGCTGTATAAGTTTGTAAAAGTACAGCGGCCTTACCATGACGTGTTAAAGCGTGAGTAGTTCGAGCGAGAAGGAGGGATGGAGCTATATAGGGTGAGCTCCATCCCTCCTTCTCGCTCGAACTACTCACGCTTTAACACGTCATGGTAGGGCCGCTGATCTGATTAAGTACAAAAATAATTTTAATAGAAAACTCGTTGTGTTATCGGCTTCTTATTACGTTCCTGTGAGACAGGCGACGGAAGCCGAGTCACATGAAATAGCTATTCTATGCTATGCTTCTGCCAGGGTTGCGGAATATGCTCGAAAGAGTCACCACGGCCCTGGAACGCAAAGGGCACTAGGAGAAACACGGATGGGTTTTAGTCAGTAAGACACTCCCTTGCGCTCCGCCCAGAGCGGAAGGAGTCATTTGATGATTCCCCATCCATAAAAATGCTACTATTATAGAACATCTTGCTGCTCCTGACTCGCGTCCCAAAGTTCATTACTACTGTTAATAAGCAATTATGTACTAAAATTCTTGCTGTAGGTTAATGCAAGCATCCTGTTTGTTCAACGAACGGGGAAGCAATTATTAGACGTATATAAACGATGCTCCCAATTTCTGGAGACAGTGTTAGTGGATCAGTTGTGTTGAAGGTAAGAATAGTTTCATTTAAGTTTTTTTTTCTTTGTTTGTAGGCTCGTATTTTTTATTTTTAACCTTCGTCTAGTTTATGTGAGTGCCCGGCATCGCAGTATATTGTTTAGCATCGTAGGAAGATGTAGATTATCTCAGTAAAAGGCGTACCCACGGTGGGGCAAGGTGAGGCGCTTGCCCTCTACCCTGACTTGAAGCAAATCCGTTTAGAAAGTAAAATCATTTTTTTCATTAGCTACGCATGTAAAACTTTAATTATATTAAATAATTATATCTATGTGTTAGTAGTAGTAGAAGTGTAGTTGCTACAGAAAATGCCAAAATGTTCGAGGTAGCTACCGTCGCTCTTGCATCCTACATTCCTTTCACAAAAATGCACTGTTTATTTAAATTAACAAACAAACAGACAGTTGCGAACATTTTTGAGCTCTTTTCCCTCGCGCCTGCTTATCCACAATAATTCCAAATACAAATCGAGTTTGCTAATTTTTTCCATGCTATTGCTGGGTACGCCTATGTAGTAGGTACAGATGCAATTTTTTCAGGAAAAGCTTGTCTCTGTTCCCATGTATGTTTAGATATGCATGGGAACAAATACAAGTTCAGTTACTTATAACTAGAAAACGAATGTGTACCTATCCAACGACCTACCATAGTCAAAATATAGAATCTCTAGAGCCAAGTAAAGTTTCATTAGTAATCTTTATGAGTTTTCTTGAATACGAGTGTCTCATAGACTTAAATAAGAAAAATCACGTGGGTAAGGATTGGCGGCACGAACCACTACACGGACTATTGCCGTCAAGGTTTAGTAGAAGCTGTAGAAAATCCACTTCTCCCCCTGACTTTCATATCACTGTTTTCCAATAGCATCAGTATGAAGCTCCTCTGTGCCCTGGTGGTCTGCACCCTGGCCATGTCGTCTGCTGAAGAGCATCCTCGCGGCAAGATGATCCAGGTGTGCGGGGCTGAGCTCGCCAGGGCTATGAAACGTGTTTGCGAAGATGGAGACTTGGATTTCTTCAACCTTCAACATGTGCAGAGTAAGTTTTTGTTTTTTATCATCAGGAGTCCTCTTCCATTTCAGTCAGAGTTCCGTTTATTCTGGTTTTAAGAAGTATCTTTTTCTTAAAAACAGAACCAAAATTTATTGGCTTTTACTGGTTCATTCCTTGATAGGTACCTACGTAGAAGAAATATGAAATAGGACGAAGCGGGAATAAAATAATTAAAATTATATTTCGGGGCGAAAAAAGCATAGGTACCTATTGTTTGGGACGACCCAGGATTTTTTATGGACAAAACTCAGTGGGCAATGCGAAGAATAAAATAAGTGTTCATCTTTCGTTTGTACTCTCATCTGCAAAATACATTTAAAAGTAACTTCGATATAGGTACTTATTAGATATTTAACAATAATAATAACTTAAATTAAAAAATACACAAAACTTACAACAAACTAAAATATAGCATCAAAAAATTCGTCCTCAACGCTGTCAGCTGGTATTAATGTGTCCAAGAGACTGGCGGCATCTTTGATGGTTAATTATAAAATTTATATTAAATTTCCAATTCCCAATAGTTACGCCATTACTAAAAATCTCAATTAAAATCTTTAATGAATCGAAACGTATTTCGGTTTAAAGAAATTTATTTCTCATAAGAACTTACAGTCCGCTTATTATGAGATACAGAGTAAATATGATTAAACAGTACCTACAATACAATTTCCTCCAGAGTTTTAGAAGTTATAATGTATATGTCGTAGAATAATTTGATACTTCGAATCTTCGCGGAAATCCTAGGGGTTTTGCGAAAACGCGGATAATTAGACATAGGCGAAAAATTATCAAATCTTACTGGACAAAGTCTGGATTTTTGCGAAAAAAAAAATAACCACGAAGGTGATGGCGGGGTCTGTTCGCTCGCTCACTTGACCCCGCCATCCCCTTCTAACCTAACCTGTCCGAGTCGGGGTGCCCTAATTGATAATTTTTCGCCTATGTCTAATTATCCGCGTTTTCGCAAAACCCCTAGGATTTCCGCGAAGATTCGAAGTATCAAATTATCCTACGACATATATACATACATGTTTTTAAGCTTATTTTTAAATGTGTTCACGTTATCGCAATCATTGAACAGCTGTGCTCCTTCACATAATATGGTCTTATTTAAATTTAATAAATTAAAAGTAAAAAAAAACTTCTATAAAAACAAGCTTTTATTAAATGCGCTAAAAATAATTAAATAAACTTTTCCTTTAAAACTTTTACCATCAACTTATAACGTCATTACACAATTTAAATGATATAAAAGCTCTCTCTCTATAAGAAACTCTTGTCCTCAGATCATTACCAACACGACCACAACCACCAACATGACCACCAGCACAGTCACAACCACCAAGAGTGGAAGGGCCAGGCCATGAAGAGAGACACCTCTGCCTCCTTAGCGGATCAGTGCTGCGCTAAACCCTGTCATGTCAAAGACTTTGTCAGCTACTGTCCTTAGACCAGGGACAAAGAAGAAAGAGTATTAAGATCTGCTAAAAATTCATTATGATGTCTGTAATAGATATAGAATAAATAAATGCTCTTCAACTCTTGTAATTAATCGTGACGAATTTATTAATAAAAATAAAATATTATTGAATTCATTTTTTTATTTGTATTCTCTTGAGGTACCTACCTAATCCATCAAAAACTACAACCGGCTAGCTTTTCAAATCTTTATCAGAACAATGAGCAATTTATATTCCGATGAATGTAAAATCATAAACACGACCCCCATCAGCATGACCACCATCGCAGCCACCAATGCTGGTTAAGCCACAAATCGTAGCGGAGCGGAGCAGTGCTGATTTTTTTATCAGAAATAAATAATTTTGAAATTATTTTACACTTGTGTTTTCACGATCTTCTCTCTCTCGAAAACTTCCACAAGGTAAACTTTCTAGATCTTTTACCCGCCAACAATGGTTTCTTCAGTGATTGATATGCCAAAAGCGAGAAGGAATAATATTTGGTTATTGATACACTTGGCACACATCATTCACCACCATCCGTCAACTGGGGAGTATCAACCCGCACCATCTTCTACACAACTAGCATGTCTGCATGCCTCTTTACAGGCTGGTGAATTTAAGTGTCCAATGTGACACCGATCGGCCCACGTCGAGCAAATAGACATTGCCCTTAATGAGAAGTGCCCCCAATCAACAAGCCGTATCCGCTAGCAGGCATCGCCCCACGTAGGAAAGGATGCCGACCGAATGCATGCTACAAAAAAAGGTCCAGGGTGGGAAGTCTCGACATAGAACAGTTACCGATCGCCTACCGACTCAATACGGTCGATACTCCTAAAGCCGCCCGAACACTGTCAAATTGAACGCGATCCACAGATCAGTGGCCCTACCATGACGTGTTAAAGCATGAGTCGTTCGAGTGAGAAAGAGGGATGGAGCTATACATCCTATATAGCTCCATCCCTCCTCCTCGCTCGAACGACTCATGCTTTAATACGTCATGGTAGGGCCCGAGATCATTGATTTTGATCGTGGATCGCGTTCAAGTTTAGCTGCCTACGGGCGGCCTTAGGACTTAACGACTGAATTCGGTCGTTATGCGATCGTTAACTATGTCGAGACTTCTCACCCAAGAATCCTATTCCAGACTTCTCTTTTAAGACTACTCGACAACCCCAGGTACCTAGACCAAAAAGTCGCAAGAGCTTCCTACGAACTACTCAAGAAATCCAGGGTAGGCCACATAAGGAGTGAAGCAAATTGTGGGAAGACAGGTACCCACCAACACTCTAAATAAAAAACTTGTTCACACAAAAAAACTGACTTCCAAAACAAAGGTTTTTTTTTTAAAAGGTGTTTTTATGACTTTGACTGACAGATTTTGATAAAATTTTCAAGGGAACCAATCGAGAAGTATATCCTTTCACTTAAACAAGATTTTTTTTCAAATCGGTTCTTAAATTACGGAGATACGAGATAACAAACATAAAAAAACTACCGAAAGAACCTCCTCCTTTTTTTGAAGTCGGTTAAAAAGAACTCTTGCCACTTGATCTTAGTATGAAAGCACTGAATCAATTGTTAAATTACAGACTGGCAAATCTAGATTCAAACACTATTCTAAAATACTCTTGATGAATTAGATTAATTTCAATAAATGTAAAGACGAAGTATGTACCTCTACCTAGCTAGGTATAAGAAATATATATAAAACAGGATATGTAAACTAGAACTCAGCTCACGGATGTCACCTTTAGGTTCCACTTACTATGAATAAATTAGCATGCTCGTGACACATTAAAGAACCTTATAAGAATTTAGACACGTTCTTGGTTCATATTTAAGGGTGATGTTAAGTAGCTGATTCAACACATCCTTTCCTTTTTCCTTATTATAATAAGGAAAAAATAGTAAAACAAAAATTCGACCAGAAAAACGACTAAAAAGTTCCGAATAATCGACTTTTCAAGCAGCGGCCCCAGAGTAGTTCGAGCGAGAAGGAGGCATGGAGCTATACACCCTATATAGCTCCATCCCTCCTTCTCGCTCGAACTACTCACGTCTAACACGTCATGGTAGGGCCGCAGTTTGTTACAGTTAGTGGCATTTACAGATTCAATCACAGATTTGATATTAATTACCAACTGCATCAGACATCTTGAAAACTTCCGAACTTTTTAGCCGTTTTTTATGTTTTGATATTTTTTCCTATAGGTATAGTAGCACCACAGGGCTGATCCTGTGAGCTACTTATTAAATATTAATGTATAACTATAAGGGAATCTTATTGGAGCTCCATGGCTCGAAGGTTCAAATTACATCTGTCAATCACAAACCAAAAACGTTCTAAGAAAATCATATTTCATCATTGAAATGGTATGATGGTATGAAGCTTGGCTTGTAGCCAAGGAGGCTACAGTATAATATATCATCTACCCACCATCACCCTTAAATATGACCACGCACTGGAACACCCTGTATACTAGGTAATAGGTATGCGTAGATCAATGGATGATATTCTAATTTTATGAAGTTAATTTTGCGCAATTGGAAACTAATCGTCCATATCGACCATATCCTGTCTTTAATCAATTTTACTATTTTTTTACTGCTAGTAAGCTACAGTAGGTATAGCCTACTGTCATATGCTTACTTTTATCTTGAGAAAATGCAATGTTTCTATAACGCCACGGGTGCACAGCCACGGGGATTAACTAGTTTTTAATTTAAAAAAATAGTTTAGTTACTCTGTTAATGATGTTACTGTTATCTTGAAAAATCTGTGATCCTATTCGTTTATCATATCACAATCGCAAATCCTCAAGATAATGACTGCCGCAATTCCCCCTGTTAAGGTTGCACTCTGCCAAACATAGGCCTGCTATAGAACACAGTAAACTGTGTTTATTTATAAATAAGATAGATATTTACAAAAACAAACCAGAGCCTCAAAGGTAGCAAGCAACGATGATTCAACTGAACAATGCTAAAGTTTTTTGCCAAAACTTTTTAGACACAATTCCATGAATTGGCTGGCGTACATTAAGTAAGTAGCTCGGAACATCCGTGAAGTATATACAAGATAATATTATGGAGTAGTTTTAATACATTATAACGTTATTGTAGAATGTACTTTGGTGATAGAAAGATGTGTGCAATAAATATTTGAACAGTGATTGAAGAAAATGCGGACACAAATATTTTTCTTGACTCTTCTTGGATTTCCATGTTTTCTTTCGTCTGTTTTCGGTGAGTGACTGTTTATTTTATTTTTTATTAATACGTTCAGCTGGTCTTCATACAATAGGTATTTACTGTTTGTTTTAGTTTATGAATATGATAAAAAGTTTATTTGAAAATCCACGTCAATGGAAATTTTTACAAATACTTGGAAATAATATCAACATGAGTGATAAACGTCATACTTTTACAGGGGTTAAAGGGTTTGGTTTATAAATAATATTATCACAATATGATTATCATCTTAATTTATTTATATTGATTAATGTAAGTAAGTAATTAAATCTTTGTGATAGATGCTGCTATTAAGATAATCGCCTTGCCTTGTGATGATGATAATTAAGTAAATAACAGTTTCCCGTTGTGTCGTTTCATAAACAGTTAAAATATCTACCACTGTGTAGTTATTTTTTAAATGAACGTTTATTGCCTGAAATCCTGAAATTCCACATTTATTCAACATGACAACAAAATAAAATAAGGCAACCAAATCAATTTAAAGGTCTCTAACATTTAAAGTCATACGATCACCTTATTGTATTTGTATGCATCAAAAACAATATAACTTCATGTCAATCAATAAGATCCATACTAATGGATTTGCACTTTTTGCATCGATAGATACCAATCTGATTTACGAAGAATCCACAAAAAACAACATAACCAAACTGGCTCTACTTGCCCACTGTACCCATGCTGTACCCTTCATTTTGTTTTTGTACCAGCGGCCCTACCATGACGTGTTAAAGCGTGAGTCGTTCGAGTGAGGAGGGATGGAGCTATACACCCTATATAGGCCGCTGATCGTCGATATATGGATTTAAACACTGTTATTATCTAAAACCAAGCATGCAAGAACTCTAGATATGCCGTTCTTCTGAACCTTGGGTAAAGCTCACGTTCTAAAAAATCTATAGACAATAATGCGAAGTGCTACGTGACATTTCCTATAATAGGGTATTTGACAACAATCAAAAATCAAGATTAATGAATACTTATCCGAAAGCTATCACTAAAATTGTACGATTTGTGAAACAATAAATAAAATTCATAGCACAATAGAGGAGTTCCAAGCTTTTGAAGTAATTCTTCTATCCTTGTCATGCAAAATGTCGTTTGAACTAGATGGCGCAAATTCACAATGGCGATACTAGTGAGTGACGTCACACGCCATTAGTACTAAATCACAGATTTTAAAACACACAACTCTGTAACTTTTTGAGATTTAAAAAAAAAAAAATTCAAAGGTCTTTTCTCTAGGTATTGAGAAATTTACTAAAAAAAACCAGTCAAACACCTTATTTCCGAAGTGTGTGTTCATATTTGAGCTGATATTATATATATCTAGAGATACAGAACTTCTGAAAGATACAGGACTTCTGAGAGAGATTAGATCAGGTATAGAATATCTATAAGCTCTTCTACAGATGATCAATATCTTCGTGAGGTCACTGGCCAGATGGTGGATTACCTCCTACCATTATAGGTTACGAGTGGGTGGACCTCATCTACAGACAATGGGGGGCCAAAAAACCTCGAAACAGTTTATTAAATTATGCATTTAGATTTGTCATCGCATCTAATACTTGTGCAAAAACTAAACAACATTGACTACTAGCAGTATGACATGTTGCCATGTGGAACGTGTTTAAACAAATAGAATCGGTTTTGAACTTCTAAAACGAATCAATTAAAAGCACAGACAGTTCTGTCACGCGGAGGGTATCAACTGTAAAATCATTAGAGCATAACGTCATATAGAGGTTGAATAAACGTAGCGGTAAAACGTCGGTTGTTCTCGACCCTAATGAAAATGGGAAGGTATTCATGAGCATGAGCTCCCTCTAAAAATCTTTTTTCAAACAAAACACGACACGACGGGGAACGGGCCCCCTTGTTATTTTTAAAAACAGTGACGTCAGCAATGCTGACGTCACTATTCCATAATCATCATGGTGCTGGTGGTGGTTACTCATATCGGAAATGAAATACTTGTGTTCAGTATCAATATATTATATTCTCGCTGGTGGATAGCACACAAATGGCACACAGTAAATATTCGTCAACAACAAAGAATGACTCACGATATTACGGAGCTCCGCACCGTCCGACGGCTCGACTTAGAATGACCTGTGAACTTTTTTTTCTACTTCGACTAACCTGTGGTGGCTTCAAATGAATTTAAAGCCCCCAGCCAAGGCAACAAAACTAGCTACAAGCTAAAAACACTACTGACCGCTCACTAAGGGCATTCCCTGTGGAATACGACCTCGGCTTAGCGGCGTCAGTTTGGGACAGCAAGGGACAATCAGGCTGGGTCGTTTTATTATTTAGGGGTTATTAAAGCTAAAGGCTCAGCGGCGCGGGCTGGCTCGTTTGCAAAAGTCGGGGAGGGTTTTGAGTGGGTCGTCGCGACGGACCTCGGCGGCGAGGTCGGTATACGGAACGCGGTCTGTATCTGTTTATTCTAAGGGTGCTGGTTTCCCTACAGCTTTCCTGTATCTTTGTGATCTCGTCGTCGGATTCGACGAGTGTATGCCGAGGACGGCGAATCTTACTAATGCGAGAGGGAGTGTACGGGGTTGCCTTTGAAATCAAAGGGTTTTGGTGCTTTTCAGCGGATTCGAAGAAACGCTTTGTAAGGCGTTTCATAAACTGTTTTAGGGTCGGGATTTTAAGGTCGACATGAAGTCGTTCGTTCCGTACATACCACGGGGCGCCCGTGGCTTTTCGGAGAAATCTGTTTTGGATTACTTGCATCCTGTGGATTTGCTTTGGCTTTGTGTGTGCGAACACAGCACACGCATAAGTCATAATCGGTCGTATGCACGTAGTGTAGATGCGCAGTTTACATTTAAGTGATAGCTTGCTGCGTGCATTCAGCATTGCATGGAGTCTACCCAGAGCGAATGCAGCACGCGAACGTACCGCACTTATGTGCTCGGCAAAGGTGAGTCTATGGTCTAATATCACACCTAGATATTTGGCTCGCTTTTCCCAAGGGATCTGCTTACCAAACATAGTGATCGGACTCGGTGGTTTGGGAATGAATTTCGCCCGCGGTTTGTAGAACAAAACCGCTTGGCTTTTTTCGGGATTAACCTCAAATCTCCAGAGACGGAACCAAGCGCCTAGGTCGCTGGCCGCCTTTTGGAGGTTTTTGGCTATTGAGTTTTCACTATTGTGACCTGTGAACGGTCGGGCGTTCGTATTTATACCCTTCGGTTAGAGTCGTTACAAATCTATCGACTCATGTTTTCTTTATGGTTCGTTTTTAAATTCTTGATTTAATTTTACAAATCATAAAATGAATTTAGAAGTACAAATTAATTAGTTTAATAATTTCTAGTAATCAACTAATAAAGTTAATTAAATAATCGTTTGAGTGACTTTTACCAACTTCAAATAAGCAATCACACAGTATTTGAACTTAAAATAATCAAACTGACGCTCGATTACGCCTTTCCGCCGGCATTCATATTGATTTATTCGACGCTTGATTAAGCCTTCGCGCCGATACGGCCATTCTGACAGGCGGTGCGCGCTCTGCACCAGCCTGAATGTAGCTCTTGGTAGTTTTAGTCAAAGTCAAAACGTTCATTTTATTTTAAAAATTACTTTTGAACGTCATCATTTCCATTTAAAATAATACAAAGTGACTCTACTGTCCGTTCACAAAGGTAGATTCTATGGAGAAGAACGGACAAGAAACTCCATAGTTACTCTTTTCAAATAAATGTTTTACAATATTTATTGCGGGTCTCAAACCACGGATTTTCACGGATTAACGGAAACCAATCTCAAAGAGATTAGTATCCGACATCCGTAGTCAACCAATGTTGCACTATGGTTTAAATGTTAGGAGGGTCTTGTAGATTTCTCGGAGGGTCACGCAGATTTCTCGGAGAGTCTCGTAGATTTCTCCGAGGGTCTCGTAGATTTCTCGGAGGGTCTCGTAGATTTCTCGGAGGTTCTCGTAGATTTCTCGGAGGGTCTCGTAGATTTCTCGGAGGGTCTCGTAGATTTCTCGGAGGGTCTCGTAGATTTCTCGGAGGGTCTCGTAGATTTGGGAAAATGAACAAGGTCGATGCTGTGCTATACACAGAGGCTCTAAATGGTAAAGGATAAGGAGTCATTATTGCTTTATAAAAGCACTTTGTTACTCGCCTTTTGTTGTTGTGGATGTGTGTTTTCTGTATTTGAGTGTTGTGTTTGCTGCTCTTGCCTCAGTTTGTGAGGTGGAAGGCACTGGTTGTGTTGCCCTAGCTGGCATTGTAGGTTGTTCATCTTCAACTGCCGATACGGTTGCCTGATCACCTGGTTTTTAGAGCCGCAGCTGATCATGTGCAAGCTTTTGTGGTCATCCTCTTTGGAAAGGATGAATCTTTTGGCTGATTAAATCGGTGTCTATCTTGATTCGCAGATAGGGCCATTTTTTGTTGAGCAAGTTGAGTCAGGGCTTCCATATCCACTGTTTGGTCATCAATATTAACGAGACTAAGGAGTTCTGGAGGCACACAATGTTTTCACCAGGTCTTCTTCTTCTTCGTGTGGGTAGTAAGGTCTAACGACCCCACACACCCTAGTGTCAGAGTTTCTAAACCGCCTCAACATCTGACATGGTTTGACGACCGCCATTTTTGCCAGGTGATGAGAGTGAATGGAGCTATTCCATTATTTCGATGGCCGTTTTGCGCGAATGTGACGCATATCTTCCTAACTTACATAGCAATTGTAATTTTGTTTATTTTTGGTATGCGTCATGCTTGGCGCAAATAAAGTCTTTTTCTTTCTTTTCTTTCTTTTTTTTCTTTCTATTCCAGTCACACGCTGAGAAGTACAATTTAAAGCCAACTGCAGTTCTTCGACAACACTGTGCCATTGCTCGGCTGACTCCTGGCGTAATATAATGGATGTTCATTCCAAATCAATCACAATAGTTTTTGAATCCCCCCCAGGAACTCTCTTCTTCCATCAACGATGATTTAGGCCGGTGTACCCAAGAGGTGCACAAGGCGATTCAGAGCAGCGAGAGTGCCTTGAGTGTTTGTTGTTGGCGTAATAGAATATCACATACTTCATGTAATCATCAATCGTGACAATGACTTATTGATGTTCATTTCCCAGTTTACCTTCAAGGTACTCCACCTCAAAATCTAAATTTTGCAGGAAAGCCAACCAGCGGAGAATTCTTGGGAGGAGGTCTTTTTTTTTGTGTTTCGACGCCTTAAGTGCATTACAGTCCGTTATGACCGTGAACCTACGTCCGTAGAGGTATTGTCGGAGGTGTTTTATGGCGCGAACCACTGCTAGAGTCTCCATTTTGTATGAGTGATACTGACTTTCTGCTGCAGTTGTTCTCATACTCATGAAAGCCACAGCTCATAGTCTTTCATCTTTAATTCGGACAAGTACTGCGCCAAAACCAAGACTACTGGCATCAGTATATTATTGTATGGGTACTGCCTCTTGAAACAATGTCAGAATAAGAGTCGATATTTAAGCATTGTATTATTGTACTTCTTACCTCTTCATGTTTCACCCCATTCCCATTTTGCACCTTGTTTTGTTAATTCGTACAGAGGCACCAATAGATGGGAAGTTTGGGATGTATTTTCTGAAGTAATCAGCTAAACTGTTGAACTGCCTAACTTGTTTGTTTGACAGTTATTATTTTTTATTTTTTTGGAACTGCCTTGACGAGAGCTTCCACCTTCCTAGGACTTGGTTGCACTTGTCCATCTGAGACAATGTTTCCCAGATATTCGATGGTTCGCTTGAAGAAGCTGCATTTGCCCGCATTGAAGGAATAGCCAGCTTACTATAGTGCCGTCAGAATGCGTTCAAGGTGTAACAATCCTTCAGCAAAATTTGTACATTTGCCTAGTACATCATCAAAATATACTTGCACAACCGAGCCAATGAGTGGTAACAGGGCCCTATTGATGCAGCGTTGGTAAACTGTGCAAGCATTGCTCAATCCAAATGGAATCGTGAGGTACTCATAAGAGTCCGTCTGGTGTAACGCAGGCAGTCTTCTCAATTGACCCTCCTGCAATTGGTATTTGATGAAACCGGCTGCCATGTCCAAGCAAATGTCTGTCGCATGGTTTGTTTTCTTGCAGATTTCATAGCTCTGGGATGATTTGTTCCGGTTGTGGTTGCTTTTGCGTTGAGCAGCTCTATTCGCAAACAATTCGAGATTCCTCCGTGCCTCGGAAAGCACGTTAAGCCGTTGGTCCCGGCCGTCCTTTGTAGATCTTTGGCAGTCTTTTACGGATTGTCAGAAGCCAGAAAATCTGACACCAGTAAAATACTAGCATTTAGAGATTCAGCTAAAGATTTGACTGGGAGCCGACCTCAGTATATTTGGGAAAAGGCTAGGCAGATGATGACATCTTGCCCATTGTCCGGTTTATCCTTTGTCACTCTTTTCCAAAGAACCCAAGCACGTGACAAGAACAGCAATGTTCATTGAAGAATCGTAAACAATCGGAACCTGAAAATATACCGTGAATGTCTGTTTTCAGGCTCAATCGTAGTAATCAGATTGCTGCGTAGTTCTTCCCATGAAGATGTAACTGCATCATCCAGTCGTCAACCCACATCCTGGCACGTTCTTTTTGTAAGCGGCATTTTTTTATACGAACGTCGAAATCGTTCAATTTAAATTGGTCCACAGCCTTGTCTGTAAGCCGACACCATTCACGTACGCCAATGTTGGTATCAGGATCATTATGATGGAAGTTAGACACCCTTAATTCTGATTTTAGATTCTGCTGATGGTGCACATACCCGTTCAGACATTTTCTGCATCATTTCCATCATTTGCATGAAGAATTGTGGTGCCTACCACAACCCGCCGAAGGATCACGAACCGGGGCGTGAATCATCTCATAATGGATACCCAACGAAGTGGTGGGTACCAGAATTGGTTCCATTTGTTGAGCAGGAACAGTTCCAGGTTGGTCAGCTGGTGATCGAGCTGATGAGGAGGTGGTTTGGATTGGATTCTAATCCAATCCCACTTCTGATGACGGGGAACGGGCCCCCTTGTTATTTTTAAAAACAGTGACGTCAGCAATGCTGACGTCACTATTCCATAATCATCATGGTGCTGGTGGTGGTTACTCATATCGGAAATGAAATACTTGTGTTCAGTATCAATATATATTCTCGCTGGTGGATAGCACACAAATGGCACACAGTAAATATTCGTCAACAACAAAGAATGACTCACGATATTACGGAGCTCCGCACCGTCCGACGGCTCGACTTAGAATGACCTGTGAACTTTTTTTTTTTTTTTTTTTTAGGTATGACCACTAGCAAGTTAACACACGTGGGATATTAACTGCTTAACCGGACTAAGACCTGTGAACGGTCGGGCGTTCGTATTTATACCCTTCGGTTAGAGTCGTTACAAATCTATCGACTCATGTTTTCTTTATGGTTCGTTTTTAAATTCTTGATTTAATTTTACAAATCATAAAATGAATTTAGAAGTACAAATTAATTAGTTTAATAATTTCTAGTAATCAACTAATAAAGTTAATTAAATAATCGTTTGAGTGACTTTTACCAACTTCAAATAAGCAATCACACAGTATTTGAACTTAAAATAATCAAACTGACGCTCGATTACGCCTTTCCGCCGGCATTCATATTGATTTATTCGACGCTTGATTAAGCCTTCGCGCCGATATATACCTTTCTGAAAAACTCCCGTAAACGAGGCTTCCACTTCTTTTTCCGTCAATTATATCAAAGGTTGTCTGTTGTAAGACCCTTTTTTGAGCCCTTATTACAATTATTTATTGTGAGAAAAGAAATATAAAGAGTATATATATCTATCTACCCATCAATCTATCTACTTCTAGAGCATATCTGCCTTTTGCCAAATTGTGAATAAAGGGATGGTTCTCCTACAATTCGTATAACTAGTTGTGTTGGTGATGTTGGTAAAGCCGCACTTTTTTATTTTTTCACTTTTCACTTTTGTTTATAAAGACTAAGAGAGATCTATAAATTCGAACCCTGCTAATTCCAGGAGTGCGCATATCAAACCTGAACGGGGCCTGTTTCCGCTGCCTCTGCCACGTGGCCGGGTGTGATCTGAACAGGGGCTGCAGTGAGGGATACTGCGGCCCCTTCTTCATCTCCAGGGTGTACTGGATCGACGCCGGGAAGCCGACCCTGCCTGATGATGACCCGGATAGGAAGGAAGGTAAGGGACCCTCTTTATCTTTGAAAGTTGATTACTGAGACAGTTTTCGTGTGTGACATTTAATTAAGACGGATTATGATCTGCTTAATGACAGGTTGTCTCTTTTACTACCCTCAAGAGTCAAGGCACTACAGATCGAAAGCCGACCGCTCAAAGTCCTACCAAAATGCAGGTGAACAGTTTGGTCTGATAAGAAGTTTGTTTAATTCGGTAACTCGATGAGGAAAAATAGGACTATCAATCGTCTCCTAAAGGTATGTCAGCGGAACGGATGCACGCAACGTCGGCCGTGGCAGACCAGCACTTTTTAACCGCTGCGACCCCGACATTTGAAAATTCCCAAAAAAAAAAAGTCTTATGTAATAGGTAAATAAACATTAAATTCGCGATTAATTCGCGACACACCGGTGTGTCGCCGGGGCCGTTCTACTTATCAGACTTTATCCCAATAGATACTTAATTCGTTCAGTAATAACGTGAGACATTTTGTAGGCCATACATAATCGAAAAGATCGTGATTCGGGGCAAATCTCTGCCTAGCCTTTTCCCAACTATATTAGGGTCGGCTCCCAGTCAAACCGGATTCAGCTGAATACCAGTATTTTACGTGGAGCGGCTGCCTACCAGACCTCCACAACCTATTAACTGGGAAACACGGTACTTCTTGGCAAGATTGGTGTCAGATTTTCTGGCTTCTGACAATCCGTAACGACTGCCAAAGATCTCCAAATGACAGACGGGACCAACGGCTTAACGTGCTTCGGGGCAAATAATGATATTTAAAAAAAATGCTTGTTGTACCTCGGCAGACCAACTGACTTTAGAACCACCATTGTCTACTTTGTCTAATAATTGCTTCTTTCCGGTAACTCGATTAGGAAGGACTTTGAGCGGCCGGCTCTCAGACTACTGGTACTATGGCAGTATTTTCTAATGACACTACAAGCTTGATTGCTGCAGCGTAGCTTACAATAAATACGTTTAGCTTCCAGTTATTTATACAACATGTAACAGAATTAACGCAATACCTCTTAAGGGGTTATTGTACTCATCATTATGAACAACTTTCACTATGGGAGCAACACCGAAATCTCGAAAAAAAAATCAGCTGTTCAGTACATTTTGTCGAGTTATAATGCGTAAATGCGCACGGAAATGTACGGGGCAGTCGATTGTTTTACGCGATTTCAGTGTTGGTTCCATAGTGAAAGTTGTACATAATGATGAGTACAATGACCCCTTAAGAGGTATTGCGTTTATTCTGATACACGTTGTATATTACCTGTGACTATACTAAGATTATAAAGAGATATAGTAAATACAATCTCTGGAATATGGGAAAAAATGCAGCTCCAACTGGGAACGTCAGGTGCCACATGAAATCATTTATATTATTGATTTTGTTACAGCGTTTGAAGACTGCGCCAGAGATTACCACTGTTCAATCAGAATCGTTGAGAATTACATGGCGAAGTTTGGAAAGGCAAGTTTTACTTAAGGCAATGTCCATGGACGCCGATAGAGCTAGCTGGAGAACTAAAGAAAATGGATGCAAGAGTGAGCGAAGCTCGAAAATGTTAACAACTCACCTCTGACATGCAATGAATAATTTTCTAAGAGGTTTATTGGATAAATGACTAAATATTGCAAGTGCACCCCCTTACACCTCTCTTCCGGCGCCTAAGTCTCTGTTTTGCATTACTTACTCTTGATGTCTTCTAACTCACGAGTTCATATAACGTAGCGCTTACGTAACGTACCACTATTTGTAGTTTTCCACCATTGTCAACTTATAAATAATTTGTTTTTATTTTAGTAAACTAAATGACTAAACAACGATTTTCCCCAAGTAAACGACCCCATTACATCGAACTTTCATATCGCGTGGCAATCTTACTCAACCAAACTTCAATATATTCCAGGACTGCAACAACGACGGCGTGACGGACTGCTTCGACTACATGATGATCAACTACCATGGCGCCGCCTGCTCCAAGCCGCTGTTCCTCACGCAGTCAGGGAGAAGATGGCTCAGTTCCTACCAGCAATGTCGGTTTTGATTCTCATGTGTGATTGAGCAGCAGTTCATAATGTCTAGCCATAGTTGTGCCATAAGACTCGGTCATCCAAAGACCACTTGCCCCGCTTGTACCATTTGGTCCTTCGGAGACTTGTTCTCGACTACCTTATAATAGGGGACGTTATAGATTATAAGCAAATTTGACATTATGTAATTGTACTCATTATAATGAACAACTTTTCGAGAAAAAAAAAACAACCGCCCCATAAAATGTTTGCAAGCCTTTTAGGCTTTCAGACTACGCTGTACTATAGTGCTATATAGTACCTATAGCAAAGAATGACCTAATGCTATACTATATAGCATGGTGTTCACATATCACGATATAGTCGCAAGCAAAATGATCTGCTCGTATCCCCAGGATCACGTCCAGACGTGTCGTTTCGTCCATATATCTGCGGGGCGGGGGGGGAGGGGGATGCGGCGCGCATAGCATCATAGCGCAGAGCATCGCTCAATTTTATAGCGTATAGTAAGCCAATAGTACAGTGTGAACGTGTCCATAACAATGTATGGTGCGCGATACTGTTGTGCTATGAGCTATATACTAAATGCTATTATATTATATTATAGCGTAGTCTGAAAGCCGCTCACTCGACTTTTCGTGATTTGAGTATTGGTCCCGCAGTCAAAGTTGGTTATGGTTATGAGAACAATTACCTTTGCTTTTGAAATTTGAAGGCCTTGAAAATCAGATTTATGATCCTGATCAGGCGGGAAAATTCGGTATGTTCGTGATGATCAATCACAAAAAAACAATACATGATTATCGATTGATAACGTTAGGTGCTCATCCTATTTTTGTTTCTTACATAACGATAGCAGTATTTGCAGTTTTCTGACTGAATTTGGAATTAGTAGACGAATATAATAAGTATAGAATTAATGAACAAAATAAACGTAATTATATTTATATTTATTCGTTAAATACATAACATCAGTCAAATAATGCTTATTATAATAATTACACTTAATAGAATATTAAAATTAGGATATTTTAGCTACTTTATGTATACGTAATACATAATGTAGCTAAAATATCTTAACTAGAATATAATGTCTTAAACTAAATTATTCCTTACAAAAAAGAATCAGTGTTCTTATTCTTATTTTAATTAAATTCGAAAGATGTTTTACGAGTATGTCAATATTTACAATTTATTATACTCGTAACGCTGCCTCATTGACATTATTTCGCTTCAAGCCTCTTAACAATGGGCACATGCCCAACTTAGACGCTTTACAGGCCTTGTAGACCCACGTAGTACCCTCGTAGACACTTCGTAGCGTTTTAGGACACATAGTAGTACCCTTGTTGAACCCTCGTAGCTCTGGGTAATACCCCTCGCTGAACTCTCGTAGAACCCATGTAGCACTGCATACTATATGCGTCGTATTCCTTTCGTAGACCCGTCCCAGCTGTGCGTAGTACGTCGTAGATCCCGCGTAGCACCGCGTACTACACAGGCTTCGTAGTACTTTCGTAGATCCGCGTAGACCCCTCATAGAACTTACGTAGACTTCTCATATTGTTCCAATACAATTTCAAAATATGCAAAATTGTTGTAGACAAGCTTGTTGAAAAAGTGCCCAATACTAAGGCCTCCTATATTTAAATTAACCGTAAGTAGCTCAAACTTAATTTATACTATTGCAACTTATCACTATAATATTTTCATAAACTTAACTATATTAAGATAGGACTGTATTAAAAATTGAATTGAGATTAAGTCTCATCATTCAACTTTGTAGCTCTACTCTCGTTCTGAGATTGTATTTAACTTTCTTTCTTTGTAATTTTTGTCAAGTCATTCAATCATCCATACTTACTATGTTTTTTATTATAAATACGAAAATAACTCTGTCTATTTCTTACTTCTTCATGTCTCATGCTGTCACCTCACTTGGCGTATTTGTCCAAATATTCGCGTCACTGGTGTAATACAAAATTAACCTTATTTCGAAAAGCATAAAGTATATAATGATATAGGGCATAACGGATTTGGCTGAAACTTGGCACACGGATAGACTTGGCCTGGAATAGAGGGCATACGACTTTTCGTCGGGAGGGAGTAGAGGTAAAATTAACCAAGAACTCCTTTTTTTTAGTTGGGAAATTATCAATGACTCCTCCCGCTCTGAGCGGAGTGGAAGAGAGTATCAGACTCTTACTGACTAAAACCCATCCGTGCTCTTCCTAGTGACATTTGCTTTCCAGGGCCGCGGTAACTCTTTCGAACAGAATCCGCAACCCTGGCAGAGGGAACGCCCCTTGGATTAATTTTCGACTGCCATGCGGGTGAAGCCGCGGGCAGTAACTAGTCGTTCAGTTTATTCAATGAGTACTGGGAACACTGAACACACTTTTCATACAAGTTTGGTAGTGTACCTAAACCGAGGATAATTTATTGCTTCCCACTTTTAACAACAATTCTCAGTTCAAGTTGAAACATCACTTAGGTACTTGATATTACAAAGCGGCGACCAAATTTGTATGAAGTTTGTCCTGGCGCCCGCGACGTATATTTATCTGCTTTGTATATTGTAACACCACAGAGCTACGGCCTGTGTGCTACTTACAAAATATTAGAAAATACATTCTTACATTCTTTTCTATTTCAAAATACTATTTATTATTCTACTGGACGCTCCCAAAGTACCAATGTCTAACTTGGCTACCAGAGGTTGCAGCCAAGGAGGTTACAATATCAAGTCCCTCAAGAACCTATGTGAGTATCAGATCATTCAATATCAAATCCACAGCGGCCCTACCATGACGTGTTAAAGCGTGAGTAGTAAGTAGTTCGATCGAGAAGGAGGGATGGAGTTATACACCCTATATAGCTCCATCCCTCCTTCTCGCTCGAACTACTCACGCTTTAACACGTGATGGTAGGGCCCCTGATTTCACACTACTAACTTTAAGAACGACAGCATTCGATGTCGTTCTTAAAGTTAGTAGTTCGAAAAAAATACGATGAGATATCGATTTACTCTGATTTTCAACATATTCACAGAACGAGAATTTAGCCACAATGATGAAAAAATAGCGTTAAAATATTTTGTTGACGGGCTCTGTTACAACTAAAGGCAAGTACAGACTAGGATAATCCTAACTCTTACAACATTAATAAACTTATTGTTACTACGCGAAGGTCACCAGGGGAGCGGGAGTCTGCCAGTCTTCGTCTTCCAACTCTTCTTCATCTGACTCTTCTTGGAACCGGACCTTGAAAGAACAAAATAGTATTTCTTTTAACTACCGTTAGGAATGATTTATTAACCGACTTCAAAAAAGGAGGTATCGATTCGAGCCTGGATCATGTATGTATGGAATATTGACAGAAATGCATAGTTTTTGTATATGTTAGTCTATACCAAAAATATAAAATCTAAAGTAACTCTGCCAACTATTTTTTTGAGGACTCACCCAGGGAGCTAAGCTTTTATTGTCGGATCCCAGTGAACTGCCTTGGTTGAGGTTTGCCTGCCATGCCTGAAAACACGTAAAAAATACTTATTAGGATAAACAAGGTGTTCAGTCGTTCCGACGCGATTGAGTAATAAACACCCATCCATCTATCATCTATTCATCCAAACATTCGCATTTATATATGTATTAGTAGGTAAGATTATTAAAATATTTAGGATGCGAATCAATTAACCAGGCACCATTTGACACAGTCGACATGGACCAACATATCACAAAGAAAGAGGAGTTGACGATCGGCCGATCAGCTCATGATATTTACCTGATAAGCATCATTGAAGGCATGCGCCAGCGACAGCGCTAGCGCGCGCGCGTGCTTCCTCCGCGTGCAGACGAACACGTGCACGACGTGGTTCTCTGCCGACCCCCCCGCCGGCCGCCCCTCCACCACCGCGAACACCCGGGCGTTGGCTGCGTCCGCTGAGCAGTACGAGATCCTGGAGATTTGACAAGTATTGGTAGGTTAGACAAGGAACATATTTGAGACTGTAGCTGCGTTTAGATCAAAATATACAAGCTGTTCCAGCTTTACGTAGTCATATTTAAGGGTGATGTTGGGTAGATGATATACTAACATTAACGAAAACGTATCAAAACATAAAAAATGTGACTTTTCAAGCAGTCTGATGCAGTTGGTGACATCAAATCTGTGGTTGAACCAAAGTTAATGCCACCAACTGCAAAATAAGAACTTTATTTCAGACGATCATCATAAAAACGATCCAGATCCATATTTATTGTTAGTAAATACTTAGAACTATGTTAGTAAAACACAAAAAGAAAGACAAATACGTACAAACCAAATAATATTATCACGCACTTTTGGAACATCCTGTATGAAACAGACATTTACTTAGGCATCGTCCTCAAAGCGAATCATCAACGCAAATAAGCTATTGTCGCGTTCACGTAAACGGCAAAACCGATCGCGTCGTCGCGTCGATAGAAGGCGCCTTCCTGTTTTGCCGTACAAATGATCGCGTATTCGCGGTGGACGTTTTGTATCACAGGGACGCCATAAAAGGTCAGGGTGGACCGCACGTTCTTTTGACGCCACAAATCAGGTGGTAAAATAATTAACTAGAGCTAGACCGAAGCGAACTCTCTACGCGGTAATCTTCGGGAGCTGTCACGTGCGCAAGATTTTAAAAATGCTGTGTTTCTTGCATGGTGAACGCGTATTAGAAAACATTTGGACGGCCATTTCTATACTTACTATTTAAATTAATGGAAACAACTGACTTTTTTACCCGACTGCCATGGAAGAGTTATGTTATTCGCGCTTATCTTGTATGTATGTTTGTAAAAGATAGTGGGCAAATGTGGTCCAAGCGTCGCCAAGGATGAATCATATACCAAATGAGAGGCTAGAATGTACTGTATAAACATCCAGAAGGGCATCAATATCTGTCCGAGAGATTTCGAGAAATGATAGCTTATTCTTGCCTCAGAAGATATTACGAATTTTTTATTTTGATTGATTGTCGAATACTATTATAGTTTTTTCTTGTTATTTACAGTTAAAAATCATTACTTCATCCTTTTAATCATCATTATTCATCATCATCATCATCATCATCATCATCATCATCGAGTAATGATAAGTTTACTAAGTTATTATAGTTTTTTTTGCTTCTTTGTCGAATATTACTATAGTTTTAACTTTGTGTTTTTATAATCATCATTATTAATCGATCATCTATTATATCATTGCTACTCACTAATTAATTAATGGATTAATGTATGTGGTTATTTTTTCCTCTTACAAAAAAATTTTAAATGATGAAGAACACTCATTCCATTGTTTTTTTGATCATGGGGACAAGTTCATACTGCATAGAGGATTTAGGGATGTTGTTCCGGATCTTGAAGTTTCGGATATGAAGCCTTTATGCCAGAGAGGTTGAACAGGGGAGAACGTCAGTTAACGACGTCGCAATCTAACGACTCAAGAATGGTGACTATGTGCCGTTGGGTGGTTGAAGTGGCTATCGCTATTCGGGAATATAGCTATATGCCGCCTGAACTTAGACCACGCTTACCTCGTTAGCCCATGCGTAACAAAAACAGGGCGCTGATGGCAGCTCTGGATTCGCAGTTGTCAAATTATTTTGATGACTGCGATCTCACTGATGCACACTGAAAAATGTACTGCGCGGCTGTAGCGGCATGTCGTGTAGCTCACGTCAAAATAACCAATGACAGAGTTACACGACCAAAACCAGCCGTACCGGCCTGGCAGTGCAGGATCGAGCGTCGTATCGGTGGGGCCAGAACGTTAATCGGCAAACTGATCTGCTTCAGGGAGGGCAACACTCGGCCTAGAGTGATGCGCTTTGTGAGACGGGCGTTTTCGGGGATTGAAATCAGCCCCCAAGACTATATGTCCTGTGTCACAGAGCGCATCGACTTCCTGAAGCAGAAGGTGTACGCATGGGCAAACCGTATTCGTAGGTATAGGCGGCGAGTGGAGCGATACACCCTGAATCGCACATTCCGAAGTAATGAAAGGTGGGTATACAGGGCTTGGGAGCGACCAGAACAAGGTGTGACTGACACGCGCCTGCCAGAAGATAACGCCATGATCTCATTCTGGCACAGCATCTGGTCGGTGCCTGTCAGTCACACCGAAGGAGATTGGACTCGAAAGGTAGAAGGGGCATGCGATTCATTACCAGAAATGGGGGCAGTTCAGCAAAAACTATAGACCGATAACGTGTTTACCGACGGTCTATAAGGTTCTTACATCCATATTGAGAGCTAAAATTATTTTTTACATTAGCAGCAATAACCGCCTCTCAAAATGGATGTAGGTATGGGTCCCGAGGTAGAAGCTACTCCTCATTGATACGGCCATTAGCCAACAGGTTCGGCGTTCTCGAAAGGATCTGTCGACATGTTAGATAGACTATAAGAAGGCCTATGACTCGGTGCCTCATACATGGCTCATGAGGGTGCTAGAATTGTATAAAATTGATGAAACGCTACGCAAGGTGTGTAGCGTTTCATCAATTTTCCTGACGTCATGTATGGGGAAATGGAGAACAGTCCGTCGCTATCCAGGATGTCGAAATATCTAGAGGAATAGCGAACCGGTAAGGACCGAGCGGGTTATATTTCAGGGCGATAGTTTGAGTTCGGTTTGGTTTTGCCTAGCCTTGAATCCTCTCAGCACATTGCTGGAGCATTCAGGACTAGGCTATCGGTTGAAGAGAGGTGGTCAGGTTATATCTCACCTCCTTTACATGGATGATCTGAAACTCTTTGCCCCCAGTAATCTGCAACTGATGGAGCTACTGAAGGTAACTGAAACAGTCAGTAGTGCCATCAGGATGGAGTTTGGTGTGGACAGATGTGCGGTCATGCATGTAAAGCGTGGAGAGAATATGGAATCCGTGGGATTGAGTTGCGCGCTTTCAACGGATGGGTCATGCCGGTATTATGTACTCTTTCGGCATACTCAAATGAACTCAAACGGAACTTGACGCCCTAGATAGGCGGGTCCGTACACTGCTAACTGCACATTGAATGCATCACCCACGGTCGTCAGTAATGAGACTGTATATCCCGCGAAAGTGTGGAGGTCGAGGCTTTTTAAATACTAAGACTCTCCACAATCGCGAGATATGCAGTCTCAGGGAATACTTCGAAACTGTTGACGTGGGTATGCATCGAGATGTAGTGGCGGTGGACAAGGGACTCACTCCGCTCTCCTTGGCAAATGAGAACTGGCGCAAACCTGCGGTGCTTGACACTGACTGTCGCAGGGCGGTATGGTAGAGAAAGGCACTTCACTCACAGACGCATTTTCCGGGCCCTACACGGGTCCGACGTGGATCAAATAGCGTCCGTAGCCTGGCTACGTTTTGGTGACCTCTTTGGGGTAACCGAAGGTTTTGTCTGTGCAATTATGGACGAAGTTATCATGACGAAAAACTACCGGAGATTTATCTATAATATGTATGTATTTAGAAATATATAAGTATGTTTATCAGTTGTCTGGTTACCATAGTACAGGCTCTGCCTAGTTTGGGATCAGATGGCGGTGTGTTGATTGTCCCAAGATATTATTATTTCCTTTATTAGGGTTTCAGAGAAAGGAACCTCCTCCAAAACGAGCCGTATCGAGGAGTACTTCCTTCTGTATCAGGCCCTTTATCCAACTGCGCAACACCAGCTTCGACAGATGGTCGTCAAAGCTTTTGGCCATCAGGCCATTGGCCGTAACAACAATCGGCACAATGACAGCCGAGTCCACATTCCACATGTCCACAACCTCGTGCGCTAAGTCGAGATACTTGATTTGTTTCTCTTTCTCAGCCAACCTCGTGAAACGAGGTTCTCGTCATGTGGAATGATAACATCGATTATCATTGTGCGGCGCGCTAATCGGTCTATCACCACTATATCGGGCTTATTAGCGACGATAGTCCTATCAGTGATGATAGACCGATCCCAGTACAACGTGACATGGTTATTTTCGAGAACTGGGTCGGGCACATACTTGTAATACGGTACCTCAGAATCCACAAGTTGGTATTTCAAAGCAAGTTGCTGGTGAATAATCCTGGCCACTTGGTTATGCCTGTGTAAGTACTCGCCGTTAGCCAGACGAGAATAACCAGAGATAATATGTCTGATGGACTCACCCGGACGGTGGCGTGCCCGATACACGTCAACCGTCCCGTCCTTCATAATATGCCTCCGGTTGTTGTTCGTCAAGATAACTTCGTCCATAATTGCACAAACAATACCTTCAGTTTCTCCGAAGAGATCACCGAAATGTAGCCAAGGACGGCACGATTGACAGATGTCGGACATGTCACCATCCGGGAGAATCAATTCGCCACATTATCTCTGGTTATTCTCGTCTTGCTAACGGAGAGTACTTGCATAGACATAACCTTGTAGCCAGGATTACAAATCAAATATCTTGACTTATGTAGCTCGCGAGGTTGTCGACATGTGGGATGTGAATTCGGCAATCATTGTACCGATAGTCGTGTCAGCCAACGGCTTAATAGCCACGAGCCTCGACCAACACCTCAGGAGGCTCTCGTTAGGCAGCTGGATCAAGGGCTTGATTCAGAAAGCAGTACTTGTGGACACGGCCCGCATTGTTAGGAGGTTCCTCTCTCTGGAGCCCTGACCGCCGGTAGCTTGGACCCTGTTCCCGATACCGGTGGACTACTAAAAATAGTAGCCCACCGGGGTCTAGTATTTTTCATATTATTTTATGTTTTTTTTTTTGTGTTTATTTAAGAAATATTTAAAAACATACTAAATAAGATAAGAAAAATGAATAAACGAAATGATAATAAAAGATGAAATAAACATGATGATGATCAACAACGATGATTATTAAACTATGATGCGAAGATTTTTAACTATAAATACGTAATACCTACCTATAACAAATAACATATCGACAACGTAGCAAAATATAAAATCTATCATTACTCGATGATGATGATGATGATGATGATGATGATGGATGATGATGATGAATAATGATGATTAGAAGGATGAGGTAATGATGAAGTAATGATTTTTAACTATAAATAACAAGAAAAAACTATAATAATACTCGACAAAAAGCAAAATAAAAAATTCGTAGTATCTTCTGAGGCAAGAATAAGCTATCATTTCTCGAAATCTCTCGGACACATTTTGATGCCCTTCTGCATGTTTGAACAGTACATTTTACTCTCTCATTTGGTATATGATTCATCCTTGGCGACGCTTGGACCAACTCTCATACATTCTTGCCCACTGTCTTTTCTTAATTACCTCGTATCTTTCAAACGGCTGAATGGATTTAGACAGTTAAAGTGCCTTTAGATTCGTCTCAAAAACCCAAGTGTCCGTAGGTGTTTAAAAATACAATCTAAATATTTGTAACTGAAATCATACATATATTCATCGCATACATAAGTACCTAATTCAAAATACGGGAAAATAAAACAGTTTTTTTTCCTCTAAGTTTAACTGTGTTCATCCCAAAACAGATGTATCTAAATATTTTTTTTATTTAGACCGCTGATATAGGTACCTATAACTACTAGGTACATAAAAATTATCTATGCATATATTCACAAACCATTCAAGGAAAACGTATACACCAGGGAAAAAGCTGACTTCCTCTTTTATTACTACAATAAGTGCCAATGACTTATAAATATTTGTTTTTATTCAACTTAGCTGCACTTATTAATTATTGCATCCATTAATATAAATACTTACGACATAATAAGTGTAGATAGTTTAAATTGTTGTCAACGTCTTATTAATTAATTATTTTATTAGATAATTTTGTAGGTCATGAAATGAGCAATAATTAATCTTCGTCAATCAGTAATGTTTGTCTTCCCGTACCAGGCACCGGGGTGCATCCGGCTTTTGTAATCTTAATTAAGATTTATTTTATTTTAAGTCTTGCTGCCGCCCACGGCCCCGCCCGCGGCTCCACCCGCGTTATTGTCGAAAATTATCCCAAGGAACAAACTTCCGGGATGAAAAGTATCCTATACGTTATTCCAGACTTTAATATACCTCTGTGACAAATTTCATCAAAATCCATTCAGTATTTTTTGCTTGGAAGAGTAACAAACATCCATACATACAAACTTTCGTGTTTATAATATTAGTAAGGATGGCATTGTGAGCGTTTTCGCTTACTTTGTAACATTAGGTACCTAATTATACAGTGTGACTTTTATTTCGGTTGCTCTTTTCAGGGGGTGGAAGTACCTACCTATGATCAACTTTCACTATGGAAGCAAATTATATAACACGAAAAAAATCTGCTGTTTTCCGTACGGAACAGCTGAGTAAAATAAGTCAACAAAATGTTTTTTTTTTGCCAAGTGTCTTGCATACAGAAGGTACAACAATACGCCAATAAGCAATGTGTATTGTTCGATATATGATGACGATGATGATGTAGGTAAACTGGTGGTTTCATCTGAATAAAAATTTCATAGACCCCTGTGGTCCGTCAGGTCTATAAACTTTTTTTAAAGGCGGGATTTAATTGGAATTACAACTCCACGAGACAGCTATAATCCTCCGGACCACGTTTGTATAACGTGCCTTGGTGCAGTAGGTATCTAACTCCTTTTTAGGGTTTCAATTCCGAAGTCACCAAAGAACCCTTATAGTTTCGCCATATCCGTCTCACCTAGTGCTAAGCGTGCACTAGAAAGTTGGAATTTGGTATGGTGGAAACATACAATCTTGAAAAAAAAGTATTTAAACACATAAGGTGGATTTTTATCGTCTATGTCGTTGGATAGGTCGTTTAAAAATATTAAGGGTTTGCAAAAACCATTTTTCCTTCAAAGTATGTACCTATTAGCGAAATATTAAGCTTCGAAGTGCCTGCTGTGTTTCGTCGACGCGTGGGAGTACCAGTGCCTCAAGGCATCTTCTGGGCATGCTCGCTTCATCATGGACCTCATCTATCGCTTTCCATCAGGTGTGATCGAGGTCAAGAGCTAGCCCATTCATAAATAAATAAATAAATAAATAAATTTTTGTTAGAGTCAAGTACCCTCCCCTCTGCCAGGTTGTGGAAACGTGAAAAAAGGAAAACTATCACAGCTAAGTAAGCTTTACAAGTTAACTAGTTATAGTACCCACTAATAAAATATAAAATATCGTAGTAACCCCATAGAAAATGACATAATACTAAGT
Source organism: Melanchra persicariae (assembly GCA_947386135.1). Lineage (NCBI taxonomy): Eukaryota > Metazoa > Arthropoda > Insecta > Lepidoptera > Noctuidae > Melanchra > Melanchra persicariae. The sequence continues at coordinate 14,854,275 of OX376664.1, forward strand.
GTATTTGTAACTTTATAATGTCACAGTAAAATTTGCTATTTTTTGTCATGGCTTACGGGAGGGGTAACTACGGGACCCTACACTGTGCGTGTCCCGACTCGCACTTGGCCGGTTTTACTTTTAAACCAATATGCAGCAAGACAAACAATAATAAATAATTTAATAAACAATTGTTTATACCTGTAAATAGAGACGCTAATAACGTTTTCCTGTGAGTCTGCATCGCTGACGACGATGCCCTTTGCACTAATGTCCAAGTTCACTCGCGGGAGCTTCTTGTTTATCACTGAAAACAAAAGAAGTATCTGAACTATAACAGTTTTCAAAACTATCTGCAGCTCTGAATCTATTGAGTGTAAGTATACCCATGGCCGCTGAAAATTATAATTTTGTGAATAGGTGGATTATTGATTCAACAATTAACATCCACTGAGATTGCGGTGATTCAGGCTAATTATTATTGTAAATATTTATCTATTATGTATTTATTGTAGGTATATATAAATAGTACACCTAAGACTATCAATCAACAGTACTGTATTTCCTTTTCTCTTTAAAATCCATCCAAAGGTGGTCTTCAAATTCAAGGATCGCTTTCAGCGATAAGGCCGCCCATTGTGTCACCCTATGTAATGTCTTCTTCATTTATATTTTCTGTAACTTATATGGTGTACATAATAAAGAGTATTCTCTTCTATTCTATTCAGACAATGTCCCATTTGCTAGAGCGTCTCAATCTCAAATGTCCATTCACCTACACCCAATAGATGGCTAATGAACTTGACCATCTACTGGGCCCAAACAGTAAGATTTGATGAACCATCGGCACTGACACTGGCACACGGCTGACACGCTGCACGCTGGGTCTAGAAGCTTGAACTTTTGCACAAGAATTATTTATACTTACAACAACTACAAAGCAGACAGAAGCAATTTTGTTTTATGCTATGTATTTAGAGGTGAGAAAACATTTTAGGAAAGTCGTTCCCGAAAGGAGTTAAGTAGGGAATTAAATTATAGATGTAGGTAAATAATTTTTGCTGATGGGAACCATCCGGTAAACGGCTTGTTTGGATTTAGCGAAATATTTTTAAAATATAATTAAACCTAATTCATATTAGGTACATTACTTTTCCTACTAATTAACATTTCAGACACTGATTTCCTCACGATAACTAAAATATTTCACAATAATCCCAGAATAAAATCGGGTACGGAAGTCTTAAACAATAATATTGATATTACGGTATAAATAAACAAAATTAATGAGGAAGCCATAAAACAAAATATTGACCAAAACACAATTATCTACAACGTTTAACAAAGGACCTCTGGACCTCTGTTCACATTGTGGTCTTGACCGGAATATTCGAAGCCGAGATATCTCGGAGCGTTCTATAAATAAGGCAATAAATCAATAATATGATATAATATTGTTGTGATACGACCGCAGAAACCTTTGTAACCTCATCCCAGCTTCATTCACAATCGTTGCTAGGCATAAAATCAAGCTTGGGTCCTGCTATCTACTTCACAGAATTCGATCCACCTACACTTTTGAATGGTGTAATAGTACAGTGTGTTCTTTCCCAAAATCAATAGGTTTCATTCCTTAAATCTCGAGTTTTTACAAATATATAATGCAATTTTTGTTTTCAATGAAAATCGGGCCGAAAACTTATTTGAGTATTTTTCGCTAATTCCTCATTAGCCATCAACGTGATCCACGCCCATTTGAAAAATTTACACTGAAAGTTGGTGTGAGCATGGGTGATGATGGGTGGATTTTGAGGTCTATCCGTTTTGATCCAGGGATTTTATTTTCCAGAAAAGTCAAAGTCAAAGCATTTATTCCAATTAAACCATTTACAGGCACTTTTGAATTGTCAAGGTCGGTCGGTCAAAAAGATGAAGCTATTTGCACGTTCCAAGGCGTAGATCTCTATGGAGAAGAACGTGCAAGAAACTCCACGGACACTCTTTTAAAAAAATAATATTTTGTTACAAAATTATGGTTACATCATTCATATTAAAATAATACATACGTGAGAACAATGTAAAAGACGTGCAGGATAAAAGAGTCCGGAGTAAAAAGAAACAGTTCAAAGAAATAATTAAAATAAACCATGGCAGCCAAGGGATGACCAGTCTCAGCTGACGGCGCCCGTTCACGAACATGACGCATACGCTAGCACCATTTGGGTCAACCATTTTTAAGGGAGCCAAATTATCCAACGCACGCGCCACCATCAGACAGACTTTTGAGTGAGCATGACATTCCCAATCGCCAGGGTACATTCAAGTCAAAGACCTACTCAAAATGATCATTATAGTTTAAATTTAAGGTACATAGTACTCACAAATGAGCCGTTAATGCATGAAATTATACAATGCTAAATAAATTGAGTCTATACAATGAAAAATATTGCATTCTTACAATCTTCATCCGGTCCAACAATATTTCCAAATGCTAACAGATTACTTTGTGTGCCCTAGTGGCTGTGGAGCAGGACCAGCACTGAGCCAAGCATTTTATCTTCAATATACTCCCCTAACTTATAATATGCTTGCCTGCATAGTGTGCGTTTAATGCAAGATTTAAATTTTGTCTCATTTAGAACTAGGTACATTCGGTTGTTTGTCATTCCACATAAAACGAAGATTCAATGCTTTTCTCCTCAACAAAATTTCAGTATCAACTAACAATTTTAGCTCTTTTTAATATTGCCTTTTCCCATTACATTAAAGTCGTCAAAGAAAGTGTTATGTCCCACAACCAGAAATTTAAAGACATAAGACACGGATGCCACATGTCTATGAATTTCACCAATCCGTATTGGGGCCGCGTGCTAGATAGAGCAGCTGCTTCGCAGCAGTGGGAATACTGCCAGTTGTTTATTATTATGAGTCTGTTATGTGTGACCATAACACTCCGAGACTCCTCCGTACCTCGGAAAGCACGTTAAGCCGTTGGTCCCGGCTGTCATTTAGAGATCTTTGGCAGTCGTTATGGATTGTCAGAAGCCAAAAAATCTGACACCAGTCTTGCCAAGAAGTACCGTGTTCCCAGTAGTTGTGCTGAGCACGCACACATGCTAATAATGCTTACGGTACGTGATGCTAAACATGATGCTCGAGGTACATACATTTAGCAGAATGGAGAGCAGATCTGACGGCGAGCGCCGTAGCAGGGGCGGAGGCGGCGCGCTCCACGGGTGCTGCGCCCGCGTACCGCACGTCCACCTCACCAGGTCCGGAGTCCCGGGCCTCGCGCCACCAGCCCTCACCCTCGCACTCCGCTAGTGCCCACTCCTCACATAGTTCTGAAAACAAGGACAGAAATTAGTTAGGTAATGACGTAGTTCAAAATGAGTAAAGCTGCAAGTCTCTGGGGATATGTTGCGGGTCAATCAGGGTTTCCAGGCAAACTTACGCCACCAGTTGGCGCCACTTAGGCACATGAGACTTAGGCGAGAGGTCCTCTTCTTTGACCACGTAACTTTGACGTAGACATGTCGTTGACGTTAATTTAACTAATGTCAGAAAACGTAAGCGTTTTCACCATTGGTTTTCACATGTGCCTGGACCTGACACCTCAGTCCTGCCACCTGGTGCACATCATTTCAACAAACCCTCATTAATGACGTAGTAGGTACAGCATGAGTGACGATGTAAGTCTCTGGGGACATGTGTTGTGGGTAAATCAAAACTATAATAAGTAGGTATAGAAAACACACATTTTTATCACTAAAAAATTAAGTGGTCTGGAAAATATTTATTCGTTACAAACACAACACAACAGCAACAAACACATGGTAAAAAAAGATCAGAATAATGTTACATCTTACAACGATACAGTACAATTGCGCTGCGCGTGCGCAATTTTGCTGTATCGTGATCCTGATTGATTTGTGTTTCAAATTTCTTGGAGATAATATCTAGCATGTGCAATTGGTTCTTGGAGCAGTTCAGTGTGGGAGCTGTCACAAAAATTTGTGAGTTTTTTACTAAGATTTTTTTTAAAAATCCCTGGAGCCAGAAAAAACTGTGGTGAAGGTTGGTGCTGCTGTAGTAACTTTACTATTGAACAACACAATGAAGTTGGTACCTATCTAATTATTTCACATCCCACATAATTTTCTTACCAAGTCCATTGTTGTTTATCTAAATTCTATGAATTATTAATTGTTCTTATAATTTTTCCATATTGATTAAGGAATCATTTGTAAGCACGAGTTGTTTTTCATGTAAATAAACAAACCGCATTTAATTACTAATAGTAGTTTTGTGGTACTTTTCTCCAAAGACCTCCTAATATGATTTGACCAGTATGGATTGTATGGACTTTAAAAAAGAGCCTTTACTGTGAGTTTGTTTCGGTGTTTCTTCCCAGATAAGTTAGCTAGGAAAGACCGGCCTCACATAGTTTAAAATGACAAAAAGATTGACCTGTAAAAGTGTTATGATTAACCTATTTACAAAATAAATTATAAACTATTCTTTAGATTTACATAGTTTTAACTTTTCAACATAGGCCACAGAATGCATCCTTGAGGTACTCCCTCATAGAATCAAATGAAAACAACAAAAAGTATCATTGTTTTTAGTTTAAGGCACGAACTGATGTTCCATATGTATGTTTTTAAATTAATGCTCCTTTTACACACATTAATTTGTAAATTTTTAGAAGATTTTTTTCGCGCAACGGTTTCAAATCCTTTACTAAAGTAAAGGATTTGAAACCGTTGCGCGAAAAAAAGTCCACGACATCCTTGTCGATGTTTGAATATTTACTTTGTCAAGCAGCATATATTATATCGATCAGCCACAGCTCTTAATTAACTTGATATAGTCAATTAAATAATAATTACGTGTATTTTACAAAACAATTATATTTAAACTTATTTATAGAGATTGAATTTCCCGCTGATTAATGAATAATAATTAATTTCTCCAGCCTGATATGAACTCGTATATAACGGGTGCTGTCGCAAAGCACCCAGACGGGTAGGGTACAAGCACACATCAGTGGCCTTAATGCGAGTTTTTTAACGTTCTCGATCGCGTTAGCGTAAACGTCAATTTTTATTGAAACTGAATAAGCGCCGTCTGGTTACACTCACGGACAACCTGTTTTTTCTATATAATTTGAAATAAGCGAACGTTTACGTTAACGCGATCAAGTACGTTAAAAAACTCACACTAAGCCCTCAGAGTAACTTTTTAACGATAATAATTTTATAAAAAAATTATAAATAATAGAATCGCTCTTCTAGTACTGCATAAAGACACCGCCATTGTGAAATTGTTATCAATGATTGTGGTTGTACTGTACTACACTACTACATGGGTGGTAATTTCGCTATCTAGAGTAACTTGGCGTGGCAATTTTCCTTAGATTCATTAGCTTATTATATTACAGGCTAGGCTAGTTTCGTAAGCGCTCGCTAGGAAATCGATCAGCAAATTGCACCGAATCTAGATGACCGTCTGCTGTCGCCAGGTAATAGGGTAATAAAAACTCGTTTAACGTGGAATTACGTCTATACTGAACCTTTTTGAGGAGTTTCAACTTTCATATTATGACGAAAATATAATGAGAATACCAACTGAAAATGATAAATATTTTTGCTAGCCATGCGACCCATCCGCGAATGAAATAAATTGTCTACTCACATCTCTACAAGTCTCTCAACTAAGGTCATTTATATTTATTTATTATGACTATGTGATCACGAAACGCCAGCCCCGTGTTAAGACTAACTCCTAAGTCCCAAACCTGTGTAACCCTGATCGTCGGTATCCCAATAAAATATAACAAACAAAAAATAAATATAATATATAATATTTATATATTTGAAAATATATGATGGTCATTCCGATTTTGCTGATAATATTTCCCTTACAGATTAGATAGGTGGACTTCGCTGCTTTTTTGCTGCTAAGTACTAAAATCAGCACTTCAACAACTGGCTAACACAGACTACCACTGGTACGACATTGCACAAAGAGACGTTTAATTCTAAAATTGCCTAGGTAATTGATAGTATAAATACAATTGATACTTAAATCGTCTCTTTCTTGTTTAAAATGCCCTTACAACAGTTACAAACGCTAATACTACATTAAGTAGGAATGTTAGTCCTTGCTTACCCTTCGGGTACGGAAACCTTAAAATGATGGGTCGGTCAGGAAGAAGCAAACGCATCTACCCTGATTTCTTAATTTGGAATTGAATAGGTATTCGTTTAAAGTCTATTTTAGCCTGAAAATCTATATATCATTGGAGTCAAAGTACGGTTTAAGAGGTTCTTAACTTTCAGAAACGTTGGTTTCTAATCTTCTTAGTGTGTCGTTGGTAAATATAGCTTTAACTGTTCAATTGTTGATTTAGCCTATTATTCAGCCTCACTAAACATCATTTTTCTGCTGTAGTCGGAGTATTCTGATTGGTCCGCGAATGTCTGTGACAAATGGGTATTTTCGTCGACGGATGACACAAAAATTCTCATTTGTCCCCATTCGGAGACAGACATTCGGGGACAGATGGGAATACTCTCTTAGATCACCCAGATGACAGCCAAAATAATAAAACAGACCTCTAACTAAAGACCTCTAAAAAGTTGTGTAAGTAATTTAACGATGACTGCGTTTTGTATAAAAGCGTTCAACAAAACATTTTTGCTTTATAAGCAAAATTTATCTTTACTTTTTGCTACTGGGGAGGTATGGTATCTCATAATAACCTAAATTGGTATACACAATGTGATACCTATATAAATACCTAGACGCCGTACGACAGGATAAAGCTTATTTAAACTGGTACTGGTAGAATCAATATTAAAAACACACCTTCAGCGGTCGTTAATATCAGACACAATAGTAAAACAATGGCTTCATAGCTAAATTAGGTGTCGCGACTGTCCAGAGGATCTACACAGGATAAATCATGAGGAAGTTTCCAAATAAAAAAATAGCTCTAGGTACCTATTCAGATAAACCCGGGCCTATGGTTTAAAGCAGAATATGTCATCGACGCAAAACCAAAACAGATAGGCTGACGCAACAAAAATATCAACTTTACCTACTTACATCATCAACAAATATTTGCCAAACAAACCATTGTTTTTAAAAGCTTTTTTATCTATAAAACATGGTTTATCGCCCGCGTGTGAAAGTCTGAAATTATCCCATAAGTGATCATACTCCTGGCAAAAAGTAGATACCTATCTACCTTTTGTCCTACAAGGACCAATCATCTCGACTTAGAACCCGTATGAAGGTAAAAGAAAGGTATTTAAAGGTAGGTGTGAATAGGTTACTTCTAGGCAAGCGTGCTCCATCTTCGACCACATCATCGCTTACCATCAGGTGAGATAGTGGTCAAACGCGTGCCTGTCTGCCTGTGTGTATAATAATAATAAAAAGGTGTACTTAGGTACATAAAGAAAAGCGACTGTCTGTTTTTTTGTTTCGCTTTTACGCTTTAACAGTACGCTGTCAACAATTATGTCACCATCATCCGCAGTCCAACATTTTGTATGAAGCAGTTTATATTACGAACCTCGTCCGGGCCCGGACGGCACACATGCACTGTATAATATTAAACTGCTTCATACAAAATGTATGTACTTAGGTAATGTTTCAAATCCGTGCCACGTACACGTTACCGCCAGGCCCGGCCTGGTCTAATATAATTCATCCCTTAGCCCACAACTGAGCCTAATAGCCTCTCTTTTCTTGTGCCATTCCTCACTTTCCTGTGCCAGCCTCATACAAGTTCTACCCGCGATGGTAACAAAGTTTTTACCGTGACTATGGCGTCTGCCTATTTTGCATATAAGGTACCTACATAATTGTTCCCTCCCTGGCCTCGCACGGGTTCTAAACATCCAAAATCGTACAGCCTTTGAGTCGTGATCAAACACGTAAACATCCAAACAAACAAACTTTCATATTCATAATATTATTGAGATAGCAAGTAGGACTATTAATATAAACTGCGTCACAAGGACGCAGACGGGTACGTAAAACAATAATCACAAAATGGCAGCAATCAGACAGTTATTTGAGTGATATCGAACTTCATCTAGGCCAGACGGGTTGTATCGATAGCTAAATAGGCCATAGGTCAGTTATTAGGCGTAATAAGTTGAACGAAACTCCGGCGATGCGTACGAGTGCTGATAAAGTCTTGATGCGCTGTCGCACTGGTTCTAACTGGTGATCTGTGGCGTTTTAGATGTGTAAAGGAAATGAGTGTGCTGATTGCATTGCGTTCAAAGTTAACTGTAGTTGTTAGATATGAAAGTAGGCTGTGTTGGCGCGGAATCAAGATTGCTTCATGAGGCGTTTGTTTTCTTTCTTCAACATCGAAAAAGCTTTTAACGAAGCTTTTACCTACTTACGCCTGAAAGGACCAGAATCTCAAATGACCAATGTTTGAAAATGTTTTAGATTTGACAATATGCAATGTATATGTCAATCTTCGATCAATAATACACTAGATGTCCGATTAGAACTTGAAAAACGGCCAGAGAAGTGAGACCACAAATCTAGTGAATTCTTGATCGAAGTGGTCAAGGGTTAAAAGGGTGCTCAGCTTTGGAACTTATAGGAACTACCTAGAAGTTTTTAAAACTAGCACCATTAGATATGTAGAAGTTACCAAGTACTAAGAAAAGAAAGATCTCTGGAAGTAAGTGCTTGCGATTGTAACAAACTTTTCGTCCCGATAAACCAACGGTTTCTGGGACGTAAGCCACGGGAGCAAAGCCTCGGGAAAAATCTAGTACATAAATATGCTTTCAAGCGCTTCACAGCGATTAAAGCGCCATAAAATGAATTACAGCTTTTCCAACTAGCTTTCACGTTTAGTTTTTGCGCAGTTTGCTTTGGGCTAGATAAGTGCAACGTTTTAGCGAGAATGTCGTCCACACCGTTTAGCTTGTTCTCCATTGAATCACAGCCTTCATCCAATTAATAATGTATCACTTATCAAGAAATATTGCGAAGCGATGCCACTTTTTTTTAAATAGTGAGATAAAAAATATCGGTCAAGGTGACATTCGCGTTGCGTTAATTAGGTAGTTCCGGACCTCGTATAACATAGTTATTTTATCTTTGTTTGCTTTTTAAACTTTTCAATATTGGTCTTACTTTCAGAAGATATATTGGTATACTTTTTGTTTTGAAACATAAAACGAGAACATTGTAAGTGTGAGGTGGTGCCTCCACCATCCTTAGTGACCGTCAATACGGCTTCCGCCAAAATCGTTCAACTGGGGATCTTCTAGCGTATGCCATTATAGCGATTCCATCGAGAGCCACGCGGAAGCATTTGCCGACTCCCTCAACATCTTGAAGGCTTGACAGGGTCTGGCACGAGAGCCAGAACCTGTTAAAAGCCTTCCTTCGGTCTACCCGCTGATCTGTGCAGACTTCCTGAGAAATCGGTATATCCGAGTGATTATTGAAGAGTATGACTCCTTGTCCGATCAGTTGGATAATAATGGCTGGACATTTTAAATTAATATTACTGCTATAAAATATATTTAGCCATGGTTGGGGAATTTACCCGGGAAAATTCTCAAATTCAAATTTACATGGTTATTTTCCCTTGGGAATTTGTCCATCCACCCACTGTCCATCTCACTAGTTTTTTCTGGTTACATAGGCAAACACTATTGTGTTTATTAGGTAAGTACTTACTTATTAGTATTTTTTGTTAATAATTAGGTTTTATTTTCCAAGTTCTAAAATTACAATGCAGAGAATACCTACGAATTTATGTTCTAAAACTTCTAACGATGATAACAACCATGTTCATTATACCTTATAGGCTTATTTGTAATAATCAGAGATCGGAATAGGTAGAGTATATTTACCCTAAAGTTCGAAGAAGTAAGTAACATAGAGTTGATAATACCTCCTCTAAAATCCCGGAATCATCAAATAAAATAAAAAAAAACCTCTGCCAGTCTGCGCAGGCCATTAAACGGTTAAATTTGTAACTCGCACGGACCTGGATTAGGTAGGAAATATCACATAGAAGACTTTAATCCCGGGAATACGTAAGTACCTAATTTTTTTTACAATTAAGTATGTAATTTTCTGAGATCAACGCAGGCGAGCCGCGATTAAAAGCTCATATAATTCGCGACAAATTAAAGGCTTTTCACTTGTCTGCGTTTTGTTGCTCTCGATTTCAGTTTTTTACTTGATCGCGTTAAAGTAAACGTCAGTTTGTATGGAGCTGGACCAGCGCCATCTGTGTTTTTTAGGAAGTCGGTTTTTTTTTGTGAAAAAGTTTTTTATTTTTCACTTTTTAGTGGTACCCCACACCTAACAACACCACGGGAAAGTCACAGGAAAGCAAAAATACGCAATTTCGTATACATGGATGATTTTTCCACATATTTTTTCCAGCTATTTGGATTTAAAAACCAAAAACACCGACTACGTAGTCGGTGTTTTTGGTTGCTTCTTCTATATTTGACACCGACTTTCGAAATTAAAGCTATTTTGAACTTTGTAGTGTTTTTTTGGAAGTCGGGATTTTTTTTGGGAAAAAGTTTTTTTACTCAAATTCATAAAGGTACAGTGAACGTTTACATAACGCGATCGAGTGGGTACCTACATTTAAAACCTCGCAATATGGCCTCCGGTCATCCTTTAAGGAAGAAAGTTGAGCGAATGCAATTTATTTGCTACAAAACATGAAGAGCTTCACGATTCATGTTGATAACAAAGCAGCCTGTCAATCCGGCCCTGATAACAGTCTCTTTGTCGCCTGCTTGCCGAGATGTGCGGCATTCATCACATACAAGCAATTAGCTGATATTATCACAGTATCACTGTGGCTTGAACTTTCACCACCTTCATTATAATACCTAACCTAACTATGATTAAGGTCGATTTATTGATGGGTGCCTACTAGCTCTGTCAGCGGCATCGCTTGTGAAATTACTCCCGGGATCCCTACTAATATTATAAATGCGAAAGTAACTCTGTCTGTTACGCTAAAACGGCTGAACAAATTGTCAAGAAATTTGGCGTACCTATAGCCCGGGATATGGAGAAGGACATAGTATAATCTAAAGAAGGTTCTATGTCGAAGGTGCAATCTATCTCTGTGTTAAAATTCATAAAAATTGGTTCAACTGTTCAGGCGTAAAAACATAACAAACAGGCAGACAATCGGAGTTAGGTTCTTACTTCCGCATTTAAATACGAGTATAATACGAATAGTACCTACCTATGGGTTTTTGACCTAGAGTCTAAAATGTTAGCCAAAAGGGATAAAGTAAATGAACAAAGTAATTAAGTACCTATAAAGAAATCTAACAAAAAAGAATGACTTGTCAAATAACCCGAAGCAGTCTGATGCATTTGGTGGCATCAAATCAGTGTGAAAGGAAAAAAAAAATGCCACCAATTGCATCAGAATGCTTGAAAATTGATTTGTTTGCAACTTTGTAGTCGTTTTTTTATTATTATTTTTTAAATTTAAGAAATAAAATGGCGCCACAAAGCGTTTTTTTTAATTTTTATATAGGTACCCAATGTCAATTTCACAATCAATACGAATCTAACGATACCTCTCAAGCTAAAAATCATCAAGCCGTTAAAGCTACAGCGCGTGCCAAAGAAATATACCTACATACATTCATAGTAATGTACATCAGACACTCTAAAAACATAACCATCCTTCTGGCGCAGTCGGGTAAAAAGTACTTTCTAATCCTTTCCCGTTACCCTTTAAAAAGAAAACGACTTGTTATTTTAGGTAAGGTGCGCTCTCATCACCTATCACTTCACAATACATTGCTGCATGAGTATCAAACAGTGTTGCACTACAGAACTTGCAGTACCTACAATGTACGATGTACAGAATAGAGGTTGGTAGCCAGGCAACTTTTTACACAGTCGGCCATTTAAGGCTTAGCGAGAGCTCCTAATTCCAGAGTAATTAGAGAAACTTGCCCCCGGAGATGGACCGCAGCCTTTTGCAGGGTTAGATACTCCGTACTCGGAAACTTTAATGAAGACGTAAAAACGTGATTGAACGGACCATAAAAAAATAATCCGACCTGTCTATGGCAATTTGAAAAGGCCGCGCAAACTGGTCCTTAACACGGTTTAACTGGACTTTGAAATGTGATAATTTAAAAAAGAAATCGCAGCATGGATTTCCAATTTCATGAAATGATGAGTTAAAAATTGTTTAGAGAAATACCCTTAGGAACCCAGTCTGTTGTGTGATAGTGATGAACTAGCTCTGATTTTTACCCGACTGCGTCAGAAGGATGGTAATGTTTTTATTCAGTTACTTAGTAATCAATCAGCGATGTATTCTGTGTTCAAAACACGGCTCAAAATAAATCTCACAGCACAGCACAGAACAAAATTAAATTAATTGTAAAAATATAGACACCTAGATAATAAATAAACATAGCCTACTTAATTAAAATTAATCCGAGTTGGTGGTGTAACTTTAGTTTCAAAAAATAATTTTGTCGAATCTGTCTTTGTTTTAATTAGGCTAATGATTATTTTATTTTAATTTTGTGGGTATAGTCTATAACTTATATAAATTTTATTAATTCCACACTATTTATTTGGGCAATAATTTAGTAATTATTCATAAATTAAAATCTTAAATTATTTTGATAAGTACTTACTTTTATGTTTCGAATGGGTCTTCCACATTTTTCTCAGGAGCATCGTCATTTTTCAAGCGTTCCAAATTCAAATGCGAAAAAAGAAGTAAGTAGGTAATAAAAAAATGTTTAAAAAAGATGGCGGACGACTTTTCCCGCGCGTGGTCCCAGATACACTGCACTATAAACTCGGAGAGCAAATGCAATCTCGAGTGCAACCCTTTGCTGTATGGAGGACAACTGTGACGGCGGGCGCGACGAGATCAATGTGTTTATAATATATATAATTAAAGCGATATTTCCACTATATCACACGTTTTACGGCCGTAAAGAGCACTTTCCGACCACAAAGTTGTTAGTTGCCAATAAAACTTAGGGTCAGAGTAAGCAACTATTACACTACGCGACTTCTCGAACAATAACAGTGTAATTACAAATATATGATAATTTATTACAGGGACATTACGTATTGGGTTAAGGTACCTAGTTATTACTAGAATTACCTATATCATCCATTGTTGTGTCGGTTAGGTATTGACTCTATTATCACTGCGTTTTATTGCATTGAATTTAATTTAATTACGCTACAAAGTACTACATCTAACCTACTGAATTAATATTCTTAATAATTTAATTATTTTGTAAAAAAAACATAGACGAAGCTTCTCGTTGAACGCAAGTTCGAAGGGGTCCTGGGTTCGATGTCCCGGGTTAGACAGTTCTTTTTTCTAAATTTAATTTTAATGTGTCAAAGCAATCAAGAGTCCAATTTTGCGATAAGCTTACCTTACTACTTAACCTCCTCCTTTTTTGGAAGTCGGTTAAAAAGAGGCCTTTGTCAAAGAGATATTTTTCAACAAAAACGATTTGTAAATATTACAAAACATCTGGGATTGATCACTTGACATTTCTTAACGGTATTTTAGATAATAAGTAATCCCATACATATTGGACTTTTATTTTTAAATCCTATGTCTAGAGTCTAATGCAGAATCTAGCCCGCTCCAAACACCATATTAAAATATGGCCATTATAGCCAGCCTGTCCGCCTGACGCAAGCCGGCACATTCGTCGATCATGGCTGATGCAATATGGAAGCTTTTGCACTCACAACCGGGGCCTGCGCAGGCGCACCCGACTACAGCTTTTTTGCTGGAAAACCGTAATTATGCAGGTAATGTAGACATAATTATATAGGTAGATATGCTTTATACTTACTTGGGTGGTTAGCATACCGAAATAAAATTGTTTGGTGCCCTTCTAAAATGTAAGTACGGAACTACATAAAAGTAAAGGAAAAAATTAAAATATTTAGCAAGACGCCCCTAATGTGATGGGTTACATTGCTTTGAACTTTACTTTTATTCCTAACGGTATTTCATACAAGAAGCTCGAGGCTAAATAATAATAGCCGCATAGGGTTAATCTTCAAGGTAGGCAAGCAATGCTTGCCGAGGTCGTTCTGTGGATGGGTGACCATTCCAACATGCCGAAATTCCTCCGTGCTTCGCGCGGTACTTCTGTCTGGGTGGTTTAAAAAAAAATAACCACTAAGGGGATGGCGGGGTCTCTCTCTGGAAGACCCCGCCATCCCCTAGACCCTAGAGCTAACCTTACCTGTCCAAGTCGGGGTGCCCCAAGTCCCGAACTCGCTTTCAGTGGTAGGTAAGGAAACAGATTGGCGCTATGCACAGATATTATGATTATTGGCGTTGTGCAGTCATGCATTAAAACGGGTGTTGCTTCTGAAAATATCGATAGAACAATAGGTACCTATAGGTATAGTCAAACGTTACAAAATGAATGAAATAACTTTTTATTAATTAGTGTTAATTACATTATTAAAAAATCTGTTTATTTTAACCCAAAACTAATACCTAATTAATTTACGTCATAAATATAATCAGTAGGTACCTAATTCAATGAAATATTTATTTTTTATATATTAGGAACCGGAGGCTGGGCGACTACAGGTTCACGAGTCATTCTTACCTTCATGATGACATAACGATCTCTGTACTTTGCTAATTGCTTAACATAATATTCATACCATAACTCTCGATTTCTCTTAGCAACGACCAAAAATACGTCCAATACAATAGTATGCCAAAACTGTAGTAAAATTTTTACTGTGTAACCGGCAGAAGGTCTCTGCAATTGAATCAATATTATAATACTGGACAGCAGTGAGATGTCGCTTAGTATAAATATCAAAGTGGCCATAGACAAGGTTCGGCAAATGTTAATAGATGTAGTGGTGTTGGAACCACGACAAAGTAAATACAGAATTTTAATATAAAAGATACAGTTTACTACCAACGGTAACATTAAACTTGCAAAAAAGCTCAATAATATGATACCCTGATATATATAGTCAATTTCCGATTGCCACACACAAAAAAATAAATATGCGATTGTTGGTATTAAAGGCACGCCCCAACTAAAGAGACTACTTTTCAAATATTTTTTTTTAATATGCCCATTGAAAATTTTGACAAAATCAACATAAAACATATGACTTATAACTAACAACCAGTAATGCTTTACTGTATATCCGTAGAAAATTATACTGGAAATACTACACTTATTATCATCTTTTAAAAAGGAGAGTGAAAAAAGTAGCAAATTTGGTAAAATTGCATTGATAAATACAAAGTTTCTATAGTTACGAAACTTCTTCATGATGCACCATGATGTCATTCCATATATGAAAGCGCCTAGTGTCAGCACATAAAAGATAATAAATGCAACAGGTGGAATCTTCGGGTCAACATCATCACTCACTGTATAGTTGAAAACGTTGGTTTTCTTATCAGACATGGTCACTTGGCGAATATCATCACTTGCCCACTTGATCATTTCTCTTCAGTTGACGACAAAATATTATGAAAAAAGCGTAAGGTAGGTACTGATACGCTCCTAAAACAGGTGTTGCTTTCCAAAGTGTCGACGAACACAATAAATTACCAGTATATGATTCTATATTAGCCCCCATTTATTGAATTATTGTTATACTTTCCTGTTTGCTACTTCCTACTAAGGCTGCCATATCAGAAAGGAGCATTCCCAGGTTTTCCTTAAATCATTACAAATTTAAATTATTTTTGTAATGTAATCTCTTCAAACACATAAGATGATTTATCGTCAAAATGTCCACTAACTATAAATAGGTTAACCTATACCTACCCAATGCGATAGCGAAGTCTTAGTATGAACAATGCACATAGGTACTAGGTACACTACTTATAAAACATCCACGTTAGGACTCTGAGACAGTGGGTAAGCAAAAGGGCGCAGCAGAGAGACCCGCCATCGCCAGCGTCTTGACTCCCCACTAGTCCCCACTATGGAACAGCACTAAAAGTTTCTATTAGTAAAATTTATGCTACGAAAATTCTTTTCAGGGCTCCGTATTTCCGAATAAAAAAACGGAACCCTTATTGGAAAACTCGTGTGTTTATGTTTGTCTGCCCTTCGCACACAGTCAATTTGCTCCAAATTATGAGTCTGATCCGTACTTACTTGGTATTTTATTATCAAGCACCAGCGGCCTGGACTATTTCCTCCATTTAAATCAAATTATAATCACTAATAAAAAAATAAAAAAATTAAATTAGTAAGATATATTTATAAAAAACTTAGCTGTGTCGTCCATTCATGATAATATCGTGATTCCTGTCTCGCTGATAAAGTCCTTACATATACGTACCTGTACGGGTACTAGTTCTATCATAAGTTTTTGTTACATTATGTCGCAGCCAACAAGCTGAATCCGCCGTTTCGTTAAAATGTGCCGATTTTTCAGCGACCTAAGTGTCATCATTTGTTCAATATCTTATAATATAATAACTTGACCGTGTCACTTATGTCGCTGGTTAAACGGCACAGTTCAATGAAACGGCTAGGCAACCAATTAATCGGCTGATTAAGCAAAAAAAAAATACAAGCAATAAAATACATACATACAATGATTGAATTAAATTTATCGTCAAACAATTACCTATTTTTAAATTTCAATTGACAGAAACCGCCAGGAGACCAATGACCATCATCAGGTTCACGTATAATTACTTACACCAAAGAATCACAGAACAGGTAAAACAGGACCTCTTTTATCTGATTTTTTCGAAAGAGTTATCGCGGCCCTGGAACGCAAAGGGCATTAGGAGGAACACGGATGGGTTTTAGTCAGTAAGAGTCTGACACTACCTCTCGCTCCACTCAGAGCGGAAGCTGGAGTCATTTGATGATTTCCCATCCATTAAAAAAAGGCAAAAGTCAGGTAGTGATTTGACAGGGGGTCGCGATGGGCCTCGTCGGCGAGGCCGGACAACGGAACGCGGTCTGTTTTTGTGTTTACGAAAAGTGCTGATTTCCCTACAGCTTTCTTGTATCAGAGTGATGGTAACTCGGTCGCGGGCTATGTGGGCCTTAGGGAGCTGGGCCCCCATTCACCATTTTGTTTTTTTTTTCTTTTTTACTTTTTACATTTACATTTACTTTACATTTACTTATAGGTAAAAGAGGACACACTTAAAAATACAAACCATTTTAGAACATATATAAAGTGTCACGTTGCTGAGATATTTAGAGGTAAAGTCGCCATGTGACAATCGTGACTATCATTAAAAATGACTCCGTGTGCGCTACTTGGCTAGGCAGTCATTTAACGTTATTGAACCAAGACATATAAGGGTTAGTAATATATGATATAAATACAAAATCTCTAATATTTACAAGATATAACATAAATATTAATAATTTTTATAAGCATAACATACATTGAATACAAAATCGTTAGATATACCATACCACTCAAAAGACATAAAATTAGTCTATCATTATAAAAAACGCCTAGTTAAAAACACAAAGCAAAATTGCACAAATACACATTATAACTAGGCTATTATTATTGATAAGTTGTAGCCTGTATTATGTAGCTTATCAAACATCATTGTTAGTTGTCACTCTGTGTGCATATTCTTTCTCAGTTAGGTAATAATAATTTATTTATTTAAAAATGGGTTACTACAAATGTGAGACAAGCTCAAAGTGTGCAGGTGCACCCTTTGAGCCATTTGAGCTATAATAAAAACAGACAAATAAATAATAAGTTAAACGAGAAGAATGCACCATGCATGCAGCAAGCATGTAGCAATCATGCAAGCGTTCAGCATGCAAGCAAGCATGCAACATGCAGCAGGCATGGTTTATGTCACGGATCCGGCGCTGCGGGGCTCCGGGGCGGTCCCACGCGAGTTTAAATTACACTGGGTACGTAGGGCAGACAAGACTACGTGGAGTCGGTTTAGCATCGTTTCGTTTCTGTCACTCACTTTTGTAGCACAACCATATTGACTTTTTAAGAAAATATTAGGTGTTTACCTATGAAATTGCCGTTCTGCAGTACTGGCCATTTCAAATCAAAATAATTTTTGTTTGGCTAAGAATTCTAATTTCAAATTAATTTTATTTTAAAAACATGTTTTTTTTTTCCAAAAGTAGTCATTTGTTTATTGATTAGTGTTACATTTTCATCGCATTTCAATCTTTTTCGTCATCATGGAAACGTTAAAAATTCGAGTAATTATGGAATATGAGTACCTACCGTCGTGGCAGCAACGCGGCACAAGCGGCACGCAACATCAACGACGTTTACGGAGCTAACACTACAAACCAACGCACCACCTGTTATTGGTTTGCTCGCTTCCGTTCTGGAAATTTCGACCTGAAAAATGAACCTCGCGGTCGTCCGAAGACTTTGGTCGACAATGACGAATTAAAGGCGATTATGGAAGCTGATGATACACAATCTACGGCTGAATTAGCAGCAGCTTTTGACGTCAGCGTCAAAACAATATTGGTCCATTTGCGTCAAATTGGCAAGGTAAAAAAGCTTGACAAATGGGTGCCCCACGAACTCAATTATCGCCAGCGCGAAGTACGCGTCGAGACGTGCCTTGCACTGCTCAACAGACACACAAATGAAGGAATTTTGAACCGCATTGTTACCTGCGATGAAAAATGGATTCTGTTTGATAACCGCAAGCGCTCAGCAAGTTGGTTGGATCCTGGTTCAGCACCTAAACAATGCCCTAAACGAAAACTTACCCCTAGAAAAGTGATGGTCACTGTTTGGTGGTCTAGCGCCGGTGTGATTCATCACAGCTTCTTACCAAACGGGGTGAGCATTACTGCAGATGTGTACTGTGAAGAACTGAACACAATGATGGAGAAACTGGCACATCTCCAACCAGCATTGGTCAATCGCTCGTCTCCGCTGCTCCTGCACGACAACGCGCGACCTCATACTGCACAGCAGACGGTCTCCAAGTTGCAAGAACTGGGGTTGGAAGCTCTCCGTCATCCGCCCTACTCACCAGACCTTGCGCCTACAGACTACTACTTTTTCCAAAATTTGGATAACTTCTTGGCGGGAAAAAAATTCAATACCCGAGAGGCAGTACAAAATGCCTTTGAAGAATTTGTTGCCTCCCGTCCAGCTGATTTCTTTAAAAAGGGCATCAATAAACTGCCACTGCGTTGGCAAAGATGCATTGATTGCATGGGTGATTACTTTGATTAATACTAAAAAAAAAACATGAAAAAAATTCGTTTAAATTTTTTCATACAAAACGGCTATTTCATAGGTAAAGACCTATTATTTACCAACTTCGCCACTTTTTTACACGATGACGAAAGAGGTACGAATATTTTGCAGGTACCGTAAAACGGACTGGATAGAAATGCAGGTAAAATACATAAATGAAACTTTTATTGGGATTATATTACCTACTGGTTTAACATCACAAACGTGATTGAATATAAAAATGAATGAAATCATCAAAACAAAATAATTGGAGTTATTCATTGCTACAAACAATATTTAAGCAACGTGAAAATGTCAATCAGTTTTGTTTTTATTCCCTCCTGCATTTCTGTCAACCCCGTTTTACCGGTATCCTTTTTCTTCGTAGAAGCGCCATCTATCGCGCTCGGCACAAACTATTTCCGAACTAACATTTTACCAGAGTCCCAACTACGGAAAAGGATGAGGAGTTAGTCATTGGCTCATTGCACATAAAATTTTACAGATTTACTTAATTCATATTTCTTCGTAATGATGGAAAATCTTCTATAAAAATTGATGACCTTGTTGATTGATTTATCAAGCTTTCGGTGTTTGGTAACTTTTTGGTGATTGGGAACATGTTGGTCACTTTTTATAATAAAAATAAGTATTTATAGTTCATAATATTTATTAAACACAATAAAATGGCAATAACAAAAGATTTATTCCTATTGGTGTTGTAGTTGAGGAACCATTTTATGCTTATTTGATTTTAATAATAATAATTATTAATTAAATTTCATTTCCATTTCAATGTATGAGCTACAATAGATATAGAAAAAAAATTGGGCCATTATGGTGCAAATATGTACAAAATTATAGCATTCACATTCAGTGGTTTACTTATAATGTTTTATTGTAACAGTGTTTGTCATATTAAAAATATAGTAGCAGGGCAATATTTTCACTGTTTGTCATGGCTTTTTACACCTGTATCAAAGTCCCAAGTTAAGTAAACCTTACCATCCATTGATAAACCACTATATAACTTAACATACTTTTAACTTAACAGATCACGCAATGGATAAGAAGACTCAGCAACAGGCAACTTTGTACAGGGACCATAAAAATTTTCTTATAATACATTTCATAAAACAAATATCAATTTTTGGAAGTAAATTGTAACATTATCATATAAAATTTACTTACAATATTATGTTACAATACTAATAATATTTGGTGTACTCATTGATTATATTATTGCCAGCTAGTAAAAAATAAGTCAATAACCGCAATAATTATTTAAATATTTCGAAATACATCTTAATATTTAAATAAAACTGTCATAGAGCCTATAATTATTACTATATTGCTTTTGTCTCACAGGATACAACCTAACATGTAACATTAAAAATAAGTATTCATAACTCAAACTAATATCATCTTTAGGTGATTAAATATGACTATGTACAGGCATAGAATTTCTATAGGATCTTCTTATAATAATAAATAGATTGTATAATACATGCACATGCCATAATGATTGTCCACCTTTACAATCTTAGTTTCTTTTCTAGTTTAGGGCAATCTTAGACCATCTCTTATTTTTTGCTACAACCCTAGTATTTACAATTACATATGTAGATGTTGAAAATACTTTCCATAATATGCTTTATTTTGATGTCTTATTACTTTAGAAAATATTATGCACATATTTTATTTAACCAATATTATTGACAAATTCTTCTGAATAATGTTAATTTACTTCATTTGCTCATTGACTTCTTGATAGATACCAGCTAGGTACATTTTCACAATATTTTGCTTGTGTATCTTATAGTAATTTCGTACCCATGATGCAAAGCTAAACTTGAAATATTTCTATCTATTACAAATTCAAAGAATGAGTAGGATGGGAGGCTGGAGGACAATCCTGACTTGACATCAACAAATTTCTGTATGTTTATTAAATATGCAGAGCAATATTTCTAGACAGTGCTTTACCATATTGGCACCCACCACTTCTTGTGTGGACAATCAGCTTTACCCATTTACCTAAATTAATAACTAATTATATTTGACATTTAATTTAGTATTTATTCAGACTATTTGTATATTATGTGTGAGGCAACTAGCCATTGAAAGCCATTTCTTTATACAAATGTTATAAAAAATTTTGTAATTTTATGCATACAGGCTAAGTTAAGACTTGTGTTAACTTATCCTGCATGCATATTATGTACAGTAAATCTCACAACTTTCAACTATGACTAACATAACAAAGAGTTCCTAACACTATGACTGCGTCATTATGCCATTTATGAAAAAATGCTAAATAAGGCATATGATAACATCATAAGATTATTCTTAATAGTACAAGCTGCTAATTATTGTTCCTAGCATTTTATATATTATTAATTTATGTACCTCTAAATATTAAAAGTAAGGGCAGCTATTCTATAAAAATATTAATTGAACACTATTATTTGTGCTTGTACATTTTTGTTTAGTTTATTTTCTGATAATTGAAATGCAACATCCAATATTTGTAATAAGAGTTTGATTTTACTGCTAATGCCATGCCTACCTTTAAAATATAAGGCTTAATATTTAAATATAAATATAAAATTGTTATATAGATTAACTCAACATAATTATGTTTCATTTTCTGTTATCATGCCACTATGACATAACAATAGACATAAAATACAATAACATAACTTTCACAATTATTGCACACGCATTTCAAGTATTGTATAAATGCTTCCTCACATATTTCATAGTATAGTGACATAAACTTTGTAATACCATCACATTTGATGTCTTAGGACTATATTACAATATTAATCTAGCTTACCACTATATAAAGTCCATCACTTCACTTCTTTCTTTACAGTCACAGTCTTATCTGTTTGTTTAGCGGGGGGTTTAACCGTGGATCATTTTTTCTTTCTATCTTGGGTACACTTAGGGCAGTACCATTTACCTTTGGGCTTGATTTTAAGGTCAACACATGCAAAGTGGAACCATTCAATGGGACAGTCAGGGTTATCACAACCTATCATCTCTCCATATGACACTTGGTGACAGAGGCAGTATGTAGGTTCATTGGGATCTACAGGCATGTCGAGAACGTCACTTGGGTGTGCCATACCTCCATCCAAATCTGCGTTTTCTTCCTGTTCTTTAGATGCATTGGCAGTGGCAGTTGTACCTTTGCGGACTGCCTTTTTCTTGGCCGCCGATCTGCCTGAAGCGGCCGCATCGTCTTCGCTAGACGCCCCAGCACGTTTCTTTTTCCCAGTTGTTGCTGCTGCCTTGTCATTAATTTTACTCTTCTTCCTGCCTTTCTTGACAGTGGCTGCGTTCGGTTCCTGATCGGCAGCGGCTTGCTGCGCGGCACGTGCGCTCATTACTTTCTCCTGTATCTCAGATTCAAACCGCGCGAGGTCAGAGTCAAGGCGACGTATGTGCTTGTCAACCAACTCATACGTTTGTATCGCAAGTTGTACTTTGTCGTCTCCGTACTCTTTAGCTTTATTGAAGAGGCCTTGAATGGTATTTACTTTTTCCTTCTTAGTCTCCTCGTCCATTTTAGGAATATTTGGAAGCAATTCGTCAGCCATAAGGTCGATTGTCCTCATTAGTCCATGGGCACGGTCGTCTAGATCACGCATTAATTTAAAGTTTCTCTGCAATTCTATTGGAAGGTGCTGAAGACTATCCAGATAATGCTCTAAATAAAGTGCAGAAGTCATTTTGCAATATTTTGTAACTATGCGAAAATGAAAGTGCGAAACACTGATATTTAACACTTACTGTTGCACTGATATATTACCACTGAAACTACTTTTGTTACTTTCAGAATTGAGTCATATATTTATTCTAAAAGATTTAATTTATTGTAATACATAAAACCAAGGAAAAACTAAAAAATCCGTGATAATGCACTTTACAATAATTTTCGTTCAAGCTCAAACAACAAGCGAATAATAATGTTGCCAAGCCAACGGACTAAAAACTATTTGAAAACTAGCAACGAATTTCAAATTCTGTTCAATTTCTTTTGTTTTTGTGATTTTAGTAGATTGATATAAAATAATTATTTTTTTATTTCTCTTATGATTATTACAAGAATATTTTAGAACGTAATAATCTTCTAACGTAATAATCTTAAATTATATTCCATTTTGTTCTTGACAACCCCAGTTTACCATCAGCCGCTACGAGGCGCGCGTTTTCATTTAGTTCGGTTTCGTTCAGTAATCAGTATTGTTCATTTTTTGTTTGTCTGTTTATTATATTGATTGGTTGATTAGAGATTGGTTCACAATCACAATCAATCTTTGCAATAATGGTTTTAGAGCATTGCACTTTATTATTGCGTTGAGATACCCAAGAATTGTATATTTAACCCATTCGGACATTAGTGAACCAAGTCAAATAAGCCCATTTTAGTTTAAATTAAATTGCAGTCTGTGGTTTTACCAAAAAAAAATAAGCTCACGATCGTGACGTGATCATTCATTGAACGCGATCCAGATTCAGTATACTATTGTAGTCTTTGATCCAGATTGAACGTGTAATGGCAGCCATAGAAATGGCAGATGACACCGTGCGAGTACTTGAATGAATGACTTTTTTGTGCAAAGTACCTAGTGTACAAAAAAGTTTTCGCTTCTATTTCGTATCCCTTTACGAAAATTGTATAAGTTTATAAAAATATAAGTAATATCAATATGTTTATATTTTTATAAACTTATACATGTATATCATTAAATCGAATATATTAGGTAGTAATAGTAATAAACGTTTATAGGTGGCCGACCGGGGAGAATCTCCCAACTTTGCCACATTTCAGTAATCCCAAATGTGGTCAAACTGGGGAAATTCTCCCTAGGTCGGCCATCTAGAAACGCTTGCTTTTGAACCAGTGCACAGTGACCGACAGATTCTGATATTTGGCGACTGATTACGACTAAATTTGGGAGAAAACAGATCATTGCTAGGTGCCCTAGATTTTGAGATTCAAATTGAAAAAAAAAAGCTCCGATCGGCTACCTATAAACCTTTATAAAATTATAACTTTTGAACCAGTAACCGACTCTTCTGATATTTGGCGACTAATTTCGACTATTAGCGACTTTTTTTTGTATCATCAAAATTAAAATCGATGATGATGGCCATTATCAAGGATTTTTCAACATCAGGGATTGTATGTGTCCGACACATACAATTAGTCTAAATATGTCCCAGCTTTCACTTCTAAGAAATAATCTATCCTCCCTGTGCCGACTTACGTTTTATAATGTCTGAAAAAAACTGTTATAATCTTAACATTCATTTTCAGCTTCTACTTTGCGTTTCACGCAATAGTACACGAACTTTCTCGGGGCATTTCAACCATGTTTCAGGAAATTAATAAAAAATAAAACAACACATTTAACTTATATTGTATTAGCAAATAAACAATTTATAAAATATAATTCTTATTACACAATGACGTTGTAGTCCAGGATACGAAGCACTTTAGCCCGACACAATTATTGGTCACCATGTCATTCTACCAGCTGCTTTTTAAATGTCATAAAATGTATAAAGTTTCTGAAGATTTAAATCCCGTCACATGGTAACCAATAACCGATGCCGTATTTTAATGGACTATTCAGCGATTACAACAATTTGCTTTCGATTTTAATATTAAAAATTATAAACATTTAAGAAAAAATGCAAATAAATAATTAGCAATTGCCATTGACGGCAACATAAAGAGGCGTTCGTATTCTACATAATATAAAACATGCTTTATCATTTCCTTACAGCTATAATTACATCTCTTACTACTTTATCGTGACCGTTACGTACATTACTCTACTATTCTACATGCTGCTCATACTGATTATTACGCAACCAAAGTAGACATTTCCAAGATTCCATAGCATAGTATAAATTATTTCTGGATTATACAAGATACACCTGAATTCATATCATCAATTACTCAATGAAAGACAAGACTTGTTATTTACAAAAATGGCGGCTTTATTATCTTACAAAACATTTTAACTATCAGGTAGAAACCTTTTTCATTGCATGAATATAATTTAGGATGGTTTTGTAATTATAAAATAAGGATATCCTAAACATAGTCAAAAAAAAGCAATTGCAAAAATGTTCACCTCCACATGTTAAAAAAAAAATCATAAGACAAGGTACATACACAAAATGAATTTGTTAACTTATGTCTAGCTAGGTACAACACTACATATTTAGAAAATTTGGTACACATTCGTTGCTCATTTTAACATTAAAACGTATTAAACACAGTCGCGAGGGAACAGTGAGCAACTAAACACTTCGGAATGTATATTTAGGGAATACAAATAGCTCACACAGAATATTATATTGTATAGAGAGAGAGACAGTCGAAAGAAACTTTGAGATTCCTTTCTTACCTATAATTACGAGGGTACATGAAACAAATTCCAATATAATTTTCCACTATCTGAGATACAAAATGTATAAAATGGAAGTTAATTGTATTACTTTGACGAAAATATACAATCGATATATGTAATTGGCACTACATACGCAGGTCACATATTATATGAAATTACAAAAACTTTTTTACTATATTTTATTTTAGACATTGCAATCTTATAATTGTTGGGTTAGGCATCTAATTTATTTTCTCCACCTAACAAATGTGCCTAATGGAAATAATTGTTCATAAGAAATATTAGACAGAACATTCAATAAATCATAATGACGCACTTTACATTGTTTGAATATAAAACATCGACTAGCAACTTCATAATCCTGTTCTTTAAAGCGTTTTTAAATTCAAATAAAATATAAATATCAAGAATCTCAAACGTTATTTCACAACCGTTTATGAAAGCGGTTTCGAGGGTCAAGACAAATTTTCGAATGTATTAACAAGGTAAGCACCATGCAGTGAGGTGTGCTAAGGTGGGCCTCTTCTCAGTCCAACACTGAAGCAGTGAAATAATTTAAAATATTTTACTCAAACAATCGCTACATATTGTCAACGTAATAAAACTCCATTCTGCAACCATTCGTCTCATAGGGAAGAGTAGATATTTTTAATTTATAATACTACTATCTATTCATTCTCGTCACTACGATTATAATCAATATCGCGTATATATTTTTGGTTTTACATATGAAACATACATTTTCGTCCGTCCGAACTCTCCCTAAGACTAGCCAATTAACCTTTCATCTGATATATAAACACCACTCAATGCATCATATTAAATGGATCAAACAATATTCCATGTAACGCACCATGTTTTACTTATAATATTGACCTGTGACCTAATAGCCTATACTATATATATGTAAGGTACAGTAAAAATGGAACAAACATAGATATGAAAGATACTTCCCTTGAAGAGAGGGATACATCAATTTAATAAGATACCCCTTAAGGTCAAATACTCCATTCCACAATGCCAAATATCACAATAATATGAATGGAAGGGCTGGGGTGCGGGTTACACGAGCGTCTCGTACTTGTCGAGCACGTGCGCCGCGCCGGCGTCGTCGGCGTGCGAGCGCGAGCGCGGGCGCGGCGCGGCCTCGGCGCCTGCGCCTGCGCCCGCGCTCTTGGAGCGCGCCTTCTTGTCGTGGCCGCACGTGCACGCCACGGACGTCTGGCGCCGCAGCGTGTGCGCGCGCGAGCCCGCCCAGCCCGGGTCCAGCGACTCGCTGCGCGCGTAGGCCGGCCGCTTGCTGCGCCCCAGCGTGGCGGCCAGCGCGCCCTGCCCGCTGTCCGACGCCGGCCGCACGGACTCGCTGCGCATGCACACGTTGCCGCCCGCGCGCCGGAACGAGTCCAGCACCCTCTCCTCGATCTCTTCGATGTCCTTCTTCTTGACGAGCCAGATCTCCTCGGAGCCTCTGGTGAAGTAACTCGAGCCCTTGCTCACCGAGTACTTGTCCTTCGTTTTAAATTTACAAGTCTTAAAATTATTCTGAGTATTTACATCGTCGTTGACTTTGTGCGCGTCCCGGGAGCGCGCGGGGTCGGGCGAGGCGACGTTGCGGAAGGCGGTGCCGTGCGACGGGAACTGGTCGGCGATCTTAGCGCCCAGCGACGGAGAGCGGATGGTGACGTCCACGGGCGACGGCATGGGCTTGAACTCCGGCTTGATGATCTTCTGCGGCTCGGGACGCTTCTCCCCGTCGGGCTCGCCCCGCTGCCAGCGCGGCGCGGCGGAGCGCGTGAGCGACTGCTGGCGCTCCAGCACTGAGGGCGCACGCTCCAGCACCGAGGGCGTGCGCTCGGGCGGCGCTGCGCTCAGCTCGAAGTGCACGTTGTCCTTAAAGGGCGTCGCCGGTGGAGGGAGGTCCTCGCGGCTATTGTCGGAGCCGAGGCGCTCCGAGCGCGCGCGGCCCCGCACGGAGCCGGGCCGCGACAGGCGTCCCATGGTCCCGCTCGCATCTTCAGCCGCCTTCTCAAATTTCTTTATTTTGTCGCCGACCCCGTTCGACTCCTCGGACTTCGTCGCCTTATCGCTGTCCTTGGCCGCCTCATTTTCAAATTTATCATCATCGACCTTCGCGACGTCGCCACTTCCCACCGGACGTTCTATCTCTGAAGCCAGGGACAGCTTTTCAACCTTGACGGGCCCTTCCTTGGCGACCGGAGACTCGCGCCACGGATTTCGCGGTGCGTTGTTTGTGTCGTCGTTCTTCAGGACGAGTGGCGCCGGTTTGTGTTCGGGAGCCGGCGGCGACGTGACGTCTGCTCGCGGTGGAGTGGCTCTCCTCGCGGGGGGCGAGGTGACGCTTGCGGGCTGCGGCGCCCCGGCTCGCAGCGGAGGCGACTTCACCAGCGGGGAGGTGACGGGGGGCGGAGATTTGATCGGCGGGGACTTGACGGGCGGAGGGTCCGCGCGGCGCGGCGGGGAGGGGGGCCGCTCGCGGCTCGACGTGCTGGACGTGGACGACTGGCGCGCCACGCCCGCCACGCCCGCCACGCCCGCCACGCCCGCCACGCCGGGCAGCGCGCGGGCGGCCACGGCGCGCGCAGGCTGCGGCTCCGCGCGGGACGCTCGCGCCTCGATATCGCGGCTGAGGAACGACGAGTTGCGCACATAGCACGTCTCGTCGTTGCGCGGCGGCGGCGGAGGCGCCGGGCTGGCGGCGGGCAGGGCGGGCTCGTGCTTCAACGTGATGGCCACGGGCTCGCCGGCGGGCGGGGGGGGCGGGCAGGCGGCGGGCGCGGGGGGCGCGGGGGCTGCGGGGGGCGCGGGGTCGGGCGGGCGGCGCGGCGGCGCGGGCTCGGGGCGGGGCGAGGCGCGACGTCACGCGCGGGACTCGGTCCACTGGTCGGAGTCGTCGGAGTCGGAGTCGGCGCCGGAGCTGGTGTCGCTGAGCTCCACGGCGACGCGCCGCGCCAGGATGCTGGCCACGTCCAGGAACACGGGCGCGCCCCGCAGCGTGTCGTACCGTCCGGTGTTCTCGTCACATCGTTTCTCTACTTTGCGGAGCTTTATACCTGATAGACAGAGATAGAAACCTTTTAGAAATCAGCCAACGATCCAGCCCTTCCATTCAGACAAATGATCTACGCATGTTTCAAGATGATCATCATTGCAAAATAACGGTTTTCAGGAAAATTCACGCCACCATTTGGCATTTATTCTCGCCACTCAGGCGAGAGGCTTACTTTGAAAATGCAAATAATGACTATGTAACTATGACGTTGACTCATTGGGTGCGCAAAATCCGAAAAATAAATGTTAAACAATACATACCATCGCGGATAGCCTTCAGCAGATCAGAGCGGGGATCAGGCTGAGGATCGGGCGTGGGGCGCGGCGGCTTGAGGGCGGAGGCGCCGCGCAGCAGCGAGCCGGGCGACGGCGGGCGCGGGCGGTCCTCCGCGGGGGGCGGCGGCGGCGGCGAGGGGGGCGCGGCGGGCGGCGCGGGCGGCGCGGGGATGCTGCCGGCGCCCGGCCCGCCCAGGCCGCCCGCCCCGCCCAGGCCGCCCGGGCCGTCCGCCTCCTCGGAAGACATCATACCTGCGCGCACACGCCCTACACTCAGTGTCATATGAACTTGTATTCCACGGATTTTATTGACTATGACTGTACTCAATTTTTTTTGAGAACTTACACTGTCGGCCAAATGTTTGACACCACGAATCAAATGCTTACGTTATCGCTAATTTGACGTGTTGCTGTCTGAAAACCTCTGTTATAAAACGACAAAATAAGAAAAAACGGATGCAATGGGCCCTTGGACCAAATTTGAATTATTTGGTTAAAAATAGAAGTTTTCGTTCGACGTTCCACCGAAAAAACGATGATGCACGTGTGTGGTTGTGTGGCAACTATCAAACATGGTGGCGGCTCTAGTATTGGTCTGGGGATGTTTCTTAGGCCATGCAACTGGAGATTTGATTTTGTAAATAATTTTGAAAAAGGAGCACTATAAAGTCATCTTGGAAAATGATCCAAAACACAGTTTATTATAAAATTATGTCGAGGCTATTTGGAAGAGACACAGATGGAAGCGGTGTTAGATAACATGATATGGCCACCGCAGAGCGCGATCTTAACACGATAGAGCTTTTGTGAAAAGAACTCAATATCTCGCAAGAGACAATACAAAATTAATTGCTCTCAGGCCAAGATAGTAGGTAAAACAAAAAGATGAAACAGCCAAAACTTGAGTTTTATTTATTTTTTTCTTAATTTTTAGTGGTCTAAAACTTTTGGCCAGCAGTGTAATTCGGGAATCGGCCTTTGACAATAGTTGTCGCTGATGTGGAATCGCAACCAGATTTTGAAAGCGTAATACAGCCGGTTTCGTACTTTAAGTACCGTGTTACTCATTTAATGGGTTGTGGAGGTCTGGTAGGCAGCCGCTCCACGTAAAATACTGGTATTCAGCTGAAACCGGTTTGACTGGGAGGCCGGCCCCAATAAAGTTGGGAAAAAAGGCTAGGCAGATGATGAAAACAGCCGGTTTCAGAATTTAATATTTGGAGTTACGAACGTGACAAAGATTTGACAGATTATTATCAGGTTAGACAGATAATTTCACAAATACACTTTTGTTTGTTTGAAACAGATTAAAAGCAAAACCTGATCGCGATATCAGGATTGTCGCATGTTAAAAGTTGTTCATGAAAACCCGTAGGTACAATAACTGTTAAGGTAGGTAATGCAGATATGGTAATAAAAACGCTCCTTTTTTTAGTCCGGGTTAACAACCGCTTACCGGTAACTAGTTTAACTAATAATTTCATTGGAATTCTGCTCCATTTTAGCATTGTAAAGGTAGCAAGGCGTACTGTATTACCTATAACGGCGTGCATGTGGTCGAGATGCGCGTCGAGCGCGGTGCGGTGCGGCGGCGACGCGCCGTTCATCATGGGCGGCGACGCAGAGCCCTCCGGCGGCGGCGGCGGCGGCGGCAGCGCCGACCTGCGGGGAGGTGCTCACTGGTCACTTGTTCACCGTTATGGTACTCCAGCCCATCATGCTAAATGTGGATTTACTCGAGAGTCACGGAAACCTAGTAGATTTGGTAGATTGGATGATTTGAAGAATAAACGGTCCTTTCATGTTTCCACTTTCAGAGGTGGGGGAAGCGTCTACAGATTTTAAAAATTGTAAAAAATAATGACATGGAAATACTCTAGCGTGTCAGATATTGATATTTTTCATGTCTCTGATACGAAATATCTATTAATTTGCCGATTTTCATGGTGGGGGTGGCCATGCGGGAGGGTGAAAAAAAATAAAAAATACATTTACTCGAGCGCGTCAGATTTTCAGAGGGGGTGTTCAGTGAACCCTACAGATACTCTTATTTCTTAGTCTTACGATTTGGAAGTGACGCAAGCTCGCAGCGAATTCCTGAAAATTTAAAAAAAAATCGCCATATTGAAATACTCGAGCGCGTCAGATAAATAAAGCAATTCGTGCGAAATTATTCCCTAATCATTTCAAAATATTCAAAAATGCACAACGTTAATGTTCAAGTTTTCACTTCTGCCGGAGTGCAACCCGTTGTTTTTTTTTTTTCATTAATCTAACGGCTTCTCCTGAGCGTACCTTCAACCAGTATGAGCCCTTAATACAGAGATATTAAGGGCTCATACTGGTTGAAGGTACTTATAACTTATCAATATGTAACCCTTATATTAATCTGCCGCGCTCAAGTAAATCCCAGTGGTGCGGGGCACGGAGGGGCGCGGGGGCGCGGCGTGCTTACCTGGTGGGTGTATGTACGGGCGGCGGCGAGGTCGCGTGTGGCATGACGTGGAGGGGCGCGGGGGGCGCGGGCGGCGGCACGGAGGGGCGCGGGGGCGCGGCGTGCTTACCTGGTGGGTGTATGTACGGGCGGCGGCGAGGTCGCGTGTGGCATGACGTGGAGGGGCGCGGGGGGCGCGGGCGGCGGCACGGAGGGGCGCGGGGGCGCGGCGTGCTTACCTGGTGGGTGTATGTACGGGCGGCGGCGAGGTCGCGTGTGGCATGACGTGGAGGGGCGCGGGGGGCGCGGGCGGCGGCACGGAGGGGCGCGGGGGCGCGGCGTGCTTACCTGGTGGGTGTATGTACGGGCGGCGGCGAGGTCGCGTGTGGCATGACGTGGAGGGGCGCGGGGGGCGCGGGCGGCGGCACGGAGGGGCGCGGGGGCGCGGCGTGCTTACCTGGTGGGTGTATGTACGGGCGGCGGCGAGGTCGCGTGTGGCATGACGTGGAGGGGCGCGGGGGGCGCGGGCGGCGGCACGGAGGGGCGCGGGGGCGCGGCGTGCTTACCTGGTGGGTGTATGTACGGGCGGCGGCGAGGTCGCGTGTGGCATGACGTGGAGGGGCGCGGGGGGCGCGGGCGGCGGCACGGAGGGGCGCGGGGGCGCGGCGTGCTTACCTGGTGGGTGTATGTACGGGCGGCGGCGAGGTCGCGTGTGGCATGACGTGGAGGGGCGCGGGGGGCGCGGGCGGCGGCACGGAGGGGCGCGGGGGCGCGGCGTGCTTACCTGGTGGGTGTATGTACGGGCGGCGGCGAGGTCGCGTGTGGCATGACGTGGAGGGGCGCGGGGGGCGCGGGCGGCGGCACGGAGGGGCGCGGGGGCGCGGCGTGCTTACCTGGTGGGTGTATGTACGGGCGGCGGCGAGGTCGCGTGTGGCATGACGTGGAGGGGCGCGGGGGGCGCGGGCGGCGGCACGGAGGGGCGCGGGGGCGCGGCGTGCTTACCTGGTGGGTGTATGTACGGGCGGCGGCGAGGTCGCGTGTGGCATGACGTGGAGGGGCGCGGGGGGCGCGGGCGGCGGCACGGAGGGGCGCGGGGGCGCGGCGTGCTTACCTGGTGGGTGTATGTACGGGCGGCGGCGAGGTCGCGTGTGGCATGACGTGGAGGGGCGCGGGGGGCGCGGGCGGCGGCACGGAGGGGCGCGGGGGCGCGGCGTGCTTACCTGGTGGGTGTATGTACGGGCGGCGGCGAGGTCGCGTGTGGCATGACGTGGAGGGGCGCGGGGGGCGCGGGCGGCGGCACGGAGGGGCGCGGGGGCGCGGCGTGCTTACCTGGTGGGTGTATGTACGGGCGGCGGCGAGGTCGCGTGTGGCATGACGTGGAGGGGCGCGGGGGGCGCGGGCGGCGGCACGGAGGGGCGCGGGGGCGCGGCGTGCTTACCTGGTGGGTGTATGTACGGGCGGCGGCGAGGTCGCGTGTGGCATGACGTGGAGGGGCGCGGGGGGCGCGGGCGGCGGCACGGAGGGGCGCGGGGGCGCGGCGTGCTTACCTGGTGGGTGTATGTACGGGCGGCGGCGAGGTCGCGTGTGGCATGACGTGGAGGGGCGCGGGGGGCGCGGGCGGCGGCACGGAGGGGCGCGGGGGCGCGGCGTGCTTACCTGGTGGGTGTATGTACGGGCGGCGGCGAGGTCGCGTGTGGCATGACGTGGAGGGGCGCGGGGGGCGCGGGCGGCGGCACGGAGGGGCGCGGGGGCGCGGCGTGCTTACCTGGTGGGTGTATGTACGGGCGGCGGCGAGGTCGCGTGTGGCATGACGTGGAGGGGCGCGGGGGGCGCGGGCGGCGGCACGGAGGGGCGCGGGGGCGCGGCGTGCTTACCTGGTGGGTGTATGTACGGGCGGCGGCGAGGTCGCGTGTGGCATGACGTGGAGGGGCGCGGGGGGCGCGGGCGGCGGCACGGAGGGGCGCGGGGGCGCGGCGTGCTTACCTGGTGGGTGTATGTACGGGCGGCGGCGAGGTCGCGTGTGGCATGACGTGGAGGGGCGCGGGGGGCGCGGGCGGCGGCACGGAGGGGCGCGGGCGGCGCGGCGTGCCGGCGCCACTGCCGCCGTAGATTGGTTCGCCTCCCACCGACCCATAAGGACTTTCCTCCGCTACCACCACTGAAAAAAACAGGAAAAGTTTTAGTATTCAAAAATCATCATTCATTTACTTAATAATGTACGATTTCCATACGTCAGTTCTGTATTAAGTATCATACCGTGTCCATTGCCAGTTATCCTGGGCTGTCTGTTTTGCGTGTTCTCTATCTCGATGGAGTTGGGTCTGGCGGGCTGCACCGACGGCGGCCGGTTCTGGGACGCTCTATAGCCGCCGTCCGATATGTTCGTCGCTGTAGAAAAGACATTTTTGTTCAAAATATTATGCTGTATTAGTGAGTATTTTTCATTTCCAGCTTTACAATACATAACTCATTAACTAAGTTTGACAAAACATAGATCAAATGCTAGTCAACACACCCAACTGTTAACCCTAATATATTGTTTGGTTTTAGTACAGAGGCACGTTATTGCAGCATCAGAAGCGTGCCTACTGATTGTCTCTGCACCCTTTTGCTGCACGACGTACATTTGGTATACTCCAGCAAATGGGATATCATCTGATCAGGAAAACCACGCTTGCACTGGGTGTTAGATGGATTGGATCTCCCATTTCATTGAATCATGTTTGCTGCGGCCTGCTTGGGCACGTAATCCACTTAGTGCTTTCCAAATAGGCCACTACAGTTGAAGCCAGAGGCAGGTGTTCTCTGGGCTTCATGAATTCGTGAGGTGTATACCTCTGTTTAAAGCTATGATTAATCCAGTGAAATGGGTGTCAGGGCTCAGTTAACTCAGAAGTATAGATCGAATCAGGGTCTTGCTCACTGAAACATGATTCAATGACTGTTACTGTTACAACATGTAGCAGAATGATGTGCTCTCCGCGGGTGACTGCGGCCTCTTTGAGCCGGTCGCGGGTGGAGTGGGGAGTATGTTGTAGTATGTCATGAGACTCACTCTGATAGACGGGGTCAGGCTTGTAGGGCGGCTCGATGTTATAGTGGCGCAGCTGTGCAGGCGCCATGATGTGCTCTCCGCGGGTGACTGCGGCCTCTTTGAGCCGGTCGCGGGTGGAGTGGGGAGGTCTCACCCTCCGGGCGCCTCTGCCTTCTGCGTTGCCGCCGCTGCGTGGTTGACGAACCTGAAGAAGAAAGATGGAACATAGAAAAAAATATTGAAAAGTACGACTAGTACTCAGTTAAACCATAAGAATAAGGGAGAAACGTGATGGAAGAAGAGTCTACCTAACGTCGCTAAAAAATCATCTTCGTACTTTTAGAAATATCTTAAACTTCTTCTGGGGTAGGCGGACTGCTATCTTGGCCTCATAACTACAAATTTAATGCATTTTGCAGCAGTCTTCAGCACATATAGGAAGCCATCTACGGTGATAGAGACACCTTAAAACATGAGCCAGATGACAAAAAATCGATTCTCACATTTCTCGAGCACAGCAGCATGACTTTTAAAGCATTCTAATTTTGTTCCCACTCATTATTCTACATTTTAATTTAGGCAGAAGACCGCATGACTTGGAGACATGTCTCAGTAAGGGAACGGCGAAGAAGTAGAAGAAGAGTATAAAAGTAAACTAACCTTCTTCCCCCGATCATGCTGAATCCTCTCAGTATCCTGCAGCATCTCTCGTCTCCATAACTCGAAGAAGTAGTCGGGATCCGTGTAGAACTTCCTGGCATCTCGACCGTCATCCCTGAACTCGTTGAGCATTTCGAGCGGTGGCGGGCGGTCGCAGCGCGCGTAAGTCGACAGCATGGCCGAAGGCATCGAGTTGCGCGAGAACAACTGTTGCTGAAACGACCGCGCTGAGCGGAACGCTTTGCGCATTTGTATGTCTTGTAGGGACACTGGAAGGAGAAAATATAAATTTACAGTTACTATTTTTGGAAGTTATTACACTCCTTGATTGATAGGACCCAATTGCAGCACAATTCAATAAATGATGATAGAGACCCAATGATATTGAAATATAACTGAAGCATTTAAGGCATTTGAGGGAGACATGGGCCTCAGAAAAGGTAGACAGGGGTGCATACGTGTACCTACGCACTAATTGGTTTAAAATCACAATGTTAAAAAAAAATTGAGGATCAGAAAAACTCAGTTAGCAAAAATGCTTGGAAAAAATATTAAAGGCATTAGAAAACTACTTTAATGAACAAATTTAATTAATTAACCGTATGTGTTTGGTTTACTTACAGTAAATAAAGGAAACCACACCTCAAATACACTACTGGTAACATGTTAAAAGGATGTGGTAGGTAATTATCTGGTCAAATCACAAATTTCAACAGAAATAGAACTTTATGCGTTTATAAAATAGACCAACAGCCATAGCTCGTATGATACATTGTGCTCTACGTGACGTTTTGTACCACCCTTTTTTAGGAATCTCGAATGCCAATAAAAGTCATTCCTAATTAATTTTAAGGGAGGCATTGACTTCTTAACAGTCAATAATTTTGGTATTGGTCAGTTTCACAAAATATCGTAAAATGTTAGTGGTTACTGGTGACTTGGATAATTATTTAAATCTATCCAACACTGTACATTGCAGTTACAAAAGAGCAAGCAAAAATTTCTTCAAAAGTCGTAACTCCACTCCACTATTTCAAAAAGCATCTCACCTTCCTCAACGCCCGAGTCGAGCTGCGTGACCTTGATAGCCAGCCGGTCTATCCTGGCCTGCAGTACATTCGTCCGTTCGGCTAAGTTCGTCGCCTCTCGGGTCAGCTCCCCGAACATGTCCTCCGCATGCTTGGATAGGGATGATAACTGCCTGTTGATGGTATAAGAAAAAACATTAGACTTGAATGAAATTTTTTACAAAAATTAGACTTTTTTTTTTCTAAAATAGGATTGTTGCAGATTCTTTTAAGGTTGCATATAGTTTGGAGATACACCTAGAGCCCGCAGGTGCGTTGGAGACCCTAGAGCTAAACATGCTTGTTGTAGGAGAAGTGTCCGCCAATAATTGTGCAACAGGTTCGGTTTACCACACCAAAGCTGCTTATGCAATTTTTCAAAACGTTTTCGTGCTGCTCCAAGAGATGGTGAAAGGCTTAATAGTAATTCTAGTTATTTAAATAATTAGCATAGTCGAGACTAATTCGCTTTCCTTTTCAGGTGAATATTTTCTTACTAAAGAATAAAGATAAAACTATGAAACTTTATATTAAACTAGCTGCCGCCCGCGGCTCTCCGCTCTCGTGAATGTCGAAAATTATATCAAGGGAACATACTCCCGGGATGAAAAGTCCCTAAAATCCTATGTGTTATTCCAGATTATAATCTACCTCTGTGACAAATTTCATCAAGATCCGTTCAGCCGTTCTGACGTGATTGAGTAACAAACATCCATCCATCCATCCAACCATCCAAACTTTCGCATTTATAATATTACTAGCTTTTGCCCGCGGCTCCGCCCGCGTGGATGTCGGCAATCTCGTAAAAAAGTAGCCTATGTCCTTCTCTATATCCCAGGCTATATATCTGCCAAATTTCATGACGATCCGTTCAGCCGTTTTAGCGTGAAAGCGTAACATACAAACTCGTAATATTATTTAGGATTTTATGTACCTATAGATTTAACAAGAGAATATCTTTGAGGCCACGTAAAAGGAAAATATGTGGACTGTGCTCAGGAACGTCATCCTATTGATTAATTCTATTAATAACTCTCAAAACATCATTCACGACATGTGTAAATTATGATTTAATTGCTTACAATTGTGTAAGATGGTTGTGCAAATATAAACTAGGCGAATTATATGTGTCTTATCCAACAAATGTCTGAGAATAAACACCGATAACAAACTAAAAATGCAGGGCTCAGGGCTCTTATGAAGACCAGAAATCACAGATTTTATGGGTCTAACCATAAAATCTGTGATTTCTGGTCTTGATAACTCTGACCACTTTTAGTAGGTATTTGTATAGAATGTGCTGACACATCTACGTAACGTTTATACATAACGCATCTATAGGCATAATATCAGCTAATTGTTAATAAACGAGCAGATTAAATTGTCTATGAAAGAACAGATAAATAGTGAATTTGTGATGAATAGGTACGTCTACATATATATTCATTAATAGCCGAATTCATAAAGGAATAGTATTACTAGTACAAATGATCCAAGGTCGATATCCTAAATGAAACCTCTTGACCTAAAATGTAAAACCCCATCGTTTCAAGGTGGGGAAGCTATTCCGGAAATATCTTTTAGGTTATTCACCATGTGTTACATTCACTTGATTCACTGACACACTGCGAGCCCATCAACTAATTAAATCAGCTCAGTATATTACTCATACATTCTTTAAAAAGACGGTCATATATGTTGTCTACCCATGCTGATTTGGTTATGAAGTCTGTTGCAACAAGACTTTTATCAAATCCTATTGAAGTCGAATACAAATACTCGTATAATACTAGAGGGTTACTCTAACAAACTTTATTTCTTTTTCTTCGTCCACATCTATGTAAGCCCGTAGTGTACCACTAAAGGGACAAGGCATTCCTACCTTCTTTCCGTTTTAGTCTATCCTTAGGCAATCTGAGCAAAATCCTTTGGGTAGGAGTCAATGTTCTCTTGGGTCTACCGCGTCGCCGGTTGCTGATTTTTAGTCTGTGGCTTCTTCCGAATTCCGCGAAGTTTTCTTGTGGCATGTGTAGACAGCTGTGTTACCTACATTTGTGTTCCACAGTGTGTCGCAAAATTTTCATCGCCACATTACCTGACAGTGTTGGCGAGCGTGCCGTTGGTGACGGCCTCAAGCTCCGAGGGCACGTTCAGCCGCTCGGGCACCGTGCCGCGTGACACGTGCACCGGCTCCACACAGCGCTTCGGCAGCGGCATGGCTGCGCAGCGGCACGGCTACCTTGTGTACATCACTAGAAAGAAGGAAACACTTAGTTAATGAATGACAGATGAGTTTATAAATCATGTCTAAGCCTAGAGGAGCCCGTGGCTAAACAATAACATCCGCACGGGTCGATATTCAAGGTTAAGCGAAGCGCTTGAAGTCGATTCATGGATGGTTGATCAATTGATCATCTTAACATACCGAGATTCCTTCGTGCCTCGGAAAGCACGTTAAGCTATTGGTCCCAGCTGTCTTTGTAGATCTTTGACGGTCGTTATGGGTAGTCAGAAGCCAGGAAATCTGTCACCAGTCTTGCTGGGTATTGTGTTACCCAGTTAATGAGTTGTGATAGCCAGATAGGCAGTCGCTCCATGTTAAATACTGGTGTTCAGTTGCGTCCGATTAGACTGGAAGCCAACCACAATATATTTGAGAAAGGGCTAAGCAGACTAAATCACGTCTAAGCCTATCTCAGTAAATTAGATGATGTGAATGGTGAGGACTACGAGCCATTTTAAAGTATTACAATATTCTTGAATATAAACAGTACAGGGGCTCGAGTCTGCTATTGCAATCGTGTCTCAATGACCGGTCATTGATCGAATATTTGACAACTTTGACAGTTTTTGTATGGGAAATGTGTCATAAGTTTGACGTTATACGTCAAAAATCGATCATTGACCGGTCATTGAGACACGATTGCAATTGCAGACTCGACCCCCTGGACTCAGATTTTTAGTAAGCACTACATAATTATACACAATTACTACTAAATGCTACAAAATTTTCAAAAATATTATTTAAAATTCTGTGATCCAGGTGGCTCCTACATTCAGATGTTTAGATTGAGGAGCCACTTTTACATTGATTTAACTTTGGATATATTTTACTACAAACTTCAGAATTTAGACTTCAAATTTATTTGCTTTACCACTAAATAAGAGGGTGAGTTTCCTTTTAAAGTCTGAAGTGGCTCATCAATCCAAACGCACATGTTTCGCGATCCCTCATGCAGCAAATTGCGCCACAATTTTCGGAACTCTATCATCCGGTCCATTTAATGTCGATTCCAGTCAACCCGGTCGTAGGTCCACCTAGCTGGATGGGGGGCAACCCACGCAGCATTTACCAAACATGATAAAAGAATGGTTTAGGTGACCTCTTCGACTTCAAGTCTAAGCTTGGTTTTCATAAATTAAATAGTACCTATGTGAAGTGAAATAAATGACTTTGAACTTTCTCATTGCCTTCTTGTAGGAGTGGTTTGGAACCACACCATGTTTGATAATTGATAAAAAAATACCGGGACTTATCCATGCTGACCTTTTTCGTGACAGGTTTTTTTTATTATTATTTGGGTGCATTTAAAACAAATAATGTTTTCAATCTGTAATGACTGGTGGGTCAGTTTGGCAGACTGCCATAGACAAAGAGTTCCATACTCGAGCAATAAACATAAATTGACGTTTTCCTGAACAAGAATCACTGGTATAGGTATGTAGTTCGTTAATGAACTCTTAATTGGCCAAGCAACATTACTAGTATTTTAATTACAATAAAATTACCCAATAGAAATCTGAGGAAACGAGTAAAATTGTAACAAAGTGATTAAAAGTAACCTTGAGATAGTAGGGTAAATATAACAGCTTGATATCCATATACTTCAATACTAATATTATGTAAATATACGTGTGTATGTTTGTCTGTTACGTTTTCAAGTCTAAACAGCTGAACGGATTTTGATAAAACTGGGAACACGGATAGACTACTATGACCTGGATTAGGGGATAGGGAACTTTCGTCCCGGTAGTAAGTGGGAATATGATAAAACTTTTACGCGAACAAAGCCACCGCAGCCGATAGGAAATGAATATTCAACTACCTCAAGTTTCTACAAGCAATAAGGCTAAGCGCGCACTACGAAAATAAATCGTTGCGAAAAAAAATCGTCAATCTGGAAACAACAGAAATGTACTACAATCCGCGCACTGCGAAAATAAATCGTTTGCGGATTGTAGTACATTTCTGTTGTTTACAGATTGTCGATTTTTTTTCGCAACGATTTATTTTCTTAGTGCGCGCTTAGCCTAAACGATACTTGGAACCAATGCTAGCTAGCTATATAGATCGCAAATGACTCGTTTCCTCATTTATTTCTTGCGATTCCCGTTACAAGACGACAGATCAACATCTCTAATTCCTACCTCGCATAACACGGATAATAAACATAATTATCACAAAAACGCATGTCAATAATAATAACTGAAAAATGATTATTATCATATTATCAAATGATGTAGTCAATTAAGTATATTGACTACTTAAACACTAAAATATTTATTGTTTATGCTATAATTAATGACCTATTGACCGATTTCGACCTCGGAATCGGTCAGTCTCCGAAGGTAAGCTACCGGCACGGGACATTATAGTGCACATGTGTGCGCAAACACAGGTGCACTCTCTTTTCCATCACTCTCATAGTCCGTTGGGACGGCAACCTGCCACTACCAGAGAGATCTGGCGCAGGACCAACGGCTTAACGTGTTTCGAGGCACGGGGGTGCCCACACCGCCATCCTAAAAACTCCAGACTGTCACAGAGAAAAACCCAATTATACTTTTAGCCCGGCCCGACCAATAGGAACTGGCGAAAAATGTGTTCTTGTAAAGCTCTGCTTAACCTTCCGGGGAATACAAGAGCGATTTTATGTTTATTCATGCGGTAAAAAATCTGTAGCATGGCATACTATGGTCGTACGTCAGGCGATGTAGTAGTACGGTGCGAATTCCGGCTTTTCGCCACGTTCCGTCACCTGTTCCTAGTAATTAGTCGTTATTAAGTTATCCGCTCGATTATGCGGCGTGACGAGTGTGCGTGTGCGGCTATCGTGGAAGTTGGAATTAGGTTTTAGTTCCGTTAATAGTTTCACTAAGAACTTGTACTTTAATGTTATTAGTGAGTTTTTAGACGAAAATTGGTACTACAGGCTTTTTTTATTATTAGGTACCTATTAACAATTTTTAGGGTTCCGTACCCAAAGGGTAAAAACGAGACCCAATTACTAAGACTACGCTGTCCGTCGGTCTGTCTGTCACCAGGCTGTATCTCATGAACCGTGTTCTGTTGCCGCTATAACAACAAATACTAAAAACAGAATAAAATCAATACCTATTTAAGTGTGGGCTCCCATACAACAAACGTGATTTTTTTCCGTTTTTTTTATAGATAATGATACGGAACGCTTCTTGCGCGAGTCCGACTCGCACTTGGCCGGTTTTTTTTAATTTTATTTATTATTTTTCATCTTATATCTTTTACTCACGGCTTCGCTCGTGTAGAAACCTATTTACTCACCTAAACACTTGATAGATAAAGAAGTATGGTATAGTTAGCTAGATATTGCTTTAGCTGGATGAATAACAGCCCAACTCTCTTGGGACACTGACCTCATCCGAATCTGTGTTCACCAAGATTTTCAATTAGTTCAAACATTTCTTTTACGCTGCGGAGTAGATCATTTCTCATCTTAGAATCTACAGAAATCGTTCTTCTAAGAATATAAAAACCAAGCCTAATTACAAGTTACGCTATAACAAAACCATTGATCCACCACGATTCGTGACTATAAATTACGAGAAGTCGTTTTTTTACCATCTTCGGAAAAGTTAACGCGGTGACTCTGCCGCCTAATATTTGAGAAGATAACTGCAAGATGATCCACATACACGCTCATAAAACATTGGGTGGATAGCTATATGAACTACTAGCACTTCGCCCGCGACTTCGTCCGCGTGGCTTTAGTAGGAACTCCACAAACTTCAACGCCCCCTATAAAAGGTTAGTTTTGGAAAATTAAGCACAACGATTTTCATTAATTACTTAGCCATTTCTACTTATTCTATGGTCTCAGGAGGCCCTCGATGCGACTGTCGAAATGCCAAAATGTAGGAATTTGGTCACGTGACGTTTCGATAGCATCTGTCAATCCTATACATTTTTGACGTATTGACAATCGCGTACGCCACGCCAACGTTGACAGAATCAATCTCGAGCCCAGGTTCAGCGCAACTGCTCACCCCGTTCAAC
Organism: Melanchra persicariae; assembly: GCA_947386135.1. Taxonomy (NCBI): domain Eukaryota; kingdom Metazoa; phylum Arthropoda; class Insecta; order Lepidoptera; family Noctuidae; genus Melanchra; species Melanchra persicariae. The sequence goes on from OX376664.1 coordinate 14,896,816, forward strand.
CCGTCAGGGTTTGACTATGCAAAAATTGTTAAGTACTGTTTCAATTATCCCGCTTTTAGTTTGTTCATAGCATTCCAACGTAAATTGAAGCAGGCAAATATGTCCTCCCCTAAAATCTTAATCACCCCTGCTTCACTCCATATTATATAAGTAGTTTATTTTCGAAAAATCCAAACATTTGTTATTCTTATTGTTTTATCGAAAACATTTAAATGCCGTGGTGTTTCAACTTCATCGGACCAAGCATTGATACGATTCTTCCCAGTTCGCTCAAGCCGCGACATTTTTCTTACTCCGAGCATGTTTATTACCGTCGTAACTTTTGAACGAAAGGTCCGATTTGAATAATTTAAAGTGTAATTTACACGGACATAATCAACCTTAATTATCAAACCATTCAAATGGATAAGGATTAATATCACGATACTAAAATCACCATTTTTTATTTCACCATTGGATTTGCTTGAATAATATGAACAAAAAGTGGTCATGGTGACTTATCCATAATAGTTAGACATATGGTATCGCGGACTTTTTTGTAGATATTGATGACCTCTATAAAACTGTAGTACATCACTTTGCTCTATTGTCAATAGATTCCGCAGCGTACGCGATATAAGGATTTTTTCTCACACCTTGCGTTACATTATCGAAGTTTTCATACAGATCCCTAACTTTTTTGAAAATATTCTATAGCCTATGTCCATCACCGAAAATATACGATTCTACTGGTGAAAGAATTATTCAAATCGGTCCAGTAGTTTCGGAGCCTATTCATTTCAAACAAACAAACAAACAAACAAATCTTTCCTCTTTATAATATTAGTGTAGATGTGTCTATTTTTATGTCTATATCTAAGCTAAACTTCAAACCCTAATGGGCGTTCCTCAAAGACTAAATCACCCTAATCTTTTGAGCCATAAATATTACTACGCTTATAAGGTCACATTAGATAAATAAATCGCAATATATTTATGTTACAGCAGGTACTTTACCAAGGCTGTCCATCCACCTGGCAAATCCCTTAATCGGGTTTAACGTCACCCACGAAGGGACCACGGATGCCAAAAATAAGTATATTGGTCTATGTGCCTTTTATCCATACTATATTTAGGATAGCATGATAAAGTGCTATAAAGCCACAAATTGGAGTTGTCACATGTGTATAGCAGGGGTCAACCACCTTATAATGCGTCCTGGGCGCGAATTGATGTACCTAATAGTATAATAAATATGTAGTGGGCCATTTGATAAGCAAAAGTTCGAAAATAGGAACTCCGCGGTAATAGGGAACAACGATGTTGGTATGACAACTTGCCCCATGGCAAAAACTTATGTCCAACACTGGAAATATTTGATTTGGTAAACAGAAGACCATATTATTATTATAAAATCGCTTCGGCATTACTAAAAGTCACGCTTCATTTAATGAATACGTGCTTAGTAAACTTTACATTCTTATCTCGTTAAGAGTACGACCTTCGCATTTGATAAAATACTAAAGAAAATTTTAGAATACTAAATGACTTGAGTTCTGTAATCCACATACTCCCGTCCCAGTCCTCCCCTTCACTTTGAGGTAAAAGGGGCTAGAGGAGTGAAAGGAGGAATAATCCTGTCAATGCAATTAAAGCGGTTCTGTCCGATATTCTCGCACCGTAATGGAATGCTTTTAAAGGTTGGCTATAGAAGGTTCTAGCTGTATCTAGACTTTCGTCTACTAACACTACTACACTATTTTAAAGTGGCTTTTAGTTGACAGATGTGGCTTTCGAGTTACGGTCGCTTGCACAAATTTTATCTGTTTCTGCAGAAAATTTCCCGCATTGCGACAGTTGGTGCTGATCTAGCTTTAAACTCACGTTTTTGCTGGTGACCTTTTAAATAAACTAAACTAGTTGACGCATTCGGAGCTCGTGGCTTATTAATAACAGCCGCATGGATCGATCTTAGAAGTTAATCAACGCTTGCAGACCACGGCAAGCGTTCGTGGAAAAAAATAAAGAAAGAAAACATGTTCATTACTATTAATAAATTACATTTAAATGTCTCCTAAGTACCTCGGATAGCACGTTAAGGTGTGAAATTTGACACGGTTACGGATAGCCCGAACCCAGTAAAATTTGACAACAGTCTTGCTAAGAGGTGCCGCGCTACCCAGTTACTGGGTTGCTATGTTAAATTCCGATATCCAACTGCATCTGGTTAGACTCCAAAATAGTTGGGAAAAGGCTAGGCAGATACAGTTAACGCATTCTAAACATAATTGAGTATTACAGCACCGATAATGTCTCCTCAACAAAAGGTTCTGCATCAAGAATACTGGCATAAAATTAATGGCATCGTTTCGAAATGTCAGTGGCGTGCGGCGTGCCGAATCAAAACAATATGGAACCGAACGGTATGTGGCAACCTGGCAATGCAGATTTAAATCATAATGGTAACTGTTAGTGCTTTAACTGTAACAGTATAATATCTTGAGACGTACTGTCGTGATTTGAAAGGCTTTTGCTTCCAGGAAATGACTGAAGAAAATGCAAAGATTTGAGACAGTATTTCGGGAAAGGAATTGGACCATAAATTGGATGCTGTGGAAAAAGCCAAGCCACGTCAGTCTAACAATACCTTATGTTATATTAATATGAATAAATTACAAGTGAACCTTCACAAGCTCAATTTACAAACATATCATAAACATCGATGAGAGTTTATCTGCAGAGTTCAACAACATCGTTTTGTTTACATTGTTGGAAAGATCAGTAAAAATCTAGTGTAATTAGCGTATGTTCAACGGCCGTGTACTACAAGCTTCCCACATTTACTACCATCGTACAATGGTAGATGGTAGTAATTAGTCACATTAGCAATTAGATCACAATGCCCGCCGCGATCATAAGTGTTATCATACGATTTATACAGTTATTTCAGTTGAATGAATCACAGGAAAACCGGGGAGATAATAGTTTTTGGGATACCTATCTAACAATAATTCTACATTTAATATAAAATATGCTGTAGTGAGTTTGTTCTCTACATATTCACGTTTTAACGGCTGAGCAGATTTGGATGAAACTTGGCTCAGGAGTAGACAATGACCAGAGGCTCTACTATCACGTCTTAAAAACATCATGATTCCGGTGTGGGAGGGAGACGGGGCTAAATAAGACGCATAAGACTCACTAACCCTTTATCTCAATGCAATCATGATGGTATTGCCACATCACAATAAGAGGGCTGGAAAAGGATACTTTTTATCCCAGAAATATATGTTCCCTCGGGATGATTTTCGACTTACGAGCAGTCGGCTGTTAGTTGGTCTATATTTGAACCCAGCTTTGTTGCGTTAATAGAATAAATGTTTATGATTATTACTTCTCAATTCAGTTGCTATTTAATTGATTATTTTATTACCTATCGCAACTTTATAATCTCAAGGTGTGAGTTAAATTCGAACGTGCCCTATATTATTTTGACGTTCTAACCAACCAGTGAAGAAACACAATAGTCGATGTGCGTGTATAAATAAATGAACTATGTTCCAATCTATGTTTGTATAATATTCCCAAGTTGTATTGCTGTACTAGAAATAATCTAACGAACAATAGACATGAAAGTATTTCGATTAGCCATGAAGTTAATGGAACAAACGACCGCAATCGTAGCTAACTGTTTCAGGTAAACGACACATTCTGAGACTGCTACTGGATATGAATTGATGAATCTAAATCCTAATGAGCTCAAAATGATAATGAAAATGACTGTGACTCATTCAAAAATCATATTTACATCAAAACTGAAAAGCTAATGAGGGCCCATACACGTTCAATTTTATCATAAACAGTTTATCAAATTGGCATGAACGTCTGTGGGAAATTTTGATAAAAATTAGTTGTAAAATAGCATGAAGTAAGTAATATTTGATCAAACAGTTTGAACCACCCTGTTTGATCAAATTACTTGAACGTGTATGGCCCGCATAAGTACTACAAAAAATATTGTATCACTACATTGGCGGAAGAGAATAAATATCTGAAGAAAAACCTCACGAATTGAAAATTTTATAAAACGCAGTAACAAAGTACATACGTGATAGATATACGATAAGTAACTTCCGATAATTCACGAAGCACTACGATATGAATCTATGTAGGTGTTTAACTATGCACGCAATCAGATTATCTATATACTCGTACAATATGCATATCTAAACTCCTAAAGCATCAGCATGCAGGAACTGCATCTAACACTTGCCTATCCTATCAAACTAGGATTGACATCATCGCTTCTTGAAGATCTTACGTCATAACCACAACACGCCATTTTAGACCTTATATACAAACAGAATTACCGAGCTAATTGTTAGACACGTAATCTGATAGTTAAGTATCAAACTAACTTGGCAGTTGATGGTCTTATCAAGCAAGTTCTAAATTTGTTAGCAAGTATGTTTCGCCAAAAGTGGTAGGTCAAGTCAATGACCTTTATTTAGTTGAGTGTTGATATATGATATGTTTTGGCAATCATTTTAATTACTAGACAGATGTATTACATATTTAATGGATCCCAAAGGTGACATCGTACATACTATGCTGCATGGCAAAACTTCTAGACAACTTCGTCTAAAATTTATCTTCTTTCAGTGAATTTAAATTTAAAACTATAATATTATTCTAAATCAGAAGCCAATCCTAATCAATTCCGGAATTAAAACCGTTTAAAATCGATTCGCAATCTCATGTAATCAATCACTGTCGAAAACTTGTCAAAAATGTAGAAAAACTGGGTAAGTAGGTATATTATTTATATTGTAAACGGATCAGTTAGTAATAGCTCATTACTCACCCCCGATTTCTAAATTACGAATGTGGAAACCTGAAATAAAAAAAATGGCATTCAAGTAGGATTTGACATGTTCTAACTCCAAATAGATACCCAATTTAGAAACCCGCCTTGAGAATATGACGTTCTTAAAACTCCGATGTTTAATAGACGTAACATGCAAGATTAACTCCTCGACTAAGAGGCCATCTGTGTCTTTTTTATGGATGGGAAATCATCAAATGATTCCTTCCGGCCGTTATCTTCCCTCTGGGCGGAGCAGAAGGGAGTGTCAGACTCTTACTGACTAAAACCCATCCATGTTCCTCCTAATGCTCTTTACGTGACGTGGTGACTCTTTCGTGCCAATTCCGCGACCTATCTGTGCCTTAGTTTAGTATCTTGCGAGTGACTACGACCGCATCATTGCTTTAGTAGTCCTGTATTATTCCTCTGGGTCTACCTCCCTCATTTATTTCCATCGTTCCAGAGTCTGCGCTACTTCAGGAAGATATCTACCAGCATAGCATATTCTAATCATGTAAGTTGTTATTGTTGATCGAAGATTTAAGGTAACTGTGATCAAAACAAAGTGTTAACTATTAAAACAAAGTAAATACCAAAGCCTCCAAAGGTAGTACCTAAGAAAAACGATTAGTAGCTATGCTAGGGTTCCTTCAAAGGCAGCAATTACGTGTAGGTAGCAAGAAGTCATGGTGGTACAGAGACCGGTAGAACTGCTTCTCAAGCCTATTTGTTTAGTAGACGTAACACGCAAGATGGAACTCCTCGACAAAGCTATGTGTGTGAGCAAATAGCATTTTCTAATTAGTGATCGCGAGATTTATTTTAAACGGTAAACCTGAGACGCCCGGAATCGTTCAATGTGGCACAAAACATGGTTACTTGAAGGAGCTTTAGTACAGCAGTGGACGATTGGACGTCTTTCCACTGAAATCATAATGATGATGAAGCCAGCTATTTCGTAAAATTAATAGGTATTAATTTGTGCTGTTGGTTTCTGTTTCTGTTACAGCTACCAACATTATAGAAATCTTAGTTCCTGTTATAAAAAAAAACACCTTTAATAATTTCATCTAAAGAACTTGAGATGGTTAGTCTCTATTTTATCTTGTTTATCACACACTTTACACAAATTTGAAACCTCTTTAATCCTGATTTGCTCTTCTATAAAATACTCGCTATGTATATATGATGACGTTATTTTATAGTAAGCAAACATTTCTTATCATCTGTTTACTACTATACCATTACTTCATTTTAATGGTATTTCGCTTAAATTATAGTTGGAATGGACCTATTGCAAATTATAAGACAAAAATTGTTATACACAGATCAAATAAAATTAGCCAGCAAAGTTCCGCAAACGTGATGGACATCGATATGTACTAGATGACAATAAAATACAAAAAAAAACAATATTAACTAGTCAACAGCGACAGATAACTCCTTAGTCACTTGAAATATTACATAATATCGATGTTAATCTCCATTTCTTCCTGCTGACGGACTGTTTGATTTTACTTTACATTACAATGTTTATACATCATTTTAATGTAAAGTAAAATCAAACAAACAAACAAATTACATTAATTATACACCTACTTAACTAATCCAAACGTTATCGAAACATTACATAACTTAATACTATAACGAAGGACAACAAAGATCATTCACTATTCGATCAACAACAAATTAATTCAAGTTGTTCATACACCAGTTATTTTCTGTGCATGACGCGCATGTCCTGGGCATGATTAGATTATCCTGCGTTTTGCGAAACTAACGGATCTGACACATTACGCCGGTTCATGGATTTGTATTTTAGAGGCATACTGGCACAGCCACACCACCAGTTTGCAGCGGTGCAAGGTCATAAGATAAGAAAATGGAGCGATTATTACACTCAATGATTCCAAGAGTAACTGTAGAAAACATTTTTTGGCCAATATCGTCTATCGTTTAGTTAAATCCTTATATTGGCAGAAGACATCACGTGGATACCGAGATCTCCAACAATCTCCAACATTACTGAGCATCAAACGAACTCTGCAGTCTCAACATGTTCAGCGATAAGAATACCAATATTTAGGATGACTTCACGATATTATTAACCGCTTAGCACAGAGTAGAATGACCATGTGCTACATTGAAGAATCATTACGAGGACCAAGACAAAAGTAAAAGTGAGCCAGTGGTTTTAGTCTTTAAATATCGAGTTATTTTAGCACAACGAAAGATGTTAACAATTAATTTTCGCATTGTTATCAAGTCTTGGCGTTCATTAGTCTGTCTGGACGGACATCCATCGCAGATGAGTGTCAGTTACGAACCTTGAAATACTAGACAGAGCTTACAAAAACATCTAAGGACAATGTACTACAGCGCATAGTGAACAGGTTAGATCATCGAATACAATTAGGCTAATTGTAAACAATTGTACAGATACAATGAACGAGGGAGTCTATATGTACGAAAATAAAATTAACAAGACGTCCGTTGAAACAATCGCGGTCGAATATGGCATGAGATATCAATGGAATTAATTCAGGAATAGAATAAAAGTGTATCAGGATATTTTTAGTAGGTTTAAGAAGATACTGACAAGCTACAAGCTTTGACGATAGATTACCTTGTCTTCCTGGAACACAGTCCTATCTGATGATAGCCGCTGATTAGTTTCTTCTATAAGAATCATTAATGTTTCCTAAGAAGAAAATTGCAACGGTAAAGTCTAAGATCAAAGAATCATCTAACAGAAGACGCATTTATATGCACGATTGAAGCTACAACTCAATTAAGCGAAATCTATTTCGATTAAGTGTTTGCTAAAAGCTAAAGTAAACCAATCCCGCCGTTCAGGAGCGATAAAATACTAAATCTTTCCAATACTTTAATAAGTTTTACTACCGACAACCCTTTAGTAACCGTACAGCAATAATCCTAACAGACAGCATGGCGGCATTAAACTCGGCACGAGAGCGGGACAGCGGGATCAAATTGACATATCCGCCTTCCTAATGCATTCATGAACGGGACACCCGACACAGGAGGGAATACTTCACACTCACAGACTCACACGTCTGATTACGGTTACTGGTATTGTAATATGACCGCTGGGTTAAGAACAGGTCACTTTTCTTGGGCGTCGCGCGTCGGGACCTTAGAGGTCAAGTTGTAGATGAATGGATGCACAGATGAGACTTTTTTGCAACATTGCAACAGAACTGTTTGTCTTACTTACACTTCGTCTTGGTAATTTTTCTGATCTTTCTTATTGCAACAGTTCACAATAATTATGCTTGTTACAATCATCTTACCACCAGCCAAGTTGTGTTCAAGTCTACCTATCTGAGACAAATACATAGAAATAACTTAACCTGAGTACAAAATATAATAATGTAACTACTAATGACGACCGACAGTATTAGCTTTGCAATAATGCTATCGGAAATGCGATTGGAATAATAATGTACAAACTACCGGTAGGACCCCACGATACACCTCGTGAAATACAAAGTTACTGCACAGACTTATAAAACAAGATACGATAAGGTTCTTAAGCGTTTGGAATCGAGATACTGTAACAAAGGCGAAGTAAATCTACACAAACTTGGAATTGATGTTTAAGATGTCAAAGCCGAGGGTAACTAGCTAGTGTAACTACAAGATTAGTGGGGAGAAACTTCGAGAGCTAAACCACCAATATACGAGTTGAACATGAAGCGGTATCTACCACCCATATAAGACTGAATCGATACTGCCGAAGGATGACGGAATTTTATGGTAATCTTGGAAAGCATGCATCTTGCTTTGCTATTTTGCGAAGTTATATTCATCATATATCATAATAGGTTATATTTTTTGCGAGTAGTACTACATACCTAGTTAGATAATTTTGTCGTTTTCGGTGGCAAATAAATATAAGTATAATCTGATAAGTGCAAAATCGATATCAGTAATGTTTTCTATTGGTCGGAAATGTGACTACGGCATTCAGCTCCCGTTCTCTAGTTGTTTTTTGTTAGTCCCTAGGAATCAGACAGATATTGACACGAAAGTCTTCTCTACTAAATTTTAGCATCCCTCTTCAAGTTACAACTCAGTCCTAAAATGATATTGCGGCAATGGCATGCATGCCTATATTAGAAGGCATTCCTTGAAGGTTGCGGAGTTCAGAGGGCAAGCCCTTTATGCAAAACCAGAACTAGACACAATACGACATTTCTGAAAAGGATCCCTGAACTTGATAAATGATAACCACATAACTACTGAACTGTCTACTACTACTGACTGTAATTGAAAAACGGGATCTGAAAAAACAAGGCAATTAATTTGAAACTGGGCCGTAAAAAACGATTTGCATTTGAAAGCATGAGTCGCATTAAATGGGCTATTAAAACAAGTTGCACGATGCATTTTTTATGAACATGCTGAAGTTTTCATGCTTAACGGGTGTTCTTTCCGCAAAAGATTTATACGAAACGATTAGGCATACTGTCATTACTAATTGTAACGTTTTGTCGGCTTTCTTACTTTCAAGTTCAACAATTTTTTATTAGACTCATCATAGCCCAAAATGTTCATTGTTTGTCTGACCACTACATTATTTCCAATCATACACAGAAAATGGTTTTTTTTCTCGGGGAGGGTATTATAGCACCACAGGGCTAATCCTGTGATACTATCTACTAATATTAATAAATAACAAACAGAATATGATCAAACGAATAATTATTTAAGCCATTTGATTTGAAAGGTAGTTAATACATGACTCCTTATAAAAACCATCCATATTTTGACATTCATATCTCAAAAACACTTTATTCTTCTGCAAGACGCTTCCAAGGTTCTAACGACTAGCTTGTCTGCCAGTGACCGGCAGCCAACGAGTTCACAGTATGTAGGTATATTTTAGCTCGTGAGCGCTTTATGTTGGTGCCTATGGTGTGCCGTGGAGGTCACGGTAGCCTGCAACTAATGAACACTCATGTCATTTTAACAAGACAAGAAGTTGACATACGTTGGGTGAGTCCTCATCATGACTGCGTCGAACTCGATTATACTCTGTAAAATAACTATCTACTATTGTCTATGTTAGAGTAGAGTTAGTAAATTCAACTTGCATGCAACTAAATTAGCAAACATGAAACACTGTATTCAATCTGAACAATAGTATTATGACTACTGACACAAATTAACAATTCGATAATAGAAAGATAGATAGTTTACTCTTTATTGTACACTATAACAAATTAAAATAAAGGCTTAAAAATAATAGAATGTAACAATGGGCGGTCTTCTCGACAAAATTGATGTTTTCCAGACAAGAAAACAAAAAAAAAAAACTCAACTTTAGAACTAGATCGACCTTTCAGAAAAGCCCGTCACGTTATTCTCAACCGCTGCAACTCCTGAAACTCAGAATCAACAATGGCGATCACCGAAACCCGAGGCAATGAAGCTCGACGGGTCCCGGAGAAACGATGGACTTATCAGACAGTATGTCAGCCGCATATGGATGCTAAAATAGCTGAGTCGAAAGTGATCTGTCACAAGAGATAGAAAATTAACAGATTAAAACCACGAACGGTGCGGCACACGCAATCAAATCTTGAGGCGACGTGCAAACCATTGGCGTTGAATAATTGGACATGATCGAATTACTGACCAGTTTTCTCTGAACGCATTAGGGTGGGGTACTATGAGCAGCGCAGAATCTTGGAAGGCTTGATTCCGTATGACTTAGGCCACTCTCTGTAATGCGATTATGCGTGGTACGTTTGTAGACGTAGATCTTTTCCTAAGAAGCCTGTCTGTAACTACTGTTCATTATGAAGGTTATGTATTAGCTTGTAAGCTTCCTTCCATTCTTTAAAGCTTTTAAAGATTATTAAGCAATCATATTGTCAGTTGCTAAAATCTTGGTGAAATTTATCATTTTCTTGCAAAGATATAACTTCATCGAATGTGTATTTGAATCATATATCATCTCAGCGGAAAGACGTCTACCGCTGTACATAGGCCTCCCCCAAGTGTCGCCACAAGAACCGGGGCTCGAGTCTGCTATTGCAATCGTGTCTCAATGACCGGTCAGTGATCGAATATTTGACAACTTTGACAGTTTTTGTATGGGAAATGTGTCATAAGTTTGACGTTATACGTCAAAAATCGATCATTGACCGGTCATTGAGACACGATTGCAATAGCAGACTCGAGCCCCGGGTCCTGTGCGTCTCGCATCCATCGGCTACCAGCGACCCTCACGGGGTCATGTTTGAATGCCTTATACATATTCTACAAATGTTTAGTAGAAAAGCTATGAAAACTGTTACATATTTTTCATCGCACAAGAAGCGGATATTAGTGCAAATAAAACAACCACTATCGCGTTGGAATTCCGTTAAGCCAGTCGCTTCCTCTGTAGCCCCACCCTTAGCGCCATGGCAGTTAGACAAAGCGTTATGGCTATTGTCGAGATGTAAATAAAGGCGATTGTTGCGTGTACATGAGGTGCAGATAACACATAACCTACTGTGCTATGGCGTGCGTTGATACTGCTCTGATACGTAACTAACTAGAGCAGCCCGTCTCGTACCATTGCACATTTTAAATCCTGTACAGAGGAATAAATTAAAAATAAGTTTTTATTTAATATTTTCTTGCCTGCCTTCATTGCCTCGAACGATTTTTATGTTCATTATCATAACTTTATTATCTTACGAGTCGTGAGAACTTGAAATGTTACGTCTTTCTCAAAGTAGTCACAATAATTTCCGTCAATAACTATTGTTATATCATATCATTCATAAGAACAGTACTTAGTTGGTACTCATCTAATACAGTTATTTTTTTTTTGATCCGAAATTCACACATAATGGAATCCAGAACTTTTTAAACAATTTGGCGCCATCTGATACAGGTTTTATGAACATCAAACATTTTAATATCCTGCGTTATCGAGTTAGACTGCTTATTGTAGGATGTATGTATCGTTTGCTAATAATAACGACACCTCTTCCAGTGGCATATTTAAAAAATCTACAGGAAAAGAGACATAATATTTAGTCATTGATTCATAATATTAAATATGTAGACAATTTAATTCAGCAGTTTCCTTATTCTCTTTGTTTGAAACAAATAATTACGCAAATAACACCTATCCCAACACATGAAGTACCTAGCGACAGAACTACACGGAGTGTCTGGAAGATTTTCATGCAAGAGGAACGGTATCAAGGTAATTCATCCGAGAAATAAAGACCCACTAAAACAGCATACTATTACATAATAACATAATTAATAAATTGATCATTAGGTCCAAAGAGGAAGTTCGTCAGTACACAACGTTCATTCTGTGGTCCATCCGCATTTTTTCACATTCACGGGATAAAATTACAACGGTGTATGGTAGAGGAACACGTGTAAAACTTTTTTTTTATTGACTATGTATTCGGTTTGGTAAATTGTACACCAATTGCGAGCTCTTGCACGATCTAAAGTTTTACACGGACTAGGTACACGTGAACGAGACTGAGCGGTCGAACAGATGTTAGATGGTAAAAATTTGCTAGAAGAAGAAGAGATGGTGAATGATGACGGGAGTTGCATTTAAAGTCCATTAAAAGATAAAGCCATGACTATGGATAGATCTTATGATAGAAGAAAATATTCCTCATAGTCCTTAGTGAATAACTCCACTGCAGACAGACAAAAAATATTAATGATCATCGAAAGTTCATTGACTACAAAACATGTGTCACACAAACGTGTCTAGTTTCCTGTACGCATCCAAGAACAAAATTAAAGACACAATGTTATAGTTTTAGGACAATCAGACCATATGGTGGACAGAACAGCTTATAAGTAACGACCTAAACCAGTCTCAAAAGATAGACACAAAGATGGCCGCACCACAAACGGACGGCAACAGAAATAATCTCATTAAGATTCAGGCCACAGATAATTTAGCACACGTAGAACAAGAAATGTACAATAGCCCAATTAGATAATTGTCGAGTAGTGCAATGTTCCTTCCTCACTCATAATGCAATCTTGAATACAAATTCAACGCACTTTTATCCAACAATCACTTGAGGATGTAATTTTGAAGAGATATGGTGCATGGGTAATGAAGTAACGGTGAAAATTATTACCTATATAGACGATTATCGCATGCATTGGCTGGCATCGCCACGTCCAAGAACCAGAAAAGGAAATGAGGAAGTTCATATTTTGACGGAAATTGTATTAGCAGTTGCAGTTGTGGTATTCAAAGCCTTGAGTGTGAAAAGCTGTTATTGCTCGACCTATTTTTGTATTGTTATTTGTGTTTACTGTATCAATAGCATTCAAGGAAAATATCGACATAATCCTTAAAAGTTCATTAATAGTCATTTTATACATAGGTTTTTCTTGATTCGCAATGTACTTTTTGATTACAGGACAATATTTACCCCGCAGTTAGTTGCGCAGTGATTGACACATATTAATCGGACTTTTCATGAAAGAAGATGGCTAGAAGTGTATTCGAAGTCATTGATTGTATGGCTGGAAATTAGAGAGGTTAAACCGTGAATACCTACTTCGATGACAGGTAACAGAAATATAGGTATAGAGCAGAGCAGGAGAATAAAAGTGGAAAAACTACTGGCACAAACTTCACTGAATCAGATCTTGTTAATTCATTTATCAGTCTACAGCCGCATAAGGTTGTCGAGATACATTTCATTCACTCTTGCGGTACGTTAATCGGCGTGCAGCATCGTTTACGATTTCACGCGTCGATGGTGAATAATTTCTTAAATCAAATTTTGGTTTATTCAAACACATCTCCTCTCGTCTCCTCTCCTCTCTGCTTTGGTGGAAACCGGGCCTTAGGCCCGGCGCTCATTGGCGACGCGGCACGGCATGGGATTTTTTGCAAAACAGATGATTTCGAATCTTATTTAAACACTGTTAACACTCACATTAATTTCATTGGTGCTTCGGCATCCTTCGGCACGTTCTGGCATACCGTCACATCCCGAAATTTGAATGCTAAGCAAAACAAGATCTCAAGTCTTTTGCGCTTTTTAAAATCCCTTGCGATGTCGCGTCGCCAGTGGCCTTATTATTTTCCGGATAACCTACGCCACGCCATCATTACCATCTCGGTTACGACAGCTTTATTATGAAGCCCATTGAGCTCTCTTGCCATTTCATCGCTACTTTCTAACGAAATAGGTGTCACAGTGTAGGCGGGTCTGCGGAAATATTGATTTCGGTTGATCATTGCGGTTGAATAATGCAGTTTGCAGCCGACATTTTCTTGGCCTGCGGTATTGCTCTGTGGACTACCGGTAGCGTAGTAGTGGTCTGTTCCTCGGAAAAATGTTTGGTTGGATTTAAAGTAAAGTAGCGGAGAGTCTAGAAAGTTATACGAAACTAAACTGAAGTTAGGTAACTGAGAGCTAAGCACGAATTTCTGCGTAATTGCATCGACAGCGTAAACGTATCGCCTTCGACAAATTTTGTATGCAAAATTGATCAGCGCCGTGTGTGCGTATTTGGAACTAACTAATCGGTAGCACGAAACATTGACAACCACCTTCGTATAGTTTTTACGCATTAACGTTACGTAAATGAACCAAATGTATGGAAATCGATAGCAATCGGTAGCACGAATTGTGTCGTTTCGACTTTCTCGCTAGCTGGGACGCTGTCACGTAAAAAAAAATCTCATTGACATTTTCTTGGTGAGACAGTTTACGTCAAAAAAATATTCCGTATTTATTTTGGAACTAATGCAAGAAAATGCAATTTATTCATGAAAACAAGAGGAAGGCATGCTGCCTATTTATCATCCGGTCTCCTGGATACATAAAGAGGCTAGGAGAAGATGTGAAACGAGGTAGGAAACATTTCCATTTTCTTAGTAAACACACGTAATAGTTTCTCATCAAAAAACATTTTTATAAGTGTTATTCATGCAAATCACACTACAGCTCCCTGCGCCAGCCGCGCGCCTTGGTGAAGTTCGTTTCTGTGCGTAATTCGCCGCAACTCTTTGGTGCTCAAACTAATTTATGTTATAACCACGCAGCATCGTGATAGGTGTTACAAATACTGCCCTTAAGACGACCCACTGATCCTGCTATAGGTACCTAATACAATGCACGTGTTTGTACTCGTATGTAGTTTGTTTCAACGGGTCCATACCAACGCAAAATTGGAATGTAATAGAACTTGCAACAAACCTCAGTGAGCAAATGATGTAGGTACTAGGCAACCGTAGCTACTACTACCTTATTCTCGACAATATAAGATTTAACATTTCTTAATGTACCTATAACATCTACTTCAGCAGGTTTGTGAAAATGGTTTCAGCGCCTATTCAAATGGCAAGAACTATACAATAAGCCGCATTCTACAAGTCTATCGATAATGGCTAGAGACCCGTGCTTACCAAGGGAGAAAAGCAGGACGAATATGAAACAGAACACCTTCGCAGCGTGACGATTGGTTTATCGAAAAGACCTGCCATCGTAACCGGCGTCTTATCTACTGTCGGTACCTACACCGTACTGCTAGCGCACTGTGAGAGACTCCTTCGAAAATAGTTTATCAAATCCTAGATCAAATCATCCCGCATGCAAGGCTTGCGTACCGCTACCTTTTGTAATAAATGAAAGGCTTGTTTGTTAAATCAATTTCTATTTTGGATCCGACTATTAATGTAATACATTAAGAAAACCTGAATAAACAGAAATTAGAAGGTAAAATTGTTTGTTTTTAAGTTCCTTTGTAAAGGTAGTCTCTGGAAGTCAGGTCCGATCTTCGATCACTATTAAAGGCGATCGAAGGGTCTGATTATGATAATTCTTTTTCTGCTAAAAAGCTACACTAATGTTGCTTTTTTATCACGGAAAACAAACAGTTTTTTTTGGGCTAGCCTCGTCAGCAAAGCAGTGGGGAATGACGAGTACTTGTTGTAAATAATACATCCAGTAAACGGCCCCGACTAGACCCGTGATCTGACATAGGTCGATGTTCCAAACCCAAATGCTTGGTGTTATTTATTTTATCATTGCTAATCTCAAAGCAGCTAAGGACGTCGCGTGGTGAGGACACTGTTATATCCTAGAAGAAAAAAATCGAAGACATGTGAAATCCAGCTAACCCTCACTGGGTCCGCGTGATGGATTGTGGCCGACTCGCCCTCACAGAGAAAGCCTGTAGCCTAGCAGTAGTAGGAACTTGGTGTGCTGATTAAGCTTATGCCAGATAAAATTCTAAAAAATCTTTTGCAATTAGAAATTACCATTCACTATGTATATTATAAGCATAATGCATTGATGAAATAAAATATCGATTTACATTTAAACAAAACTTTATATTTCATGTGTCCTAAATAGAGGTACCTACACGGATCTTATTGAATTGGTAAAGCTGTTAGATATCAAACATGTTTGGAGCACCTATGAGCTATGGCTTATAGACCGTGCTCCAAACACCT
Organism: Melanchra persicariae; assembly: GCA_947386135.1. Lineage (NCBI taxonomy): Eukaryota > Metazoa > Arthropoda > Insecta > Lepidoptera > Noctuidae > Melanchra > Melanchra persicariae. Next base: position 14,913,153 of record OX376664.1, read on the forward strand.
GAAATGGCAGGAACAGCAGATATTCCAAACATGGTTGACATCTTAGCAGCTTGAAATTAGCACTTTTGAATCATCAAAAGTTACAAAAGATTCCCCCAATCGCTTCGTTGAATGCCCTGTTGTCGTGGTCTTTGAAGAAACTCAGTCACAGACTAGTAGACGCTCGTGTAAGCGATTGGAATGGTTTGCCTGCTCTTGGTCGCAATGCTGGATTATATTGTTGCAATGTGGTGCCGACAAAGGCTCTTGGCTAGAACCTGAAATAATCTACTTTTCATCTCCTGTTGATAAAAGAAGTAGTTATAACAAAAATCAAAGATTGTGAAACATGAAAAAGAATTGGTCGTGCAAAGTGTTATTGGTCTTTCTCAGTAACAGCCCTGTGATGTACTGTAAAATAATTAAATAAATATGTGCTCCTGCGACCCGCCCGCTCGGCATTACGTTGACAGAAGTCGAGGCGAGCGGACGTGTCGCACACACTGTAATAGAAATATAACTGTGTTTCATTAAACCACCCAAGAGTAAACGAGACATAACATTGGCGACGAGGATAAAGAACGTGAGTAAAATAAAGAGATAACAAGAAAAAAAGGCGAATGACCGAGGTTATCTATTTCGTCACAGTTAAATATTGTTTTCTATTTTCTCATATTAAATTTAAAAAGGGTTTTGGAGATAAATAAATACCAATATCGGTTAGTAAAATAAGAAATATTTTAAGTGTAAGCAAATTACTGACAAATTGACAATAATTGATATCTTCGGTCAAAATAGCCTTAAAACCAGTGCCTGCTAATACTTACCAATAAAATATTGTTGTCTAGCTGGTGTGCACATTCTATTATAACTATACACCCACATCGTAATAAATACCGCAGAACTATCACTACCAAAACATAGTGAGATATTCTCCGTGTCATTCTCGACTTACCCACATTACATTTAATTATATCTATTTACATTCTGAGTAATACCGCACGACTAAGTACTTATCTAAACAGTAATTGTCGTTCATAGAAACATAATTCTTATTTGTATGCAAGTAATAGGTAATAAATTAATATAGTAAAGAAAGAAAACTATGATTAGTGCACGGATTACTTTAAATCAATCTATTGCGATTAGACTCGACTCAATAAGCTACCGACTACACAACAACAACCAATCGTGCCTGTAAGTATTAGCCAAGTCGAAAGAGAATCACAAAATACATACTGTACACTATTCCAATGAGTAAATACCCATCTAGTTCCACATATACTGGTATAAAAAAAACTGTACTAGTATATGCAATTCCACAAAACTACATTTATTCCAATGGGTAAATACCCATCAAGTTCCTCATATATACTGGTATAAAACTGTACTAGTATATATGCAATTCCACAAAACTATATCTATTCCAATGGGTAAATACTCATCAAGTTCCTCATATACTGGTATAAAACTGCAGGTAGTATATGCAATTCCACAAAATGAAATGATTCATCTTCCAATCCAAAAGTTCAGTCTTGAGTAAAAAAAAAAAAAAAAAACGCAATACCTATGAATACTAGGTAGGTATACACATATTATATCATTGCTTATCATATTGCTACCAAGTAGGTATAGTGGTTAATTTGCATAGTACTTGAAGCAATTTTTTCATACTTACTTACAGATTGTCCCACCATGTCTCAATTACCCACCATAGAAACTCTTGACTGCGATGGTGAACCGACCTCATTAGGCCAACGGTGGCAAAGATGGAAACGAGCTCTCGAAATCTACCTTCTAGCCTTAGGTATAGACCAGCCCTTAAAAAAACGAGCAACACTTTTACATACCGGTGGTTTAGGATTGCAAGATATCTATTATAACCTTCCCGGTGCACACGTTGAAGAGGGCGACTCCTCCGATGTTTTCGAGTCCGCTATTAAAAAACTAGACGAGTACTTTTCGCCGAAGCAGAGTTTTGTTTATGAACGACACGTATTTCGACTCATGAAACAGGAACCGGATGAAAAGTTAGAAAAATTCTTAGTTAGATTACGTAATCAATGTTCCAAATGTGATTTTGCTAACAAAGACAACGCTCTCATAGACCAAATTGCGGAAAAATGTACCTCATCAGACCTTAGAAAGAAAATACTACAGTTAGGAGATTCCGTTACAATAGAAAAGGTTATTTTAGAAGCCAACTCAATCAAAACCGTAGAGAGACAATTAAAAGAATTCCAAGAAATAAAAACTGAACAGGTTAATAGGATTGGAACAAGAACAAACAAAACCCGAACTCAGGGTATTCACACGGATAATATACGGTGTGCAAGATGTGGAAGTGAAAATCACAAGTGTGATGATACACGTTGTCCCGCGAGGGACAAAGTATGTGACAAATGTGGCTACAAAGGTCACTTCATGAGTCAATGTCGAACAAGGAAACTCAAGCGTAAAGCACCCATTACTTGGAACAAACAAAAAAATGATAGTAAAAAAACTAAAACAAACGAACCACAGACCAAACCATCAGTCAGTAATGTAAACTATATATTTCATATAGACGATGACGCTGAAATAACTTGCCAAGTAGGAGGTGTCAACGTAAATATGCTCATCGACTCTGGGAGTAAAAACAATATAATAAATGATAAAACCTGGGAATATTTAAAATCAAAAGCTGTCATTGTGTCTAACCAGCAACCAGGTTCTGATCAAGTGTTTATGGCATACGGTTCAAAAGATCCTCTGGATGTGCTAGGCACATTTGAAGCATCAATTGTAGTTGGACCAGAAACTAAAACTGCAAAATTTTATGTGATTAAAAATGGCACCCGTAATTTGTTGGGCAAGCATACAGCTACATGTCTCAATGTGCTTAAATTAGGGGTGAGTATAAATCAAGTACATACAGATAATTTTCCTAAATTTACAAATGTCCAATTAGCTATTGCTATAGATCCATCTGTGACACCCATATGTCAGCCGTATAGGCGAGTACCAATTCCGCTCGAAAATAAAATCAATGATAAACTTGATGAGTTAGTCAAAAAAGACATCATTGAACCTGTAGATCAAGCCACAACCTGGGTTTCTCCGGTAGTACCCATTCTTAAGAGTGATGACACCTTAAGACTATGTGTCGACATGAGATGTGCAAACAAAGCCATTATAAGAGAGAATCATCCTTTACCTACAATGACCCAACTTCTCCCAAAGCTCAGGAAGTCATGCATCTTTTCTAAACTCGATATTAAAGATGCATTCCACCAAGTCGAAATAAAAGAAGATTGTCGGGATATAACAACATTTATAACCAGTAAAGGTCTGTTTCAATATAAGCGTCTGATGTTTGGTATATCGTGTGCACCCGAACATTTTCAGAAAATTATGGAAAGGATGCTTCTGCCTTGTAAGGGCGTCGTTAATTTCATTGACGATGTTATTGTGTTTGGCAGTAATATAAACGAACATAACGATAGACTAAAACACGTGTTACAAGTTTTGAAAGATAACAATGTGGTCCTTAATGATAAAAAATGTATTTTTAACGCGTCAAAAATAGATTTTCTGGGTCATGAATTATCTCCACGAGGCATTAGGCCTCTTGATAAGTACGTCAAAACCATAAAATCATTCCGAGCACCTAAAACAGTCGAAGAAGTTCAAAGTTTTTTAGGACTTGTCAATTATATTGGAAAATGGATCCCAAGGTTGGCCACCATGACCGATCCAATCCGAGAAATTTTAAGACACAAACTCTCTAAACACGCCGACATAGCTGAATATTGGAAAGATAAACAATCTGCTGCGTTTGCGGAGTTAAAAGACAGTTTAAGTGCTCTTCGCACCTTAGGTTTTTATGATCCACACGATAGGACACAAGTCATGGCAGATGCTAGTCCTGTAGGGTTAGGAGCAGTCCTCGTTCAGATTGATATACAAGGACCTCGGATTATTGCTTTTGGTCATAAAAGTTTGTCTGACGTTGAAAAACGATATTGCCAGACCGAAAATGAGGCACTTGCCTTGGTCTGGGCCGTCGAACATTTTAATATGTATTTATACGGGTTAAAAGAATTTGAGCTGATCACTGATCATAAACCTCTCGAGGTAATATTTGGGCCGCGATCAAAACCTTGTGCACGAATTGAACGATGGGTGTTACGGTTACAGGCTTACAATTACAAGGTTCTTTACTGTCCTGGAAAAAACAATATAGCTGATTCCCTGTCCCGATTATGCCCAAATCATAATTCACATCCACATGATAACGAGCATCACATTAATAAAATCGTTGAGTTTGCTAGACCAATGGCTGTACCTATGGAGGATATCACTGATAAATCTAAAAGTGATGAAGACATTCAATTAGTAAAATTAGCTCTCTCTGGAAACAATTGGGACCCCAAAGTCAATAACTATAAGCTCTTTGAGCATGAACTTTGGATGTACGATGATATTTTACTACGTGGGAACAAAATAATCATTCCCACGGAGTTACGTAAGCAAGTGCTGGCATCGGCACACGAAGGACATCCAGGTATCGTTGCTATGAAAAGTAGATTGCGTACTAAAGTTTGGTGGCCTAAAATAGATAAAGACACGGAAAACATGGTTAAAAGTTGTAAAAGTTGCACTCTAGTATCAGGACCAAGCTTTCCTGTGCCAATGAAGAGACGCGAATTACCTATGAAACCATGGACTGATATAGCTATAGACTTTCTAGGCCCACTGCCAAGTGGACACAACTTATTAGTAGTTATTGATTATTATAGCCGCTACAAAGAAATTAAGGTTATGAAATCTATAACATCTAATGAAACCATTAATGTTTTAAAAGAAATATTTTCCAGGCTAGGTATTCCAGTCAGTGTAACATCGGATAATGGTCGTCAATTTATTAGCCAAGAGTTCAAATCCTTTTGTTCAGAATTTGGCATCAGGCTTTATAATTCTATACCATATTGGCCACAACAAAACGGTGAGGTCGAAAGACAAAACCGCGACATCCTTAAGCGCTTGAAAATTAGCCAATGCCAAAAGTCTGATTGGAAGGATGACCTCCTTCGCTATCTCATGATGTACAATAGCACTCCCCATAGTACAACCGGAAAGACACCCTCAGAATTATTCTTTAATAGACAGTTTAGAGACAAAATCCCTTCCGCTGTAGATGTCGAAAACCAACGTATGGACCTAGAAGTATATGATAGAGATAAAATCATAAAAGAAAAGGGAAAGTTGATTGAAGACAGGAAAAGGAAAGCTGTAAACAATGAAATTAATATAGGAGAAAAGGTTTATGTTAAAAACATGATAAAAGAAAATAAATTGACACCTGATTTCAACCCTACTCCACACACAGTAATGAGTTCTAAAGGAGGTGATATAAATATTAAAAATGATGAAACAGGTCAAAACATAAGAAGAAACATAGTTCACCTCAAGAAAATAGAGGGACAATGGAGAATTCACAATGAAAACGTAGAAAAAGACGGCGGTGATGTAGAAATAGATACGGATGATTAAATTGATATTGTAATAAATTATTGATTTTTATTGGAGATTATTAATCAAACTAGGATATCAGATTTAAATTATTTAAATACTAGAATTATATAAAATCACGTGTAGCTTAAATAGTGACTATTAACCAATATCAAATTCAGAGTGATTAGTTTTAATAAAATTATTGAAAGGGAGAGATGTGATGTACTGTAAAATAATTAAATAAATATGTGCTCCTGCGACCCGCCCGCTCGGCATTACGTTGACAGAAGTCGAGGCGAGCGGACGTGTCGCACACACTGTAATAGAAATATAACTGTGTTTCATTAAACCACCCAAGAGTAAACGAGACATAACAAGCCCTACATGAAGTCTCATTCTGTGTGCTGTGTACGGCAATAGGCTCACCTCATACTCCATAGGAACCAGTATAACAGGCGCATTTGGCATTGCTGCATGAGTATGAGCAATAAAAGTGTAGATTACAAAATTTTATAAAAATGCTTACTTTTCTATGAACTTCACCTTAAGGACGGTTTGACTAAAGCTTGTTCTTGTTGACTTTGTTAATTATAACATCTTGGTACCGTACAGCACACAGTTTTCTTGTATAAGCTGGTGAATTACAATTATTATTTGAAATGACAACAAACAACAATAGACGTTACGCCTTATTAGGGTAAACATACACCGAGACGCAACGTCACCACCACCATTTACAAATGGCGCTATTAAAAATTTCAAAAGTAACCAAATCCTCCAAATTAAGAAGAAATCATTGCAAAGTATATATTTGTGTAATAATATAACTTGTATAATTATTATTTCTATCAAGTGAATGATTATTTGGGAAATTTTGGTTAGTAATAATATAGGTAGTATTCCATCTAACTACCATTACTATGTCCAAAGGAATTAGGTACTTACAAAGGCCTGGAAAAGTTAAGGTGTGAGCGTGCTGCAAGCGCTTTTATCAATTTTTAAGTTCGCTAGTGCAAGAACTTCACAGCTTCACGCGTTCGCATCAGTGTGCTAACGGTTTTATATTTTTGTCATTTGCAGGAAAACGTCAAACGTGAAATGCAATCTGTCAAATGTCATGTGTTACACCGTTCGAAATCGAACAATTTATCATTAATTTCATCACTATTAAACTGAAATTTTTAATTTTATATGAAAAAAAGAATTTATAAAAATGATAAACTTGTTTTAACATTTATATAATATTAATACTTTTTTTATCTTTAGTATTTTTCAGGCTCTAATTGAATCAAAACAGAGTTATCGGTTTTTTGTCTTCATTTTCAGAACGCACCATTCACTTTAAACCATTCTAATCGCTCTTGGATTCTCGGCCTAAATTAACCATCGTTCAAATAGTATCTTCGAGTTGTCGCAAGACGTTTTTTGGAGTTCGTGCTACCAATATAACATGTCGCTGTAGCGAGTACGTAATTGTCTGGTATTTATTTACCATATCGATACGATTTCGCAAGAATTTCGTGCTTAGCCCACTGTTGTTCAAACTAAAGTTTAGCTTACATTATAGTTATTCAATTTTTTTTTAAATTTTGTAAAATTTTATTTCACGTAAATATTATTGTGATGATCTAGCATCAATATGGTAAAGCGACAACACCGCGCCCTTGAAGCACAAGCGGAAACAATGTTTTAGTTATCAAAATTAACACGACAATACCTAACTGAAAGTTAGGTATTGTCGTGTTAATTTTACACAATAGTTCCACAATTTCCCGGTTTACAGTGATATATCTTTTTCAGGATAGTCGGCTTGCGCTCGCGCATCTCGGCTCGTCAATTCCCCGCCCGACGAACTTGCCTTCGAGTATTGAAGTGCGAGCGATTGCGCACTACCTGTCCTATCTAATTCAGCACATTTCGTCGGATAGAACTCGGAACCCGAATTCGGATAGGATGCAGTGCGGAACAGCTCTCGGAAGATCGTTCCGACTTGAATATCTTCTAAATTCACCCTGTACTGTGTTAGAACTGTGGTTACTTCGGATAGCATTTTTTCCGTTTCTGTACAGTGCGAACTGCACAGTTAGGCTGGCAACATGGCCCGTATATAGGCAAGTCCCGTCTGGTGAATTCCCTGCTTTAGCCCTCGCATTTCAGCTCGTCAACGCTTAGTTTCCGTTCTCGAGTCACGTGGTCGCGGGAGGATGTCACTCGCGCATAATGAGTACCGTGAGGACACGCCGATGGACTTATTTACATGGAGCATTCAATTTGTTTTTAACCGGGTTTATAATATTTATTTATATAACATTCTTATTAAGAAGTATTTTTTTTTTGTAGGAGCATATCTCTGGAAGTACTTATCCGATTTTGAAAATGCTGTCACTGATAGCAAGCTACGCCACACAAGTGCCGTAGGCTAGCAAATGCGATTACTCTTAAGATTTTTAAAATTGACCAAGCAAACTTGTCTAGGAATATTTAGTAAATGGTTGACTTGACTGAGGAAGAGAGCTTTATTGGCAGACTGGTATTTGTATTTGAGTAGACCTAAGACCAAACAACACCCAATAAGACAATGTTTCTTGGTTCAGTAACATCATCTGCCTAGGCTGATCAAAGGCTAGCCTTTTACGTGGCCACCACAACTATGTTTGGGTTGGGTAATTCTTAATAGATGCAGCTGAATACCAGTATTTAATATTGATTGCCTATGCTACTGAATTCGACATATACATTTTTGTTAAGCCATTGCGAATACCAAATAAATGGGCAAATTCTACCCTACAAAACTATAATAAAAACTATGAGGATGTAAATTATCTGTGCTTGATGTATTCTAATTTATAAACAACATGTTTACTAATGGAATAAAAATATTCACTATCACTATGCATACTTACTTTTAATACAATTAGAACAATGATTGATTAGAAACATTAAAATAAAATGAATAATGAGTTGGTGAATAAACACTGGTATGATTTACTTACTCGTGCATATTATGCACCAAAATTAATCACTATATGTAACAGACTTTGTTGATGATGTTCTTCAGAAATGTCAGGGGCATTAGTACTGTAACCTCCTTGGCTGCAACCCCTGGCAGCAAAGTTAAACATTGCTACTTTGGAAGCGAATAGTAAAGGAATAAGTTTATATTTAAATTTGGAAATAATGTTAGAACATGTTTGTTTTTAGATTGACCGATGTAATGGCTAGCCTCTCTCAATTTGAGTTTTATTTATAATATTGTATAAGTAGCATGCAGGCTATAGCCCTGTGGTGCTACAATACTCACAAATGGTGTGCATGTATGAGCAAATGTATGAACGTAACTGAAGGTCTTTAAATCAAGAGTAAATAGGTTACTTCTAGGCAATCATGCTCCACCTTTAACCATATCATTGTTTATCATCAAGTGAGACAGTGGTCAAATGTGAAAAGCAAAAGGAGTATGTACGGATTGTAGTAGATGGTGTGCTGTATTTACTACCTACCAATAGGAAAATAGACATGAATTTCAAGGTGTTCTAAAAAAATATTAAACATCAGTTTTTATCAATTGCCTATACTAGTATGGAAATGTGAAGAAGAAATGCAAGGTCTTGCTTTGCACAAATTGTCATTAAGAAAAATGCTACTGCTAAAAACAAATTACAATAAGGAAAGGATATCATATATATACAATCACAGAGTTTAATAAAACAGAGTAGACAAAAATGTATTATGGATTCTTTAGACACCCACAGTCTTACTAGAGAATTAAATTAACAATAGACAACAAACACAGCTGTTTTATAAACAAAGGAATATCAATCTATACTAATTAGTATATCTATACTATAATCATAAGAGGTAAAGTTTATGAGTTTGTGAGGTTGTAGGGTGTAATCTCTGGATCTACTGAACTGATTTTGAAAATTCTTTTTGTATTTGATAGCCACATTCATGAAGAAGGCTATAGGCTATACGGGAACGAGAAATTCCATCGGGAACAGGAAACAACTGTACAATTACAATTTTCACACATTTACATGATTGTTCCATAATCAGTTGATTTTCAAGGTCAATTGCAACTTGTAAATATGCATTTTAGAACATGCAAGTTAAGTATTGCAGGTGAGAATTTCTTCATTCTAGTTGACTGGCATATTGCCAAGGTTTCCTTGCTTAAGGAAACTATAGCAATGTCGGGATGTCTACACTATACCTTTGAGGATAATAATAAGTGATTCACAAAACAAAAAAGAATAATATTGTGATTATGCGACTATTTTTTTCTGTTTACAATAATATCTAATTAATATAAAATTGTTTTATACTTGAAGGAGGGGTCAATCCATTTTTTTTTTCAGGTTCTAGTTAATTTGTTGCACCCATGTGATAAGTAGATCACACAGGAGGGTCTAGCAGATGACATGAACCCTAGGGCACAATTATTTAAATTTGAAATGAGTTTTGTCTTTTTTAGTTAAATACAGGTACTAACTACCTAGTAACTAAATTTGACAAAACAAAACTGAAGAATATTTAGGCCTAACTAGTCCTAAATATTCAAACATTCTTCATTTTTGTTGATATTGTGATACTCAATATTTAGTATTTCTGCTTAGTTATAAAGGTAACTTGCATTTACTTTTCACCAGCATGGCAATAAACACCCTGAACAACAAAATTTTTGATGATAGGTTTTGCTAATAGGAAAGCAATTGGATAGTAATTGGTGTATGGCATCTAGTCATTGTGAGAGCAAGAAAAATAATGTAAACAGATGAAGGTATGGCTAATTTATAGAGATAGAAGATCTGTGAATCATAACGAAGATGTTCAACAGAGTACCTAGTTTAAAATAGTGGGAATATGCCTTTTATAGCTGGTTGGTCAAAGAACTGAGGATACTTGTTTACTTTAATTGTCTGATGAATTGATTTGTGGGAAATATAATTCTCTGTATAGGGGTACATCCGCAGTTAAAACACACGTAAACCTTATTGGCGACATAAACGACATCATCCTAATTTTGTTTCGACTGATAAAAACCGAAATGATGTCAAAGAACTTCACAAATTCAACGATATGATAACAGAAGACGTTGCGTACGAATCCTGACTAAGTAAATAACATCATTAAAAGGTGCGGTGACGATATTACTAATGATAAACCTTCACTCTTCATCACAACGCCCATTTTAGCAAGCCAATTGCGAATGCCAGAAAGTATACACAAACGGCAAATAACTTCAACGAGGGCAATGAGATAAGTACAGTCAATGTTGTGAGAAAGGTGTCGGAGCATAAGGAAAGATTACTAAGCCGTAAAACCCCGAATTTATTGATATAAAGTACCTACTCACCCTCTCCACCCAAAGAAGTCAACAATTATCCGATGGTTTAAACACTGTAATCGCCACTTCTTGATGTTTTACGAGAAAACAAACGCACTACAATATATTTCCACACTTTGTAAATAAATAAATGCAGGATATTTTAGCAAAATCACATTTAGACCGCCGCTTTAACCGTGCCACAAAACGAAAATGGCAGCGTTGAATTGAAATGTGTGGTATAATCCGACAAATTCCACAAGTATGCTACCTCCACACCCTCATACATTCATACTTCAGCAACGTTGAACCGAATCAAAACTTTTCAAGCGTTTTCCAAAGACCATCTATATTTAGCCGGGTAATATTAGTTCCATACAACGTCGCTAGGATTGAACTTGATTGAAGTTGCAACCACAAGTTCAGTAACACCAAAGATTTTGGAAACTATTATAATATAAATTTTACAAATATTCGAAACTACATTTGGATAAAAATTTGGTGAATTTAGTTTTAATTTACCTCTAAACCATCAAGGAAATAAAATAAAGAAACACAAAACAATATGTTTAAAATATAACGCTAATGCAGTATCGAAACGTAGGCATTTTTTATTGAGATCAATTTATTTCATGAACTAAATATATGGGTCAAACTCGAAACTACGGCACGGGTCGGAACTTGGGAAGTATTCGTCGTTGATGTGAATATAAAAATGAAATGGGCTGTACAATTAGACATTGCTTTGCCTGCTTTGTTCTTGTGATGCATAACACATCAATTCTACAAACTCCGAACGCATCCTTTTAAAATGCCTAACCACGAAAACGTCAAGTCAGTCGTCGACTCGTCGTCATCATTATGATTCGACCAATCCCTATGCGGTTAAATCTTTTGTCTCGTTTCATCTTTCAAATAAGAAAAGAGAAGACTGTTTCGGTTTGCCGGCCGTACTATTTTACGTAAAAAGTTTGACAAGAAAGACAATTCATTCAAAATAAATTCAAGCAAAGCAAGACAATTTATTTGTTTTGCCCAGCCGTGGCGCACGTCTGTCATTTTACAAAATAGCCGCGGGAGCGAATTGTTTGAAGAAGTTTATCATTATAATTGCACTTTTATAAACACAGTACCTACCTAGTTAAAATGAGTGAAGTTATAACAGTGATAGCGCCTGTTAACATAGCCGTAATTAAATATTGGGGCAAGCGAGACGAGGATTTAATTTTACCGTTAAATGATTCCGTTAGTGCTACTTTGGACACAAGTATTATGTGCGCGAAAACATCAGTCTGTGCGAGACCAGAGTTTAAAGAAGATGGAATATGGTTGAATGGAAAGAAGGAATCATTTTATAGCCCGAGACTACAAAATTGTCTCAGAGAAATTAAGGCCAGAGCTGCAGCTGAAAAGAGTGTCAATGAAGATTTTCTACAGTGGAAAGTGCATGTATGTTCAGAAAATAATTTTCCTACTGCAGCAGGATTAGCATCCTCTGCTGCAGGATATGCTTGCCTTGTGACAGCACTGGCGAAACTTTACAAGGTAAAGTCTGATGTTAGCTCTATTGCTAGATTGGGATCAGGCAGCGCCTGCCGGAGTGTATACGGCGGCTTCGTAAGATGGCATGCAGGTACCAATCTAGATGGTTCAGATTCTGTAGCAACTCAAATTGTAGATCAAGTACATTGGCCTGAAATGCAAGCTTTAATACTAGTGGCAGGGGATACTAAAAAGAAAACTAGCTCAACTGTTGGGATGAGGATAGCAGCACAAACTTCAGAACTATTAAAACACCGAATTAAGTATTGTGTACCGCAGAGAACTGAAGAGATTATTCAAGCAATAAAACAGAGAGACTTTGCTACGTTTGCTGAAATTACCATGAAAGACAGCAATCAGTTCCACGCAGTGTGTTTAGACTCATACCCACCATGTGTGTACATGACTGATGTTTCTCATCTTGTTAGTTATGTGATTCACAAGTACAATGAGATCTCTGGAAGCATTAAAGTTGCCTACACATTTGATGCTGGACCAAATGCTTGTCTGTACATACTTGAGAAGGATGTACCACAAGTTATTTCTTTGATAAGGTATATCTTCCCTTCATCAAATCCAGATAAATTTGTTACTGGACTCCAAAGGAAAGAAGAGGCTTTGAGTCCAGTATTTATGAGTATCTGTGAGCCTCAAGCACAAGATTTGATAAAATATGTGATACATACTAAAGTAGGGGAGGGGCCAACAGAGATAATGGATGGGTCACATCTCCTGAATGAAGCGGGGTTACCGAAGACTGAATAGGTGAAAAGGGAACTGGTAACACAAAACCTTGCTATATTTAGAAGCTATTGACTATTTCAATGGTATCACTGATAAATCTTGAATGTATTTATTCTGGAGGATAATGCATATCCTGTGTGTTAGGCAATGAATAGCCATCTTCTATTCATATGAAAAATTTAAAGAATGGTATTCATCATAATAATAATGTCATGCATTATTCAAGACAATTTTAAGAATTTACAGTTGCAGCAACATTGACAGCTATTGTAATAGTTCTATTACTTTTTTATTCATTTATTATTTAAAACAATTCAGTATTGTGTGTATCTCTTCTATAATCTAGAAATAACACCTGTAGTACCTTGTTTTTTTTACGTATGTTGTGTTATAATTAGTAATAAAGTAGGGAACTTAAATACATTAAGATAAATTTGATTGATGTCCGTGACTGCGGCAGGATCACGAACCCCAATCGCTTCCATATTTGGTAAATAATTAGTACACAATTGGTACTTACTTGAACAAAGAAATTGGTACTTTAGTAGTTTTAGAGAAAATCGACTTTGAAGGTGCTGCACTGCTCCACCCTCCGCGCAGTTAACCGGCGGCGGCGGCGTCGTCTACGTCTTCTGCGTATTAACAAAAGCGCGAGCAAACTTTAAATGTGGCGGCTTCCAGACACCGGTGGCTGTCGCTCGCTTCTGACACTCTTAGAAATGTGGCGGCTGTGGTCGGTGGCCCATTTGCGCCGAGCCTTAAATGTGGTTCATTTCGTAAAAAAACAGAACTGAAACATTTGTATTTACCGGAAATCAATGATGATAACTTTCGTGCGGTTGTTCAGCAGGACCATGACTTTGATTCCAAGTTTCAGGAGCTTGTCGCTTTCCTCGAACCTACATAGAAAATTAGTACCCTGCAAGATAGAATTAGTACCCAAAATTCAAAACTACAAAACTCTATTTTTAATCTTATTTGTTGTACACCTACCACAGTGTAGTCTTTTTAACCCAAAGGTTGACTGGTAGAGAATGCCGCCCATGTACCACTATTATACATAAAGTTTAAATAAATAAAATTAACGGGGTTGAGTTGGGAAAGGTTGAGGAGAAGTAAGTTTTTAATAGGGAAATTTTAAGGCTAAGCGCGCACTACGAAAATAAATCGTTGCGAAAAAAAATCGTCAATCTGTAAACAACAGAAATGTACTACAATCCGCAAACGATTTATTTTCGCAGTGCGCGGATTGATTTCTGTTGTTTACAGATTGACGATTTTTTTTCGCAACGATTTATTTTCGTAGTGCGCGCTTAGCCTAAAATGAAAAATTAACACCGTGACTACCGCCACCCCACCAATGTCATGGTATGTCTTGTAAACTACCTACTGCAGAACTAGTTTTGAATTTTGCGTACCTACTAATTCTATCTTGCAGGGTACTAATTTTCTATGTAGGTTCTAGGAAAGCGACAAGCTCCTGAAACTTGCAATCGACATTCAAAGTCGTGGTCCTGCTGAACGCCCCCGCACGAAAGTTATCATCGTTGATTCCTCGGTAAATACAAATGTTTGTTGTTTTTTACGAAATGAACCACATTTAAGGGTACTAATTTTATTATTTGTATAGGTACTTAGAATAGCTGTAGCATGCCCTCTCATGGTGGTCCTGCTGAAAGGAGCGTGACTAGGTACCGCAGAACCGCCTTCAAAGTCGATTTTCTCGAAAAGTACTAAGGTAGATACAGCCTGGTGACAGACGGACGGAGTGGTCATAGGGCCCCATTTTACCCTTTGGGTATGGAACCTTTAAATAGTATTATTGGGTAAAGTAGGTGTAGGTAGCTATCAGGGTGTGGTTAAATTATGTACCTTTATAATGTTTAAACCTACTTAGTTATAAGAATATTATTGTTACTCAAATATTTATGTAATTTTGTTGGAGGAAGAAAAATGTTTCTGTATATTTAATGACTTTTATTTACATAAAATATACATACATTGATTCATATGTACTTAACAATTGTTATTGGAATAACTTATTTTATAATAACTAATACCTAACTTATGTCTAATCTTACAAGGAGATCACAATGAAACTGCTAAAGTAAAACAAACAATTCCATTTATTTTTATCCATACAGTCAGGCAGGATACATAATGAGTAGCACAAAAATAAATGAAACGAAGTTTCTTAAGCTCCTTATCGTGCTGAGACAGACACCTGCCAGACTCTGATGATGTTGTCGGAGTAGCCGGCGAAGAGGGTCTGACCATCTGTGGACCAGGCCAGGGACAGGCACTGGGGTGGGTCTGACTTGGAAGTCTGGGTCTGGTTGATGATTTCAGGCCTGAGCTCTTCAACCATCTCCTTGCTTTCCAGATCCTGTAAACATAGGAAGTAAGATTTTGTCAAGTTCATAAACATTATAAACCTACAAGATTTAAATAGGCTGTAAAAAAGTAGATGTAAAAATGAAGTATGTTACATACCCAGATCTTGATAGAAGGTCCAAAGGCAGCGCACAGCCAGTATCTGTTGGGGGAGAAGCACAGCGACGTGATGATATCATTGTGGTCCAGGGTGTGCAGATGCTTGCCATCGTTCAAGTCCCAAAGCATGGCCTTCATGTCCTTGCCACCAGAAGCGCACAGAGAACCATCAGGAGAGACGGTGACTGTGTTCAGGTAACCAGAGTGACCAAGATGGTTGATCTTCAACTTGCAGTTGGTAAGATGCCAGACCTGTAAGAAAGAAATTATCCAAGTTGATACTTATGTTCACCAATAAGTCATCATGAACATGACAATAGCAAATTAACTTTTAAAAACTATACAGTGATGGAATGCAATAGAGAACAAATACAAACCTTAACGGTGCGGTCCCAACCAGCAGACACAATGATGGGGTTGGCGTGATTGGGTGAGAAGCGGACACAGGACACCCAGTCACTGTGGCCATCATCCTGAATGGTGTACTTGCACTCAGCGAGTGTGTTCCACAGCTTGATGGTCTTGTCCCGAGATCCAGATACAATCTGACGGTTGTCAACTGAGAATGCCACGGAGAGTACATCCTGTATAGCATAAGATATGTTATAGTTCCAGTAAGTTAAAAGATGGTCTTTTACAGTAAAAATTATTGACCACAGGGATAATGATAACACATGTGGATCAATCTATACTACAGTTACTAACTACATAAATAAATAACAATTAGCATTTTACATCAATGAGTGCATGTGCTCTTTACTCACAAGTGTTAGTTTTGAATGGTGTGAAATGTGACTAACCACACTCTTACCTCACACTGCAGCCCAGATGGATCACAACAATGCTAGCAGCATTTGAATTCTTCTGCCTCGCAAAGGCGCAATTACACTGATTCTTCTGCCGCGCATCGGCACTTATACTACAACCCTACCAAAATGATAAGTTCTGTCACACCTTAGTATGGTCTTCGAAACGCCTGGTGGTTTTTCCGGCGGCAAGATCCCACAAACGCAAAGTCTTGTCCCATGAGCCAGACAGAGCGTAGTTGCCGTCACTGGAGAGCACAACGTCCGAGATGAAGTGCGAGTGACCGTAAAGACGCTTCTGCGGTACACCGTAGTTGGTTTCGTCTCTAGTCAACTTCCACACGATGAGAGTCTTGTCTGAAAAGTCATTCGGAACGTGTTACATACGTAAAAATAGTAAGACGTGGTTATAATGTCAACGTTTTCATCAGCCCCATATCCGCTTGCCGCTCAGGACTCGCGTGGCAAAGGTTTTGTGTCATCACATAAATAAATAGAAATTTATATAATGTTATCATTAAAATGCAGTAAACTACTAAAATAGTTAAGTATTTCAAAGGCAAAAGCCAGATGAACATGGATTTAGATGATGGTAGCGTCAAATATAACCTTACCTCGAGATGACGACAAAATCATATCAGGGTATTTGGGGTTTGTTGCAATTTGCGTAACCCAGCCATTGTGGCCGCAGAGGGTTCCTCGAAGCTTCAGAGTTTCAGTCATCTTCACGAAAACTTGCTGAGCGGCTATGCACCAACACACTTGCCTCCGACTCAAAAGTAAAAAGACCGGATTTTGGTTTTGGCACTTGGCAGAAAGAATGGTATGTTTTTTTATAAGCTAGTGTGTTACGGATACGAGTCATTTGGCCACAATATTACTCTATGGCCAATGAAACCATTTATAAGGCCGGATCTACACACAAAAGGGCTCCCAAGAGAGTCAAACGGTTTGAACCGATTTTGTTTCTAAAATCATTTTTACATGCTTTATTCGCCCATATAGTCATAAGCTGTCAAAAGGATTTTTCAAACCGTTTGACCGTAACCTAAACCTAAACTATATTTCGTTATACATATATGTCTCACACCCTGGGTTGGGCGGAGGATTCTTTCAGACTTTTTTTATCGCCCCATTGTTCTATAATTTTATTATTTGCAGGTGATTGTGATGTGATTTTCATCCAAACTAGTGCCAGCCCGCCATTCCTGGACCTCGTTGCAGGAGAAGTAAGAGGCGTGTTTTGATAATAACGCAATATCGGGTAGCGTTACCCAAACATACCTTTTTTGCATAGAAATTCTAATGGATATCCAGCCTCCTGATATTTCACCTCGCGTCATCTGGCTGGGACGCTGGACGTGGAGAAACCGAACCTGTTCGAATTTAATTTTAAGTTTCTTGCGTTTTAAACCTGCTGCAAACCAACATACGAAGGAATGGGAGGATAGTAGGATAGCGGATTCACGCATGCGCTTGCCACAAGCTTCCGTTTCATTGTTTCATAATTTGCAAACATCTAGGCCATCTAGCCGTAAAACATTTTGTGAAAATAATTTTGTAAAATAAAAACGAAACTATGTAAATAATTGTAAAAAAGTGCTAAAATGGCAAGAATATATTGTTTTTATACAACCTCACGAAACGAGTCGAAAATATTTGAAAAACGAAAGTGACAAACTGTCAATTATGTCATGTCCAGTTTTCAACTAAATTCAAAAGAAAATTGTGAAGTTGAAATATTATATTGTCTCGACATTATAATAAACTGAAAGAAGACTGGTCCGATACATTTTTGGCTTGAAAGCTATTTCAAGAATTATCTACCAGATATTATATTTTTACCTCGATGGATTTTATCGTCGAAGCACCGCAAACAATGGCTAAAGCAAAAATTGTGCCATCAGGCTCCATTAAAGTATGTCCAACACATTTTAGCGTCAAATGGCGTCGACTGTGCAGTATATTATAATTTTTCAATTGTGCAGCACGTTATTTCGAAAATATTCATTTACCTCACAGAAAGCTACCTACTTATTTTTCTGAACGCATCCAATAGTGGCATCATCATCTAGTTCCCATAAAAGCCGCTTGGTGGATTTCTTTTCCGAAAATTGACGTCACGCAAACGCCATTTTGTAAAGTGTCCGCCGTAGTCAGTTTTCTGGGCACAGTGTAAAATACGTAATTCGCATGGTTTTGTGTACATTTAAAACATAAAGACAATCAAAATCACAGTTAACGTCTCGTACGTTAATCTCACAGACACAAAGTATGGAGGACAAGGCGTCGTTAAAAGAACTGGATCAGTGGATAGAACAACTAAACGAATGCAAGCAATTGACAGAAAATCAAGTAAAAACGTTATGCGACAAGGTAATGTACTTTGAATTCACTATTAGATAATGTGTTTAGTATATTTAGGACCGATTCTATACGTTTTGTATACAATTTCATCGGGTCGGTAGCTATATGTTCTATGATTCATATACCTACATAGCGAGTTACAAGAACGCGATTCTACATCGTTATAGGTTGTGGTAGAGGCTGTCCGCTGTTGGAACGCTAATCGTTCCGGGATGTCGGGGGATGGAGAGAGTTCTGTCTGTCTGTAGTCCGACAAGTTCAATCTGTGTTTACCACACCCAGCTATCAATCTTCAGGTTGATAATAGGCTAATTGGTTAGAAGATATTTTTAGACACGGCGCGGAAAGTCTGATAATCAATTAACACTAGTTTTATCCGAAGTCATAGACTTGTTGGTTTGTACATGTTTATCATGGATGTTTTCATTGATTTTTTTCTTCAAAGGAGGTTGCGTCTTGCGGTGGCGATACCATCATTGCCGTCTTTTCATGTGATTCGTTTGAGTAGCAAAACACGTAATAATCGGTTTATTTATTGATTATTTTTAGTTACTTGACACATAAACTTGCAAATGCTGCTAAAATATAGTACAAGTCATAAGTTTAATATAGTGTATTAATCTGTCTCAATGATAATAATCCTAATCAATTATGACATTCCTTGATATTATTATTTGATAATCCTAAGCCACTTTTTTTTAAATATTTTGCTCTCAAGTGTACACACATACCAACTTTCATCATCAATTACCTAAATAGTAAGTGTTTATTATTAAGGAATGTGGGTATTTGTTTTAAAAAATCAAAATATGACTCATGTACTGTTTGTTTTGTATTATATTTTCAAATGAAAAACAAAAACCCTGACTTGTAAGATTTATCAACACTGTAGACATTGCATATCTGGGTAAGTACTTTGGCTATGAACTTTTATCTTAACTAGGTACTAAATAGCAGTTGTTTTTTCCTAGAAAACCATTTCATGTACTACTTGCATTTTCATAATGCTAATGATGAGTAAGGTAGATTACTGTGAATGACTCATGAAGGGCATTCATGATTAAATTAATTTATGCAAAAAAGTAAATGGAAGGACAGATTCAACTGCAGCATTTTTAAATTACCTATCATTTGCAAGCCCCATTTAGCTACTAGATCAGAATTTTTTTATCATTGTTAAGATGTATGAAATCTAATTAGATTCAAGAAGTACTTGAAATAAGATATTGTTTTGTATGTGTGTCACACTCATACATAAACAATGTACTTAGCGTACCTATTTGATAGGCATCAATGATCATGTATAAAAGTAATGATTAATTTCTCATTTAGTAGTAATTTAAGGATATTGACAATGTGTATCCTGTATGATACAACTATGTAGTGTTGTAACACTGCAGTGACAATTATCTGAAAGGATGTTACGAAGCCAACTGTTAATTGGTACAGATACCATCCATCACACATTTCTATTAATTTAGGTTATGTTTTTGTTATTAGTTTTTTATTTCAGCAGCTACCTACTAACCCACAGAGTGGCTTCTTCAAAAGTGCACTACAAGTTTTTTTCCTTCAATTTATTCCATTCATCTTCATGAATGCTTTATTTCTGCTCTCAGGTGTTATCTTCAAAGCAATTAAGTTCATAAAGTACGTTTTTTTGTTTATTCAAATTTATTAATGTTGGGACTATGGGAACTACATTCAGGATTTCCATTTATAGTTTTCCTCATCAAATATCTGTTGTTTGATGCCTTGAAAGCCAATTAATGTGATTGAATTTCATTCCCTTGTTATGATTTAATTTGAAATTGATTAATAGACAAGTTATTGATAACAGGAACATGCATAAAATATAATGCCTTATATATAAGTGGTTAGTACCAGTTCAAACTACTTTGACATTTCAGTCATTGTCTATCAGTTGTTATGTCACCATAAACCTGCTTTTCGAGTAGCATTCAGTGTTCATGTAAATTGTCTATGCTTTAAGTGATCTTTATTTACACAATGCAGATTTCAACTTGTTTTCAAGTGCAAATTGCAATCCACCCTTCAGTTTCTGAAGGTTAATTTCACATGGTAATTGAGTATACAAAACTGTTTTAAATCAAGGACAGTAAATTAAAACTTGTACTCTTACTCTATAGATCTAACTTTCATTCATTCACAACTCTAGTCTATTGCTCTATTGTCTTAGCAACTTAGGCTTTAGAAAGGATGTAGAGCCTTTAGTCACGACTCAACACAAACAAGCAGCTAGTTAACAGAACCAATAGATAAATAACACATTAAAAAATATGCATACAATGCTAATTATCTTATTATTCTACACTGCACGTGTTCATTTTAAACCTACTATTTCTCTGCCCACACGTGTGCTATCGACTGCACAATTGCTTAGCATTGAGCCACATAAAGCATTTGAGCCTCACCATAGGCGAATTGCAGATACTGGTTCAAATTAAATTAATTTGTTTCTCGATAAAAATCACGCATGTTCATTTCGTGAGCTATCTGTGAATCATCGATAGCATCGTCGGATGACGCTTCCTAATTATCTTGAGTAGAGAATGAGACTTGACGAGTTTGTATCATGTATGACAGGCTGCCAAATTCTAAATTTCTAATACAGGGGATCCTTTCCCAAAGCTATCTATTGCATAGTGAATACAGACTGCCAATTCTTCTAAATAAAATAATCTGGCAAGCTATGTGAATGGTGCACATGTAGAAAATGTGTTTATTAAAAACTTTTTACTTTAAACTGACGCCGATAAGAAACAGCTGATACTTTCTATGTTTATCTTTTACCTACTACAAAACGGTAAGAGATACCGTACGCTAAGTCATGTTACCGACCTCAGACGTGAATGATCGTTTCAAAAGAATGCACCGTGTCGTCATACTTTTGTTATCAATTTCGTCAAGGTTTAGGAAAGACTAGCAACAAATATGACCTTTTTGCGGGTACTAAATACATAAATAAATGCTAATAGACGCTCACCAAAGTCGTTAGACTACTTAAAAAATTAAGACATGTCTTCATAGTGTCGCATTTCTGTGTAAGTATACGTGGCTAAAAGAATATAATGTTGCGTCAAAAAGATTTGGCACCTTTTGAACACCATGATCATGCGTATACCAGCATCTTCACATGCAAGTGTTTCATGCAATACAACTGTAATAAGTATAGCTAGTGATCTCTTCTAGTGAATTAAATTAAACACTGATTATAAGACAACAAAATAAAAAATGTAGCCGACCTCGATCGTCGTGTATCGAACAGCAAAAAGATTTATAACATGAAGAGATAAATGTTCCGCCATTCATCAGTATCGTATCGGGAATTTATGTGAGCATAGTTTGCAATTTTGTCATCTTTGACACAAAATGAGCGTTGTCTACGTTAAAAGATTATATTTTTGTACTATAGCTACTGAAAAAAAAAAACTGGATTGGTATCGTCGGGTCTTTCACCTTTACCATAGACTTTCGATTAGGGTACATAGCGTGGCACTGCGTGTAGAAAAAGCAACAGTAGCAAAGACTGCAATAAATTTAATAAAATAATACTTCATCGTGCAGGTTGTAAACGTAAAACATCCTTGAAATATTTAATTTTGACCTTTGATCGCGTATCAATCTTAACCTTATAATAATATTAATAAAAACCGGCCAAGTGCGTGTCGGACTCGCGCACGAAAGGTTCCGTACCATTATCCATAAAAAACCGGCAAAAAATCACGTTTGTTGTATGGGAGCCCCACTTAAATATTTATTTTATTCTGTCTTTAGTATTTGTTCATGAGATACAGCCTGGTGACAGACAGTCCGACAGCGAAGCCTTAGTAATAGGTTCCCGTTTTTACCCTTTGGGTACGGAACCCTAACAATAATAAATTATTTATGTTTACTAATGTATTTCTATCAGAGTCGTGAGGAATACATTGATAACTTTGTAGTTTCTTTTACTTACCATTACACATCTCTTGAATGTTGATTCGTTATTTCGATGTCTACGTAGTCTATGCTAATTTCGGAATACAGATAACGCATTAACTCGTAAAAAATAAATCAACAGTGTCTATTTGTGTTCGTGAATAGAAATCCAATAGCGATACGAATGAATAGAGCTTCTGGCCATGTTAACAATTGAGTTAAATTTCAATCAGATCAAATGTTTTGGAAACCTGCCTACCTTCCTTTTGTGGATACGTAATCGTGATAAATTAAGCTTGTTTATTATGGCGCCACATATTTTATTTCCAGTCCAAATAATTTCGGACACATAAGGACATGGGACATATCAAATGAATAATTAATTAGCTCAATCTATTTGTCATTATAATATGAAATCACTTTGATTTGAGAAGCAATGTTTTTATCAGACCGTCAAATTCTTAGAAACATTTCACACTCCGTGATTTTCTAATAAATAATCGTGAACCTCTATAACTTAGACGATTGAGTTAATAACTAGTTTACTTACATAACTACTTACCTAACGTAGCACACAGTTCCCTAATTACATATTTCAGTGACCACTAATCTAGGCGATCTTGTAGCCAAATATCCGGCCAATACTATCGTTACTTCTGCAGCGGGAGCTTCCGCCCTTATATTGATTACATACACGTGACCTGCCCCGTCAACCTAAATACCAGCTATAACTTTAAAGTTATGGAATGTGTTCGATTCGGCCCAAGTATTCAGTTTTCCGGGTTTTGAAAAGAGCCGTGTGTGTTCATAATACTTTCGTTTTTCTCCTATAACAAGTTTAATTGAAAACTGTTGAGGCTTTTCGGTCATCCGAACTAGCATTTACCTACCTAGCTCGTTTAAAACGAAAAGGAGCATAATATGTCATGTTATATAAGTCCTTTCATGTTTTCAAGCGTGATTATTATAAGAAAACCCACGTTTAACGCTCTACATAGTCCTGGCCTTTGTACCTTAATGAAATGTCATTAGCACTCGTGGTAATTTTCATTGTACTCGTTCTTTGTATCAACAGTTTTATGTTCTAGGCGTCATTTTGTATTATTTTATGCTAAGGAAGGAGACTAATTTACGTCGTGCTGTACTGATTATGAAATACAAATGTATGTTAGATAATTAATGTTCGATTTTTAATTGAGGCGCGAAGTCATTATGAGTCCACTAAAAAGCCAGAAAATCCGATAAAACAATTTTAGAAACAGTAAACGTGATGTAAAAATAAAATGCATCAGTCGGGACTGGTGTGGTCGAAAAATGTCAAACCCATGTTAAATCCACCCTCTCCCCCTCTCTCTCTTAAAAACAAATCGGTGTTATCAACATTTTAGATGCTGACGTACTGAATATATAAATCGTATCAGATGCTTATTGCAAGTTAATCTGCGTAATTTACTCCTACTCGACTACATTATAGGAAAGGTTATCTCTAAACTCATCTCGTTAATCACTGGCAGGCATAATCTTTCTCATGGCCCTTGAATACTGACCATAATTATAGCTAAATCCACGTCCATCGACGTTTTATTATCCATCTATTTTAATGGACCTGTGCTGAAGAGGCAGTGGAAATGGTGCAGAGAAACTGTACAGCAGCCATTACGCAATTAAAGTAATCTTGACATTGCAGAAGTGTGTACTCGAAAATAGATGATTGGCTAAGCCTTCGAGTATTTCACGTATATATCAGAAGTTTATAAGTGACCAGTTACATGCCCTTCAGGAATAGAAGTGCAAACAATACGACAGAATAAACAGTTTTATTCAACCGTGTCCGTTATTCAGAATATCCAAACCAAATATGAGTCAGTATGTTTAAAACGAGCCTAAAGCCCATTTCGGATAAATGGACTATTGTTGGCAAGCCTGCTATTGTTCTAATTCGGAATAGAATAATGTTAGAAAACCAAAATGGTGGACCTGAAACGTGGAAAACTAATCATTCATGGACTTATCTAAATAATTTACTAATGAATGATTCATTTATCAACAAGCTCGTCAACAGCTGATATGATTTTTTATATTTTGTAAGTTGTTTGAAGGACGGCGTCCTGTGTTGTTCCTTTCAGTCAGGTTTGAGCTATAAAAAGGCTGTTTATCCAGAAACTGATCAGCCTCAATTCTCTTATACTAACGTTAATTTACCAATCCAATAAGATAGATAAGAACGCTCACAGTAAAAGATCTGTTACATTCCTGTTGAGATCAATCCATCGCGTAATTTTTAGCAATTTCCCCCCCAGGATTGTTTATTGTATCGCTGTATGGGGTATTGATTCAATGCTGACATTAAACGACCTTCGACTCGACTAGGATGATTGGACAATCTCAAATCTTGGGTCAAGTACTCGACACGTAAATAGTGAAATATTTGCGTTAGTCGTTTTTGTTATTGCTTTTTGGAGAGAATAGTATGAATAGGAGGACAAAAGTATGTTTGGTGTCTTTGGACTTGTGTCTATTGTCCTCTGACGGTAATTGTATTTCGTGATTATGGTTTGTCCTCTATCCAACGAATTGTAAGGATCCGGATTTCCATATTTTAACGTTCAATCAGCAGTATTATTCAAAAGGTGGTTTCTCAAACGCTGAACTGTTCAGTCATTTGCAAAATTTAATTTCGACTCCCCCGCTTATGTTTCTTTCTTTTTTTACAGGCAAAGGAGATCCTCACGAAGGAGTCTAATGTCCAGGAGGTGAAATGCCCCGTGACCGTCTGCGGGGACGTCCACGGACAGTTCCACGATCTGATGGAACTGTTCCGTATCGGCGGACGTTCCCCTGACACCAACTATCTATTCATGGGCGACTATGTCGATCGTGGATACTACAGCGTCGAGACTGTCACATTGCTCGTCGCTCTTAAGGTAAGCAACGCCATTATCAGCCTCTTGGTCATTATCCCAGTTAATTGGGGAAAATCTTCTTCATCCATACATGTCAATTAGTCGACAGCTCAGTAGTCACTCAGAGTAGTCACACTTTTTATTTTTTTATTATAGGTATGACCACTAGCAAGTTAACACACTTGAGATATCAACTGCTTAACCGGACTAAACTCCTTTTCTACAAATAATATCTTTTACACAACTCATCCAACGTTTCTTTGATCTTTCCCTACTCTTGTATGGTAAGATTAACATTGTGTACAAAACAATCGATATTATGACGTAAGTGATTATTCAGCGAAAGTGTGACGGTCGTTAGACGTAAGTGCATATGACTGGCTGGTGACGAAACCAGGGTTATGACTTGCTGTAATGTTTTTTGTGTAGTGACTGATGATGACTGACGAGTGACGACACGGAATTATTACAGGATTAGTTCTGTCTGACACACCGCCGGTGCCTAAAAGAACAGTTTAAATCCCTTACTGCTGATATCATTGGTTGTTAGTATTTTGGTCAACCAATCAGAACAGCCACAAGAGATTTGAATTGATTAAACTCATATAATATATTGAAGGACATTAATACAAAGCGCTGACATGTCATGTGTGCATCCAAACGTTTTTATTTTGCTTGGTTAACGTATCCGATTTGCTTACGGTTCGCCATATTTCCATAGACCGGAAACCTTATTCTATAAATAACTTTTATACTCCTTTGCTTCAACGCGGGGTGTTCGTTACATTATCTGTTTTTGTTACTGTCTGAGCCAGCTATTGTGACACTGAAAAACTTACCACAATCAGTCAACGTACTTTTCTAAGTGGAAATAACAGTATATTACATACAGACATTGGAAACACACGTTTGCTGCCAATGCGCTCAGTCGACCTGTGATATTTTTCTATTACAATATTTTTTAGCTACGTAGAAAGAAAACTAGTATATTTAAAGTCACCTTCAGTAAATCACATCGTGTATTTGGTCGTGATTTTTCACGAAAAAATAAATTAGCATATTTGCTCAGAACTACGTGACTCGTGGCTTCGTGTAATTTGCTTTGATAAACGCAATAAAGAATATAAAAGCAACTGTACATAGGTAGGTATCCCGGCGCACGCCTGTATCAACACAACTGTAATTGGATCAGACATTCAGAAGAATCTGCGCTAAATCGATTTAGCATCACAAAAAAATAAAAACATGTACGATTCATTCCCGATTTTCCCGATTCGATTTCGTAGCTTGCTTGTGTGTCATGATCGGAATTGTTTTTCAAAATTGTGGAAGGTAATATCGTAAACAATTTCTTTGTTTGTTTGTCACAATTTCTGTCACGTGAGAGGAAGGGGAGTGGTTATCAGCCGGTATCTTTGATAAAGTTCGGTCACTGTTTACATAGTCTTATCAACAGACTTTCATTAAATGAAGCACATTATTATATAGAAATAAGAATCGAAATTCCGCGTAACTAAGCTATTCTTACGATGAAAGTAAAAGACGACGTAAAAAATATAACAAATACATAAATTCTTGTTCTTATTTGTATTAGGATATCCACAACGGAAGTACCAGAAATAACAATGTTTTTCTTTATCATAGATAATTATGTTTCATATTTTTGCCTGAAGTAGGGATTTTATTTATAGTATGTTTTCTGGAAAGAAGGAAACGACTTACTGTTGGCACGAGGATTCGGTCACGTATGTAGTGGAATGGGCAGCAAGTCTGAAAGTGAACGAACAACTAGGTACCCACTTTCCTTGTTGGGTGGTGTCAATTACGCAGAACACAATAGCGATAATTGTCATGTGGGTAGTGTTTTGTTTATTTAATTAATTAATTAATTATTAATTCGTGACCTTACCTAAGACAGTTAATTATTACATTTTTTAACGTTGCTACATTTTTTTTATTTATGGTTTTAAGTTCCAAAGTATTTTTTTTTTATGTTTAGTTCTTCTACTAACGTAAGCCGGTCATCTTTAGAATGTTAAATAGGTATTGTAATTGACCTTTGCTTACTAACCAACATTGCAGGTAATGTCAAACGGACAATTTGAAAAATTGATGTCATATTCCATTAAATATGTACTTACTTTTTGTTCAAACACGTATGGAATCGCCTTGGCAACATGTTAAATTAAGTAATAAATTACTATTCAGAAATACTGAAATAAGTTTTCAGTGAGCAACGTTCAAAACTCCACATGCGTTTACAAAATTAGTTGCCTTTCGTTGCTACAAGGACAAAACTATTTTGACCGAGGTTGTAATCGTATGAAACCATTTTACTTTCAAAACGAAACTTCACCTATACTTACAGACGT
The DNA here is from genome assembly GCA_947386135.1 of Melanchra persicariae. Lineage (NCBI taxonomy): Eukaryota > Metazoa > Arthropoda > Insecta > Lepidoptera > Noctuidae > Melanchra > Melanchra persicariae. The sequence continues at coordinate 14,941,123 of OX376664.1, forward strand.
AGAAAAATGTGTTACCTGAATTCTTTAAATGTGAACTCGCGTGTTACAGCTAACAAATGCCACAGAACATTTGTATAACGTTAATTCTAGTTCAGTACCCCCGCCCCTATGGCAAACGAGTGTTAAGAAAGAGAGGTAGATCGTCTTGGGTTGCCTCTTTTGAAAGCTTGACCTGTCACAATGCCCTCATGATATTGCACTTTTCTGTCTACTCAAAGAATGTTTACTCAACTAAAACCATAAACAAATTTCAGGTACGATACCGCGAGAGAATAACAATCCTCCGCGGCAACCACGAGTCGAGACAGATCACCCAGGTATACGGCTTCTATGACGAATGTCTTCGCAAATACGGCAACGCGTCCGTATGGAAGCACTTCACCGATTTGTTCGACTTCCTGCCCTTGACTGCTTTGGTGGACGGCCAGATCTTCTGCCTCCACGGAGGACTCAGCCCTTCCATTGATACCCTGGATCACATCCGAGCCCTCGACCGCCTGCAGGAGGTGCCTCATGAAGGTCCCATGTGCGATCTGCTGTGGAGTGACCCTGATGATAGGTGAGTTTGTAACGACGTGTAGATGACATTCAGAATGACGCTAGAGAAAATATCTTATCTTAATCACGTAATGGAGTGTACATGTTCAAATAAATGGGCATCGGTGTTTTTCTACAAATTGAGACTGCATTAGATTTATAAACAAAAATGTTGATAAAAGGGCGGGTTGCCGCTTCAACAAAGATACGGCGTGCGGACGAAGATTGTACGCCGCTACAGGTACAGGCGCCTAAGTCTGAGCCTTCAGAGATATGTTTGTGCCGTTCTGTACCTATACAAGTGGTTTTAGTTCACAAGACAAAGTCAATATTGTACTAACGGACTATAAATATTTTCGCCTTAGTCACCAAAACTAAGTAAACCTTTATAATTGCCTGACGTAATACTATAAATATTTTAGTCCACCACAAATTGTGTAACAAAGGAAGGATGCGTAACAGGAAATCGCCATGAAACCTTATAGCAAGTAGTGCTTACCCGTACGTACTTAGTGGCTATATGCCACCAAACGTAAAAAAGGTCACATAAGGTCGTTGTTTTATGTAAGTTTGGTGCTTACGTGAGGTTATGGACTGGGCAGACACCCAGAAGATGCGTGCGGCGTACGCGTGCATTCGATAACGAAAATAAAGTATTTGTACGACAGTAAATACCTCTGGTGTCAAGGACGTGCATCGTATCATCCGCGGGCTAATTATAACAGAGTTGATGACACGACATGCGTCCTAAGCGTTATCTCCCTAAGTGGGTGACTTTAACTAGGTTATTTTATTGATTTTCCGATATCGACTACTTGTTCCACATATTTTCTTGGAAGTTTATTCGATTTTAATCTGTTAGCCTAGTTGAGTCCGCGAGTACTACTGTTTCCTGGTTTCTATTGCCATTGTCTGGCAAAGTGTTATTGGCTTTTCCCAATAGGAATTTCTCAATAGCAGCCCAGATACGTGCCCCAATAATGGCCATAGGGTCGTTCTAACTGTGACTCGCTGTCCGGTCACAACGAGGCCTGGGTCGACAGCGCGTTGTGTTCTACGTGCGCCTCAAAGAGATATCAGCAAAGTAGACGGGGCCCGTCAGGGCCAGAGCCTGCCAGGGTTGCGGAATTTGTTGGAAAGAGTCCGCGACCCTGGAATGCAAAAAGCATAATGAGGAACACGGATGGGTTTTAGCCCGTAAGAGTCTGACACTCCCTTCTGCTCCACCCAGATCGGAAGAAGTCATTTGATGATTTCCCATCCATAAAAAAAGTCGTTCTAATTGGGGGTACTAGACACCATCTGCCTACCGTCGCAGGGAATACGGCGCAATATTAAGTTCTTAATATTCCTTGCATGTTAATTCAAAGTTTAACCTTTGTATAATATGGTCAGATTCGTCTCCGATTAACTTAGCTCTGTTCCACGCAATGTCTGGGAGTTAATGAGTAATCGTTTGACCGCCCGAGTTCCGCAAAGATAAATAATATATTTACTAGAAGTTAACGAGTCAGTTTATTCAGGGAAACAACTTGTTATCGTTGTTGTTTTACTAGTGAGGTGATGGCGCCGGTTTATCTTGTTAATCGGAGGAGTTAAATTGAGTGTTAACTTTAGTAGATATATTCTTACTTTCCGTCTTTCTGTTATGCATATTATCCTGAATTTTCAGTCAGGTTGTAGTCAAACCGTATAGCTTTGACACTCCACAAAATGGAGGAAAATGTAAAGTATGAGCTTGATTAATTGGATCTAGCAAAAATATGTAGATAAAATGTTAGATGTAGCAAGAAAATGGCATGTATCTAAAAATTAATCCCTATTTGCCTTGGTCACGCTATGACCTGAGAACGACTTTACCGATTTGAATAATTCTTTTTTTATTTGATTTGCCAGAATATGTGCAGGGATGGTTTAAAGAAGAATGGGATAAAAAAATTGGGATAGGGGGTAGGTAGGGTAGGTAGCCAGTTGACGGGAGCGAAGCCTCGGGAGACAGCTAGTTTTTAATAAAATGTCCAGTTAAATCTCATTGCACTTGTAGCTAAAACCAATATTTTTAAATGACTTAAACTTAAAATAATCCTTATTTAGCCGCTTAGCACCTGCGTCCATCACGTTGTAAATTATTTAAGCCGATTTACAAGAAAATATACTTGTTTAAGTCATTACAAGGCTGCTTAAGATTACCATTGAGGTGTTAATTTGTGTAAAACTTATTTAATTTGCTATTGCGTCATTTGCACTTTACGTGACTTTTAAATTCATGGAAACTGCACTCGTATTGAAAAGTTAGGTAAACATAGAAACCACAAAATTACCGCCAATAATTTTATAGACTCTTTTACGTAAAAACCTGGTTTATCTCAAAGATATACATATAGATAGATAGACTTGGTTATTCCAGATAACTCTCAACTTTAGGGGAAACCAGACTTGAATATGTACACTACCCCCATTAAATAATCATACTGATCATCTTCTTTTGAAAGTCTTTGGAAATATGCACAGATTTGTCTTAGTCGAGATTTCTTTGGCTAAGAATTCTACCTGTAACTCTCCATTTGTCCAACTACAAAGTGCTGTTGCAATTGCAGCTGGTCAACATTACGTTTATTAATCTTAACCTAAGCACCAGTTGCAATACCCATTTCTAATGAGGGTTTTCGACTTCCAAACGGATGTTACCAGCAACAACAACTATGTATTTCAACAACACTAATGAATTTTGTCGTTCCCACAGAGGCGGATGGGGCATATCGCCGCGTGGCGCCGGCTACACTTTCGGCCAGGACATCTCGGAGACGTTCAACCACAGCAACGGGCTGACACTGGTCTCCAGGGCTCACCAGCTCGTCATGGAAGGCTACAACTGGTGCCACGATAGAAACGTCGTCACTATATTCTCAGCACCCAATTACTGCTATAGGTAAGTTATACATGTGCTTCTCGAGTATGAGTGCAGACTTAGAATATAACGTTGATGAAACGACTAACTCGGCTCATGGCAGTTCATTGCTAGACATGGGCTTCTTCCAAATTACCTTCCGGGCTTCACTCATTGGTTGTGGTTAAAATATTTGTCAGGCAGCAAGGTAGTGGCGGAGCTGGTAGCCCAAGGTGCGCCGAACGTATATTTATGGATACTCTTTAAATTCTAAAAGCTCTCTTTTAGAATTTAAAGAGTATCCATAGATATCAGTTATCTACCTCCAATACGGATATTTGTCAAGTGAATCTTGAACGATGTAATGAGTTATCGAGATCTGAATCAGTAGAATTATAGAAAAATGCAGGATGCAGGATACAAATCATCTATGTGATGGTTACTGAACTGTATAATAGTAGTATCCTGAAAGAAATAAAAAGTCTGCTTAATTTTGTTCAATGTTAATGACATGCAACCTCAAAAAACCAAGCATGAAGGGATCTATGTTTTTTTCTTCTGCCGAAACCCTACGTACAACTCAAGTTGTTTGTTACGTTGGTGTCATAGATATCACCATGGTAAATAAAATTGTTGGGGTTTTCACTATTTGAGAGACACTTGGTCATATATAATAAGGAAAAACCAGTCAATGCTATGTCATTGCAATCTCACTTTTCCTTAACAATTGTATGCAGACACTGATTTCGAAGCTAATTATACCGTACATAATGAGTGTGAATGCACTCTGCTTAATCATGTAAGATATTCAGTAGAAATCAAAGTCATTAACTGAGCTGTATGAAACAACAAACATAGTCAAAATAAAACAAACCAACTTATAATTTCGTCCAACGACACCATTACAAACATTGGGACCAACTTATTAACCTTCACATAAGCTCTACGGTATACCAACATGATTCGCCCAATGAGGTCGTTCGAAGCTTAACAATGAACAAAATTTCCTGTTTTGCATAAGTCCTCCAAAACAAATTATGACCTTTAGTGTGAAATGTTCTGAACGCAACTGCATATAACGCTATTTGCTATAACCTCATTGGTTAGTGGTTAACAAAAGAAAAAAAGGAAAGGGACAGATAAACGACCGATAAAGTACCGACAAAAAATAAAAGGCTCGTTTTGACAGTAGGATACAACAAAGGCATATTTTATTTCATGTCTCTTTCATACTTACTAGTAAAGTAATGTTGTATCCTGCTGTCAAAACGGGTCTTTAATTTTTTGACAACTTTAGTTGCTCACGGCATGCACTATCATGTAGTTCATGTTTAATTTAATCTATAAAAACACATTTCTAATTATAACAATAATAAACAATATTCTTATTTTCGTTTTCACTATTTTATTTTGTGAAGACATGCGACAGTCATCTTACAACAATAACAAAAGAAAGTAGCTTCGTGGGGACACTGCTAATCACAAGACAGCGATATAATTTGATTAGATAAAGTTTCTTCAGCGACTCGAACAATATGCTCTTATGCAACCTTTTATAATGTAAACACGATTGTTTCAGATGCGGTAACCAAGCCGCCATTATGGAATTGGATGATGCGCTTAAGTACTCATTGTAAGTATTGCTTTTGTCTTTAATCTAGCTGTACACCTTTCTACTTTCTTCGAAGAGACCTTTCTTTGAACTTTGTAAATGAAACCACTAAAATGTATAGTTGAAAAGTTCAACGACTTTGCCTATTCAAAATGACATGAATGTCGTCTAAAAAAGACTTGATTATTCTGGGAAATCAAGTGTCAACTCTACGAAGCTTGGCACGTGCATTCCCGTTTGAATCTCGATTACAACTGTAGTACACCGTCTTGTTAGATGTAAGATTTTCTATTAGATCAAACATCAAGGAGAAAATACGACGACAGATTTATTCAGTAAGGTATTTATTTTCCTAATAAGCACGTTGGTAAAGAACATCTTTATTGATAAGCATGTGTGTAGACATTTCTAGAACAAAATAATACTCAACAATCTAAGTGAGTGGGTGTAAGCATGTCTAGTTTGTTGTAGGGCTTCTCCACTTCAAGGTGCTGTGATTGTCACGTATACGAACTTGACCTTGCCGATAATGAGGGGCAATACGAACAATAGAAAGTACTAGTTGACAGTTTATACCACGCTGTATGTCTATAAGGGGGATTCTCGAGTAGTAATTGCTAAGATTATGCATCCTGTTATTTGAGTAGACTTTTAACCACTCTAGAAAATCTGTATAATGGTATTTAGGTATTGGAATGATTATTAGCGCAAAGTGATGACAAAAATTTGATATTCAACATCAAATAATACAAAATCGACAACGTCGATTCCCAACCATGGATATTGGAAAATATGACCTAATGCCATTTAAGTGTAATTATGTAAGTTTGTCATAGAGTGTGATAGTAATGCATTTGTCATGTTTCAGCCTTCAGTTCGACCCGGCTCCGCGACGCGGCGAGCCGCACGTCACGCGACGGACGCCAGATTATTTCATGTAGGCTGCACGTAAGTAACCGCCTTTTTTTTCCATCACTTTTCAGTGAAGTTAAATTGATGATCGATCATATTTTTGTAGTAAGTACCAGTGACCTAGTAGAGTAGGATCTCAAAGATATGAAAAAAATGCTGTCCATATAACACATGATTGTATAATTATAATAATAATTGTAGGACGGGCTCAGGAGTTCGTTCACGGTCTGTAGGAAAGGCGTCGGTCGTGTTGGGTCAAGATGTATTTGTACAAATAAATGTTGTGCTAACACCGTGTGTTTGTTGCAGAGGAGGCGCATATCAAGCGGGCGGAGAGTGTGCGGGGCGAAGCGAGTGTGTCGGGCGAGGCGAGCGGCGCGGGGGGCAGCGGCGCGCGCGGGCGGCGCGCCAGGCCCGGCGTGCGCGTGCTGGGGCTGGCCGGCGCGCGCGGCCTGGTGTCCGGCCGCGCGGGCCTGGCGGAGCGCCGCACGCAGCGCGCGCGTCTGGAGAGCCTCGTGCGGGTGGCGCACTGGCTGGCGCACGGGTGACGCCCGCACGCTGCCGGCGGCGCATGGGTGACGCCCGGGGGCCGCCCGCACGCTGTCGGCGGCGCACGGGTGACACCCGGGGGCCGGCGGCGCCCTGGCGCACTTTACATTGTAAGTGGTTGTCAGCAGTCGCAAAGTTAGGTTGTTGCCGTTGACTGTGCATTCGCCCCGCGCTAGTTATGCTGGTATGTTCATGTGCGCGGCCCGTCGGAGCTCGACGTTCCCTCACGGTATGATTCTATACGATATCATATGTATCGAAGACGATTGGACCTCATTAAACTCGTACATTTACTAAAACCGTAGTTTTATTTAGCATTCGTCTCGTGTCCCCATGGATCGACAAGCGAGCAATGGACATACCATCATAATGTATTCTTTGGTGACTAAATGTGCGCCCTATTGGATTCCCATAAAGCTTATGATCTTACATCTAATGTGCAGTAATGGAACTTATAATTAGTGAAAACAACATGATTATTGTCAATCTAGCAAATATAATGATGTTTTTCGAGTTAAGTTACTGTAGATCAAAATCTGTTACGAGTCGCATCCTATAACTTTGTATTTTTACTTGCTTTACAAATGAAATATTAAAGTTTTTTTTTTACAATTTGATATTTACCTTACACAACTTACACATACTGCGGGGGTATTGATCGAGGTCTACAAAGCAATAGCAAGCATTTAATTTTATGACAGAATGGCATTATTTAATATTTAATTATTTTTATTTTATAATACATTAATATCTTTAGTTTGACTGTAAGTCTGCGTAAAGTATTAGGAATCCTTATTGTTTATACCCAGTGCAATCATTCTGTCATAAAATGTCAAGAGAAAACGAGTTTTGCATTTCGAGATTTATTATTCAAAATTCTCCTTTTCTTGTGCCACAGTACCTGTATGACATGGAATAGTGTTTCACAAGAGTGGAGCTTTTTAAGTTCTTTTTTTTATTCTTTATTTGATTATAAAATAATTGTAGGTAATTTTGTAAATACCTAAAGATCAAGGCGCCCGATAGGTTGTTATTGTTTAAACTAAGTGTCGAATATTTTCCCATTATTGTACTCATTTCGTAACGGAGGTAAGTAACTAAATATATTAATAACAATTTTATATGAGATCATTGCGAACTGGGAAATTGTTTTACAACATCTTAGGATAGAGATTTATAACAGGGGGTTATATTGAAAGTGTTAAAGCATGTTTTTTAAGATTACATACTCACTGATAAGCCCTGGTTTCCTTATACAAAGCATTTTTTCTATTATAGAATTACTGACAAAAGCAATTTATATTCCATTTCCATGTAGAAAGCGTGTACTTATTTTAGAATCTGAACAGTGGACAGTTTCTTTTGTCAGTGCCATCTTTCATTTTAAAATAAAATTTCAGATTTATAAAATAATTGTAAAATTTGTTTTTTTTTCCTAAATTAAACGCGTGCGTACTAATTATACAAAGACCTTACCCACCAATGACACCTGAAGCCACACGTTTCGTTGATCTAAGTATTAAGTATGTAAGTTATAGATAAAAAAATAAAATATAATATCCATAAAGAAAAAAAAAATAACAAAAAAAAATGAGAATGTATGGCGAGCCTCGTTCGCGTGAAATAAAACAAACAATAACTGTAGCACAAGTTTGATTTCTCTGCTTTTGGCGTTATTTCACCCAATCGAAGCTCGTGTAAATTTAAAATTAAGGCTTTCCTGGCAAAATGCGTAGGCGATCGACATTCAAAACTTGAGAAAATCTTGATCTTTTGTAAGCATAGTTCATGTATAAGTGGGACTTGACACTTGATATTGCGCCGACTACAGACAAATATACATAACTTCCATCTGGATTCGCTACACAATGGCAATAATTTAATAAAATGTAAACACAGTACGGTAAAATAATTATTCTTGCAACGTGTACTATGCCTGTTGATAGGAATTAGATATAATAAATAAAATTAATTATAAAAATATGGGGTTTTTTTTCACCATTCCAAAGTAGAAATAAAAGCAACATTACATGAAAATAATTTATTTATTATTATAGATAAGTTGTTGTTTGCAGTCCATTTGTGCACTATATACAATAGACCGATATACATATACATGGTAAATTATTAACGTTAAATTATTATATTTATTATTATTTTATTATACTGTTTGAGTTTTACCTGCATCTTTGGTGCTACAACAGTGTGTAACAATACATAATAGGAAAGATTGAATCACATAATAAGAAAAAAAACAACCCATAAGGTACTTGGGTAAAGAACCATTGATTATCCAAAACTAAAATGTCAACCAAACTTATTATTGCTTTGGAAACACAGAAAAAAACTGCTCCATTGTTTTCTGAAGAATGTTAATGTCACATTTAATGTGCGGAAAAAACTTATACGTATAATAATTATAAACTTGTGTAAAAACATAAAAGGACGCATCACATACGTGGAATGAATCATCTTAGATCTAACCTTGTCACCCTGTTTATACACAACACATCTTGCTTAAAGCTGGCATTATTATAATGTTATGCGTTCGATGTTTCAATACATACGGCTAATCAATAGCTGTCGAGTATTCGTGCTACCAACCCACCAACCCACAGTCAACAGATTGGATTGATACTGAACTACACTAGAAATTGACTTAATGTCTTTCGTTACTTACCTACTCAGTGTATATCGCCACAGATACATTATTTCTGTTACCATTTTTATAACTCGAAAGTTGGGTCCAAAGTAGATATTATTACCGTTATATCCAAAGGAATCCGTAATAAAATAATGAATATTTAAATAGTTGTAGCAGCCTAACCAGTTCCATGAACTTAGTAAAGGCTTCTGTCTAGCTCTGGAATTGTTGTATGTATATTTAAACGTAGCAAAGGCTGATTAGCAGTCGATTGAATAGGACTAATTATGAATAATAGGAATGATAAGCTAATCACAAAAAGGTACATTGAATTCGCAAGGTATGCGTTTCGTAATACAGAAATGTGATGTAAGTGCAAATAGGGTAGGCATAACAATGAAATATTTTTCTAAATACTCTGGAAAGCAGCAAAGGCACGGAATTTATACTTATTATTTCAACATTAAAACTAAATATTACCTAATATAAATATTATTTGAGGAAATAACTTCATAGATGTACATTTGAGGTTACAGTTTTTGAAAGCCGGCTATTTCTTGTCTGAAAAAGGCAGTATGGAGTGTCGACTCTGCAAAAGTATGGATTTTACAGTAAACTCCTTGAAACAAACGACCTCTCCAATTATTGGAGGTCGTTTCTTCTCTTCACTGAAGATTAAGAAAACCATTGACATTCAAAGTGACTTCGAGAAATACAACAAAGCTCTTGCCATTTTCTCATCTGGCCTATTTCAGATTTCCTGAGGGATCGGTAAATAGGGATGTTTCCTGAAAATAATCTTCGACCACATCATCGCTTACCATCAGGTGAGATACCTAGTGATCAAGCGCGTGCCTATCAATAATAAAAGAAAAAAAATCTAATTAGTCGGACAGATAGATTTCCAAAAAATTTTGGAGACGTATTTTTTCTTTTTTCAAGTAAATAAAAAATGAAAACGATACAGTGTGTTGAAAACTCGTGTGACGTCACAGACCGATGCACACCACTCCTGATCTTTGATGCGCTTTATGTTCGTAATTTTTTATTGATTTGATAAAACAAAAAAATACGTATCCAATATTTTTCGATAAACTAACTGACGGACTAAAAAGAATCTTTTTTTTATTCAGGGAACATCCCTATTCGAGTGGTAATGTGATGTATGGTTGTAGCTTTGACCAATTGATTGTTGAATGCCGGGGTCCCTCAGGGGCACTCTCACCAACATTGTTCCTGATGCAAATCTACGTCCTGCAAAACCACTTTTGGGCATGAAGACAATACCACAGTAGCTTACTATGCTGCGACTAATATTAACTCTGATTTCTATCTATTTACTGAACATAAACAAAATTGAGTGTACTATTATAATATCTATGTATATTACAAATACACTTTGTAGTGAGCATTACCTACAAGTTTTGAATACTGATTTTATGTAAGTACTGAAGAAAACATAGTGTGCGCGACTTCCTTTTTCATTTAAATTAAACAAGAATAACAACTAACATAGGTACAAGAGTAAAATAGTCATGGGTACCTGCATTTCAAAAGAGTATTCACAAAGCCGAATTATTTTGCAAAGCCACTAGATTTAAATGGCGCAAAGGCAGGAATCACCGAGAAAAGTCGTCATTTTGTAGTCGTTACGAGACTTTCATTCCTGTGTCGAGCTGCAGCAGTTGCTTCATGAGCTCGTAGGTGGAGAATGAGGTGGCGACCATGGGTATCGCTCGGATGTAGTTAATGCTCATACCGCGGTACAAACCCTTCACTATACCGTTTTCACGGTATATGAGGGTTAGCGTCTTCACCATTCCAGTGCTGTAAATTTAAGAAGAGAAGATTAGTGCGAAGTTTTTTGTGGAAAGGAAATTACGTATCACCAAATACAGGAAGCATCGTTCTGTTATCGTCAGATGTGTCGAAAGCAAAAGTTATCCACATCCGAAGTGATATTTGACTAGAATAAAATAAACAGCTTGCAAAATTAAGAGTAGCTGAACACTTGTCTTATTTGACTAAAATAAGACACTGTTTTTCTCAACTCAGTGTTGAGCAAGAGCCTTCATACATTACTGCCAGATATTTATTTAGATCCAGAGCTATAGATTATGGACCATTTCTTGCTACTTTTTTCCAGCTCGATAGACACAAAGTGGTTATTAGCTAAAATGCTGTAATATCAATCTGACGTCTTTATTACAGTACCAACTAGTGTTGTTAGTGTGTTTCAAGAATGTTAAAGAATAAAAATACATTCAAGTAGGTAGGAATGTACCTAGTTACTGCACATATATAATAGATTATTATGTTTTTCCTAAAATGCGAATACCAGGTTAAGATTATTAAAAATAAATCTTATAAGTAATTAAAATATACAAAAATATGATTAACCAACCTCCTGCAAGTGTTGCCAACACCACGTGTAAATAACATGCAATCAGAAATGTTGCTGCATTAGTTAGGAATAGAATCATATATATTAGAATACATAGGGAAGAATGCATGGTGCTAAAAATTTAACATTATGGCAATCAAACACGGTTCCACTCGATTGGTCCGTATTTAGCCGACACAAACATTTTTTTTTACATTCTACCGTAGATCAGGGATAACATTGACCGCGCCCTTACGTCGCCGCGTCGTAGCGGTAAGGGCTATTTTCGTAGATCAAGTGGTTAAATGAACCGTGTCTATTGCCTTTATATGTAAACTTTATGTATGCATTAATTATACGGTGCATATACATTGTAGGATAGTAATATATTGTTGTCATAGTTACACATACATGTTGTGAAAAGTTAGTGGATACTATTTTGCGTTATTTGCTGAAGGTATTTTAGTTCTTCTGGGTATGATTTAATGCTGCTTTATTTATCTCGAGTGTTTATAAGTCTTGAAACAGTGTAAAACTAAAATAGTTTTGATGCAATGTTAAACATTCATTTATTGTTTACATCAATTATTCGAGAGGAGCTCGTGGCAAAATTATAACAGCCGCACGGACCGATCTTCAAGGTTAAGCAACGCTTGCCGAGGTTGGTCTGTGGATGGGTGACCATCTTAACATACCGAGACTCCTCCGTGCCTCGGAAAGCACGTTAAGCCGTTGGTCTCGGCTGTCATTTGTAGATCTTTGGCAGTCTTTACGGATTGTCAGAAGCCAGAAAATCTGACACCAGTCTTGCCAAGAAGTACCGTGTTACCCAGTTAATGGGTTGTGGAGGTCTCGTAGGCAGCCGCTCCACGTAAAACACTGGTATTCAGCTGAATCCGGTTTGACTGGAAGCCGACCCCAATATAGTTGGGAAAAGGCTAGGCAGATGGATGGTTTACATAAATTATTATAACTATTGAAAAGTCGTGTGCCATAGGTGAGTGACCCACGCGTTTGATTTTACTGTCTTATTTTTAGACTGAAGATATAATTTAGGTATACAGTAAATTTTGTATTACTTTGTCTCAAAACTTATGAACACGAGGTATATTTTTTGAATCACCATATATATACACAGGATTATTTAGACGGCATAAGAATCAGTGTCCTTGCCAAAAATAACGGCCGCTCTTAACACGTTTGTATCGATCTGCAGTGACATGCGTTAAAAGTCGTTAGTTAGGAAGAGGGCGGTAGACACTTGCAGCTTAACGTTTCGAACGCTATTGTCACAAACGAAAACAAAAAAAAAAAAAAAATCTCAGTGCCAATATGTATCTAACAAAAAATACGGTGAATTTGTGGTTTGAACAGTGGCATGCGTTTATGCTCTAGTGTTCAAAATGTCAAAGAATAGCCCAATGCATCATGTAGTGAAGCATAAAGAATTTGTGCATGCCTATAAGTGCGAAAGACCTTGGTAACCAGGGGTGGGCTGGCTGCTGAACGGGCTGTAGTTATTTTATTGTGACAATGAAATAACTACGGCCCATGAATTAACATGAGATTTGGGTGAATCCTAATTATTTTATAAATGCGTAAATGAGTTTGTTACTGTTTCACCTACATCGGCGAACCGTGTTTGATGAATTTTGGAACAGACATAGATCGGGACCTTGTAGACGTTTATAGGCTATACTTTTGAACATCAAGTCATACAAAAAGGGTAGAACCTCATTTCTGAGCCAACACAAGTTTCAGAGCGGCCATAATTTTTAGCTGTTCAAGATCGGGTAAGGAACAAGTCAGAAGCACAGAAAGCATGGCGCCATACCCGAACTTGGCGGTGTGCTTGTCCATGCAGGCGAGCTGCATGCGGCGCCGCGTCACGTCCAGCGGGTAGGAGATGGACTGCGCCACCGCGCCCGCCAGCCCGCCGCACACCAGCTTGCCGGGCACGGTGAGCACTAGACCTCCTGGAAACGTTGCGACGAACAACTTGACTAGGGTTCAATAATAAGCCGTTAGGTACGTTAGTGGCTAAGCTACGTTAAAACCGGCCGTGCGTGTCAACTTGCACACGAAGTGTTCTGTACCTACAATAAACCGAAAAAATGAGGTTTCCTTATTTTGTTTTTTTATTATTATTATCTTTATTCATTTTATATACATATAATTTACATTTTTAAATATTTCTATAAAAATATTAAAAAAAAACATTTAAAAATATAAAAAATAGTAGCCCACCGGTATCGGGAACAGAATCCAAGCTACCGGTGGTCAGGGCTCTTGAGAGAGGAACCTCCTAACGATACGCACCGTGTCCAAGAGTACTGCTTTCTGGATCAAGCCCTTGATCCAGCTGCCCAACGAGAGCCTCTTGAGATGTTGGTCGAGGCTCTTGGCAATTACGCCATTGGCCATTATTATTATTATTATTATTTATTGTCATATTGCCAATAAATACACACAAAATTTCAGCTGTCTACCTATTACGGTTCATGAGATATAGACAGACGGACGTATTACTATGCCTCCGTTATCCGTTCGTTCCGTTGGTTCGGCTTGACAAGAAGATCGTTAGGTATTAGTTAAGTGTCGATTATTACGGGAACTTTAGAGTTTTAGTCAGTTGAACCACAGAATCCTTTATTCTCAACAGACGCAGAGTATCTAAGAGAATTTCCCAACGGGAAATAATGCCTTTGTCCAGCAGTAGATACCTTTCACTATGTATTGTAACCAGGGTTCAGTATTTGAATAACTTGTAATTAAAATACGTAATTGAAATACAAATACGTGTTTGATATTTGTATTTCAATTACCTACTTCTTAAAAACGTAGGTAATTTATAATAGGCAAATATTTCAAATAAAAGACGCTGAGGTATTTTGTAGTTAGTATTTCAAATACTTATGGCTTTAAAATACTTTTTAACGTTTTTATGTTTTTCGAGCGTATGTATTATATGTCCATTTCTTTGGTACGAACCTACAGCCCAAACAGCTGGACAGATTTTAATATATGAGTTGAATTTGTCAGAATTGTGGTAGTGACATAGGCTATATAAATTTTCGAAATGGCGCCCGCAAATGAAAAAAGGGGGGATAGGTTTTTTGTTTTTGCTCAAAACCTATCAAGTGGGGTTTCAAAATAAAGGGCTCGAGCAGACGATTCCAAAAATGTAACTTACTAAAATGTAGGAAATAAAAAAAAACCCGACTGCTAAAAACGCTTAAAAAGTTCCAAATAAGTCGCTTTTCAAGCAGTCTGATGCAGTTTGTGGCCTCAGATCTGTGATTGAACTGCATCAGACTGCTTGAAAAGCGACTTGTTTGGAAGTTTTTAGTCGTTTTTAGCGGTAGAGTTTTTTGACAAAGTCAATTTTTTTTTTAGTGTGCATTCTGCAGAAAACAGCGCTTGATAGCTTTTGTAAGCAAAGAGGTTAACCTAACACCTATTTAACGAAAATCTTTAAATAAAATAGAATATTTTGTATTTTATATTTCAAATACACGACTTAAAAGTATTTTGTATTTCGTATTTTAAATACACGCGAGATAGTAAATTGTATTTTAATTAAAATAAAGCATGTATTTTGCCCAGCGCTGTCTGTATGTGTTTGGATCTTCTCTAAAAATCTAGTAAATCATTTAGGTACCTACTTTTGAGAAGTATTAGGTATATAACAAGCTTTTATTAATATAATAAATTGTCACCAGTGTTTGTGTTGTCGTTATTTTTATCTGAAGGTTGCTATTTATAAGAATTACCTTGTCATTACCTAAGTACCAGCAAATATTTAAGAAATAAATCTCAGTCATTTATAAAACTAACAAAATTCATAAGAACCGAGCCATAGTGCACAGTGACCAAAAATCTGAAGATTATTTATTGGTAATCTGACAACATGAAAAAAAAAAGTTATTTTGATCTTATTTTATTTAAAACACGTAAAGCTGTTGGTCCCTTGTCATTTGTAGATCTTTGGCAGTCTTTATGGATTGTCAGAAGCCAGTAAATCTGACTCCAGTCTTGCCAAGAAGTACCGTGTTACCTAGTTAATGGGTTGTGGAGGTCTGGTAGGTAAAATACTGGTATTCAGCTGAATCCAGTTTGACTAGAAACTGGCCTCATGGTTGAAAAAAAGGCTAGGCAGATGATGATGAACAGCTGTGATGGTGTCAAAGATAGGAGAAAAGTGAAAGGGACAGAGGCGCGGAGTGGGGAAATGCTTTACCCTAGCTGCACGCTCTGATCTTAATTTACGATTTTTATTACTTTCGGCTTGCGGATTTCGTCAGATTATATGTTTTTTGTTATTCTGGTATACCTTTAAAATAAATAACCGCTCTCGAGTAAGTCAAGACATCGATATTTTTTTGCAACTTTGTTACCCTTTCCCCTTAGGTTACGCTCAAATCGTCAGATTAGCAAATTAATTTACACTTCTTAGATAGTAATTAATCCCGCTTATCTTAATCTGACACGCTGGAGTATTTCAGATGATCGTTTTTGGGTCTAGGTACTAAGACTCCGCTGTCTATTTGTCACCAGGCTGTATCATGAACCGTGATAGCTAGACAGTTGAAATCTTCACAGATGATGCATTTCTGTTTTCGCTATAACAACAAAAATACTAAAAACAGAATGAAATAAATAATAAGTGGGGCTCCCTTACAACAAACGTGATTTTTTTGCCGTTTTTTTTATAGATAATGGTACGGAACCCTTCGTGCGCGAGTCCGACTCGCACTTGGCCGGTTTTTTTTTACTAATCTGACGGCTTCTACTGGGCGTACCCCCTATATTAAGGACTCATACTGGTTGGAGGTACTTATCAATATGTAAGGTATCCTCCCTTATTTTAATCTGCTCTGCCACGCTCGAGTAAATTCGAAAATCCCCTCTTGGGTTCCCCTACTAAAACAAACTACTTCTAATCACCTCCAAATGCAGTTGTAAACTAGCATGTTGCATGCAAATAAATTTGTAAAGAAACGGAACGAATTCGGAATGTTTCATTCATGTTAACGCGTCACTTCTGCAATACAAAACATACCTTATGACTTTCGAAATAAGGTTAATTTTGTATTGCTAGAATGACGCAAACATTTGGACAAATACGCCAATTGAAGTGCCACCATATGATGCACATTATGAATAAGTATGTGAATTGTTTCAGATTTGTATATCTTGGTTATCGTCCCCTTTTTCTAGATTTCTACAGAAGTAACACAGTTATTTTATAACTCTTCCTGTTTTACGTAGGCATGTCATGTACCATTTCTTGCCAAGAAGGGAACTACACTCTTAAACTCTGATGCGTTGTATCTTTGTTAATTTTTATTGATTTGATGAAGCAAAAAATACGAATTCAACATTTATGGATACTATAATGTAACTTTATACGGACTAAATAGTTATTTTATTTTATTCTATTTAAAATTCCTAGTGAGGGTCGCGGGTAGCCGATGGATGCGAGACGCACAGGACCGGATGTTGTGGCGACACGCGCGGGGAGGCCTATGTCCAGCAGTGGACGTCTTTCTTAGACATCACATCACTTACGGCCGCTTTCTATAACATATCTCAATCCCAATCTTGATCCCGATCTTTGTGTGTAACTAATCAACGGCCGAGTTTGTGTCCTTCACCACACAATTCTCACCTTTGATTGGTTACAGACAAGGATCGGGATCAAGATTGGGATTGAGATAATTATATTATAGAAAGCGGCCGTTAGAGGCAACGGATTTCTATGCATCTATATGAGCACCTGGGTATACTTTCTTACAAAAGGAAGGTACTATCGCACAAGCGGTGCTATCTGAAAGATTATTCTGATAAGTAATTCATTGTCCATGAAGTTTAAATCTCAGTTGCTGGAGATGTTGGGTTACGTCTAACGAGATCTTTTCCAAACGCAACGCTTGACACGTACCGGTATTCCTTTCACACTTCTTGCAGAGTTGGCTGGGCAGGTACTTCATGCAGCAGAACTTGAGCGACTCGAAGCAGTAGAAGCTGAAGCCGGCGTACGGCACCATGCCGCACATGGTGGGCACGAAGCCGCGGTATAGCGCGCGTATACCGCCCTCCTGGAATGCAGAAAAATGACCAAGTCTTCATTTGGGTCCACACGATACACACTTCCTCCATAAACTTCTATTGAATTTTACTAAATAAACTAATTTTGAGTGGACGCCAAACGTACGGTTTTTTTACCGGTTACTTGATAGGTAGATATGTCGCAGCCAACTAGCTTAATCAGCCGTTTAATTGGCGGCCTAGCCTTTTCATTTAAATGCGCCGATTTTTCAGCGACCTAAATGACAGATTTTGTTCAATATCGTTTAATGACTTGCCCATGTCACAGTCATAAGTCGCTGATTAATCGGCGCATTTATATGAAAAGGCTAGGCTTTTAATGAAACGGCTGGTTAAGCTAGTTGGTTGTGACACATATACCGTAGGCATTGCTTAGATATTAATCAGTTTGATATTTGGCGCCGACTCAAAATTACTTTATAAAATTAGCAAGGATCGTCTGTAGAATTCTAGAATGATAAATCGCTATCGCCTATAGAATGCCACTTTATCTTAAGCCCCTTTCTTTTTTTTTTAAACATTGCCCTACACTAGGAATTTCTTCTGTATCGTGGGTGTGTTTACACACATATAAACGCACATACACAAACAGCCAGACCCGTTTTGCTCCGTGCGGGAATCGAACCCGCGATACGCAGCGCAGCAGTCAATCGCTCAACCACTGCGCCAACCGTGTCATCAAATTACAGTATTTTTCTAGATAGAAATATAGTAATTTTTAGTCTGATTATATATTTTCAAAAAATATTGGACAAGTATTTTTTTCCATTTCAAATCGATAAAAAATGATAAAGCTAAAGCGTATCAAAGTTCAAGAGTGAGAGCTGGTGACGTCATGTTTTAGTACAAAATGTAATAACGCGTGACGTCACGCGAGTTTTCAACGCACTGTATCGTCTTAATTTTTTGTTTACGTCAGATAAAATACATGTCCAATATTTTTTGGAAATCTATCTGACGGACTAATTAGATTTTTATCTACACTCACAACGTAATGTTCCAAATATGAGTTCAAAAACGAATGCATAAATACATACTTTTTTTTCGTGGATAGGTAAAATTTAAAAAAAAAACCATTACAGTTCAACATTTTCCTTCGATTTTTAAACAACTGCATCATAAAATAACTTTTTAATTTTTAAAGCACACTTTTTCTTTTTAATTTTGGCGCGGGCTGATTGACTTAAGTCAATGAGCCAGCTTTTATCTTTGTCTATGTTTGAGCGCGCTGCGCAGTCATTCGAATACGCAATGAGAATATCCGCCATATTGGAATTAACTATTTTTCCACTTATTTTATTTCAACTGTATGAGTGAAGATAAAATAGTGTATGCAACGGCATATAATTAGGTATTAAAACACTCGTGTGATGCTATTATCACACTCGGCTACGCCTCGTGTGATAAGCCCACACTCGTGTTTTAATAACCCTTTTTATATGGTCGTTGCATAAACTACTATTTCAGTAAAATATCTTCTTGTTTTCTATTATATTTAGCTTTAAAAGCGGCCTGCCAATCACTTTACCGTCTTGGGGCACCATTTTTGTGACATGCAACAAACATGGTTTGCAGTGTTAACATACCGTGCGGAACATAGTGGTGGCCGCATGCACGATGCCCTTGTACCGATGCTGGCCCGTGATCTGGAAGGCGAGGCGCGCGCGGATGGTGTCCAGCGGGTACGTCAGCGTGACAGCTGTCACTCCCGCGCCGGCGCCCGCGATGAACTTGTCGCCGTGTTGGACTATCGGCAGGTGGATACGGCTTAGATACTGGAAAGGTGGAAGAAACTTATTACATACTAGCTGTGCCCGCGACTTCGTTCGCGCTTGCTTTTCGTATTTAGGAAGATATTAAGTACACAAACTCACTAAATGTATATAGGTACTCATCGTGATTATGACATGACTTACAAAATTACGAAGAACGAACGAATATTAACACTTAAAACATTTCTTCGTAAACAATATTACTTGTTATGTGATATTCATCAGTACGTACCTATACACAGGCTTTGCGCGCTGCTTACTTGCGACAAAGCGACATACAGCCTGACCGTGCGAGATACAGGACTACCGCAGATCCACACCAACACGACTAATAGTTTGTCCCTGAGCTTGATTAATGGTCATGCCGAAACTATCAGAAGATAAGTCTCCGCAGAGGACATGGTGGAGTATACGGTGGAGGTCTGCCCTGCTTGGGCGGAGCATCACCGTGTCCTCGTCGAGGCGATCGGCTGCGGCGTCCTGGTTTACTCCATGGTCCGGAGAAGAATATAAGAATGAATGACAGCACGATTTGATAGTTATTCCTAGTTCGGGACCAATCGTAAGTCCGTAGGTGATACGGAGTAGAAAACGCCAAACACTAAGGCCGAAACTACAGACTTCGGGCTTAAGAGAGTAGACCCCCTCAGCCGCCGCAACAGAAAAAGACAACCCGGGCGTTGCGTCGGGAGTCGCAAGGCAATTCCCAGCCACCCTAAGCGCGGGCCCGCAGATGGCGAGCGTAGGTTGGCTCACTGTCCGAACACTAACTACTGTTGCGGAATTTGTTCGAAAAGTCACCACGGCCCTGGAACGTTAAAGGCATAAGGAGGAATACGGACGTGTTTTAGTCAGTAAGAGTTTGACACTCTCTTCCGCTCCACGCAGAGCAGAAGAAGTCATTTGATGTTTTCCTATCCATAAAAAAAACCCACAACGGATAGAGTAGAGTAGAGACTCCGTTGTCCTGGCTAAGTTTGCAAGCCTAGCTCCGCCCAAATGTACAAAAGCCACCAGTGTGCTTCACAGGTTGAGCGGAAAGACGATCGATAATACTCAACCCGCAAGGGAGTGATAATCTGAGATAAAAGTCAGCTCAATCACTTAGCACTCACAAACCTATATTTACCACTTGTATATGTACATTATGGATTGCAATAAATGATTTGATTTGAAACCTGCACCTCACCGTTCCGAGGATTTTTTCACGTCGGAAAGTCATGGCCAGGATGACGTAGCCGGCGTTGAAACAACCTCCGCAAATTGTCTGTAGTGCATAAGTTAAAAAATTTAAGGGCAATGATCCGTAATAATAATCCCTATTATTACGGAGATAATTTTTACTTAAGCTGAGAAGTCAATTAGTTAGTCACGTTTATAGACTTGTCATTGCCATTTTTCACTTTTTTCACCATTTGTTGTCATGAAGTTCAGTTGTTCTCTGGCAAATTCATGCACGAAACTGTGTGAAAGAAAGAAAGAAGGAGGAGCGGGTACGGGTCCAGCACTACCATCTCGAAACCTATCTTGGCGAGTTCTTCTGTGGCGTCATTGCCCAGGGATCCACAGTTCCCCTTGAAGCTCTGGAGTGTGAAACCCGCTACTGGTAATTTCTGGCCCTAGGCTGGTCACGACGAATCACCAGCTGACTGGGAATTGAACAGTTTTGTTTCAAAATTAACAGAAAATAATTAGGAATGAGGGAGATCCTGGGAAAGAAATTCAAGAGGTGAAAGTCTTGAGCATCGAAGCCGAGTTTTTAGCCTTTCGGTTTTCTATCGGTTGCATTTTGGGGAGTGTGCGACGGAATTGCATAGTTTAATTCCGCCAAGCTCGTTCCATCATCGGACCACAAGACGTACGGCGGTACGCCACCGGTACACGGTGGACCTCACACCCACATGAACAAAACGTTTTGGAAACACATGGCGTGGAATTCCCTGACTGAGTCCGTGTTTCCGAATAGTTACAGCCTGGGAGTCTTATCAAGAGTGAATAGGTTACTTATAGGCAAGCGTGCTCCATCTTCGATCACATCATCGTTTGCCATCAGGTGAGATAGTGGTCAAACGCGTTCCTATCAAAAGTAAAAAAAAATGAAAACAAAGTCAGTGGAGCAATTTTATTTTTGCATCAAATGCGTAACGCCTGGTAAGTATCAAAAGAATCTTTAACTAAAAAATACTTTTTGGTGTAATTCTCGTGCTGGTAAGTACAGGTTCGCTCAACAGATGGCATTGCAAGTGTCATTAAAAATACTTACCCCTACTTACTATGCATGTAGATAATAAGTTGATTTCTTCTAGATTGCCACAATCCTATCAGGTTTATGTGAATGTTTTCTACATTAGTTTTGTATTTTTTATCGCGATGCAAACGAAACAGAATACATATAAACAAAAAATAGGTTCTGCTTGTCTTTCTAAAGAGATATGCAAAATACAGCAATAACATATTATTAATATTTGAAAATATTAGGTTTGGTAGGAATAAAAAAATAAGGAAATAAATAAGATAAAAATAATTCAAAAATAATTACAAAATTTGTGGGATTTGAACCCAAACCTAGTCTTTCGAGAAGCAGGCTTTAAACCAAACGGACTATGAGATCTGTTGACATTTGATTAAAATAGCCGATAGCTTAGCTCCCTGAAAGGGTTCCACATCAGATGCTCTAGACCTTCATTTTTTTTATGTCGACAGACAGTACTCATCATGTTGACCAACTATTCCTAAAGCGGTATATTAATATCTCTTATAGATTAGCCGGGCTGCTAAGGTTCCACGTCTTCTATTCAGATCTTCAAAATAAATTATAGCCTATATGTTGGCGAGGACTAATAGCTATACAACAAAAAAAGTTTCATTAAAATCCGTTCAGTGGTTTTTGCGTGAAAGACGAACAACAGACAGACAGACAGACAGACAGACAAAAAAATAAAAAAAAATATTTTTGGCTTCTACTGTTTGTATAAAGCACCCCTGGAGTATTTTTTTTAGTTTATATTCAATGTACAGAATTGACCTCTTCTACAGTTTTATTATATGTATATAGATGTTTGTGGGTACCTAATGAGAATAATCCTTTCGACCAAATTGCGGGTCAAACGAACGAATAAGAGGGCCTGCAATGAGGTCGATCGCGTATTCAAAGATGATGATCGCTTTGTATCAGGACGGACAACGTCTAAGACTTGTTATTGGATGCTGTAGGAAATTGGAACAACAATAATAGAGTGTCAATATTTTGATGACTAGCTTTGCTTGGGGCTCGGCCTGCGTGGATGTCGGTTATCGCGTAAAAAAGTATCCTATGTTCTTCTCCATATCCCAGGCTATATATCTGCCAAATTTCATGACGATCCGTTCAGCCATTTTAGCGTGAAAGCGTAACATACAAACAGACAGTTACTTTCGCATTTATAATATTAGTAGGGATGTGATGGATTAGATCAGTCATTACATTTTACAAGATTACGAAATGAAATGCCTTGGATGTAAAAAGATACGAGTTGGTAGAGAGAGACCACTTTAAGCAAATATTTTGGTTGTGTCTGTTATTAAATTTCTCTTATTGCTTCAGCTAAATTAATCTCGGTTTAGGGAAAGCAGAAAATACCTAATAATTTCCCAACAACAAAATAACGCTTACTGAAATCGTGATCACGCGTTTACCACGTTTACGTCAAAATATTTACTCGATAGGTATATTATTAAAATTTTGTTCGTCAACAAGATAAGTCAACACGCGTCCCAATAATGTGTGAATCAATAGTTTCAATATGCCGTCGCAAATACCAACGTAATCTGTTTGGGGGCTTGGCGCTGATATAAATAGCTATTCCTTCTATTTGTCGTATTTTATGATAGAGAGTTTACCATCTTGATATCGGCCTCAGGAATATTTCAATTGATTTTCTGTTTGACAACCTAACCAGCAAACAACCCGGTTCGATAACCTTTGAAACTTCGTATGACGATTTGAAATAAATTCTACTTACCAAAATAAATTGTATGATATATTTTGATAAATATAGTGACGGAGACTGGGTTTTATACACGTGTTTGGGATTCTCAACTGTACCTACAAATTAACGATCTACGACCGTTATAAAATTAGGTGACAATGTAAGATTTTATAGCAAAGGCGCAGACTTGCATAAAAACAAAGACCCTTTCTGTTGACGTGTATTAGTTCCTAAGCTTCTTTAAACAGACGTCATGAGTCTGTTTGCATATTAAAATCAGCATACCGTGAAAATTGTAAACACTATTGACGTTCGCCTCCCATACCCTATGCGGCAGGTAAGAATTATGAAGGTGACGAGCGCAGGTCTGGCACATAAGAGCTTCTGAATAAATCCTATACAGGGTAACTGGTAATTCGACGTATATCCGTCAGGGGCTGATAAGGGAGTCAAAATGCAACAAATTGAACCCCACATATGCATGGCCGAAATTCAATAGTTTTCGAGATATTTGAATTTTAAGGGTTTTTCGAAATTTACCCAAAATTTGACATTTAATACCAAATAAAAAAACCTACACACTCATTCAAGGGTACCATTAAAAATGATGTTGTAGCTGGCACTTCAATTAAGCTATGGACATAATTAAAACTACTTAATTTAACAAAATAATTAAAATAATGAGCGATATAAGAATAATATCTTAACAATATTTTAATTTTACGTTTCAAAAATGTTGTCTCGTCAAAAAAAATTCTATGACATTAATCGTACAAATAACTAAAACAACTTGCCGTTGCGTTTCTTACAGTTCATGTCAAATAACTGTGCCCCTCTGAAGTTGGCTAGGAGTGGCTGCGTAGTAGTCAAAATTACGAACAAACTGCAACTGCGCATGCGCGGGGCGGGGATTATGACGGCGGGATTTTATGTCTCAGTCGCTCGTTTACGTTCGATGCATTCTTGCGTCCCGCTTGCTCCCGTCTACGTGACTGCACCTACGCGATCTTGCAAATGGCTAACTTCAGAGGGGCATAGGCATATACTTGATAGGACAGAATGGAAGAAGAAAACCCCCAAGTAACATGGAACAAGGACAGGAAGAAGATGATACTGTGGCAGTCTTCAGCACAGTGAACCTTTTTTATGATTGACTAGCCCGCGACTTCGTACGCGTATACCCCGTTTTTTCCCGTTTCCGTTGGAAATTCCCGTCTCCGTAGGTATAGCCTATAGCCTTCCTCATGAATGTGGCTATCATATACAAAAAGCATTTTCCAAATTCGACTGTCACTTCCAGAGATTAGCGCGTTCATAAAAACAAACTCGCACAACAGGCAACAGGGCTCGCGTTTGACCACAAACTCAACTGATGGAAAGTGATGACGTAGGCGACAATAGAGCACGTTTGCCTAGAACACAGTAACTATTCACTCTTCGTTAATGGTATCAGAAAACATAAACTCCGGCAGGACCAAGTCCTTAGGAGCACCTCCAATAGTGCACGATACGCTTGTCAAACATGCATATTTTATAGAGAAAGTCGCTTCTTCAAAATACGAGCTTACGACCTTATCAACCGGTCATATATTTACATATTATGGTAAGAACTACCTACAGTGCCCTTTGACAAATACACCCTTTTAACTTTACTACCATTCATCAATAGGGTTTTATATGACAAGTACAATATGAATATCTAACTTCCGTGTTTGTCAGTCATTAGTGGGTCGCGGATAATGTCATCACTGGCCGCGCCTCGCACACTCTCTCTTTCATAAGGTCATCAGAGTTTAGCTTTCGTTGTCAGTTTATAGATATCATTAGATATTAATGTTTTAATGACGTGATTAGCTGATTGAACAACTCATGTATATTCAAATTATTCAAAGAATACGTTATAGGCAAGTATGTGCATGAAACACGGGAACGAACGATGTGGCGGCGATGGGAGGCTTATATCCAGCAATAGACGTCTTTCGGCTGACATCAGAAATGATGAAGATGATTTAGGTGCATCAAGACAATCGAAAATTCAAGAGACGGCTCCCTTTGAAGCCAAATGTGAGATGTGCGGCGCAGGACAGGGGTCCTAAACATGATCCACTTGAGTGCCTCAAGTGTCCTTACACCTACACCATTGAGGACTTAATAAATGTTACAAATTCCACTATAAACGTGTCCGTGTCGTGTGGACACAATTAAGGATCCTGGATCACGATTGACTAGAAAAGAACTCGCTTCCCAGTGTTTTCTAGCAAGAGGAAACTGTGCAACAAACTATCTAGACTCCAACATCCTCTAGCCATTGATTGTTTAGCATAGAACCCTCGCAAAGATTTATCTATCCTGTCCGTCCGTTGTCAATCCAATTCAGCAAGCGAGTTACTGACCACCCTCTTGGGTTGGGTCATGCTTTTGTACAAAAATAGACGTGGGACCTTTTAATAATGACCCTGGTAATAACTTTAATGGACCTGTATACGCTTAAAGGTCTCTCTGGGCAGGTATTATTGCACACAGAAGCTATAAAACCTTCATACGACATATCAAGTTTTTGAAAGGGTGCATTAGCAGTATGAGTCATGAGAAAATGACGCATATTACCAGAAGCCCGTTTTGTATAAATTCTCTGTATTCGCAATAATTTTATTAGAAACAAGAAAGAGGTCGTCGACAAAGCCGCATGATGTGTTCCCTGAGAAAATTACGTAATGGATGGTACAAGGAAAATGTACATAGATAGACATTTAATATGTTTAATAAAAAGGCATAGTACGTAACAATGTAGGTAGCGTTAATGACTCTACGGCTCTATATAAAGGTACAGACGCCAGCACATCAAATTACAAGAATCTGCCAAATTTATTTAATAGATTTTCAACTTTATCGCTAAAGCATTAGGTTCAAGGTTGATTGGGAAAATTTTACCGTTTTCGTTTAGACAAAAGAAATACAGAACCATAGCTAGCTTTTTAGCCCTGGCTGGGGGCCTAAAATTCATTTGAGGTCACCACAGGACCTCCGGTTAAGCACTTTATAGACCTAGCGTGCTAGATCTGCAAGTGGCCATATCCAAAAAAAAAACCGGCCTAGTGCGCATCGAACTCACGCACGAAGGGTTCCGTACCATTATCTAGAAAAAACGGCAAAAAAATCACGTTTGTTGTATGGGAGCCCCACTAAAATATTTATTTTATTATGTTTTTAGTATTAGTTGTTATAGCGGCAACAGAAATACATCAACTGTGAAATTTTCAACTGTCTAGCTATCAGAGTTCATGAGATACAGCCTGGTGACAGACAGACGGACAGCGGAGTCTTAGTAATAAGGTCCTGTTTTTACCCAAAAAAATACAGAACCACATGACTAGGTACCAAAAAGGTTGGAACGCCAGAAATAAAAAATCAATAACGTAGAATGGCCCACAAACAACCAAACTGAAAGTGCCTCTGGTGTTATCTTCAGTGGATTACGTATATCGTAATCGGAACTGACAGATGGATTTGTGATTACGAAATGATTTAATCAATGCACAACGAATATTAAAGTAAGATTACGTATGGGCAAAATGAGGTTGATAGTTATCATTGTACCAGACTTTTACAGCACTGTAAGGATTTCAAACTAATGGATGTGAGCCGAGCGTTGAAAATCCAATAGCACGCTTTTTTGTAGACATTCATTTATCTAGTTAGTTAAAACTCCCCTAGTATAAGTGAGAACGGGCTATCTAATATATACAATTCTCGTGTCACAGTGTTAGTTGCCATACTCCTCCAAAACGGCTGACCGATTCTTATGAAATTTTGTGTATATTCAGTAGGTCTGAGAATAGGACGTAAACTATGTGTAGGGTAGGTATATAGGTAGGTAGCCAGTTGTCGGGAGCGAAGCCGCGAGGGACCGCTAGTCTTTATGTATAAAAATCAATCAAAAATCAAATTTTGGTTTTGAAATATTTGTGGAAGTCCAGGGAAGGTTTAAATGGTGAGAAAATTTGCAAAAAAATATACATCCGGGCGAAACCGGGGCGGGCCACTAGTAAATATATAAAAATGAATCGCCGAAACGTATGTACGCGCTTATCCAAGTTTGTATAGGAGAGAGTGAGAAAGCTGTAGATAGATACTAGGTAAGTACTGTTATTTACTCTGTGGTCAAAAAATAACGGTGTCATTTTGAATATTATGTGGTCACAGCTTCACTAGTTCTTTATTGTCGGATGAGTACCGCCGATGACGAAAAGGCTTACAATGAATCAGCTGTGGTCACTGTGGCATTTCAATTGTTCCCATTGGCTATTTTTTTGCAGTTTGAAGCGGTTAAAACGGAAATCAATTCCAGGTCTTTCATACTGAAGCTGCCTAGTTTTTCCCCAAAAATTTTGGGGTCGCCTTCCAGTTTAACCGGATGCAGCTGCTTATCCTCCACAACCAAGTAACTGGGTAAAATGGCACACCTTGAAAAAAATGGTGTTAGATTTACTTACTGGCTTCTGACTATCTATGACGACTGTCAAAGATCTCATCTCTCATAAGACAGTCGCGATCAACACACCCAACTAGAAAGCTGATGTACAAAAGTTATAACCACTAGCAAAAAAAAATACTATGTCAAAAAACCTGACCGCTTAAAACAACTAAAGTTCCAAACAAGTCGCTTTTCAAGCACTCTGATGCAGTTCAATCATAGAGGATCTGAGGCCACAAACTGCCGGTCGGGTTTTTTGACAGTCATTGTTTTTATTTCCTACATTTTAGTGAGTTTTGAAAATTTATATATGCCTATGTCACTACCACAATTCTGACGAATTCAACGACACCTCATAGGTTAAAATCCGTCCAGCCGTTTGGGCTGTAGGGCGTGCCAAAGAAATGGACATACATACATACATGCATACGCTCGAAAAACACTTCTTCTGACGCAGTCGGTAAAAAATGGTCATGAACTTTAAAACAATCCAATCCATTCATACACCACAAAATTACTAATACAAGGTCAAGTACTCAAGCACTTGTCGGTAGATCTGTCACTGTAGCAACCGGCGCGCGCGCAGTGTGCCAGTTAACGGTCGGCGGCCCCACCGGGACTGTACACCGGTTCTTTTGAAAGTGAAGCTGGAACTGGAACCATATGTAGGGTGAAGAATGCAGGGTATTTGGTATCGAAATTTTGAGTTTTGTTGGCTTATTGATCGGTGTCCTGCTGGTCAGTCTGAGTATAAGTTGAAAAAGATACAGTAAGCAAGGGACTAAAGAAATTGCCTTCACACGTATAAACTTTACCATTACACATACCAAGTCTGTTCCCTACTTTCTGGGAATACAAATGGACTGATATAAATTCAGTCGAGTATTGTCGATGATAAATTCAAAACGGAACATCATACAAACATTTACATATCCACAATTTGTTTGTGGACTTAAAATAGGCAAGAAATGGATTTAGCAAATTTAAAGGCCATTTTTTTTTGTACACCTTATATTGATCAAATAAAGAAAGACTGTGACGTTGAAGTTACGTGTGTTTCGAAAAAGGGTCTCTATGACCGTTCGTATGTCTTAGCTTTCTCGATGAGTTGTAGCGGCCACAAAAAACCAACGTAGCAAAAATCTATATCACAACAAAAAGAACCGCGACGCCATCAATCCCTCCAGCTGCGATCTAACTTAACGAAATCCTGCATCGTGGCATAAGATATTTCCGTGTGATTAGAACATGTACAACAGCCTGAATATCAACAATCGGGCAGTTGCCCACTGGACACAACAACCGTCCGGTCGGAGCAAAGACTACTCTATGGGTCGGAGGATCCTCCCTTTTCAATGGAGGTTTGCGGGACTTTACTCTTTGTACCGCTACCTCTATAGAGTAAATATAAATTAATCAGGCGTCTTGCAAGCCTTTCATCTTCATAGAAGTACATCGAAAGAAAAAAAAAGAAAGAAAATACGTTTATTCCGCCAGAAACGACGCACAAATAGCACACAGCAAAACAGCAAAGAAAAAAAATAATCTTATCTACTATTCGACATTCACAACACTGAAACGGGTTTAGGATCCGTGAGATAATTTGATCAAAGAAAGATAAATTATACCACATCCGGTCAGACATATACTTATCGCAGATAATCCCAGAAAGGATTAGTACAAAAACTCTATGTTTTCATAATAATATTGTATCGAAAAAAGAAGGGCCAGACATTAAGTCTCTTGTGGTATTGCAATAATTAAACTAACTTTTGCCCGCGACTTCGTACGCGCTTATCAAGTACTAGCACTTCGCCCGCGACTTCGTCCGCGTGGATTTAGTAGGTACTCCACAAACTTCAACGCCCCCTATACCCCCATGCATTGATACGATTCTCTCCAGTTCGCTCAAGCCGCGACATTTTTCTTACTCCGAGCATGTTTCTTACCGTCGTAACTTTTGAATGAAAGGTCCGATTTGAATAATTTAAAGTGTGGTTTACACGGACATAATCAACCTTAATTATCAAACCATTTAAATGGATAAGGATTAATATCATGATACTAAAATCAACATTTTGTATTTCTACATGGGATTTGCTTCAATAATATGAACAAAAAGCGGTCATAGTGACTTATCCATAATAGTTAGACATATGGTATCGCGGACTTTTTTGTAGATATTGATGACCTCTATAAAACTGTAGTACATCACTTTGCTCTATTGTCAATAGATTCCGCAGCGTACGCGATATAAGGATTTTTTCTCACACCTTGGGTTACATTATCGAAGTTTTCATACGGATCCCTAACTTTTATGAAAATATTCTATAGCCTATGTCCATCATCGATAATGTAGGATTCTACTGGTGAAAGAATTTTTCAAATCGGTCCATTAGTTTCGGAGCCTATTCATTTCAAACAAACAAACAAACAAACAAATCTTTCCTCTTTATAATATTAGTGTAGATGAAATATACTTTACGACCTATAAACCTCATACCTACCAAATACACATAAAAAAAATCATAAAAAAACAAATAATTAAAAAACACGCCTGCCTTGTCCAAAAATGAACTCTACTTACTAGTGGCAAAAGAATACGGACACCTTTTCCCTTTTTTTATGGATGGGAAATCATCAAATGACTCCTACTGCTCTAGAGTTGGAGCGGGAGGGAGTGTCAGACTCTTACTGACTAAAACCCATCCGTGCTCCTCGTAGTGCCCTTTGCTTTCCAGGGCCGCGGTAACTCTTTCGAACAAAATCCGCAACCCTGGCAGGCTCTCTATGCTGACATCTCTTTGAGGCGCGCGTGGAACACAACGCGCCGTCGACGCGGGCCTGCCTGTGATCGGACGGCGAGCCACCCAACGCTCGCCGTCCGCAGACCCGCGCCTTCGGTGGCCGGGAATCGCCCTGCAACTCCTGACGCCCGGGGCGTCTCCCTATGTTGTGGTGGCTGTCTGTCCCTCACGCGGCCCGCCTCTTCCTTCACTAGCATTACTGCTTCGCAGAAGAAGGTGACGGCTTCCCATACCTCCTCGCTCCGGACAATGGATTGAACCAGGGCCGGACGCGAGAGGTCGCCGCCGCCGATCGCCTCGACGAGGACACGGCTTTGCTCCGCCCAAGCAGGGCAGACCTCCCCCGTATGGTCCACCGTGTCCTCCGGGCGATCCTCACAATGAAAACACCCGGACGTTTCCTCTCGCCGAATCTGAAACAGGTACCTCCCGAAACAACCGTGTGCGGTGAGAGATGCTCACCGCACACGGTTGTTTCGGGAGGCTTCAGCGGAAGGTGAGGACGCCGTGGTGCCTCTCAAGCTACTTCTCAAAGAGGGGCACTATCGCCGCAATTGTGACGTGCCCAGCGCTGAGTTTCGACAATCGCTGACTCCATATCGCCATGGTATCCTGCCGGATCTTCATCCACCACGTTGCAATTTGCCGCGGCAGTGGAGTTTCGCCCCAGCGTAGCGCCTCCACTCGCCGAGACCTTTTCCCTGCAGTGGGACTCCACTGGTTTAATGTATCAATATTGTAGGGTCGATTTTTTGGCTAAAAAGACCTAATAACCGAGATCACAGTCTCCGCAATTGCGTTTACGGTATCAAACGACCGATAAGCGACATAACAAGAGATCGATGAAATAGGCCAGTCAAATTAGCTTTGAATCTTACAAAATCTCCTTCCTAACCCCGTTTTTCTTCTAGAATCGTGTATTTGACTTTAGCTATTTTAATAATATACAAAAATTAAACATTTTCGATAACCGGGTCTTTCTGAATAAAACAAAAACGCGTTTAATTTAATAAAACCAAGCTATCTCTATCCTATTTTCACAATATTTAAAGAATAGATTAAAACTAATTTATTCTGTAAGAATTAAACATTTTCGCCAGAAGAAAATGTTAAAAAATAAATACGAAAATTTAAAAAGATAATTAGATGTGTTTATTTTTTTTATATTATGGCCATGGCAGACATTTACAAGATGGCTCATAAATTAAAATGTCTCAATCGCAATTATTGCAAAAAAAAACGAAATTAATAACTTACGCTAACAGATAAATATTTTTTTTGGTTAAAAATTTTAATTAAGTAATTTTACGAAAATGAAGTAGTTAATTTTTAGCATGAAGAACAAAAAATCACTTTCTTTAAAAAATACGATAGTTGCACGGATTATTTATTTAAAATTTTGTGAGCTACTTGTAAAACTCGATCTCTTCCATAATTGCTCCAAACAAATATGCCAGTTAATATTAATTCCCATCGAGTTATTGTTGAAATCAGATGTTTTATTAAAAAAACGAACACGCGTGGGTTAACTTTTTGCGGAATGTTTTTAAAAATCCTTCCCTGCCTGCAAATTAGAGTTAAGAATTATTGCAAATTTTCGGCGAAATTTGCCTGGACTTATAGCAAAACACTGAATTACAGTGACATAATCAATGAGATACACATCCGCGTAGCTACAACCATGAACTTGGAACTGTCTTTAGGTAATGCAACAAAAATAGATAGTTATTTTAGAATACTCTCAATTAGAGACCAGTCTTGGCACGGAGCGCATCGTGACTGTGACGACACAACCAGACGCGATACGCGTAATAATCGAGATTATAATATTATGTCTAATGTTAATACAATGGTGTTTGATCTAGATAAAGGTAATGTTTAGTCTGCTACTCCGGAATACGTAATGGCATTATCTATCGAATCTCTCCTGTCTGTGGTTTTAGAAGCTAATACTATAGCTTCTGCCAGCGAATTCGCCCGCGTGAAAAATGGAAATTATCCTAAGGGAATGTAGATATACACTCAAGATTACACTATTTCCTTCTCCATGGTTCAGTCTACCTCTACACCAAAATTAATCAACTTTCGTTCGGCGTAAAAAAGTAACAGACCGTCAGAGTTACTTTTGCGTTTATCTATCTAGCTAATACCTAAAATCTCTTTAAACGAGCAATTCTTGTATTCATGTATATTTATAATCTGAACCTCGGAAACGGCTCTAACGATTTTAATGAAAATCAGTATGCAGGAAGTTGCGGAGGCGATAAATCGATCTAGCTAGGTGTCATTTTTAGAATACGTCGTTTTATCCATGTTTCCAAACAAAAAATAACCGAGCAAAGCTCGTTCATCCAGGTACTAATATTAGTATGGAGTATGATAAATAACAAAACTCATACATACTACTACTGAAACTAGAATACATTGTTATAAAGATATTGATTGTTGATGATATCACGTCGTCATCCTCTTGCGTTTACCTCCTACATTTTGTTTCTGATGGTCCTATCATGTCTGCCTTAACATTTCTGTCGGCCTCTATTTCTGTATTCATAAATTTTCTAGCTACGAGTAGTTCATCGTTCACACAATATTCACCGATAGTTTTATTGATATGATGAAAAAATATATTAAAACAAATATATTTTATGAAAATCTTCAGATAAATGTATGGCATGGCTTTGCAAGTTCGACAAAACAAACTGCTGTTGTTATAACACCGACATAAATACAGGTTCCCATGAATTCAATGGCCAATCATTGTGGAATGTTAAATAGCTTCACTAGTACAGTAAAACTGTGAGTAGAACCAATACTGCTTGGAGTACAAATACGAATATTGATGAGCACCGTCTTGCATACTTAATACTATTTCAGACTAAAGATACATTTATAGGCATCTTGAAGTATGTTTAGCTAGTATTATGTTGTAGTAGTAGTAGACTATATTTGCTTGAGTTTATTTATTTCCAGTAAGTATAACGATATTTCTTAAGGTGCTCTTACACGGGCAATATATGTTATTAATTGCTCCATAATATTCCATCTTACTCTCTGTGTTTATTTATTTATTTATTTATTTGTGTTTTTTTTTTTTTGTGTTTGTTTTTTTTTCAACTAAATTACTCGTGTACGAAAGTATTGCCTACTTTCTTGGAGTTTCTCTATATCGCTCAATATTGTAATTGCAAAACATTTTGCCAAATTGACGCTTGCCATGTGCCGTTGCCGTAAATTGCTTGATATTTGTGACGTTGTAAAAAGGTTCGGGTATAAAATAAGAAGGCTACTGCTGCACAATCGACCAGTACTGCTTATTTATATAACCATCAAACTATTACTTAACTAAATCTTGGGCATAATCACTTGAAAAGTTTGTTCAAAATACAGTAAGGTCCACCGCTCCAGCCCCGACATGTGAAAATTCCCGAATAAAAAGTAAATCTTATGTAATTGGTAAATAAACATTAAATTCGCGATTAATTCGGCGCACACCGGTGTGTTGCCGGTGCTTGAGCGGGATCACTCTTTCCGGATTTATCATTATTTTTCTATCCTTGACCCACTTTACTTGGGGTCCGGCGCAATACGTTTTCTTCTTCCGTTTTCATCTGTCAATCGTTACGCTAACATCTACTCTATTTTCTTTCGTATCTTTATCTTCGTACCCTCACAGAATCCATGCATCCTTTCCTTGGCCTTTCTCAACCTCTCCATCATGGTCATCTGACTCCTCCACATTTACATTCATCACCCTTTTAATTTCATGTGGTTTCACCCCACCTTATCAGTTAATCGCAGGACCCTTCCTGAAAATAATCGAGGCATTTTGGTGTCTTACACCAAAATCGGCCCAAAAATTTGGATACATGTTTATATTTAGACGGAGAGAAATTTACCGATCAATATAAAGCCTAGCCATGAACGAATTCTAGTCGAACGGCATCAAAACCACTAAGAGGAAATAATAATCGGTGAATCGGTGTAAAATATAAAATAGAAAACCTCATTAGTTTCTGAATGACTCATGCTCAACATACATTGCACAACTGTAATACGGAAAAATCAGGGGCTATAGTAAATACTATTTTTCTGTGTAAATATCGAATAAATTGAGTGGATTTCAAAGGGGGGATAAAACAAGGAATTGATGTTTTGGAAAATTGTCAAAGCTGGTCTTACGGAAAAATGATATTGTGCAAAAATGAACACCCTTTTTGCTCTAGTGATGTAGAAAAACTTAAGTGAAAAAAAGAAAAAATACGTGTCCAATATTGTTTAGAAAAGTATCTGACGAACAAATTAGTTTTTTTTCAGGAAAATATCCAATTTACTGGAGCTTACAGCATACACTGGCTTAACAACATGACCAATATGACCACAATATTCTTAATAAAAATGTATCCCAGCCAATGTAGGTAATAATAACTGAATCTATTAAAAAGTCATCCCTGTGGAGGCCATCACCTTGGCTGCAGACATGTTACTTTAATCGATAACAGTAATAGCTTATATGCCCTTGAAAGAAAAGTGGTAATGTTTTGTTTGAGTGCTTCAAAAGAGCATTCACGAGTCACGACTTCACGAGTAATAATTATGGTTATAATGCGACGAATACACATTAAAATTCTGGAACTTCATCACAGTCCACACACCCGCTGACTGGCCTGTCAAGCTCCGCCGGTGTGTCTCCCGATTTACGCGTTTTCTATTATTACAACACGCAAGGTATAATATTACTTATATGATTTTGACATGTCGGAAGCTTGAAAAAATTAAGACAGTGCGTTGAACTTACACTTTTTTACAAAAACGTGACGTCACCTGCCCCCAATTTTGAACTTTGACGCGCCAATATGTGATCATTTTTTTTCAAAATCTAAATTTGTTTTAACATGTAAAAACAGATTCTATTCTAATGTGATAAAATAGACGAACAGTCGATCATCATAATCCCTAGTTAAATTCGTCCTATCGCCCTCGAGTTTGTGATATACTCGTACTTAGATAAGTTTGTTTGGTAAGAAACTATAACTAATCTATGGTTTGGTTCTCTATGATTTAGTATTTTTTTTCGAATCAATTAAGTATTATAACTTTTCAGGAGGGTATGTTAGGTATGAGGGAAGTATCCCGAAACCATGAAGAAATACGTAGATCAGTCGAAGGAGACCAGGTTTACGTAAAGAAGACGACGATCTGTCGAAACACTTGTAAAAGAAGCAATGTAAATTTGTATGCGCTAGAAATATTAGAAACTACCCTCACACTCATTGGACAATAAAAGATCTTACTGGGGAATATTAATTAACTGCGACTTGACGTTCTTCACGTGCGTCGATTTTAATCATTATATTTTGAGAAGTAACAGTTAAGAGCGGCCAACCCGTCATACTTTTCATACAAACGCTCGTACGTGATTATGCAGTTGTAACACATCTATCTTTGATTTTTTTGAACTAAAAAGTATCTTATGCACTATATCTAGGTTTCAATGCAAGTAAAAAGTTTAAATTTGGAGAATCAAATTCAGTATAAGCCTCCAAAAATCTGCTGTTTTGTACATATTTTACCTGAACTTAGGCCGTACATAACGTACTCATAAATTACAAAAGTAAAGAAAACATCTTGATAGAAACCTTGCACATGTAATGGAGATTCTAAATAAATAATATTTATTTCAAAAACTTCTTAGGCTTATTCAAAAACACGTATTTCCTGGATCAAATTTTATGAAATTTTCGAACACTAATTCTCGTCAAATGTTATCGCGTTCTCACTTGCTAGATAGTCAACAACATTGCGCTGGATGAAACAACAAGCTTTTCAACCATGCTCGCGTTGGCGATAGACGGGCCGGGAAGGGCCCTCTTAAGTCCACATTCCTTCCAAAAGTATATTCAAAAATGACGACTAGAAAGTGCCAATAACATTTTGCAAATTCTTAAATCCAGTAGATGTTAAAGCTCGCATTTGCATTGACGTAGCACATCTGGGAAAAATTAAGCAAATAAATCTTCAAATGTATACAGAATGTAAATTGATTGGGTGTTACTTTTAACCCAGGTAATGTTTACCGATCAGCGAGTCTAGTATTCTTTGGTATTGCGAAATCCGTGTTTTAAAGTCTGTTCTTCAGAAGTCAAACATCGAATAAACGATGTTAAATTGCTAAGAATAATCCTTGATAATAAGTTGAATAGAAAGGGAAATTGGATTCGAAATGTTTGTTCCTTTGACGCATTGCCAAGCTGTAAGATACGCAAAAGCGAAGAACAGCTCGAATAAACGTGTTTTTTTTGTTCTATTCCTCCTAATAATCCATTGGTGCCAAAGACTACTCTATGATTGGTGCCTACCATTGGATAATCATATAATTTTAGGAGTTGGAAACAATAATTGATAGACTTAGGCCCAGTTTCTCGAACTAAAATAATCACAAAAGTATTGTAACAAATTGTTAAACGCGCTTATCGAGCTGTGTGTGACTGATTGAATAAGTTTTCAAGTAACAGCCAACCGCATCACTTGACTTACGTTTAATTCGTAACGAGTCCATTTTTTCCAGAAGCCGTGGTTAGTTTAGCGCAAAAGTAAATAAATAATCATCTTACCGTTTTATAAATTTCAAAGCTGGTAAACTGCGTGGCAGCGTACGGGAATATCCTGACCATCTGAGCTCCATTGCCCTTATACAGAGCTATTAGGGACTCATTCTTGACTATGGCGGCTAATCCACCGATGACTCCGTGGTTCTTATAATGTGAAGACTGGGCTTGGAGGAGGATCTTCATCCGGTCTAGCGGAGCCACTGTGGTTTTGGCACACATGCCGGCCACACCTAGAATGGAGAAAATGGTACGTTCATTCATCATTAAGAATTATGTTGAGGTTGGAACTTAAACTGGGTGCGGAAACATTACCTTCTACATTTTTAAATCAGATTGAGGGCGACGAGTTTTTAACCGAAAAAGGTTTTGACTTGTGTTATAAATATATGTTTTATTTAATATCTTTACTGTCCAGATTAAAATCCGTTTTGTGATATTAAACAATATGCGGTCTTATCGCAATCATTGTTATCGTAGCTGCGGTGTTTCGGAGGTTGATCGTAGATCCAAGAGAATTTATCTGCTGCATCTAGATAAGAGCTTGGGTATGTGGCGTTAGTTATGTCGCAGCCAACTCGCTTAATAAGCCGTTTAATTGGCTGCCTATCCTTTTTATTGATCGGAGCCGTTTAATCAGCGGCCTAAGTGACATACAGGCATTTGATTGAACAGCTAGGCAAATGATTTGTTTCAATATCGTTTAATGATTTGCCTAGCTAAGTAGCGGAAAATAGGGCACAAGGAGCTTAGGGCACTCGGACACGGATAGGTTAGGTTCGAATGGTATGACGAGTATTGACGAGAGCTAGATTGAGCGAGCGAAGCGAGCAATCTAGCTCCACTCACGCCATTCATGTTAGGTTTCTTAGAACAGTTAGAACCCTGCAGACAGAAATAGGGGCCCCGCACAGCGGGGCTCCGTCGTCGTTGAGGTTATAATGTTGAAATTGATTGTAGTTTGAATTTAGAATTCGCAAAATAAAATATTTCATATTATTTTCGTCACACGGTTACGACGGACGTTGGGAACTTTGGGCCTTATTTTTAATTACCGTAAAGTCGGGTTTCTTTAGCTCTGGAGTACAACTTTGGCTCAAACTTTTAACCAATAGGTTTACAGTAAACACAGTGTGCTGTGTTCCTATTGGTTAACGAGTTATTGCCAAAGTTACCCTCAAGGGCCAAAGTAACCCGACTTTACCCGGTACCTACTTGGTTAGTTTTTTTATATATAATATCTACATAACTATTATAATGTTGAAATAAGGACATATAGGATGAGTCACAAGGTATTAAATTACTTCTACACATTTTTATTCAGAACACTCTTGCAAATGTCATTCCAAGTAAAGTAGGCCCTGCCTGAGTTGCATATAGATTAGGCACACAACAGATAGTTTGGTATACAATTTTAAGATATTATTAAGTGGGACATTTGTGTACCTACTGCTAAATGTTTGATAAGGACAACACTGCCTGGTCTGTTTCTCTAGCCTTGACTGATAACAATGCCAGGGAGGAATAGGAGATTGCGATAAGACCACCCAAAATGTTTTTAGAGTAATTTCAGGTTAGTTTGAACATTTTGCTTACCTGGTTAAATTAACAAAGAACACCTAAAAATGAAGTTTGCCCAGTGAGTGATTATTTGGAATTATAATTTTTCAAATTAAATAAATAAATCTGGGTGCAAATTCTGTAATATGCATTCAATAGAAAAACATATATAGTTACAATCTTGCCCTGAATGAAAAACACCAGGTACTTCCTTATTGTTATCATATCAATGTAATATTTTTCAGTGTCAAGATTATGGTAAGAAAAAGGATAAGTAGGTATATTTATAGGGGAGAACACCACACATACAAACACCAGATTACTTAAGTTATCAGATTTCAGTTTAAAAATAATACTATTCGTCTGCATTGTCATTGGATTGATTATAATAATAATAATAATAATTTATTCACAATACTTACAGATTAAACTTATATTACAATACAATTGTTGTAAGAGACTGTACAAACATTACACCTAAACTAGGATAACCTGTATTTTAAGAGACAGTGTTCGGCCAAGTAAAAACATGATTTAGTATTACAAGCGTACGGTGCTGAAGTATTGGGGATTCTGTTATTTATATGTAAGTGTGTGACAGTGTTAAGGGTTATGTTTATTTGGGGTAAGTATGAGTATGTTGTGTGTGATGGAGTGTATGTGTGTGCGTGTTAAATGAAGTGTGGTGTGAGTTTGAGTTGGAAGGAAAATGTGGATGGAAAAAATGAGCGCGTGTTCGTATGCACTTATAATGTAAATGTATGTTAGACAGTGAGTATTTGTAATATTAGGTGATGTATGTAAGTAAAGATTCCGTGTAGGCATAGTCTTTTTGTAGTAGCCAATCTGTGAGTATGGATTTAACTTTGTATGTGTTTAAATTTAAAATTTTTAATTGTGAATTTATTTTATGGTATATGTGTGTGTATTATACCTATGTACTTTGATTTTGTTGTTACAAAGTTTATGATTTGGTAAAAAATAATTACAGGGTTTATTCTCACTTTCTGAATATTGTATAGCTTTTTTTTTAAGGATGGGAAATCATCAAATTACTTCTTCCACTCTGGGCGGTGAGGAAGGGAGTGTCAGATTCTTACTGACTTTGTGTTCATCCAAATGCCTTTTGCATATTATAATTTTACTAGTGTTTGCCTGTTTTGCTGACATTAAAGTAGCATACAATCGTCTCCAGTATCCATCTACTACCCCTACCGCTACTCCTGGAATGCAAAGGGCATTTAGAGGAACATGGATGGGTTTAAGTTAGTAACTTAAGAGTCTGACACTCCCTTCTGCTCCGCCCAGCACGGAAGGAGTAATATGATGACTATTAATCCTAAAAAAAAGTGTGAAAGTGTAACAAACAAAGCTCACTTTTGCATTTATTGTATTAGTTAGGATTCAGTAGTCATTGAAAAATTAAACCAGGATGTAATTTATGGGTATTTGAATAGGTAAGTACCAATAATATATATATCACGGCTTGAGATTTGGGGACAAGTAAACAAAGAAAGTTGCAAGTAACTATTTAGCCCAATTCAATTTATCAATTAAATTATTTTTCAGACCCATTGAAAGGCACTAAAAACTCTTTAGTAAGTATAGGTTTAAAATATTCTGACCTCTTTACCTACTTATTGAACTTTCTTTGATTTGGTATGTTCCTTTCAACTGTCAAGGATATAATAAAAGTGATAATTACTTACCTCCAGCCAACAAGTTCTTGAGTATAAAATCAAGATCATTTTTCTGCTCCACGGTTAAAGCCATTTTAACTTCAGTTCACAAAAAATATATTTACAGAAACAAAATAGGATAATCACTGAATTCATTAGACCTTCACATTTGTACGTAATTATACGATAGAAAATCACCAGTTAACACCATGGCACGCTTTAGAAATTGTCCGATTAATTTATTCAAAGTACGAGCGCACAGTGGACATTTCTTGACGATTGTTCACGCTACATCTGACGCGACTTTCACCGCCGACTATTAGCACAACGAATACTTTTATACACACATTAGCCGCCTGCCGAGTCAGCGGCCGAGTGAGCGAACGCCACGCTTCACGGGACGAACCTGCTTCCAATTTGAATGTTCAAAACTCATCCGTATTTTATTTTTCAGGTACTGCTGTGTCTGGCCGTCAGCTGTTGATGAGCATAAATAATGTTTGTTTTCCCTAATAAGATAGCATCTACGGTATATATTTGTATGATGGTTCATTCATAAATGCGGAAAAGTGGCTAACAAATTGCAGGAAATCAACAATATTTTCATTTTTCCACAACCTTGAAAAGTGGAATGGACTATTTCTCCGTAGTGACAAGTGCCAATGTGACAACGACATTGACAATGACAGTCGATGGTTTTCCGTTCGTTCACGAATAGTTTTTTGCGTGCAAATTATGTTCGGTGTGGACAGTGTTTAAGTTGGGAACCAAACTTGTTGGCATTGATATATAGTCTGTCAAGAAAGTCATGAAAAGAATGTTTTGGGAACTACTATTTTAGCTGATACTGGCAACACTGAATAATTGTCAAACTAAGTACCTCAACTGTCACTTCGTGGCTTTGTGGTTGATTTTCTATGATTTTTAGTGGTATTTCGAGTTTTTTTAAGCGTGTGACCGTTTCGAGATAAAATGAATCGAAATGTTTATAAAAGCGGTGCGAGACAATTATACTTAAAGTGTTTCAAGAGTGTATGGCCGAATTTTAAGCTGAGACGAGTAAAGTCGATGTTTACGGTCGAACAGCAAAGTTAACCGGTACGTAAATATATTTAAATGTTGAACACAGTAAAGGAAATTATAATCTCTTGTCAATCTTCTGTTTTTAAGTAAAATTTGTCTTTTTTATCATTGTTTATATTTCGTTGAGGTTATGATTTTATTTACGATTTATTATACTACCACTTAACGGTGTTGATGCTTTTGTGTTACTTTTAAGAGATGTTTAAGATACACTTCTGGACACATCTATTGGCCCACCTTAGAGTTTAGGTTTCGATGGCCCCTACCGAAATATGATTGCTAGATTGAACAAAAACTGTTGATGCAGTTTTAAACCTGATACATTTTACCATCTTTTTCGATCGTATTGTTTTAAATTTGAATTCAGAATACCATACTACATGGAGCTACGCCTAACAAGTCGGATATGCGCCTTGTTAAAGGCAATTGATTTTTGAATAAAAAACATGTTTTATCAAATAAAGGTTTAATTTAATAACGCATGTTGCCTCCTTAGGCATCTACCACAGCTCTCATACGATTAGGCATAGAGTTTATCAACCGCTCTATGAAATTTTGAGGGATCATCTCCCATTCCTCTTCTATGGCAGTTTTCAACTCCTGCATCGTCTGGGCAACTGGCTGACGAGCCCTAACACGTCTTTTTAGCTCGTCCCACATGTGCTCAATGGGGTTCATGTCTGGGCTTCTGGCTGGCCAGTCCATAACTGTGATGTTCACATCCCGAAGATATTCCCTGACGATGCCGGCCGCATGGGCTCTTGCATTATCATGCATAAAAAGGAAATTTGGGCCCACATAGTCCGCGTATGGTATCACGTGAGGTTCTAAGCACTCACGAATGTACCTTTCAGCATTTAATGTTGGCAGCCGTGGTCCTGTAACAACCTCAAGTTGAGTTTTGCCGCTCGCGGATATACCGCCCCAGACAGTCCATGAGCCACCGCCATAAGCAACCCTCTCTTCAAAGCAGCATTGTGCGAAACGCTCTCCCTTACGTCGATAGACCTTCTTCCTTCCATCATTGCCATGTAACACAATTTTAGACTCATCAGAAAAGAGTACACGGCTCCAATCTTGCTGTGTCCAATTTAAATGACTGCGTGCGAAATGAAGGCGCGCTGTTCGGTGGGCTCGCGTTAGTTTGGGCCCATTAGCTGGCTTGTGTGGTACCATATCGCGTTCTTTTAACCTTCTCCGAACAGTTCGAGCGCTCACAGATACTCCGTGGAAGTCGCGAAGTTGGTTTTGTATCTCAATGGAGGTAAGATGACGATTTCTCAAGCTGGTCGTCACGATGAATCGATCCTGCCTTTCAGTTGTGACCCGAGATCGTGGCCTTCCTTGGCGACGAACAAAGCCGCCAGTCTCTAGGTACCTCCGATAAACATTTCGGACCGCAGATCGACTTAAATTAAGTTGAGCACTCACGTTTCTTTGGCTGTGTCCGGCCTAAATAAGTGGCACAGCTTGGGCGGCGACTTCAGGTGAAGTATCCATAGATTATTGATAGAACCTCACCTTAATGTTAAGAATAAGTAATGTTTGTTGCAAAACCAAAGATATCAATCACTTTTTCAAGAATTAAATCCAAGTAAACCAATAAAACCAAGTTTTCTTCGTATTCGATTGTTTGATATCAACAAACAGGCTCCAAATTGTCTTTTGTTTCTTTAAATTCTGTGTTCGAAATTCAAAAAAAGACTATTGAATGAAATTGTGAATGTGCCAGGTTCAAAACTGCATAAAAACTTTTTGCTCGACCTAATATAAAATTTTAGCTAGGACCAAACGAAACTGAAAATACAAGGTGGGCCAATAGATGTGTCCAGAAGTGTATTTGTTATTTAACATGTCTTTATTGATTTCAGGTGTTTTTGAAAGCACAATTCGACGCATAGTTGTCGAATAAATAAATGCACCATATCACTCTATTACAACAAACAATTGTGATTTAAACCCAATAGAGTTAGTGTGGGCAATAGTAAAAAGGCGAATTGCACAAACAAATGTTTGTGGTCAAAATGTTGCGAAGTTGGCTGAAGAAGCATTTAACTCAGTAACTCCACAAGAATAGAAAAACTGTGTTGACCATGTCATCAAAATCGAAGATGAATATTTTGCCCGTGGATTAACTCTCTATAATGATATAGACAGATTTGTCATCTCGGTTAGCGATGATAGTTCGAGTGAATCTGAAGTCAGAAGAGGATGAATTTAATTATGCAGGAGTTTCAGGCAACATTTCGGGAGTTGAATACCTCGCCAGTGATTATTTGGATTTTGAATAATAAAAAATATTCTATAAATCCTTTTTTTTGTGCAGTTAGAATATTGATATCAGCTCAATTAAGCTGATATCGATATTCTACCAGGGTCATGTTGAGACGGCAGCGCTGCAGCGCAGAGAGGCCAACCATCGAATTTTGTGGTAGATAATGTTAATAACTGAAAGGGCGAAAACAAGGGTTGGTCAAAATAAATATTCTTATTACATACACATAATTGTATTATATTCTAATTATGAATGAATTTCAATGTCATTTGAATGGAAATCAGTTGAAAGAGGAATGTTTTTCACCACTACCAATGAATGTCAAAACTCTTTTTTTGCACCTTAAGTGTCGGAAATAAGATAGATGAGTGTCAGATAATCCACATGGCATTAAAGAGACAATAATAATGAATCAGTAATTAATTACTATTTTATAAAAAAAAAGTATCAAAACCTTTCAGTCGAAATTTATAGGGATACCATGTAAATGATGGTGGCGCCCTCCTTTTTTTTCATGACTTTCTTGACAGACTGTACGTATAGGCATTTTTGACGTTCGCGCATAGGTTGTTCACCGGTTAAATTATAAAAAACGTTTTTTTTTTCTTTAAAGTCTCCGGTAAAATTTTAATCGA
Organism: Melanchra persicariae; assembly: GCA_947386135.1. Classification (NCBI taxonomy): domain Eukaryota; kingdom Metazoa; phylum Arthropoda; class Insecta; order Lepidoptera; family Noctuidae; genus Melanchra; species Melanchra persicariae. Next base: position 14,985,619 of record OX376664.1, read on the forward strand.
AACAACTGACTTGTGAAAACATGTTATGGGGTACATCAGGGTACATTCATAAACACACTGCATGCTCACGCCGTTACCTACCTCGTATAGGTAGGCTATTATGAGGTAGGCAGAAACCACAGAATTGAGCAACTGCATTGGAAAATGAACATTTAAGTAACAATATTTTGAAGCTAATGAAATGATTTTGTGATCTGAATGAAATGAGTTCATATTACATTATTTTAATTTATCTAAACATCACCGGAAGGAGGTGTTGGTTTAGACTGGATGAAACCTATGTTATGGAATACTGTAATGAGCCTATTTTGTAATCAGTATTTTTAGATTACTGAACTTCAGTGTATATGACTAATCTTTTTCTATAATCCTTCTTTGGTTCATAATGAACAAATATTTTTTCAATACGAACCATACTTATTGTTACCTCAAAAGAAAACCAAATCATCACAATTCACAACAAACCAACTCCCTTCAACGCTATTTTTTACTGTTTCATGTCAATCTATACTCGGAATTCTATTCTATTCTATATTTGACATTAGCTACTGTCATTTTGTAAAATAATGAAACCACATCAAGGAACTTCTATTACAACCTGGAATGTGCACAGGCTGTCGATACGCGGTCCGAGCGAGATAACTTCGCGAGAGCCCTCTGTCCCTTTCATTAGGGTGACCAACCAATATAATGTAGGTAGAGACTAATATAATAGGATATAATATATTAACCAATAATTTGATTTCATAAGTTAATAATAATTATGCTTTAAGGATGGATTAAAGTAAAACGCATTAAACTATGTTTTATTATATCCTGGGGCCTGAAATGAAGACTGCAAATAACGGAATAATTTTTGATACTTGTATGACTTGGAATGACATCAAGCCATTTTTTCCTCCCTGATTCTTCTCCAGGCAGTCTGAAATTATATATTTTAAATTTATTTAAAATATACGAAGTGACACACCTAAATCAGCGATTAATATGGGAAGTTGAAACTTTTTTGCCATTTCCCTACAATGTTCCTCGGGAAATGTGAAATTTTATGATCACGTCTTTTAAGTACCTATTCGGTACACCATTCCATATAAAGTTATATGCGTAGCGTGTAGGTACTACAGAATAGTCTCAGCACACCATATTACCTACTGAAGTAAATGTTAAAATGAGCCTATAGTAGATTCCAGATAAATGTGCAATAACGGTCATTGACCCACATACATTTATTGACTTTCTTAAAATCAAAAACAGAAATAAAGACTTAGAGCAGTTCTGAATCTACTTCTATCGTGATCCTTTATGTTCTCTAGTAATGTAAAATGGTTCATAATGTATTGTTCGGGTATCTACGAAGGGATATTTGGGAAAGGTCAATGTACTTTATTGCAAGTTTATCTGGCACAAAGTATAGTATAAACATAAAATACCTATAACAGACATGCTTAATATGCTTACGTTGAAGACGACCTCATATTTTATTTATTTACTTAAACTGTATGTACAATAGTGGTACGTGGGCGGACTTAATGACTATGAAATGAAAATGAACGACTACTCTTCTCTTCTTTTCTTTTCTTTTCTCTATTTATATGCTAAATTGTGTAAATAATCTTATAATTTCGTTCATTATGGTCACCCTACTTCAAGAATTGAAATCTTACTTGAAGAAAGAAACACCGCATCCTGCATAGGATTCGCTTTTGCAACCTTGAATCGCACACTTTTTAACCATCTTTATTAAATCCGAATGAAGAAATTGATTGTTTTACAACAAATAAATATGGCTGTTGGGTTACCAGTCTAACTTATATATTTATATATTCTACTAATAATCTTTTCTTTTAATTACATTTCAATACAGTATCCAAATTATTGCTAAAAAAATGTTCTCATTCTAACAGATAATTGAAAAATATTAGAAATATATCAGAACGAAAGTTAATGTTTTTTTAATAAGACACGACAATATTATTTTTTCCTACCATTCCTACTAAATTCGGGAATAATCCTCCTGGCAACACTTTAGAAAGGGACACAGGGCTCTCCAAGCGCTTTCTCTCTCGGACCGGATTTCTCTTTGACCAAGTGATTGTCTGTAATAGAACTTAGCACTATTAACATAAGGTTTATTTCTATATTGGTGTCAAATTGACAATGCACATTCCGGGTTGTAGTAGAAGTTCCTTGTACCACATATAATAGTGTAGTGATGAACACAAAAAATCGATAAATAATCGCGATTTATGTTTATGCAATCATAATATTGGTGTGCCAATTAAAGACTAAATTATTGATTTTTATTTAAATAAATACATAATTATTCATAATAATTATTTATTAATTAGTAACCGCTGCTTTATTTGATAAAAAGTTAATATTTTTGTGTTTTATATTAAAAACAAAACTTATAATAAAAGAGAACTCATAACTAAATTATCCGTTCAGAAATATTTAATTTCCTGATATACCTACTTAGTTTCTATTAAAGTAGTAGTTGTTTAAATATACTACTATAAACGAGAGGAATCGATCCGGAAATATTCCATTTCCGTATCGAATAATTTCGCAACGTCACTATTTAGTACTTGTCATAACGTTGCAACACTGAAATTGTCAAATCTGGAATCGAATTATAATTCCGAGTATAGTGCTGAACGCAAAGAGTATAATAATAATATGAACGTTTACTACGGATGACTTATTAATGCTAATGAAATTCTATGTATAATATTTAATTTTCTGTTTAAGCGCCTGCCAGATACATTTTAGCATTCTTTGGTACCTACTTGTTATTTTAAAGTGGTGTAGGGCGCATGGTAAAACCGTATCTTTTTTATTTTTATTTTTTTATTGAAGAATAGGCTTGCTCTTTGCTCTTCTGCCTGATGGAAAGCGATAGATGAGGTCTATGATGGAGCGAGTGTGCCCAGAAGATGCCTATTCACTCTTGCTTTGAAGGCAGACGGGTTATATGTGGAAGGGATCTTTGACTTGAATGAGCAATGTAATAATTTACTACATAACAAATGCTTTTATGTCGCAGCCAATTAGCTTAATCAGCCGTTTAATTGGTTGCCTTGCCTATTCGTTTGAGCAAAAAATGTCACTTAGGTCGCTGAAAAATCGGCGCCTTATAATGAATAGGCTAGGCAATTAATGAAACGGCTAATTGGCTGCGACATATAACTTGTCAATTAAATAGAACGTGCAAGCTAGAGTTCTTGCAAGGCCACTTGTGGAGAAACGTCCCTAGAAATCAACCCCAGTTTCACAGGCTTAATTTCCGTAGGTACAGTGTTGTAAATATGAGGTCACTCAAGAATCAAAATTAAAAAATCTTGGACTCATGAATGTCTTGATGCACCCACAAAACATGATCCAAAGCCCAATACCTACAGGATAATTTCTTAAAGTGCGGCTTTTTCCCTATACTGTAGCTATATTTAGAAATGTTTTTAACCTGTTCGTAATTTTGCTGTGGAGAGGTAAATTGTTTTAACCTGCCTACTACCTTTTCCTAACTGTCTAAATACCTGCATACCAGTGGCGTAGCTAGACCCAAAGGGGTCCTAAGCTGTGTCAAATAAAAACGGGGGCCCCGTTTTTACCCGACTGTGGCAGAACCCAATACCGTGTTCAGGGTAGGTGGTAGCTTAGGTACAAGGTTACCTACTGTTTTTCTTAAAATATTGCCCTACCCCTGCACGACTAGCACAAAATTGTCGCTCACATAAACATTTTTCAGTCACTAAAGGCCTATTCGTGGCTAAATAATAACAGCCGGGCGAGTCGATCGTCAAGGTTAAGCAACAGCAAGGTCGGTCTGTGGATGGGAGGCCATCTTAACATACCGAGACTTCTCCTTGCCTCGGAAAGCATGTCCCTGCTGCCATTTGTAGAACTTTATCGTACGGCCGGGAAGTCAGAAGCCTGGAAATCTGACACGAATCTTGCCAAGTATCGTGTTACCTACTTACTCGGTTTGGTCAGATAAGCAGTCGCTCCATGTAAACCACTGCTGAATCCGGTCTGACAGGAAGCCGACTCCAATGTACCTAGTTGAGGAAAGGCTAGACAGATCCATAATGATAACGGGCCTCTCATTACTAGGAATTTGAGGTTGTCAATTTCTTGCTTCCACACGTCGGGGCCCCTGTAGTCCGGGGGGCCCGTATCATTGATACGGCGGTAGCTACGCCTCTGCTGCCTACCTATACAAATAAATGAATTGCAGCAAAATTACACTTATTGTGTTATTGTTTGCTTGAGCTTGATGCTGTGTTCCTGTAAACTATATGACTCGACTTAGAATTAATCGATATCCCTCCTTTTCATCTATCAGCGTCGTCATCTATATGTTCCAGCCAACCGGCTTAAACGGCAGCCTAGCCTTTTCATTGAACGGCCCTGTTTAATCGGCGGCCTAAGTGACATCTTGGCCGGCATCTAATTGAAC